>CM069907.1:37010388-38210388 GCA_036172215.1 Camellia granthamiana | reverse complement strand
AGAGTGATAATTCCAATCTAATGCAATAAAAATCAATAATAAGATACGGAGAGATGAAGAAATACCGAGTTATGATTGGTGATAGGAAAAAAGAGAAATGGGATAAGGACAAAGAAGAAAAGAACAACAGTGACAACGGAGATCAGCGGTAGAAGGTGGTTGATGACAAAGTTCTGTACATTCAATTGATTTTACAAAACTGATTTAAAACAAATATATATATATACCAACATGGGAACTTATTTTGATTTCAAATAAAGAAAATAAATTGCAAAACAATTTCCAAATATTTTGAGAACTGTTCTTTCTTTTTTTTTTTCTAGATATTTATTTAGATAATAACTTTTCATTTTGATTTCCACCAAAGGACAGAAACCTAGTTCAACCAATTTCTCTCATATGCACAAAACATATACATAGATACATGCATATACATACATAAATGAAAGTTGCCCACGGTTGACTTGTGGAGCTATTTTTTGGAAGTGACACCTTTATGAGCTTGAAATTGCACAGAACATGCCCACTACCTCGTTGTCACAACCCAAACTCGCCCCATAGGTTTAACGCCGTAGCCGACCAGTAATCCTAGGATTACCAAAGGCCTCTGAACAAATTAAACAAATTAAGGGGCTAGCGGAAGCAAATATAAACATACAATGTCCATAGCGGTGTACAGATATATATATAGGACAGAAAGTTTAAAACTTATATTTACATATATAATGTCATCAAAATGTCAGCCTTATGTCACCGCATTTACAGAAAGACTAAAAGTCATGTTCAAACTTAAACAAAAAGGGAATCAAAAGTCTTAAACTTGTACACAAAGCTTAAGCATTTCTTAGTTCGAGAACCTCCTCGGGAGGCATTGTGGTTGGCTGACTAAAACAAATCTCCAGGTAGCAGCTTAGGCCTGGTCACGGGCCTGATCACCTACATACATAAATAATACAGTGAGCTAGAGCCCAGTGAATAATAACAGAGTATAGGGTTTAATGAATGATGTCCCAGACAGATTCAGAAATCAGAAACAGATTCTTATACATATTGTGATTCAGAATTCATAGATAATCATACGTGGTACATCCATTAGCACTAACAGACAGATAGCTCATGATTACACGAGACGGTCATAAATATATAGAGTATATATAGACAGATAATGGTTATGCTTAACCAGTTCCATGATGGTTTGGTACCAGGTAACAGACAGATATCACATGATGCTTAGAATGCCACGAATACATTTCAGAAATCTGAATCATCATTCATCCATATAGAAAATAGCATTTCAGAAAACAAATTATTTCATATCATCAGAAAATAAGTAAAGTCAAACATAACTTTACAGAGTTATTACTCACAGATAGCTCCAATGGCATAACAGACAGAGCAGATAGATTAGATAGTCTATGGCGCGTGACCTACACAAACACATAATGAATGCACATTGAAACATACGTGCGGAAAATACTTGACTTATTCCTTTGCTATCTAGGTGTGTTTTTAATCCTTACCCTCATTATTATGTCTTAATTAAGGTTTAGGAATGTCTATGATGCAATGAGGATGCCAAAATATAAGTTGAAACACTTAGTCAAATTTGCTGAAAACAGGGTCTTCGCTCGAGTACAACTTTGGTCGCTTAAACAGTCTGTAAAACTCTACAAAACTTATGGGAGCTCAAATTTTATGCTCGAGCTCAACTTCCTACGCTTGAGCGGGGAGTCAAAAATAAGGGTGGTCGATCGAGCGTAGGTTATGCCGCTCGAGCCAACCTCCAAACTCTGCAAAAGTACTGGAAGCTCGCATTCTTCACTTAAGTGCAGATTCCGCCGCTCAAGCGAAGCTTGTGAATTCTGGAATTTCCAGATTGCACTCCTAGCTTCAAAACTTGATTTCAAAGCTTCAAAATACATCATTTTGGGCCAAAACTTGAGAAAACATGTCTAAACTTGAAATACATCAAGAATTAAAGATCATTTCGCAAAATTAAGCCCTAAAAGTATGCCAATTGTTCAAAATCAAACTTGAAACTTTCAAAACATAACATGCATGAATTGCTATGAACTCAAACCTTACAAAACATGATTAATTGAGGTCAAATTAAGAAATGTGACGAATTCTTAAAACCAAGCTAGAATTACCACATGCATGAGAGAATTCTTTTGAAAATAACCTTAATACTCCTTGAAATGCACATGCATACATGGTTAACTCTTATTTCTTACTTCCTTAGTTCATTTCATGCATCTCATAGCTTAATTCCCTAGAATTCATGTATTAACCAACTTAATTACAAAACTAAAGGCTTGAATTCTTACCTTAGATGCTTAATTGTGTTCTAGATATTCAATTGCTTGAGTTTCCAAGTCAAGACCTTCGATTCTCTACAATTCTTCTTCCTTTCCTTGAATTCAAACTCTTTCTAGGCCCCTCTCTCTCTCTCTCTCTCTCTCTCTCTCTCTCTCTCTCTCTCTCTCTCTCACGTTTTGTGAACTCAAGGAAGATGAGAGAGTGTAAAATATGAGTGAGTTCTAAAATCAATTAGCCTTATATAGGCTTAATTAGTGGGGTTTAATTAAACTTAGCTTAAGACTAGTTAATTATAATTATTTTATCCTAATTATGTGGTTCTGAATCAGATTTCAATTAAATCTACCATAAAATTCTAAAAATTCTAATTAACACATAAACGTAGTCAATTTCGCATTTAGTGGCCGATAAGGCCTTCAATTCACGTGTCAAAACAGAAATACTTACAGATATTTTTACGATGGATAGATATAAATACAATCAACACATATTAGACACAATTAACACGTGATTTCATCTTAATTCTTATTAGGCATTCTTAATCATGGTTTAACAGTTAATCACAAGTTAGGATTGTTACACTTGTGAAGACGATAACATCAAAAACTCCAACAATTGTAATCAAATCTTTTGAGCAATCAGATATTATGGCTGCTGAAAGTAATACTCCAAATCCGATTGTTACAACAACTCTGGTCCCTATCCAGAACCATGTTCAAGTTCTAATAAATCATGGAGAAAAACTAGAAAAATTTAGTGGCACCAAGTTTAAGAGATGACAACAGAAAATGTTATTCTATCTTATAACTCTAAATCTTGCCCGGTTTCTCCTTGAAGAGGCTCCAATACTTAAAGAGGATGAAAGTGATCGGCAAGTTGTTACAGCTATAGACGCTTGGAAACAAATTGATTTTCTGTGCAGAAATTACATCCTCAATGGCTTAAACAACATGCTATATAATGTTTACAGTCCTCTGAAAACAGCAAAAGAATTGTGGGATTCTTTGGAGAAAAAATACAAGACAAAGGATGCCTGCACAAAGAAATTGTTGTTGGTAAATTTTTAGACTTTGTTATGGTAGACTCCCAAGCGGTAATTTCTCAAGTTCAAAATTTTCAATTAGTTTTGCATGATATTCATGCTGAGGGTATGTCTCTGAGTGAGTCTTTCCAAGTCATTGTGGTAGTAGAAAAATTACCATTGACTTGGAAAGATTTCAAAAATTATTTAAAACATAAACGCAAAGAGATGATAATGGATGAATTAATTATAAGACTAAGAATTGACGAAGATAACCGTAAGGCTGAAAAGATAAATGGTAAAAATCCCATTGAGTCCAAGACTAATGTGGTTGAACATGTGCCCAAACCACATAACAAAAAGAGGAAGTTAGCTGGAGATGGTCCTAAACAAGGTGACAACAATGGCAATAAAAAGTTCAAAAGCAAGTGCCATAACTGTCGCAAGACTGGACATCGCTCCTCTGATTGCCAATGCCCTAAGAAGAATCGCGGAAGTACAAGCAAGAAGACCGCCAATCAAGCCAATGTGACAGAGTTAGATTACATCTCTGGCGGGGAAAATGACATCAATCTCTCTGCTATGGTGTCTAAGACTAATTTGGTTAGAAATCCCAAGGAATGGTGGGTTGACACTAGAGCAACTTGACACATTTGCGTGGACAAGAAGATATTCACTACTTATAATAAGGCTGCAAATAATGAGCAACTATTCATGGGAAATTCATTTACTTTTGTTGTGGTTGGACAAGGAAAAGTAGTCTTGAAGATGACATCGGGGAAGGAACTAACCTTCAATAATGTGCTGCATGTACCAAACATCTGGAAGAATTTAGTTTCTGGTTCTTTGTTAAGTAAAAATGGTTTTAGGCTTGTTTTTAAGTCTGATAAATTTGTATTAACAAAGAGTGATATGTATGTTGGTAAGGGATACATGAGCGATGGTTTCTTTAAGTTAAATGTAATGACAATTGTACCAAAACTTACTATTAATAAGAATAACACATCTTTTGCTTATATTCTTGAGTCTAAATTTTGATGCTTTGCGTAGGCTAATTGGTTTGGATTATATACTAAAGTTTGAAATTAATCCTAATCACAAATGTGAAATTTGTGTAGAAGCGAAACTAACTAAGGCTCCATTTAAATCAGTTAAAAGAAAAACTGAACCTCTAGAATTAATTCATATTGATGTATCTGATCTTAAATTTGTTCAAACTAGAGTATGCAAAATGTATTTCATAACATTTATTGATAATTGCACAAGATATTGTTATGTATATTTGTTTAGAAGTAAAGATGAAGCTTTAGAAATGTTTAAACTCTACAAAACTGAAGTTGAAAATCAACTTGGTAAAGCTATTAAAATGGTTAGAAGTGATATGGGTGATAAATATGATGCACCTTTAAATGAATTTTGTGCATAACATGGCATTATTCACCAAACTATAGCACCTCATTCTCCACATCAAAATGAAATTGCTGAAAGAAAGAATAGAACCCTAAAAGAAATGATGAATGCCATGTTACTAAGTTCAGGCTTACTGCATAACTTGTGGGGGGAAGTAATATTGTCTGCTAATTATGTTCTTAACAGAATACCCCACAAGAAAACCAACAGCACTTCTTATGAATTGTGGAAAGGTCAACCACCTTCCTACAAATTCTTAAAAGTGTGAGGGTGTTTGGCAAAGTTAGAAGTTCCTGTTTTGAAAAAGACTAAAATAGGACCAAAAACTGTGGATTTTGTGTTTATTGGTTATGCTCAGAATAGTAGTGCATATCGGTTTCTGACTTATGAATAAAAAATACCTGATATAAATGTGAACATTATTATAGAGTCAAGGAATGTTGTATTTTTTGAACATGTTTTTTCCTACAAGAAAGGACCGGAATTAAGTTTACATAAAAGAACTTATGATTGTACACAAAGTCAAGAGACTAATGACAATCAAATACAAGAGACTTGTAATGGTCTCGACCAACAGGATTTAATTGATGATGAACCAAGAAGAAGTAAGAGAGTAAGAACATCAAAATCCTTTGGTCCAAATTTTTTGACATACCTGTTAGAAAATGAACCTCAAAGCTTTAAGGAAGCAATGACAGGTCCTGAAGCACCTTTGTGGAAAGAGGCTATTAATAATGAAATTGAATCCATTATGCAAAATCATACTTGGGAATTGGTGGATCTTCGACCCGGTTCTAAACCTCTTGGATATAAATAGATATTCAAGAGAAAAATGAAAGCAGATGGTTCAATAGACAAGTATAAAGCAAGACTTGTGGTAAAAGGTTACAGACAAAGGAAGGTCTGAACTATTTTGACACATATTCCCCTGTGACAAGAATAACATCCATCCGCATAATTATTGCCATAGCAACGTTGTATAATTTAGAAATACATCAAATGGATGTTAAGACAGCTTTCTTAAACGGTGATCTAAATGAAGAGATCTATATGGAACAACCCGAAGGGGTTATAGTGCCAGGGCAAGAAAAGAAAGTTGGCTTCTAAAATCTCTTTATGGATTAAAATAAGCTCCTAAGCAATGGCATGAAAAATTTGATCATGCTACGCTTACTAACGAGTTTAAGATAAACGAATGTGACAAGTGCGTCTATGTTAAAAACACTAACAAAGGTTATATCATCGTTTGTCTTTATGTGGACGGCATGCTTATCATTGGAAGCAGTCAAAACATGATCAAATTAACTAAGCAAATGCTGAACAAAAGATTTGATATGAAAGATATGGGAGTCGTAGATGTGATATTAGGAATGAAAATTACTAAAACATCTAATGGGTATGCATTATCTCAATCTCATTACATTGAGAAAATTCTTGGTAAATATATCAAGGATGATATGAATTTAGCAAGAACACCTGTAGGCACCAGTCTTCATTTATCAAAAAATAAAAGTGATGCGGTGTCTCAGTTAAAATACTTCCAAATCATTGGAAGCCTAATGTACTTAATGAATTGTACCCGTCCTGATATAGCTTATGTTGTTAGTAAATTAAGTAGGTACACTAGTAACCCCGGAGAAGACCATTGGAAAGCGATCATTCAGATTCTTAGATATTTAAAATTTATCTATGATCATGGTTTGAACTTTACGCGATATCCTACAGTATTAGAAGGTTATTGTGATGCCAATTGGATATCGGATACTAAAGATTCAAAATCCACTAGTAGATATGTCTTTACTCGAGGAGGCGCTGCTGTTTCTTGGAAGTCCACGAAACAAACATGCATCGTACGATCCACAATGGAATGAGTTCATTGCTTTAGACAAAGTAGGAGAAGAAGCAGAATGGCTTCGCCACTTCTTAGAAGACATTCTAATGTGGCCAAAACCTATGCCAACTATTTGCATTCATTGTGATAGTCAATCTGCAATAGGCAGGGCACAGAGTTATAGGTACAATGGTAAGTCACGACATATTCGTCGTCGACATAATACCGTAAGGCAATTGCTCTCAAATAGAATAATCTCAATAAATTATATAAAATCTAAAGAGAATATTGCGGATCCGTTAACAAAAGATATAACTAAAGAGCAAGTGTATAGTTCATCAAAGGGGATGAGATTAAAGCCTATTACATAAGAGTCATCATAATGGTAACCCTACTTATATGACTGGAGATCCCAAGAACTAAGTTCAAAGGGACAACTAAGTTATGTGCAGAAATCACCAAGGGATTAAAATTCCCTACCCATTCCTATGGTGATAGTGATATTTGCAACATGTGTTGTATGCAAGGGTTTAAGGATAAACTTCGCTTTTAATGATTACTTATATCATGATTTAGGCATAAAAATCAAGACGAGTATAAAAGATACTCACAATAAGAATCACCCATATAAGTGTCAAACTGGGGCCGGTTCTATGAGAATAAAGAGGCTAAATTCTCTAGAAATACTTATGAACAATCAAGAGTATTCAAGGCCAAAATGAACACAACTGTGAGAATCACGATGTGTTAGAAGATATTTTGTGTGAAATCTATTATCTTGGCTTACACATATGGCTGAATAATTCAAGGCATCGCGCTCATTGGTTAGCTAGTAAATCCGATAGGTTATCACTAGGGAAGGTTCAAGGCCGAAAGCTACCTATCCTAATGCAAGATATTTTCGATTTATACTCTTTGAACAAATTCTGCATATTGTTGCATTTCCGTTGTCATCAAATTTCATTCATGTGAGGGATTGTAAGAAATGGTTTTGGAAAAAACAAATTTTTCCTTAACTTTGGTATATTTTTTAGGTGCGGCCCATGTGCCAAAGTTGGCGGGTCTAAGTGGTAACACGTTCTATGTCGCACTGTGATTCACGTAGTATATTTGGTTGCTCAAAACCATTATCGGGTGAATAGGAAATTGAAGCCAAAGTGAGCTCCATGGAAATGGTGTTTTTTGGTGAAATTTCATAAAGGTTTAAGTTAAGGGTTGTCCCACATTGGTTTGGTAGACAAACTTTGTATGGGTTTATAAGGCTTGGGTATGGAACTTGGGGTAGGCCCCAAGGAACACTCAAGTTTTGTAGAGGGGGAGGTTATGGGCAAAGTGGGTTAGACCCATTGGACCCAAAATAAACACACGCACGCACCGCCGTCCGTCCGTCCGTCCGTTCGGTCGGTCGGTCAGTCAGTCGGGCAGGCCAGGCTAGGCTTGGACACGGGTGCATGCTGTGAAGTTGGGTTGGGCTTGTCCGGCCTAATGCTTATTTTTTTGTGAAAAAAAACTTTTTGAATTTTATTTTTCTAAAATTAAATTCTTACCATTTATTTTTTGGAATTTGAATTTCGAAACTAATTCCAAAATGGTGTCCAGATTTTCCTTCACCCAAACAGATTTATATCTGTTTAAATTCTATCCGAACATATTCAGTTTTAGTATCTGTTCAAATTTCAAATCCAAACAGTTTCATATCTGTTGAAACAGTGCCTTACCTGTTGAATTCAAACCATACAGGCTTTTATCTGTCCAAATAAGTACCATACATGTTGGATTCAAATGTGTACAACTACCTTTACATCTATAAATAGGCAATCCTTCATTTGGTTTTTCACTAAATTTTCGTCCTCAAATTTGCGATTGTTCTCTGCATTTTGGTGCATTTAATTTTCTGTGAGAAAAAGTGTAAACACGAAGTGTGCTCATTGTGCGAATAATTTGTAGTGCTGCTATTATTCATTCTCGATCATTTTATCCTGGGAGATAGACGTCCACAATCTGAAAGCACCGTGGAGATGACGAGTCTGTCTTAAGGACATAGTATTCAACACTGGACTTGATCAAATTTTTGTTTGAGAAATTAATTGTCACACCCGAAACCTAGGTATGACCGGCTGTGGCCCATAGGGCCTTAGCCCAAGGCACATATAAGCCTAAACACGAATCCATAAACACATTGAATAACTATACAATAGTTCAATAATAAATAACCAAAACTTAATCTAGTGACATGCCACAATTATAAACGGCAAAACCAACCGTAATCAATACCATCCAAACTTATGGAATATAAACAGCCCATATATCAAAATAATCCTAAATGAACCCCAATAAAAATAAAAATAAATATGCACAAACTTGACATAACAATCTAAAACAATATAAATGAATGTCCTAGAGGCCCATGCAAAGGAGTCCCCACTAATCCATGAGTCCACTCTAAGTCCTTCTAACACCTGGAAATGATAAACAACTAAGTCAGCTGATAGCTCAGTGAGTAGCAACATGGATAGTAAATACAGTTTTGAAAACAGGGTTCAATTCCAAAATAAGATATATATCACAGAAACTAGATTGGCATACAGTTTGGTAAAGACAATCTGTTTCAAAAAAAGGTTCCACTGTTCAACAGTTAAAATACTCATGTCTCTCAAGAACATGATAAATGACATTTTTCACTTAAAACAAATTACAACATGAACACCGATAATTTTCTAGGTACCAAGAACTAACAAGTAACATGCCACACAGTTCTCAAGGCTATAAGTCCCGTTGGATCCAATACTGAACTAAGAGTCATCCTCAGGGTGGCAACCCGGGCCTTTTCTCTAAGACGATCCGATTGAAGGTCACCTAGCCTAACCTAGGTCTTTTCCTTACAATCGTTGAGCACTAGAGTCATCACGGCCTAACTCAAATTTGTTCCCTAGTGGCCAGAGTTACCACACATAGTAGAATAATTTCCCTGGACTAAAATACACAAATGGTCCCGATAATCAATACCTATCAGTTTCGCAAAACATGGTAGTTCACCATTAAAAACATAAGATCAAAACAAATAGTTTACAATATGCCAAGTTCATACATGTTTCAGAAATAATTTGATTCCATTGACAATATAATAATTTATCAAAATAGTTTAGTCCTGAAACAACAATTTAATTTTTCAACAGTTCAAGATAAGGGAACATTTATAAAAATATGTAGCATGAAACTACTCACCTGAAAACGCAATAATATAATCCTCAAATAGAGTATGAAAGTCCAACTAGTGCCCTGAACCAAGTATGAAGACTACACGTCACTACCAATTTAAAAATATTAAAGAGAATAATAAATTAAGTATCTCACACTAAAGCGCACTAACACAGCTCAACCCCACACACTATTACTCTTAAATAATACTGAAGCTCATGTTCTTCAAGGTCTAAAATCACCCAAGACATGGGTTTAAATCTAAACTTAAATAAAAGTAACTTTAAGATAAAACAGAATTTTAAACAAGCTTTTCCAATCTATTTGCTAACTTTGAAAATTTCAAAACCCACTCTACGCTGTTCGAAAAATTCCAAAACCATCCAGATATCAACTAATATATCCTAAGTTTCAAACCCAATTGGTTTCACTTGATATGCTTATCAAAATAATTATTTATAATTAATTACATCTAAATAGTTTGTTTTTTGCAGCACTTTAAAGAAATTAATGGTTCTCTTAGTATACACGAGCAATCAATGCAAGGACAAAAATTTAAGAAACTAGACTCATAACCGGTTCTAATGATGCTGATTTGATAATTTTCAGATTTATACCCAAAGAGAACGACACTTCCGAAGTTGCTGTTTTAAACCAGTTTTCTGGACAGATTTGAACGCACCAGTTAATATAGATTTTGACTCCCAAAATTTATGAGAAATTCTGATATGCAATTAAATATGTAATTAATCTACTGTAAAAATTTCTATTCAAAATTCATCCGTTTGATATGATCACTCGATTTTTAAAGTTTGTGATTCTGTGCAGAATTTTTGAACTAAGAATTGCACCCATTCTTTATACATGAATTTAACTCCTCAAATTCTTAACAGTATATATATACACAAAATACATACACCTACAACCTTTCCATCAATGAACTAAATAACAATAGAATAAGGATAAAGAACAAAGAAAGAAGAGAAGAAAACCTAAGAGGCTACATGACACAACACACAGAAAGCTCTCCTTCTTGACTACAACAATTGAATCACCTCTCACCCTCCTTCATAAACCCACGGCTGGCTGCTAGGGCTGCTAGTGTTGTGAACAAATAAGAGAGTAGGGTTTATGTTTATTTTATTTTATACTAGTTGTGGGCACACATAAGTCAAATAAATAAATAAATATACAAAACATAGATGTAAGTTATACACAACTCAAATAGTAAGAGCCTTATTTATTAACCTTGTGGTCTAGAGTTCAAGTCACACCCTCCTTTCTCTCTCTCTCTCTCTCTCTCTATATATATATATATATATTTTTTAAATAATAAATCTTGCCTCTAAATTGAAGACTTTCACCATCACTTTAGGATTCACCATCAAAATATTTGAGATTGTAAAATTATTATTATTGAGAATCTTTAAACTTATTTTCATTAAAACAAAACAGTAGCTTACACTTAGTTATATACTATTAATCAAAATATCTAAACTGATACAAAATATCTAATCCTAACTAACTCTTAACAAACTAACTAACTCACTTGATAACAAACTATCTAACCACCACAACTAATTCCATTGTAGCATGGCATTGGAACACTAGTCTTACAGAGCTGTGATAGAGAAGCTACAACAGACAAAGGCAGCAGTCTATGAGATGGTGATGATGCTGAAAGCTGAGTCGTGTGAGAAGATGATGATGTAATAACTTCTTCAGCCCCCCTCAAGCTGATAGGGAAAGAAGACACTAACAGCTTGTCACGAAGGTAATGAAACCTGGAAGGAGAAAGAAGCTTAGTGAAAATATCAGCCACCTGATCAATGGTAGGAATATACTTAAGTTCAATCTGTTTGGCAACCACTTTTTCTCGAATAAAATGACAATCGATTTCGATATGTTTGGACCTAGAATGGAAAACAGGGTTGGATGCTAATGCCATGGCAGATAAACTATCACACCAGATAACAGGAATAGTAGAAGATGAAACACATAAATCCTTAAGTAATTGCTGAATCCAAGTGAGCTCAGCTGTGGCATGAGCTAAGGCTCTATACTCAGCTTTAGTGGATGATCTAGAAACAGTTGCTTGCTTTTTAGCTGACCATGAAATCAAGTTTGAGCCAAGATATACACAATAGCTAGAGGTTGATTTTTGATCAAGACTATCACTAGCCCAGTTAGAGTTTGAGAAGGCAGAAAAATCAAAAGGACTTGGTGTTAAAGAGAGACCATGATTCAGAGTCCCTTTTACATATCTACGGAGCCTCTTAACTTCCTGAAAATGAGCATTAGTAGGAAGATGCATAAACTGACAAGCTTGATTAACAGCATAGGAGAGATCAGGTCTGGTGATAGTCAAATATTGCAGTCCACCAACTAAACTTCTATATAGTGAGGGTTGAGCAAATGGCAGAGAATCAGCTGCAGAACACACATATTTAACAACCATAGGAGAAGAACATGGTTTGCAGTCTTCCAATCCTGCTTTGTGCAATAAGGCCGCAGCATATTTGGCTTGAGATAAGAAGTAACCATGCTCATCAGACTGAACTGAAATTCCCAGAAAATAAGACAAAGAACCAAGTTCTTTCATGGAAAATGCCTTGTGCACTTGCTGAAGAAGAAGAGTAATGAAAGCAGAATCATTACCAGTCAGTAAGATGTCATCAACATACACTAATAGCAGAGTGAGACTAGTAGAAGTTTTTTTGATAAAAAGAGAAGTATCAGACAGACTGTTTGTGAATCCTTGAGAAAGCAAGAAAGCAGAAAAAGTGGAGTACCAAGCCCTAGGAGCTTGCTTGAGACCATACAAGGCCTTCTTGAGTTTGCAAACACGAGAAGAAGACTGTTCAAACCCTGGAGGCTGCAACATATAGACTTCTTCTTGAAGAGTACCATGAAGAAATGCATTTGAAATATCAAGCTGTTTGATAGACCATTGAGATTGAAGAGCAACACTTAAGAAGATTAGAATTGTAGGTTGTTTAGCCACTGGACAAAAGGTCTCATGAAAATCAATTCCTTCTTGTTGCAAAAACCCCTTTGCCACCAATCTAGCTTTATAACGGGCAATTATACCATTTGAATCTCTTTTGATGCGAAAAACCCATTTGCATCCAATGGCAATCTTATGAGAAGGAAGGGCAACAAGGTCCCAAGTGCCCTGTTGTTGAAGAGCTTGATATTCCTCCTTTATAGCTTGAAGCCACACTAGGATTGAAGAGCAGCTTGAACAGAGGTAGTTTCAGTATCAAGAAGAGAAACAGTAGCAGAAAGACACTGAGGAAGTTTATGTTTGGACCTAGTAATCATGGGATGTGTGTTACAGACAGAAGAAGGAAGAGAATGAGGAGGTAAATCAATTGTAATAGAAGAAATAGGAAGAGGCTGAGCAATATAAGTAGGAGTAGGAGCAGGAAAAGAAGAAGGCTCAGAAGTAGCAGTAGATGGAACAGATAGAGAAGAAGACTGAGAAGTAATGGAATTCACAGATGAGTCCACAGATGCAGAACTAAGTGAAGAAGGCCAGAAAAATGAAGTAAGAGCAGACAAATCTGAAGATGAAGGAGAAGAAACTGAGGAATGTTGCTGAGAGAAAGGAAAACATGATTCATTAAAGATGACATGCCTAGAAATGTAGATTTTTCCAGAAAGAGGCTCAAGACATCTATAACCCTTAATAGTAGGATGATAGCCTAAGAAAACACAAGAAATGGATTTTGGTGCCAACTTGTGAGGAGCATAAGGCTTTAACCAAGGGAAGCATTGGCAACCAAACACTTTAAAAAGGGAAAAATCAGGTATGATATGAAACAACATTTCAAAAAGAGTCTTGTGATGTAATATGCTAGAAGGCATTCTGTTAATAAGAAATGTAGCTGTGGCAATTGCATCAAACCAAAACTTAATTGGAACAAAGGAGTGATGAAGCAATGTGATAGCAGTGTCAATAATATGTCTGTGTTTACGTTCAGCTATGCCATTTTGAGCCTGAGTATATGGGCAACTACTTTGACGAACAATGCCATGAGAAGACAACAAACTATCAACTCTTTTATTAACAAATTCAGTACCACAATCAGTCTTAAGTATTTTAAGAGAAGTCTGAAACTGAGTGTCAATATATGCTTTGAATACAAGCAATTTATCATATACCTCACTCTTGTAATTCAAGGGATACACCCAAGTAAATCTGCTGTAATCATCTACAAACAAAACATAGAAACGAAATGGGGCATTATCCACTGTAAAAGGACCCCATACATCACTATGAACTAAGGCAAAAGGACAATTGACAGAAGCATTAGACAAAGTGAAAGGAAGCCTATGAGCTTTAGAGACATTACAATCAAGGCAAGACAAGGCCTTATGCAAAGACAGTTTATTTGGTAAGAAAGCAGCCATATGTTGAAGCTTTAAAGCAGATGGATGGCCTAATCTTTGATGCCAAAGCATATCAGACACAGGAGCTGTAGTGCTAGACTAAAACACTTGGGGAGAGAATTGCTCAGATGATGGAACGAATTGGTAGAGACCATTGATATTAACTCCTCTATGCAGAACCTTGTTTGTGCATTTGTCTTGAATGACAAAAGTATTAGCATAAAAAATAACCAGGCAATTGTGGTCTTTGGTAAGCTGATGTACAGATAAAAGATTTGAAGAAATAGAAGGAACATGAAGAAGATTTGAGAGATGAAAAGAATAATGTGGAGTAGGCAAGAGACCTTTACCAATATGACTGATTGGTAAGGAAGAACCATTACCAACTTGAACCTGTTGCTGACCTTGATACGACTGAAATTGTTGAAGATTAGTCAAGTCATTTGTCAGATGATTGGTGGCAGCAGAGTCAACATACCAAGGAGGTATGGGAGGATCAGAAGAAAGCTGAGACACTGAAGCGGCATAGGCCTTTGATTGAGACAGAGAAGACTGTGAGGTTTTGTTGCCAGAAAAAGGTTGAAAAGTAGGATCCAGTCGATGCCAATAGTCAAAAGCATTATGACTCAGTCCTCCACAAATCTGACATCCAGAGTTAGAAGAAAAGTTGCCTCTAGATCTATTATTATTGTATCTATTATTTGATCTGCCTCCTTGTAAATTATGATAGATGCCTCCTCTGACACCACGATATGAACCTCTGCCTCTTGCAGAATGAAAGCCTCGATTAAAAGAACTTGAAGAATCATAACTAGACTGAGAGGAAGATGAAGATCCTCGTGAGGCAGAGTAGGCAACATTAAGATCAGTACCAGTGGACTATTTAAGTTTTTGTTCAATATGAATGGACTCTGAACATAACAAGGAACACAAATTTTCCATTTTAACAGGTTTAAATCGAGTTCGAATAGAGTTTTGAAGGCATCATATTCCTCTGGTAAACCATTCAAGGTTAAAAATACCAGATCTTCATCATCAACTTTTGCAGAAACTAAATTCAGTTGAGCTGCGAGATCTTTGATTTGAGATAAATAAACCTCCATTGAAGATGATTTCTTACAGATTGTTTGGAGTTTGGTTTTTAGTTGATAGATATGAGACCGTGAAACAGAAGTAAACTGCTTCTCTAAAAATTGCCATACCTGATCACTGTGAGTCAGATGAAGAATAGAGGAATAAATGGATGAAGATAGAGTGGCAGTCAGAAAGGTGAGCAGATGTGCATCAATCAGTTGCCATTTTGCATAACTTGGATTGGGAATGATTTTTCCAGATTCATCAATGAGTTCTGAAGATGGACATGGATTAGATCCATTTACATGATTAAGAAATCCAGATGCTCTAAGCACATTTGTCATCTGTGATTTCCATATGAGAAAATTGTTTGATTCGAGCTTCACTGTGATGAGAGAATTGAAATTCGAAATTAGTAAACTGAGATTCGATGGCAGAGAAGAATCTGCCGTTGAAAGACTATGGATCTTGCTCACGAGAGCTCACAGCTCTGATACCATATTGAGAATCTTTAAACTCATTTTCATTAAAACAAAACAGTAGCTTACACTTAGTTAGATACTGTTAATCAAAATATCTAAACTGATACAAAATATCTAATCCTAACTAACTCTTAACAAACTAACTAACTCACTTGATAACAAACTATCTAACCACCACAACTAATTCCATTGTAGCATGGCATTGGAACACTAGTCTTACAGAGCTGTGATGGAGAAGCTATAACAGACAAAGGCAGCAGTCTATGAGATGCTGATGATGCTGAAAGCTGAGTCATGTGAGAAGATGATGATGTGATAACTTCTTCAATTATTATTTAATTATTTAATTTATTTTTATATTCAGGTTCTCACATTAATAAGGTAAGTAATTAATTTACTTTTTGTTTTATTATTTTTCTGTTTCTGTTTCAGATTTTGATTTTATTTTTGTAACAAAATAAAAATCCATTTTTTTTTATTATTTATTTTATATTCTGGTTTGATTTTTTGTAATCAAACAATCTCTCTCATTTCCTTTATTCTTTTGTGTTCTATTTTTTGTTGAGTACACAAACAAAATTTATTCGTAATACAGTGAAGATTGTCTAACAAAATATACCTATAAAAAATCAAATTAAGCGGATATTAATAGCTTCTTCATCAAATCACATTTGTATATTAAAAAAGATCAAATATGTATGTATCAAACTAAATACAAATGTAATTTGATGAATGAGTTATCGATATCCGATCAATTTAAATTTTTACAAGTATATTATTCTCGATATTCCCTAAAAATTGAATAATTTAAATTATCAAAATAAAACTCAAAATGAGTCTCGCAAGCTGCACAACACTCATTGTCGTGCTTTCCACACAACAGTGACACCAAATCCCCTTTTGGAGGTTTGGGTGGAGCACAACTACATGCTAAATGTACTTGTCAAAAGTGCCCCATAAGAATTGGCAACTTGGGTGGAGATGCTCTTAGATTGTGGTATTGACGAAAAGTTTGTAGAATTCATTCATCGTTGATAAATACCATGTAAATAGTGACTTTAAGGGCATGTTTGATTAGTAGGATTATAACATAAGATTAGGATTGTTAATCTATGAACTCACAATCACATGTTTGATTGCAAATTTCATTAATCGAATTACATGTACAGCAGATATATTCAATTTGACAAAATTTACCAATTTTTAATATTGAGAGAGGTTGGGAATCATAATTTCAAATAAAAGAAAAATAAATAAATACATAATAAATGGTTATCTCACTAATTTAATTTGATAAGTAATCCTATATTAATTCACAAAATTATTAATATTTTTACTATTAATCATGTTAATCAAACTAGGACAAATGGTACATTCACATATTTTGTAAAAGTTTTATTTGCGGTCTCACTTCACAATTTTAACGGGGAGAGTTCACTCATTTCATTTACTAAAATTATATCATATGCAAAAATTTACAGCTCACACTCTTAAGAAATTGAAATTGTATATGGTAAGAAAGATGTGATTGTTTGTAATAAAAATTATAAATATTTGTAACTTTTTATGTCAATTTATATTAAAGTTACGAATAGTGAATTTATTATATGCATCCTAAAGTTATAAGTAGTGGAGTTACGGTATTTGTAAATTTTGTTATTATATTTTATGATTAAAAAAAATTATGACTTTAGTTGAAAAAGTAATAATATTTTTGTGATTTATGTTTATAAAATTTTATAAAAAAAATAAATATAAATTATCAAGAGCCTACCATATGCAATTTTGTAGAGGTGCACATTACAACCTCTCCACTATCAGCTCTATACATAACATTATGAAGGGTGTTTAGAAACATTATTTGGAAAGAGAAGATTTTAGCGAAAAAAGCTAATATAAAATGTGAACTTAATGTACTAATCAAACTTAATGTAGTTTTAGGATCCATTTTTTGGCATAAGAGTTAAGGGATTAGGGATGTGTAATTATAATGTAGTTTTAGGACCCAATTTTTTTTTTTCACGATCCATTAGGATGTTGATTATGACTTATTGTCATTGTTATTTTAATTATGATTAAAATGATTGTTGATTATCACTTAAGTAGTGATTGGTTATAATCCATTATGATGCTTTTGATTATTATGGAAAGTGACCTAATTATGAGATAAAATGATATGAAGAAACCAAAAACATCAACAAACAAAGAGGAATGATGGTAAGATTGGATCATATTTACATAATCACAACCCAACTAAATTAGCACTTGAAGTTTTTTACTTAAAAAACAGATGTAACAAGGTACAAATAATAACCAAATACATCAACAAACAAAGGGGAATGATGGTAAGATTACAAACAAAGGGGAATGATGGTAAGATTGAATCATAGTTACATAATCACATTCCAACTATATTAGCACTTGAAAATTCAACACAATCATACGAACCACGAAAGTCCAACAAAGAATATGCTATAAAACCAACACCAATATACTATTATTATTAGATCCACCAAATTTTTCAAAAAAAAAAAAACCAGAGGAAAACACGTGATGATGGGTTTCAAAGGTTAGAATTGATAGGGGGTTCTCTCTAAAAACCTCTCTCTCTAAAAACCTCCACCCCCGGGCCTCACTTTTGGCCGGCCGACGGCCGCCTTTGGCTATGGCAGTCGGCTAGCCGAGCTCTCTCTTGTGTTTGTGTGCTGGCTTTTGCTTTTAATAAACTTGATTCCCACAATGTCTTCCCACTTAGTTGTGTTTTGTGTACTACTGACCTTAAACTTTTTGGTGTTTGGTTGTTGCATTGGGATTGTATGTTTTGTTTCAACAGGGGTGCTTGGAATAAGGGTCAAAACAGAGTAGAAGGAGGTCGGTTTTGGATCGGAATAGAGGATGTCCAGATCTGGTTTGGATCTTCATTCAGGCATTCCTTTGCGAGTGGGAGTTTGAGGGATTAGCTTTGGTTCGGATCTATGGAGTTGCTTCAGTGCTTTGTTTGGGGAGAAACATGGGTGTTGAAGTCATTCTAGATCTATCTAAGATTTCATTCGAGCGCTCCTATTCGAGCGGGAGTTTGGGGGGTGAACTTCATCCAGATGTATGGAGGTGTTTCGGCGGTTGTTCGATGTTTTGGGTTGTCAACATCGGAGCTTCTGCAGTGGGTGTGTTCGGAGTTTGGATCGGATAAGATGTGTTCGACCGTGGTAGTGGAGATGGTTGTGGGTCTTGTTCGGCTGTGGTCGTGAGTTTTGATCATCCTTAGATGTGCTCGGTTGCAATGAGTGCTCGAAGTTTTGAATCAGAAAAGAAGTGTTTCCGACCATGGAAGTGGAGCTGGGTGTGGATTTTTCCGGCCATGGAACGGCCTCAGTCAGATCAGCGGAGCGTGTGGAATGCTTTTGATGCTATGGTTGAGTGTTGTCAGGCGTGGGACTCAGCTTTGGTGGCGTGGGTCTTGGCTTTGGTGGACTGTTGAAAAGATTTTAGTTTGGGTGGTGTGTGCATTGGGAGTGTAGCAGTATGGGTGAATAAAGTATTCGGGTTGAATAGTGGTGTGTGGTTTGTTGATAAGAGGAGTGCAGTTGCTTAGGTGTTGAAAAAGAAAATTTTAGTTTGTTGAAAAGAGGAATGCAGGAGCAGCTTGGGTGTTTTGGTGTTGGTTTTTGGTTTTGGGGTGTGTGGGTTGATTTTGTAGGGATTTATGTATTTTATTTTCTAATTAAGTCCTTCTTAACTTTTTTATTTAAAAAAAAAAAAAATCGTGAGGCCAAGGGGTTGGTTATATGGTTGCGAGTAGCAGTAGTAGGGGTAATTTGTACTTTCTGAATCTCTTTCGTTACATGTCATCTTCCTGTACCTTTAATTTCATGCTGTTAATGAAATTTTTCTTTGCTGATAAAAAAAAAAAAAAATTACTATTATTAAACATAAAGCCCAAACCAACGAATTTTAATAAGTAAATTATATCATTATCTCGTTATTTTAATTTTATATTTTTAATTTTGTTATAATGTGATTCCTCTATTATTTACCGTTAGAATTTGAAATGAAAATATATATATATATATATATGTGTGTGTGTGTGTGTGTGTGTGTGTGTGTGTGTGTGTGTGTGCAAAACTAGAGGGACCAATATGGAATTCAAAACAAATTATAGGGAGCATTGGTATCATGAATATAATATACTGGTGATCTTTACAGTTTGTTTTAAATTCTGCTTTGGTCCATTTAATTTTGCATGTGAATTTTTTTGTTCAAAATATTAACAACTCATGACAAAATAATCACATTATAACAAAATTAAAATTGTAAAGACTAAATTATTCAAATTAAAATTATAAAGATCAAAATAAAATTTCATTCAAATTAGAGGAATATAAAATTTACCCAATTTCAAAACATTCATGGCGTAGCGTTTCTAACAACCAAAAGTACTTCAGATCTTGATGATATATTTATCAAGCAATCAGCAGACAAGACCCAAACATCCCACACTACAATTAGCACCTCAAGTTTTTTAAAGTTGATTCGATAATTATAATCTCTTTATTTTACAGTGTTCGTTATAAAAAATAAAAATAAATTGCTTATTTTAAAAAATACATTTATGGTTTTTTTTAGACAAACATGATAAATTGAACAGCAGTGTTACATTCACACAATTTCTTTCCCCTACAATCCCCCTAATGATGTAGAAAGACAAAATGTATGTAAAAAGAGTTTTGAGGGAATATTTGAATATGAATTAACTTTTCAAATTTGCATGTCAATCATTTTTCTAAATTGAATAGGTTATAGTTATTGGACTGACTTAATTTTTTTATGGATGATAAAATATTCATATTATTGAAACAAAACTCGTGGTAAGGCCTACTCATCCATACTAGAGGGAAGCCTAACTCTAACTAATATGTTTTTTGTACTGTAGAAATGATTGTATATTCAATGGTATTCAGCCTATAGAAAGATATGAAATGATTCTCATTAACTGAAAAGATGAGCAGAGCTCACATATATACAAGTGTAATTGGTTACAACTAACTAGATAGGCTAACCTCTCTTTCCTCTCTTACTAACAAACTTACAGTGGACTTGCCACCTATCATTGATGGCTTTACATTCCCCTGCAAACTCATGGGGTACGATAACACCATGAGTTTGTCTTTCGAATACTGAAAACATGAGATAGACAGCGGCTTGGTAAAATTATCGGCTAACTAATCAATGGTGGGAACATATTGAAGAGAAAGGCGCTTACCAAGCACTTGTTCACGAACATAATGGCAATCAACTTCAATATGTTTGGAACGGGAGTGGAAAATAGGATTGGAGGCCAAAGCAAGAGCGAAAAGATTATCACACTAGAGAATATGCAATGAGGGAGAACGTACAAACAAATTAGCAAGCACCATGCGAATCCAATTGATTTCAGCAGCAACATGGGCTAAGGCTCGATATTTGGCCTCAGTCGGTGAACGGGACACAGTGGATGAATTGAAGTGTTATTGATAAGAGTTGTAGTCTCATTTTGAATTGAAGTATGGAAATGTTAATGATGTGAGTTGTAGTTTCGTTATAAACTGTCTGGATGAATTGAGAACCATATCTATGAATTGGTTTGGATAATGAAACGGAAAATGATTGACATATATATATATATCTATGAATATGGATTGGTTATGAAAGAGATGTACGCCTGTTTATTTGAGTTAAACATTTATCA
The DNA here is from genome assembly GCA_036172215.1 of Camellia granthamiana. Taxonomy (NCBI): domain Eukaryota; kingdom Viridiplantae; phylum Streptophyta; class Magnoliopsida; order Ericales; family Theaceae; genus Camellia; species Camellia granthamiana. The sequence goes on along the minus strand of CM069907.1, from coordinate 38,188,933 downwards.
AAAGCTAATGTTTTAGTTATCGTTCATATTATGTTTAGCATATCTCTACTGGGCATTGACTCACCCTATATGGGACATCACTTTCAGGTACAGGTGATATGCCGCCTACAAGGATGTAGCTTGGGAGGTTGTAGAAGCTGAAGGCTTACTTTTGTGATTATCTTATGTATTACATGTAAATTCAAGCCAAGGGCTTAATATGTTTAGAGTTAGAACTCTCTATTTTTGTAACCAAGTGTTGGCTTGGAAAGTTGTAAGCCCGTAGGGCATTTACTTTTGTTGTCAACATGTAATACTTTTGAACTAAATACTTTGATGAATGGAAACATGTTTTATTCTTTTATATCTATGGATGTCTTGAATAATTGGTTTATATGTATTATTTTGAGGGCGTTACAAATACCTTCTTGTTGGAGATAGCCTTTAGCAACTAAGCGAGCCTTATAGTGAGCAATAGAACCATCAGAGTTGTGTTTGATCTTAAACACCCATTTACACCCAATTTGATTTTTATTAGGAGGTAATGGCACCAAAGACCAGGTGTATTGCTTTTGTAAAGCCTTTAACTCTTCTTTCATAGCCTTAAACCAAATAGGAGAGGTAAGAGCTGTTTAATATGTTAGAGGCTCAGAATCAGTGTTAAAAGAAGAACAGAAAACACTGAGAGAGGTAGAATGACAAGAGGACTTTGATCTAGTGATGATAGGATGAAGATTACTAGTGGTAGAAGGTGGTAAAGAATAGAGATCAATATGTATGGAGTGAATAGGAAGGGACTGCTGAACGAATGTAGATAAAGGATATGTTGGAATAGGTGGAGGACTATACAGATTGGAGGTGGCAGACAGAGGAACAGAAGGTTGAGTAGAGGGAGCTGTAGCTTGAGGCTGAACTGATTGGGACAAGACAGACTGAGATAGAGTGTAGGACTGATAAGGAGCCTGTGGTGCAGCCTGGTGCTAAGCTGGGAAACCAGGCTGAACTGTAACTTAAGGTTGAGCTGCAGAAATAGACTGAAGATGTGCTACAGATGGGGCTGTAGCTGAAGCATGCTGATGGACTGGACCTGAAGTAGGCCTTGTCTGATGGACATGTGGTTTGACCAATAGAGAGGCCCAAAAGAAAGACTGAATAGAACCCAAAGTAGAAGGATGAGACAAAGCAGTAAAAGAAGGAGTAGGAGAAGTAGAAGCAATTGAAAAAGGGAAAACATTGTCATTAAAAACCCTATGCCTAGACGAATAAAGCTTACCGGATTTAGGATCAAAACATCGATATCCCTTAGCAAAAGGATGGTAGCCTAAACATACACAAGAAACATATTTTGGATGAAGCTTAGAATAAGTATATGGTTGAAGCCAAGGAAAATATTAACAACCAAACACCCTAAAGAAAGAGTAATTAGGTATAGAGTAAAAAAGTACCTCATAAGGAGACTTATTTGCAAGAATAGAAGATGGCATTTTGTTAATAAGCAATGTAGTAGTAACAACACCATTCAAACCAGAAATGAAGTGGGAGAGAAGCATGATGTATTAAAGCAATAGAAGTTTCAACAATATGTCTATGTTTTCTCTCAGCCACACCATTTTGAGGTGATGTATATGGACATGAATGTTGATAAACAATCCCATTACTTAAGAGAAAAGCTTGCATTTTGTTATTGAACTATTCAATACCACCATCAGTGCGAAGAACTTGAAGTGAAGTGGAAAATTATTTTTCAACATAAGATTTGAATTCAACAAATTTAGCAAACACCTCACTTTTGTAAACTAATGGATAAAGCCAAGTAAATCTGCTAAAGTCATCTACAGAAATTACATAAAACTTGAAACCAAATGTGGATTTATTGAAGGGACCCCAAACATCACTGTGAATTAAGGACAAGGGTCGTTTATTAGTAGAATTTGAAAATTGAAATGGTAATCTATGGCTTTTAGACACACAACAATTTGAGCAAGAAACAAGTGTAGCAAACTGATTATTTTTACAGGAGAAATGCTTTTTTTGAAAAGTAAATTTCTGAAAAGAAGGATGGCCTAATCTATGATGCCACATTTTCGCAAAAACAGTTTTATTCAAAGCATGAAAATGAGCTTGAGGCAAATCATATGAATGATGAGGAGACTGAAAATGATACAAGCCATTAGTGTTAGAACCCTTGTAAAGTATTCTCTTCGACTGCTTGTCCTAAATCATAAAAGTAGAGGCATCAAAAATGATATTGCAATAATTGTCTTTAGCAAGTTAATGAATTGAGAGTAGATTAGAAGAAATAGCAGGAGACTGCAAGACATTATTTAGACGAAAAGTGAAATGATGAGTGGGTAAAATACCTTGACCTATGTGTTGGATGGGAATAGACTGGCCATTTCCAAGAGTAATGCGATTAGTTCCAGGATAGGACTGATAGAGACTCAAATTGTTCAAATCGTTGGTCATATGATCAGTAGCGGCCGAATCAAGATACCAAGGAGTTAAAGATGAAGAGGACTAGGAGATGAACTGATTTGGAAGAGAAGAAGAAGCAACGAAAGCTTTGCAGTGAGACACAGACTGAGATGAAGACTGAGATTGAGGTTGATACTGAGCATCCAAACAATGCCAACAATCAAAAGTGATATGGCCAAACACACCACAAATCTGACACACCAGACCAGTTTGTCATCTGCCTCGTGAAAAATTTCAACCATGGCTACAAGATTGATTAGAAAATCGACCTCATTTTTCTCCTTTGGAAAAATATCTACCTCTTGAATGAGAAAATGAACCACGAAAATATCCAGAATTACTAGACAAAATGGATTATGATCCTCGAGCAGCAGAGAAAGCAACATTAGGTTGCTCAATGGGTGGAAATTTCTAGCTCTTTAGTTAAACATGAATGGATTCGGAACAAAGCAAAGCACATAACTCCTCCATTGATATACTCTCAAATCGTGCCCTAATAGCAGTCTTGAACGAGTCATATTCATCAAGGAGCCTGTTCAACATGATTAACATAAGATCTTCATCTTTAACCATAGCAGATGCGAGGGCCAGCTGATTTGATAATTCCTTGATGTTATTCAAGTAGTCCTCAATTGATTTAGCTTTCTTGGAAACATTATTCATCTTATTCTTGAGCTGATGAATGTGTGACCGAGAGAATGCTGAATTGTTTAATCAATGCATTCTAGACCTCAAAACAGTGCTGAAATTGAATCACAGTTGAATAGATCGGAGATGATAGAGTTGCAGTAAGACAACTAAGCAGATGAGCATCTATGAGTTCCCGTTGTACTCGTGCTGGATTAGGGATTTTAGATCTAGATGCATCCTTGATCTTTGCTGGTGGACATTGAAGTGTTCCATCAACATACCCAAGCAAGCCAGCAGCCCTCAAGATGTTCTAGATTTGGTTTTTCCAGATAAAAAAATTTGAAGCATCAAACTTCACTGTAACAAACGATAAAAGATTTGAGATGAGAAGTGTTAAATTTAAAGGAATTACAATTGAAGATGATGAAGAAATGGTTGAAGGATCAGCCATTGAAGCCAAGAGTTGATGCTCGTTTGAGCTTATTCTTGTTCTGATACCATGTAGAAAGATATGAAACGATTCTTAGTAATTGAAAAGAGAGGAGAGCTCACATATATATAGGTGTAATTGGTTACAACTAACTAGATAGGCTAACCTCTCTTTCCTCTCTTACTAACAAACTTTACTAACTAACTAGATATTTTTCAATATTATTGCCACCTGTCATTGATGGCTTAACATAGCCACATCCAAAAGATTTATGCAAACTTATGAAAGTAAGAAATTTTATTGTGGGCCAAAATAATTTAGCCGGGGTTTTTTTTTACTATGTGCATGATTTCATCTCAAATTTGATTCATATTAGACTTCTTCCCGAGGTAATTGGTGACCTTTGGGGTGAATTATGGTGACCATTGGTTGTTCTACGTTTGAATTGTTGTTGTGTTATGGGTTGTACTGTTTGCTTTGGGTTCCTTGACTTGAAATCTCTTAAACTTTTGGTTCTTTGTGTTATTTTTGTGTTTAGATTGCATATGATTGAACTCACATCGGTAATTTATGTTCACTAAAAATTATCTTATCTTCTGAAAGTTATATAGTGGTTGTGTGTCCAATGATTAATGGGAGGCTAAATGAATATGTGACCCTACAATCAAAACTAATGGACAAATTATATAATATCATTGGACAGGTACATGAATACGTGATCTTTCAGGCCTAGTAGATAATTTTCGCTCGCACTAAGTGTCAACATAGTTGGAATGTGGTAGGCAGATAATGATGCAGATATTCCCATTCTATGCGAGCTATAAGCCTATAATCTTTTTCTTTCTTTATTTTAATAAAACTTTTTGATTAATGATTCATTCACACAATTTTTTTCTTTCAAAAAAAAATAAAAATAAAAAATAAAAAAATTTGTGTGTACTTGAGAGAGAAAATTTGTGTAGATGGAACATTGCTGAAATTCTTTTGCTTTGCTTATCAAAAAAATGTTTTCTTGTGCCTTAGCATTTTATTTATTATTTATTATTTTTTTTGATTAAAGTAATATATATAGTGGTTAAGGGTTAATGCTTTGTTAAATCAACTTTTTCATTTGATGCATTTTTAACTAAGAGACTTTTATTTTTATTTTGTTTTGTTCTTTTTATTCCAGACTCTTTGTGTTATTATTGGGATGAAGTCTCTTCTATACGTTTGAACTCTATAATCTTTCATATGATTCTCTTTCTTTGGGCGCATATCTTAACGTTGTGTTTGGTTGAGAAGGGATTTAAAAAGAAAAAGAAAAAAAAGGTGTCTAAAATTAAGTGAAATGTAAATATATTTTATTCATATTTCACTTACTTTTTTCCTTTCCTTTTTCAAATATCGTCTTAAATCTTCCAACCAAACACAGGATAAATAAATCTCTATAGTCTTGCACACAAATTTGCATAATGATGTTAATGATTTCTTCTTTTTCACCTCATCTTTTTTATGGCATTTTCCTGGTTATTTCTTCCAAAAGATCCTCATATTATCTCTGGTTCTTTCGTCTTTGGGCTTTGACATTCACTCACGTCATTTCATGACTTCGAGCACTATCAAAAAAGGGCAACTGTAGACACCCCATTTTTTACCCGCCCTTAAGACTTGGGCGCCTTCGATTGCTCACCCAATGATGAATTTGTACGTTGGACAAACGCTCAATTTCCTCAGCAGGAAGCCTAAGTTTTGAGTCTCAGAAGCCTACAAATCTTGCATCACTTTTGGACCAAAACAGTTTTTTTTTCAAGTTTGACCACTCAAAGGCCTACAGGCCAGAAATGAGTGGTCGACCGGCCAGCTGTTCTGACAAAACAGACATTTTGCTGCTAGTTGTGCCACTATCTCCACACGTGCATGCACTGCACCGGCAGTCTTTATACTGATATTTCCAAGATAGTAACATATTTTTCTATATATACTTGACCACCCCTCTAGAATTTAGGTTAGAAAATTTTTGTGAAGCAAAATTCTTAGAAAATATTTCTCTCTCTCTACCTTGCAACCTATATACACCTTACCTAGACTCCCTAAACCAAATTTTGAGGGCTCTTTGCTAAGGTTATTGAGCTTGAATTTCAGCTCATGAGGGTGGGAATTTGTTGGTTTGAAACTCAAAGTGTTACTCCTCTTCAAGAGGTATAACTCCTAGCTCTTTACACCACTTCTTTCCTATCTTTATTTACTATTTTTGGACTTTTTTTAAACTATTTTTATGGGTTGAAACTTGTGGCTTAAAGCTATTAAAGGTAGAGAGGTTAATCACCCTTCTTTGAACCATATTTCCCAAGCTTTTCTCCTTGTGTTTCCCATCGTTTTGTCAACTTTTTACCACTATTTTCAAAGATTTTCAGCGGCTAAAAATGTAATTTTGAGGTCCCAAAAATGGAGGGGTTAGCCACCACTCCTTATGCTTGTTTACTAGCTCAATTTATCCATCGTTTTATCTAACTTTTTAAGTTTTTCCATGTTATTTCCTGCACTGTTTTTAGCTATTTTATCACAGTTTTAGGTTATTTATTTCATTTATGCTTTGTATAGCATGCTTGTAGTGTAGTTGTCCTCATAGGTTTGGTGGTTTAGGCCTTAGCCACAAACCTATTTGAGTGGATAGCATTTCTTTCATACTTTTCATATTAGTGTTCACATGTAATCTCCTCTACAACCTCCCTCCTTACTTTGCTTCTTTTTTTTTTTTTTTTTTTTTTTGAGAGTTGTTTCAACCGAGTGCTATTTAAACTTGAGGAAGAGACCCTTCAATGCTAAATGGTTTAATCTCTTCGGAGGTTCATTACTAGGGCATTACCTCTCTCTCATGCCAAAAACAACTTCTTGTTTGACAGTTCTCTCCATTTAGTGGACTTAATGCTCATTTTTTTTTTTTTTTTGACTAAAATGACTAATGAATGGAAAGGTAAGTAAAATATACAATAAAATTGGGGCTAAAATGGAACAAGATAATAAAATCAAGTTTTGGGTTCAATCGGACGTTAATTGAACCCATTGAGTTTTGAATCATCTCATACTTTTAGTGATTTCATTTATTAAGCTTTTGTCCCTTGATTCATAAATCATAACATAATAAATTTGTGTCGATTGATGGTTTGCGAATCAAGCCTATCCCTCTTTTGATCTGTTTGATGATAAGGAGAGGCAGGTGCACAAACATCTCCTGAAAATACTTTGTTTGTGCTCTGTTTCTTGTCTGTTGTAGCAAGGCAGTAACAAAAACTAGTTGCCAGCCGGCCACCTTACTGTGCGGCCAACCACCTCTTTCGGCCGGCCGAACACCTCTTTTCGGCCAGGCAGTGCCTTTTTCCTTCCAAAACAAAGCAGAGGCTAGGGTAAAAATAGTTCAATTTTCTGACCATAAAATAGGAGCATTTTGGCAGCCAAACAGAGGGCGTTTTCGGGTGGAAAATCCGCATTCATGCATGAGTCATTCCTCATTTCTCAGGGCCCGTTAAAATATGTTTAGTAGTAGGATTGTAGTAATTAATTACTTAGCTAATTAATTCTGTATTGTAACTAATTAGTTAGTTTGTGTATAGCTAATTAATTTTGTGTTGTAACTAATTAGTTAGTTAAATCTTAATTTGTAATAATTAGCTCATGTAGTTAATTTATTTTGGTATTATGATAGTTCGTTAATTTGGTAATTAGCTAGGACATTTATTCGGGCCTTTTTGTGTGAGGGTACAATTGTAATAATGTGTATGTCTTCCAACCCCCATTTCTTTCTCCCTTTTATTTACTCACTTATGATGGAGAGCATAGAGCATCATGTTTCTTTTAGCATTTTTTATGATTTGTATCCATTTGTCTTGCACGAATAAGGTTTGGTTCATCATTGTAATGGCATTGTCATTTATTACTTCCTTGAATATGTGTGTCATCGCATGCTATCAAAGTGATTTACATGATATATTAGACAACCGAACGTTGCATCTTTGCCTGTGTTGCATTAGTCATTTTGCATCATTAGGATTATGCATTTTTTCTAACTATTTTATTTCTTTTGGCTTGCCTTGGTTGAGTACTAGGTGAGCATTTTTCGCTTTAGCATATTGCATATGTGTGATTAATGCCATGTCGAGCATACTTTCCATGAGGCTAAGTACTTAAATGATATACCTATTTGGATGCCTGTGGATGAAGGCTAATTTCCCAAATTAGGATAATTTGATTACTGTGCAAGTGATATCACTTTTTCAAGTGGTACATATTCAAACACTTTTCAAGCAAACATGAAATCAAAATGTTCTAAATTGAGCAAACTAGTCTATACTTGTGTGCATCATATAATAAAGATAGCCTAATAAATTGAAACAAGAGCATATAATGTAAATAAGAATCACATTATGATTAGTAGAGGCCGATCTTATCGGGCGAGTGGGGAGCTCAATTCATGACCTTTCCTTCTAGTACCTAAGTTTCTGAGACGAAACACTTTGGTGATAACGGATACGTGGCCTTTGGTACGAGTCATAGCTTTCCTAAATTTTTCAAAAATATTTAGGTGGCGACTCTGTAATCTGGCAAAGCAGTCCATTTTTGACATTTTGATTCAAAATCGATTTTCCAAACGAATTGTCAGATTTGAACTCATTTGTGTTTATTTATTTCACATTGCACTTGTGAAATCAAATTAAGAACCATGGGAGTCCAAACTGTAGGGCTAGTCGTATCCACAAGGAGCACAAAAAGCAAGCTACAGTTTCTGGCGACTCTGCCGGGGATTTTAGAGAACTTGACTCGAACTTCATGATGTGAAATTTTATTTACACATATATGTTCTTTGCATTGCATTTGCATCGGTGCTCTAAGTCACTGTGTTTTCCATCTGCTATTCCTAGACAGTTTGCCTGAGGCTTGTCTAAAAAGCCTACTAAAAGGCTGACCGATCGTGGGCTCTGTCATGTTGGAAACACAAACCTTAGATCTGGACTATCGCTATACCGCTTGATTCTCCTTTTACTTCTCAGTGTGAGGTGTGAGAGGTATATTAGATAGTCTTGTTAAGGAATCCCTTTTGACCAATTGGCCTAGCTGCATATGGTAAAGCCATAGTGACTGTTCCAAACTAGGACATGGTGCTCACCTGTATGCAGGATTGCGTGAAACCGCTTGACTGAAGTAGTGAATCTTAGTTCGTGACAAAATTAGGACAGGGTAACCCTAGCCCCTCATAGGGGCGTTTTGGCTCTCTCTTAACTAGTATGTGTTTTACAATGAAACTGTACAGGAATGTTCGTATCAGTGGCAGGGTTGGTATCTGTTTTGGGACAGAATTTAGTGTGGAGTACAGTCCTTCAGTTTTGATCATGTCTGTGTTGATAACATCTTAGCTGAGGTGCTGTACGATTTCTGATTACTGTTCTCTTTCTTTATTTATTTTGCTAGGTAGTTTAAACCATAGCTTCAGAAGGTTCTAATATCCCTCAAGTACTCTCAGCCCGCGTCGGAAGACTTTGCAAGGTCGGAGATCTTGTTCCGGGACAGCCCGTGTTTGCCTCACTGTCTCCAATTACAAGGCAAAGGACGGTCAGGCAAGGTTCACCAGTGCTGTTTTTACAACAATCAACTCTCAGCTCACCTGTATTCAGTCTAGCTCAAGAACAATCATCTAGTTCCAGTCCAGCTCAAGAACAGTCACCTACTCTAATAGCGCAGTATTCCTCGGTAAATATGGAGAAATTAATACTCCATCTGAAACAAACAGTTGAGACACTACAGCATGATGCGGCCCGTTAGGCTGAGGTCATAACTAGGCTACAGCAACAGTAACCACAACCAGCTGTGGCCTCTACATCACATGTACCCACCACGGCTATCCCTGTACCCGGTGCCACTGCTAATACTGCCGCTGCTCCAAATCCACAAGCCGAGGGTATTTCAGTTTTCTTAGTCCAAGCAGAACCCATCCCAACACAAGCTTCTAGAGCCTCCATTCGAATTTGAGGTTAACCTGACCGCATTCAAAATCAACAAACTGGATAAGTTGTTCAAAAAAGCGTAAGGGGTTAACTCTATTCCTGACATAGAGGATGGGTACACCGAATCTGCGGTTACCTTACCAGAGCAGTTTAAGATGCCGCACATTGACCACTTTGATGGTTTTGGGGACCTGATGGTTCACTTACTGCTGTTTTCAGACATCTTGCGGCCGATGAGTTTGACTAGATTGCAAAAGCTATCTCTCTTTGGTCGCACTATGTCAGGTATAGCGGCCATCTAGTACGCCAAGTTGGAAGATTCTACAAAGCAGAACTGAGAGGAATTAGCCGAGTCCTTCATTGCCTAGTACTCTTGCAATACGCAACTCAAGGTCACAACTTGTGATCTTGAGGTGATGCGTCAAGAGCCAAATGAAGGTTTCTCCGAGTTTATGACAAGATGGAGGACTAAAGCATCCATGATGACCACTCGACTGTCAGAAAAGGACCAGATCAGAATGGTTGTCCGGAACCTGCATGGCAAGCTGCTGCAGAAAATGATTGTTCTCCCCTTATTTACCTTCAAAGAGCTTTCATGAAATGGGGGTGCAAATTGAAGATTCCATGAAACAAGGGATTATTATTGACAATAAGGAGCTGGCTAAGAGGCCGTTTGTTCATAGTTCCAATGTTGCCGGCGGTAGCACAATTGCGATGCCGTCCGACATAAGTGTTGTCACCACAACGAAAACTGCTGACCCCTTCGCCAACATAGGACCACAAATACCATCCAATCCTACCTGACCCCCAGGTAGAATTTTCCACCCATTATACATGACCCTATCCAAAGCCATGTAGGTGCTGATCAAGAAAGGGCACATGAAACCCTTAGAACCTCGGCCGTTTCCCAACCCTCTTCCATCCAAGCATGACCCCACAAAATACTGTGCATTCCACCAACAGCACGATCATGAAATCGACCGATGCTTTTGCTTGCGTCATGAGATTCAGGATCTCATTGACAACAAGGTCATCGTTCCACCATAGAAGCCAAACATAACCACCAACTCGCTCCCTGCTCATAATCAAGTCCTCCTACCTCGAAATCTCCACGTTATCCATACACTGTCCACCTCCTATGACCCCAGCATCTACATTACCCCTTCCCACCTATCAAAACCGATGTTGTTCATTCATGAGGGCACAGACTTGTACATGATGGACGCATCTAACCTACAACTTGAGCCTCACAGATCAGGGGTGACAACACTTGCAATGGAAGAGATGTCAACCACAGAGGGAGACTAGTTTGTCGTCGGAGTGTACTGGGGACTTATTTGAAAAGGCATATAACCCGAGTTGCTATATCGTGCCGACCATTCAAACTAGGCCTGAAGTGGTGCTACCAACCTCGGTAGACATTAATGTGGTCAGGGAGGATAGCCCGAACCAGGGGTTGGACAACCTTGCAGATCTAGACAACCTGCAGTTCTTCGATGAACATGATCAAGGAGATATATAGATTGGGTGGTTTGACTTGAATGAATCGATTGATAATGCCGAGTGGCTGAGTAATGAGTCAGACAAGGAAGAAGAGACTGAGATTAAACCAGAGGGAAAGAAAACTGGGATAGCTGTGGTAGCCGGAAAGGCTGATGAAAAGGGAAAACTACCAGAGGGTACATACGTGGAAAAACCGACCCAAGAAGTGGGTGTTGTGAAGACTACAGATACTAAATAGGAAGCTGCACTAAGACAGTTTGAGAGAGAAAAAGTTGAAAACAGCCAGAAAACCACAACAGCATGTCGCCCTAAGGGGGACATTTGTACTGTAAAGATGATTCAGGTAGAACCGGACAACTGTTTGTTGGCAGCTGATGGCGAGTAGTGAGACGATAGTGATCTGTATCTGGCCCATACTGACGAAGACTGGGGAGACTGTATCCCAGTTAATACATGGTATGGTGAGGAAATAGACCATCTCATAAAAAGTAGATGGTATTTTAAACCTCCACACCTGGATCAAGCAGAGCCATTAGGAAAGGATAGGGAGGTCGAAAAAGAGAAAGAGAAGCAACTGGAAGAGGAGCTAGTTTTGAAGTAGCTCAAGAAGATCCAAGCTGATATCTCTATCTAGGGACTCCTTATGGCTTCACGGGTACACCAACATGCAGTATTGTTGGCAATGGACAAAGCTAAATTGTCCATTTATACAATGCCCCGAGCAACTTGTGGGCCTAGTCTTTCCAAGTGGAGCCAAGCCAATGCTCACTTTCTCTGACAAAGAGCTGTCGTCGGAAGGGTCGGCTCACAACAAGCCGTTATACATATCTATGGAATGTATAGAGAAATGGGTGCTCGTAGTGTTGGTCGACACTAGTTCTGCCATTAATGTCTGTCCTTCTTGCATTGCCTACGCGATAGGCCTCAAACCAGCAAACTTCGTTCCCACGGCCTAGGTGATAAGGGCGTATGAAAATACAAGCAGAGAAGTCATGGGGACAGTGAAAGTGTGAGTCCAAGTGGGCCCATCCGAACAAGAGATCGAGTTCCACGTACTAGATGTGCTGGCTACCTTCAATCTGCTATTAGGGAGGCCTTGGTTACATCACGTGAAGGCTGTGTCCTCCACCCTCCATCGAATGTTAAAGTATCCTCATGAGGGAGGAGCAACAACAGTTTTTGGGAACTCATCTATACATCCACCGTTAGAGGTGAATACACCATTCCTAGAGATCAATCATGGCGATGAGGATGTATTCCTCTTAGGATTCGCTTTGGCGGAAGCCCAGGTAGTGCAGACAGTACTAGCCGCGGATGAAGGCATGTACATCAGTGCCCAGTCCATCTACTTCATGAACAAGCTACAGCATATTCTAGGAATGGGGCTCGGAAGAGCAGGCAGAAAGGTGTTGCAGCACTAGCAGAGGTGGCACACAACCCATATGCCTTTAGGTTAGGCTACGTGCCCACCAAAGAGGATTGGATAAGAAAGGGGGAAGAAATGAGGGACATAGTCAAGGCCAAGAGAGTTGGGAAGCATTATGAGCTCGTCTACAAGCCAATCCGGGGAACGCTGAATGAACGGTTTGTTAGAGAATGAAAGGATTTCCCTTTTTGTGGCTTTCCTGGGCCTTGGGTAAATTCCTCGAAGAAGCGTGTCCCCAGGTTCGAGATCTTCTTTGACCAATCAGTTGCAAGACAGTGATGAAGAAAGGGCTGAACCAAGCATCAACACTGGCTAGAGCAAAGAAGATGACTTAGACAACAGTGATGTTGACACAGGGGCAACACTAGCTGATCTCTTGATAGATCCCGCGACTGACACAGAGAGCTTAGGGGATAACATTACGATCTCTACGATCAGAGAGGAACCGAGTGTGGATCCCACCAGTGGTATTCTGGATGCATCGAGGGCACCATGTCTTACTTGGCAGTTGGAGAAAGGCTTTCTTTCTAGTTCTGAATCGGGTGATGAGCTAGAATCTGATTCCACTAAGTCCGTGGAGTCAGAATCAGATTCAAGTCAGTTCGAGGAGTCTAAGTCTTGCATTCCTGGGGGTAGTAACCCGGGTGCCAAGGTCCTATCGAGGTCCTCTTTTTCCTTCTCTTTTGAGTTTGTTGTAACCGAAGAGCCGAAACTTATGAATGAAAACACTGCAGATTTTGTGTACTACTTTGTGCTGCTGATTTATTGTATTGACCAAAATTTTTAGAATTTTAATGAAAACAAAAAGGAAGAAATTCCTCTGGCTTTGAAAAACTTGATTAATCGAGAGGAGGAGAGGCGTGCTAAGCCCTATATTGATGAAATCATTGCCATTAATGTGGGTACTGAGAAGGATCCACGTTTGGTCCAGATCGGGTCCACATTGTCTTCGGAGGAACGCAAGTGTTTAATTGCTTTATTAAAAGATTTCAAAGATGTTTTCGCATGGTCCTACGAAGACATGCCTAGAATCGACCCTGGGATTGTACAGCACCGGATCCCTTTTGACCTTGAGGCCCGACCAGTCAAATAGAAACTGCGCAGAGTTCATCCGGATTGGGCACTGAAAATCAAGGAAGAGTTCACCAAGCAGATTGATGCAAGATTCTTATTAGTGTCCGAGTATCCAACTTGGTTAGCCAACATCGTCCCAATTCCGAAGAAAGATGGTAGAATCCGAGTTTGTGTCGACTTTCGGGACTTGAACAAAGCAAGTCTAAAGGATGACTTTCCATTACCGCACATTGATGAGTTGGTAGACTTCACCGTGGGCCATGCATTACTATCATTCATGGATGGGTTCTCTGGGTATAATCAGATTCTGATGGCACCAGAGGACAGAGAAAAGACCGCATTCACCACGCTGTGGGGTACTAACTGCTACCGAGTCATGCCTTTTGGGTTAAAAAATGTTGGGGCTACATATCAGAGGGCCGCGACCCCCATTTTCCATGACATGATCCACAAAGAGGTTGAGGTGTATGTGGAAGACATGACTGTTAAGTCCAAAGAGCGAAAAGGCCACTACACCGCACTGGAAAAATTCTTTCAACGGATCAGGGAATACAGATTGAGGTTAAACCCACAAAAATACACCCTTGGTGTGACGGCAGGAAAAATACTAGGATTTCTGATCACAAAGAAGGAAATTGAAGTAGATCCTTCCAAAATCAAGGCCATCTCAGAAATGCCACCACCAAGGACTAAAAATGATATGCATGGCTTTCTGGGTAAAGTGCAATTCATAAGACGGTTTATTTCCGAATTAACCTTGACTTGTGAACCACTGTTTGGTCTCCAGAAGAAAAGGAAAAAGTTCCAATGGGATGATCGATGTCAGTTTGCCTTCAAGCAGGTCAAGCAGTACCTCCAGAATCCACATGTGTTGTTGCTGCCAGAGTCAGGGAAGCCTTTGAGTCTGTATCTGTCGGTAACAGACTCGACCATGGAGTGCATCCTAGCTCAAGAATCTAAAGATAAAGTGGAGAAGGTCATCTACTATTTGTGCAAGAAGATGCTGGACTATGAGACTCGTTACACTCCCCTTGAGAAAGTTTGCTTAGCCTTGGTATGGGCTACCAGAAAATTGAGGCACTACTTGTTACCTCACTCTGTAATCCTGGTTTTGAGATTAGATCCCATCAAATATCTCTTCAAGAAACTGGCACTTATGGGTAGGCTAGCTCATTGGTTGCTTCTTCTCTCCGAATTTGATTTCAAGTATGTCACGTGCAAATCAGTTAAGAGGAGAGTTGTAGCAGAATTCCTGGCAGACCACCCAGTAGAAGGAGATGAGGCAATGGAGTATCTATTCCCAGATGAAAACATTCTGCAGGTAGAAGAGGAAACATGGACGATGTACTTTGACGAAATGTCCAATCAGTACGGTTATGGGATAGGTGTGTTGCTGATAGTACCCGATGATTCCCATATACTCTTAGCCTTTAAACTCCGGTTTAAAGTGTCCAACAATGAAGCAGAATATGAAGCGTGTTTTGCTAGTTTGGAAGCTTCTCTAGAACTAAGGGCAACAAGGTTTGATGTCATCGGAGACTCGAACTTGGTTTTTTCTCAAGCGATCGGAGACTGGAAAGTCAAAGAGGAGAAAATGAAGGCTTATAATCAGACCCTGGATATTCTGATTCTGAGGTTTGAAAAAATGACATTCACATATTTGTTGAGGGAGAACAACCAGTTCACTGATGCATTGGCAACTCTATCTTCCATGGTAAACATCCCGCTTGGAGTCAAGATGCGTCCGATCATCATCGAACAAAAGTACAAGCCTGCTTATGAGACCATTGCCGCAATAGATTATGTTCAAGAGAAAAACCCCTGGTATTATGACATTTAGAATTTTCTGGAAAAGGATACGTATCCACCAGGGGTAAATACTAAGGATAAATGGGGAATACGGTGTCTAGCCATCCAATTTATCATTTGCGGAAACAAGCTGTATAAGAGAGGTCATCTGGGAATGCATAAGCTCTGTGTTAAAGAAAAAGAATCGAAGCGTCTCATGGAGGCCATCCATGGGAGAGAGTATGGAGCACACATGAATGGTGTGATGCTAACCCGGAAGATCCTCAGACAAGGCTATTATTGGTCAACTATGGAGGAGGATTGTATTAGTTTTGTACGACGCTGCCACAAATGTCAAATCCATGCCAATCGCACGAATATCCCACCGTCAAAGCTTTACAACATGACTTCACCGTAGCCTTTCTTAGTCTAGAGAATCGATGTTATCAGTGTAGTCTCGCCGAAGGGGTCACATAGACATGAGTTCATCTTGGTGGCGATTGATTATTTGACTAAGTGAGTGGAAACTTAGGCACCGTTTGGGAAGATGGTTGGTGGCTATTTTAGCCACAAAAGACAAAATAAGCTATTTTAGCCACAACAAACAAAACATCACATCTAACCTATAATCATTACACTCTTCTCTCACAAAAAAAAGCCAAAAAAGCCAAAAACCCTTCCTAAACCAAGCTTCTTAGCCCAGGCTAAAATAGCCAAAAAAGCCAAAAAGCCAAAAAGTCAACCCACTTCCCAAACAAAGCCTTAGTATTATACTATGTTGAAAGCATCACATATGGCCAAGTTTATCAGAAACAACTTCATTTACCGGTATGGGGTTCCAAACTAGATCGTATCAGATAACGGCTCATACTTGAAGAAAGAGGTGGTGGATCTGCTTGAGAAATACAACGTGGCTTTTCATAAGTCATCAACATATAGACCGCAGACCAATGGAGCTGTTAAGGCTGCCAATAAGAACATCAAGAACATCTTGCGGAAGATGGTAGCGACCTACAGAGATTGGTCGAATAAACTGTCATTTGCTCTCTGGGGCTTCAGAACGTCAATTCGAACATCCACAGGGGCAACCCCTTATTCGCTAGTGTATGTTATGGAAGTTGTTCTACCAATTGAGATTGAAGTATCGTCGCTGCGAATTATGGTTGAGTATCAGATAGTAGAGGCGGATTGGCAACAGTGTAGGTTGAAAGAATTGATGCTATTTGATGAGAGGAGATTAAGGGCATTGTATCACGTCCAGGGCTACTAGCGCAGAATTACTAGGGCTTTTAACAAGAAAGTCAAGTCCAGAAATCTCAAGGAATGAGATATGGTGCTGAAAGACAACCGAGCTCCCATCCATGACCTTAGGGGCAAGTTCAGACCCAATTGGACTGGTCCTTACATCATCAAATCTATTTGGTTAGGAGGGGTGATTATCCTTATGGACTTAGATGGCTTGGAGTTTTCACAACCGATCAATATGGACAAGTTGAAGAAATATTATCCCTGAGAGGCTCGCTAGGCCGAAAACCTGGAAGTGCGACCTAGGCAAAAGTTAGAACATGAAAAATTAGAAACAAAGTGAAAAATCTAGAAATCCGCTAGATATTGATTTGTGATTATGTATCAATTTAAAGCAATAAAACAATCACAATCAAACAATCAAGACAAATCGACACAACGATTTGAACGTGGAAAAATCACAATTGGAGCACCTCCAATTGTGATGAAAAACCACGGGCAACAGCCACAAAACAATCCACTAAGAATATATAAAGGAATTACACAGGTATACTCTCAATTACCTAGCGAATCCACGCCCAAATTGAACCAACCCCTATGTGCCTCTTCTAGCATCGTCTTCACCTCAGAATTGTCTTGACGATGAGCCACTCCAGAATCCACCAAAGCTTCAGGCTCAAATTCTTCAAAATCCACCGAAGAACAACTCTCTGTTTTGTATAGAATGAACAAACAAACCTTTGATGTATTCTTCTTAACCCATGAGTTGAATACTCAATTAAACATCAAAGAAAACTAGCAAAATATCCCCAGATATAAACCTTAATAACCAAAAAGAAGATCTGAAGAAGTAATCCTAAAATCTGACAGAAACACGTACTTATAGAAATCTGGGACTGCGAAGCTCGCTCGAGTGAAGACTCTTTTGCTCGAGCGAGGAATCAAAAACGCGTGTTTTCCATAAGTGACTTTGCTCGAGCCAAACAACCTGCGCTCGAGCGTAAAATCATCATTCTCAGGTTTTTTACAGACGTAGCCTTTGCTCGAGCGAGCAAGGGCGGACATGCAACTTCGAATGCAATTTTGCATTTTGCTTCGGGGGCGCTGCCCCTCGACCCCGCTTGGGTGCTGCCCCGGACCCGCCAAGGGGTGCTGCCCCCAGGACCCCCGCGAGCTAACTGGGCAGCTCAATCCCCGTCATAATCAGCGAAGTGGCAATCTTGAAAGTATTAACATCACAAACTTCTCTGCAAGGCACAATTCGGGTTGGATTCGCATCTAAAAACTCATCGCCTCACTGAAATAAAAAGTGCAAAAATAAGTACAACTTAAAGGAGTTTTGTCAAACGGGATTGCCAAGAATAAAAACCTAACACAAAGAAAAACGGAGCTCGCAAAGCTGAAAACTTGAAAAGGCACCTTCAGGAAAAGTTAGAGCGCAAAAGGAGAGTGTTAATACTTGAGTAAATCCGAACCGAACTACGTAAGGCCTGATTCCCATCTTTGGGATACGTAGGCAACTTCATTCCGAAGTTCGGCCGTAACCATCTCTAATTCAACTGTCCTATCCTTTTGTCTGATCGAGCCATCTTTGTCCATCATCTGTCAGTTTGGCTATGGTTATCTCCATTTTAGCAGAAAGGCCACTTGGAATGAAGTGTAGTTGCAGCGTTATGATTTTCTGATTCAAGGTTATACATCTTGAGGACTGATTCCATGTGTGTCAAGTGGTGACCATTTCTGAAAACGATTTTGAACAGTTTTAATAAAAGTTGATTTTTCTCAAAATTTTACCTTTTACCACTTAGACCATTTTGGGACCAAAAGGAAAATTTTTAGTGCTCACAACTTTAATTCCATTGATTTCAACACAAGTACATTCTCCAACTCTCTGGTTTAAATCAAAGTTGCTTTTACATCATAAAACTTGAAAAGAAAAGTCAAAGCAATAAACTAGGGGCATTGATAAGTCAGATGGTCCTGCGTCCTCTGCTCGTGCTCGCGGAAGTCTCTGCAGCCAAAGTTAGCCTAACATGTGCCTCGTCTTCAAGCCAAGCCAAGCACTCACCAAAAAGGGCGTAACTGAAGTTAACCGCAGGAGTCAGTAGCTCTCTCATTCTCCCAGCAGTGAGGTACCGAGGCAAATGTGAACCACGAGTGGGAAATAGAGCAAGGTATTCCACCCCCTTGTAGACACCCCATTTTTGACCGTCCTTAAGAGTTGGACGTCATCGTTTGTGCACATGATGATTGTGATTGCATGTGTTCGTTTCGAGTGCTCGAAGTCCTCGGCGGAGTGCCCTGCTTTTGAGCCTTGAAATCGTGTCCGTTTTGTGTCTTGTTTTGGACCAAAACCTTAGTATTTCAAACCAAAAACTTTAGTGCTTCAAGCCTGCAACCCCTCGTGGCCGGCCACTGTTTGAGGCTGTCAGCCACCAATTGTGCGCTGCCGGCCACCCTTGTGCTTTGCTGGCCAATGGTGTGGCCTACCGGCCACCAGTGACCTTTTTTTGTAGATATTTTTCTTGACAGTTGTTCCAGCTGTTGGCACAATGGGCTTGATCACCATACACGTGTATGGACTGATATAACTCAGTTGAAAGCTTGTTTTTCTATAAATATGGGACCTTCTCCCCCACTGTAGAGGGTTAGAAATTTTGGAGCAAAATTCTCTCTCTCTCTCTCTCTCTCTCTCTCTCTCTTTCGTAATTTTGTATACATTTGCTCACAAATCCTATACTTTTGCATATACTTCCTTGACCAAAGTTGCTTCTCTTTGGGCTGAGGTTATTTGAGACCCTCTTTGAGCTTTAGAAGGTGGTTGTGGCTTGCTTTGTTGCCTAATTTGTGCCTTGGCTTCAAGAGGTGTACCACTTGCTTTTTTAGCTTGTTTTACATACTTGCTTTGCCATCTTCTTTTACTGTTTTTGGGCTGTTTTGGGGCCACTTTTGAATTGTAAAAAGCTCTGTTTTTGTGGCATAAATGTGGTGGTTTGAGGCCTTTTTTAGTTAGGGGGTGGTTCACCCTTCTTACTTCTTTATTTGTAAAGCTTTTGTACCTTTGTTCACCACTTTCAAACCAACTTTTTGGGGCCTTTTAACCACTAAATTCAAGAGGTTTTTCAGTGACAAAAAACTCATTTTGAAGTCCAAATTTGGAGGGGTTAGCCTCCCCTTCTTGTGTCTTGTTTGCATACCTAGTTAGCTCCATATGTTAGCATGTTTTTCTAGCTTAACTTAGCTCAAGTCCAGCATGTTTTATCCTTTGAAATAGCCCGCTTTAGCTCTGTTTTGGGCTTGTTAGTTCCTTTGAGTCTTGTTTTACATGGTTGTAGTGTAATAGTCTTCACAAGTTAGTGTTTTAGGGTCTTAGACACCTCTTGTTTGAGTTGATAGCATCTTTTGGTGTTGTTTTTCACTCCATTTCAGCACTATGAACTCTGCAACCTCCCTCTTTGCTTCACTCTTTCATTTGCTTTTGAGGTTTGTTTCAAGCTTGGGATCCTTTGAGCTTGAAATTGAGGTCATGCTTAATGGTTTAATCCTCTTTGAGGGTTCATTATCAATGGCATGATCTCTCTCTTGCCTTACATTATCCTTTGGTTGACACTTCTTTCATCTTAGAGGGCACTCACCAATGGACAAATTAATTAAAGAATGATTTGGTAACTAAAATGTGTAAACAAAATTGGCAAGATAAGCATTTCTTTGTGTTGCATTGATTGTGTTCAAATCGAACATTAATTTGAACACAAGGAAAATGAGACATTTCATACTCAAAAGTGATGAAATGTGCCACTTTCCTAGGTCTCCGTTGCCCTTGATCATACATGATAGGGTGATGGCATTTGAGTCTTGTTTTGCATTCATTGAACTTGTACAAATTGGTCCCTTAGCCATCATGAGTGGAAATTGCTTGATTGATGGTTTGAGGGCCAAATGTATCACTCCTTTGAGCTTGTGTTGATGATAAAGGGTGATACATGGTACAAACAACCTGTGAAACCACCCCTTTCTTGCTCTCTTTTGTCCTCTGTTGCAACAAGGAAAGACTTGGCTTCAGTGGTCGGCAGGCCACCTCCAATGGCCGGCAAACCCTCATCTGTGGCCAGCCGGCCACCAGTGAAAAATTCAGTATTGTGCTTCTGAAGCAAAGTAGTGTTGATCTGGAGGAGGAAAACAGTGTAAGTGTTGTGCAACAGAGGCAATTAGTGGCAGACAGTGGATGTTCTTCGGGTGGAAAAACCGAGCATGCATGCATTCCTCGTTTCCCGAGGCCATTTAGTTAATTTGCTTAGTTAATTAGTTGTAGCTAATTCATTAAAATGTTGTAACTATTTAAGTAGATTAGTTCATTAGTTCATGTTGTGTAATTAATTAATTAAATAGCTTAGTCTAATTGATTAATTAGTTAAGTGTGTTGTAATAATTAATTAGCTTAGAGTAAGGTTTTTATTTATTCAAAGTGTTATAATAATTAGTTAAGTAGTGTAGCTTAGCTAGTTTCATTCGGACCCTCCTTCGCGAGGGCGTAATGTTGTAATAAGTGTGCGTGCGTACGTGTATGTCTTCCAACCCCACGTCTTTCCCCGTTTTATTTCCCGCTTTTGATGGTTAGATTAGTGACATGTTTCAATTAGCATACCTTATGCTTACATCCATTCATTTGAATTACATGCACCGAGGCTCGACGCATCATTCAAACTGTATTGCCATTTCAATATTTTCTTTGAAAACGTGTTTAATCGCATGTTATTGCTTCATATACCATATTAGTAGCCGAGCCTATTAATTGTATATTGCATGTGTTGCATTAGGTATCTTGTATGGTTAGGAATCATGCATATTTTTCTAACTCATATCTTCTTAGCTTGGAGTACTAGGTGAGTTTTTTAACGCTTTAGCATATTTGCATGAATGTGAATGTTGTCATGATTAACATGCTTGCCATGAGGCTAAATGCTTACTTGCTAAACTGCATGAATGCCTGTGGATAAAGGCTTGTTGTTTGAATTGGAACGATTCAATAAATGTAAGTTTTAAGCCCACTTTGTTGAGTGGCAAATCAATCTTGAGCACACTGTGTTTGGTGGCAAATCCACAAACTTTAAGCCCACTTGAGGTGGCAAATTCACACTATTGTCGCAAACAAACATGAGTTGAATTGTTCCAAATTGAGCAAACTAGACTATACTTGATTGTGCGCATCACATAGTAAAGCTAGTCTAATAACCGGAACAAGAGCATGTAATGCTTACAAAAATCATATCATGATTAGTAGAGGCCGATCTTTGATCGGGAGAGCAGGGGTGCTCAATTCATAACCTTCCCCTATCGTACCTAAGTTCTCAAGCCGAGACAACTTTGGTGATGACGGACACGTGGCCTTTGGCACGAGTCATGGGTTTCCTAAATTTTTCCAAAAATAAAATATTTAGATGGCGACTCTATATCTAGCAAAGCAGTCCAATTTTAACATTTTTTATTCAAAATCAATTTTTCAAAACAATTTGCCGAATTTGGACTCTTTGGTGATTATCAGTTTCACATTGCACTTGTGAGATTAGATTCAGAACCGCAATAGTCTAAACTATAGGGCTTCTTTTCGGGCTTTCGAAAGGGGGCGCGAAAAAGCCGAGCTACACCCCTCCTTTGGGCAGGTCAGATCATGTCTAAACTGGCACCTGAACCGGAATGGATAATAGAACACGCAGTGCGTGAGGCCAATCAGTTGTATACCCGGCTGTCGGGACATGCTGTAGCTTATCTCAGTCAAGTTAAGCCAGGGGCAACGCCAAGCTATGTCACCCATAGATCTGCTACACATCCAGTTACACCAACATCCCTCTGAGGGAAAGTCCACTAGCCGCTAGCGAAAGAAGTAGTCTTGGGCTGAATACTCGGGCAAGGGTCCACCACTTTCAGCTTATCCATTAGTCATACCTGGGAAGGGATAAAAAATAATAGAGATTAAAGAATAGAGAGATGTGTGTGGAGAGAAAAAGTAAGAAAGGGGCTTTGAGACAAAAATAGAGAATGAGTGCCGAGCGACGTGAAAATCATAAATAAAAAAGGGTGGGAAACAATACCTGGAGAAGCAGCGGACTCCCTGCGAACCGAGTAGTCTCTCACCGATAGAAAGCATCCAAACCCATCTGGGTCTCGGCCAGTGCCAAACCAATGCAGCTCTTACCTTCTTTCAGGCATTGAGCCACCTCAATCAACCTAATGCTGGCTTCGCTGCAACTAAGGGCAAGAAGAAAGTGCGCAAGCATGCATAAACAAAGGGCATGTTGCCGATAACCTTGCCAGAGAAGGTCACCTATGTCCCCAATATCGAAAAATCGATGAATCAATCTGGGTATATCTAGCTCCCCATCATGAGCCAAGGATCGAGCCTCGTGCGAAGTGAGTCTCCAAAGCCCGTGCATGGCCAAAACAGGGCTGGGGCATGATCTCCTCATCGTGTCGAGATTCCATCAATGCTTGAATTTCTTTAAGAGTCGGACACATTTCTTGTGCTCCAAGGAGAAATACGTACGTAACCGGGTTCCAACATCGAACCGTGGAATGAAGGAATGGAAAACAAATTGAAGTACAACTCAACAGAAAAGCGCGTTTATGCTGAAACCTCAAAAATTCACCTTTTTCGTGCCATCCAAAGTGGCTATCCAATCCTTAAGCAAGAAATATCTCCATTTTCAGGAAAAAAAAAAAAAAAAAAAAAGCAGCAAAATAAGGTTCTGTTGAAGAAACAACGAAGGAAGACCTTTTATGGAGGATGAGGCTATGTGAGTGGATACCAATTGTCAGTCAATTATCCACCCATAACACCTGGCCAGCCGGCCACCTCTCTTAGCCAGTCGTCCTCTTTTATGGCCGGCCATTCCCTTTTGTTGCCCTGGCATTTCGGCAGTCTGGTTTTGTTCCGGTCTTTGTGTTTTAAGGTCTTGTTTTCAGTATTTTGTTTTTAGCATGTGTAAATAACTATGTTTAGATTGTTTTTACTTTGTTTTTCATTTATCGAGTTGTATTTTGTATTTTAGTCATTGGTTGGCTCAATATCCGGTTACGAACATTATCCCAATGCAAGCATTTTCAATTTCAAATTCAGTTCCATTTTTGTTCTATGCAAGTGTGGTGCCATGCTCATGATGTAAAATAAAACTCCTTTTATAAAACTTTAGGTTTTACCTCGATCATAGTTTTTACAAAAGATGGAATACAAGTTTTTCAAAAAACAAAAGTAAAACCCTATCTGAAGCTATCCAAGTGCTAAGCTACCAAAATAAAAGAAACTAAGTGGAAGAGTACAAAAATTTGCGTTGGTCACATCAAGCTCGAGAAGCCCTCTCTGTCCTCTTCCTCGGAGGGGACTCGGGAGTACTATCTTTGTCAATGCCACTATCATCAGAAGAGTGGGACTCTCAGCCAAAACTAGCATCACCATCTCCACTCCCTGACTTAGAGTCGGTTTCTACATCCTCACTCCCTGACCCCGAGCTAGCATCACGGTCCTCGCTCTCAGACTCAGAGCGTCAGTTCACTGCCTCCTCGGTGCTGTTGGTCTAACCGTTATCTCCACTCAAAATAGGCTCCAATGAGGAGAAGGTCTCCTTTGTTTGGGACTCACTGCTTTGGCCTCGAGCACCTCTGCCTCTGCCTCGACCTCGACACTCATCGCAGCCTCGTGCTGGGGCCTGTCTACCTCTCCTCTCTCTCGCTGGAGGAGGTGATGCCGGTGCCACAGGTGCTGCCGATGCTGCTAGTGTCATCGGTGTACAGTATGCAGTATGAGTATGATGCAGAAGACAGCTTCAGCATAAGTGCAGTGTGTCAGTGCAGGGTAAAGCAATGTCAGAATGAATGTCGGTCTACAGTATGAGTATCGCATATCAGTGGGAGTATGACATGTCGGTGCCGTGTGGTGCGCAATAGTATGAGTAAGCAATGAAATGCACGAGAAGAAAAGAGGATACCTAGATATCGTGAAGAGCAAGCAACATCTCTCTCCTCTGCACCATGTGAACCAGAGAGACAACCAGCTGAAGGAGACCATCCATATACTCAGTAGGCGCCTGCAAGTACAGTTGAACAATCAATATCCAAAAGGGAAAATACAAAATGTAAGTTGTAAAGAACTGTCCATACGTGCAGTGCACCCAGAGCTCTGACAAACCCGTGCTCCGCCTCCAGTGGCTCTATTGGGATCTGATAAGCCATCCCGTTCGGTCGCCAATAGGGAATCACAGTAAGAATTACTAGCCAACTGGCTATATGCACAGTGGAATGGGCCTCTCCAATATCAGCCTCAGCCTCATAAGCAGCCTCTCCAGCCAAGGGGGTAGCTACAGCGTCGCCTGCACAAACTCCGGTCAGGGGTGGCATAAGGTGAGTCCGGATAAAGGTCACGTAATCGTCGTCTCTTCTGAAGAAATCGACATCTAGCCCCACCATAAACTGAATGATAGCCTCAACTGGGAGGCTATTGACTATCCTCATAGATGCTAGAGGCAGAGCATGAACAATTGGTGCAGGTAGGCCCATGGTCTGGTGTACGAACCGCTCATCCAAAAACCAAGCTCGGCAAAATGGGCCCTCTAGCAAGATCCGATACTGGAAGGTAGCCCAAGATCCGGCGTACTGGTCCCGTACCCCAGTCGGCATCATCGCCTACGATTGCCACATGATCTACAAATGGAGAATTTACAAGTTGTTAGTTGCTATCAGTTGTCAGAGTATGGATCGAAGCAGTAGCAATGGAAAAAAAGCACAAGAATATTGTAGACTGCACGAACTCTCTTCGCGCGCCCCGCCTTTCGGAGAAGGCGCGAATTGGGTCCTACTACTACAGTTTGGACTCCTGTCACGGTTCTGAATCTAATCTCACAAAGTGCAATGTAAGACTGATAAATCACCAAAGAGTCCAAATCCGGCAAATCGTTTTGGAAAATCAATTTTAATCAAAAAGTGCCAAACATGGACTGCTCTGCCAGATTACAGAGTCGCCACCTAAATATTTTGTTTTGGGAAATTTAGGAAACACTGACTCGTGCTAAAAGCCACGTGTCCGTCATCACCAAAGTTGCCTCGGCTCGGGAACTTGGGTACAAGAGGGGAAGGTCCTAAAATGAGCAACCCCGCTCGCCCGATGAAAGGATCGGCCTCTACTAAACATGATATGTTGTTTTAAAAACCTAATGTGTTCTTGTTCTGATTATTAATCTAACTAGTAAACTACTTACTAATTATTACAACAATTAACTAATTAACAAATTAATAAATTAAATTACAAATTCAAGCTAACTAACAAGCAAAGCTTTAAACTATGCTGCCTCAGCTCTGTTCGAAGAAGTAGAAGATGCATGCTCGGTTTTTGCCTCGAAAAGCTCTCCGATTTGCTCTTTAGAGGCTATGTTTGCAGGGTTTCTCCAAGAACTTCTGCTGAACCTTACCGAAACAAGGCTGGGGAGTGCACCAGTGGCCTGCCGGCCATGAATGGTGGCTGCCGGCCACCTGCCGGCCAAGAGTGGGCCTCTGCCGGCTAACAATGAAAGGGTGCCGGCCAACAATGCAACACTGTCGGCCACTGGTGTACTGAAACACCAAACTACAACAGAACACAAAACAGAAGAAAAAAAGGATTTTTCTAGGGACGTGTTTGTACAATGCCACTCCTTATCATCTCAAAACATCAAAGGAGTGGCACCATTAGGTTTAAAGCCACCAATCAAGCATTTCCATGCATGATGGCCAAGGATCTAACTTGCACAAATTCAATAAATGCACAAAAACAAGACTCTAAGTACCATCACCCCATCATGCATGATCAAGGGCAATGGAGACAAAGGAGATTGGCTCACTTTCATCACTTTGAGCATGAAGTGGACCAATCCACCTTGTGTTCAATATAACGTCCGATTGAACACAATGCAATGCACACATAACATGCTTATCTTGGCATGTTTTACGTGATTGATTCTTGTTTACACATTTTACATTACCGAGCCACTCATTAACCGGTTAAGTCCAATGTGAGTGTCCCCTAATGAGAGGAAGGTCAACCAAAAAGGGTGGTTTAAGCCATGAGCGGGATTATGCCTTTGACTAGGAGGAACCCTCAAAAGAGGGTTAAAGCCATTAAAGCACAAACCCTACCTCATGTTTAAACACAACCTCAAGGCCAAACAACCCTCAAAGCAAATTGAAAAATGAAGAAATGGAGGAGGTTGCAGAGATGGTATGTGCTGAAATCACATGCAAAAATGACTCTAAAATATGCAAGCAACGCATGCACAACATGTTCGAAAGCCAAAAACACCAACGCTAGTGAAGAACACTACATTAGAACCATGCAATACCAAACTCAAATGGCCAAACCAACTATGGACAGACCTCAAACATGCCAAAACAGTGGCCAAATTGTGCTGAGAAGGTAGCATGAAAAGCAAGAAAATCATGCTCATATATTGGCTCACAAACAAGGCATAAAATTCAACTCTCAAACACCATGAAGGAGTGGAATATGTGAGAGTGTAACTAAGCTACAAGCACTGAAATCACATGCTAGGTGATGCCAAAACATGCAAACATCTCAAGCAAAGCATGCTAGGGGCCTCAAAACACAAGGCTAGTCAAGGCCATTCACACTATAGTTATACAAAGCAAGTCCCAAAGGACCAAGACCACTCAAAACAGAGTTCAAGCATGCCACAGCAAGACCAAAAACATGTTGGAGTAGAGCCAATACATGCTAGAATAATAAGCTAACTCATTAGGCATGCAAGGCTAGTGAGCAAGATTACACTACAAGTGTAAGAAGTAAGCATCAAATGACTTAACCAGCCAAAATCAGAGCCATATCATGTTAAAAAAGTCACAAAAGCATGCTGAGATCAAGCCAAGTGATGGTAGAAAAATATGCTCAACAATTAGGCCATCTACACATGCAACCAAGAAACAAGGAGGGGAGGCCACTCCCTCTTGCTTTGGACCTCAAAACATGGTTTCTACCACTGAAATTCCTCTAAGTTTCAGTGGTAGAAAGGCCAAACAAAGGGTGCCTGAAAAGCTTTAAAAGATAGCACAAAGCTTAGCAAATAAACCACAAAAGAGGGAGGGACACCCCTAACCCCAAAAGGGCCTCAAACTACCATTTTTAACGCTTAAAAATAGAAGTTTTTGTAGTTGACAACTAGGCCAAAAACAACATGCAAGGGTGGCCAACCAATGAAGTAAAACAAAGCTTTAAAAGAGGGAAATTCTCAGCCTTGAAGAATAGTAGCAAAACAGCAAGAAAACAACCAAACTTCTAAGCCAAAAATACTCCAAGGAGCTCAAATAAGGCTTCCAAGAACCTCAAGTCTAAGGCTAAGGTGTTTGGCTAAGGGTGCTAGTGCAAATATATAAAGAAAGCACACTTTCAAGGCTAAAATGTAGAGAGAGAGGATTCTAGAGAGAGAGAGAGAATTCTAGCTCAGCTCAATTCTTGTAACCCTTTGTAAGCGTATAGATGAGCTCTATATATAGAAGATACAAAAGCCCCTTGAAGAGATCCAGCCATCCACGTGGGTACAGATGGTCTACCCTGCAAATAGCTGGCTCAAAAATATCAGAAAAATATCTGTTAAAACATTGGTGGCCGGCCAGCAGGCCATCAGTTATGGCCGGCAGTGGCTCATTGATGGCCGGCAGGCCTTATCAATGGCCGGCAGTGCACCAAAACAAGCACTATGAAGGGACCAAAGCATGGTCCAAAAATGGGGCAGAAAGGATCAGGGTTTGGAAAGCTCAAACCTGTGACGTTCCGCCGCTAAATTCGAGTACTCGATGAGAAATCAAACTTGTTGCTGGATGTACCTGCAAGCACATCCAAGTCTTGAGTACAGTCAAAAATGAGGTGTCTATAGTTGCCCCTCTTTGACAGAACTCGGAAGTCATAAAATGACGGGAGTGAATGTCAAAGCTCAGAGACGACCCATTTTTGACAAGGTCGAAGACTTAGACAAACATTGAATAAAACAATATAGATGTGCCCGCAGGCTGGGGCAAAATGCAAGGGGCATGCATGATGCAAGAGCATAACTTATGATTATGCAAAGAGAGCTGTAATGAAACATTTGAACGCAAGTACTATGCAAGGTAAATGCAACATTTTAAGCAAACGAATAAGATACAACTGTCTCACATATTTTAGTAGAAAGGATGTAAGAAAATTATACAATCTACACTGCGCCTCACGCAGGAGAGGCTAAAAGCGACTACTGGGAATACCTGAAGTCTCAAACGAAATACCTCTAGGCGTATCACACGCGAGAGGGGAAAAGGAAGCACAAATCAGCGTATCACACGCGAGAGAGGGAAAGGAAGCACCTCTCAGCGTATCGCTCGTGAGAGAGAAAAGGAAACACCTCTCAGCGTGTCATACGTGAGAACGCAAGAGAGGAAAGGCAACACCTCTTAGCGTATCACACGCAAGAGAGGAAAGGCAACACCTCTCAGCGTATCACACGTGAGAGAGGGAAGGAAACATCTCTCAGCGTATCACACGCGAGAGAGAGAAAACAGCACTTCTCAGCGTATCACACGTGAGAGAAGGAAGGGAAACACCTCTCAACATATCACACGCGAGAGAGGGAAGGGAGACACCTCTCAACGTATCACACGCGAGAGAGGGAAGGGAGACACCTCTCAGCGTATCACACGCGAGAGAGAGAAGGGAAACACCTTTCAGCGTATCACACGCAAGAGAGGGAAGGAAACAAACATTGGGCATACGACCCAAACGCTTTCAACAGGGTGTTAGTGTAAACACCAGGCATACCTAGGTGTTTCTAACCAACGAAATGCCAGTGTAGACATCAAGCGTACCCGAATGTCTCTATCTAACGAGATGAGAGAGAGGAATGGTTTTACCTGGAATTCCTCTAAATGAACCATACATACAATATCGTGCATGTATGATAACAAAACTTGATAGGTACAATGCATGTCTCACACGAGACGAATGATCATAACACAATGTTGACGCATGCTCAATGCATAACATGCAAGAATTGAAACCGACGCATATTCTATGCAAAATGATCAATGATGCATATTCAATGCAACATGCATGCTCTAAGCAAGCATGGTAATGCATGTTCTATGCAACAATTTGAAATGCATGTTCCATGCAACGTGCAAAATCAATGCACCCTCTATGCAACAACAAAAGCATATTTGACAAAGATAACTTGATGACTATCCCTGATTTACCTCTGGGAGAATTGCAAAATGTTAAAAGGATACACCTTGTTTGTGTTGATGGGTGATGACCCTCGCGTACCGCGAACTCGTTTTTGGGCTTCCGTAGAGGCATTTTGAATCAAAATTTGGGCACAACTTGCAATTCTTGAAATCCAAGGACATAAATCAAGGCCAAAAGGACAGAAGGAGCTTGTGGAAAGCTACCGGGCATCAAGGGAGGCCGCTAGCCCCCTGCCGACCATCAGTGGCCACTGCAGGCCATCAATAAAGAGGCGCCGGCGATCGATGTGCCACTGTTGGCCATCAATGGCAGACTTGGGCAAAATGGTCTTTTCAGTCGTGGCTCTTTAAGTAGAGGCAAAATCACTTCATTTCCTCACAACCCCTTGCACGAAATTGCTTTCCCTTGCTCTGTAGGTGCTTCTTCTCTCTAGATCTGTGCGTTTTACGCGTTTCCCAA
Organism: Camellia granthamiana; assembly: GCA_036172215.1. NCBI lineage: Eukaryota > Viridiplantae > Streptophyta > Magnoliopsida > Ericales > Theaceae > Camellia > Camellia granthamiana. The sequence goes on along the minus strand of CM069907.1, from coordinate 38,158,697 downwards.
CACCCTAGGAACATTTTCTTCACAAAAACCCTCTTGTTCTCTTCACTTTGAACCGATCAGAATTTGATTTCAACGCTTCTTTCGTCATTTCCACCATTCAAGGTTGATTCCTCGAGTTTCTCCCAAGGTTAGTACACTTTTCCCTGGTTTCAACTTTTTTAACTTTTCCTCTTTCCTAGGGTTTAACTTGTTGAAAGTTTCACCATTTTCCGCATTTTTCCTCATTTTTGCTCATTTTTGCATCTATTTCAAATGGCAGATGATGTCCCACATGACGGGGGCTTCCCCGCACTTCCTCCGGTAGAGTTTGCAGCGGACTTTGCGGCCGAGGCGGAGGTCGAGCCAGAGCCATTACCACCTAGCGTACGCCCCTTTGATCCGACAAGATATCACCCCGAGACCCATATAGTACCTGTTGCGGGAGGCATCAAAGCCTTCACTGATTTCGCCGAGGACGTGCCAGACGACCTCTTACTGAAAGTGCCCGCGTCCTACTTATCAGCTATAGCCGTAGAGGTACGAACTTTGCTTTTCCGCAGCACTGCCTTTAACTATTTGCATTTCTTGCACTATTTTAATCTGATTGCATCACATGCCTTGATCTGACTGTATTTCATACATTGCTGCTTCACATTCAAATATACTTTCAACTGTAATTTCGTCGCTTGATCTGATTGCATCACATGCATCATCACAGGATGGATCCCGCTCCTTCCGAGGCTATGGTACCACGACAGCTCGGGATTGGTATGACGAGCTTCCAGCCAGGGTCCGCGACATCATCGACGGGACCGGCTTTGGTCTGTTTTGCTCCAGCTTGACGCAGGTCGTAGCGAGCCGCCCTCTCTTGGGAGCTCGTGGAGAGGTGGTGGGATACCACCAACTCCTTCCACTTCTCCTCTACGGGGGAGATGATGATAACTCCCTACGACTTCGCCATGATCACTGGCTTAGGCGTAGGAGGTGATCCGATCCCTCTCGATCCTGACATAGGAGAGTGGGAGGCTGCATGGGCCGCACTGCTCGAGGCACACCCACCGACGCTTTGGTCGGGTATGGTTCGATATAGCTGGTTTGAGGAGCAGTTTAGAGGAGTTGAGCTCGAGGCCGTCGAGCAAACCGAGCAGTACGCCAGGGGCTTTCTCATGTTCCTCTTCGGTACCACCTTGTTCTCAAACAAGTGGAATACCGGAGGTTTGTACCTGATGAGCGCATTGGTGGTGTTGCAACGAGTCCCATTCTACGACTGGGGCGGAGCCGGTCTCACCACTCTACATGGATACATGAGCTCGACCTCTCGGATGAGCAGGACTTTGATCGGCGGCTACTGGCGGGCCTGGGAGGTACATAGCTTAGTTCCCCCTCTCCACTTTACATTTTTTGCTTAGCATTTCCTACTTTTCATTTGTGCAACACATGTACTTTCTGTTCTGCATTTTCTGTATCTACTCATACACTGTATGCTTTATGCTTTGCATTTTCTGTACATTGCACATACCGCACACTGCATACTGCACACTACACACACAAAATCTAATCTCTGCTCTAGACTTGCACCTTCCATGCATTGTACTGTGTTCTGCTTTCTGTATTTTCTGTACTTTATCCATTCACTGTAGTGATCACATCTTCCTTACAGCTATGGGTGTACGCATACTTTCCAGCTCTTGCCCCAGAGCCCATAGAGGAGACCCTAGCGGCAGTCCCGTTCTCTCGAGTATACGACGGCCAGCTCCGTCGTAGGACCCGGGAGAACTTCATGTTTTTCCGTCAATACTTCGACACGGTCACGGCGCGCGAGCTAATCTAGAACAAAAACAATCTGCTCTTCAATGAACTTGATACACATGTCGGTCAATTGGCAACGACTGATCATCTGCTCATTCTCTTATTTTCAGATCACATGGCAGCCGTGGGACGTGATACCGTCAGGGGCTAGATTCCCGTATGAGACAGCGAGGGTCATGGCTCGCTACCACATCCTTCTCGAGGGACCGATCTGCCATGCTTGGTTCTTGAGCGAGCGTTTCGTGTGCCAGACCTTGAGCTTGCCTGCCCAGTTTATACCGATGGCACCTCCAGCATCTATGAGAGAGACACACAAACTTTCTGTTGATGAGGTGATCCAGTTCATGTTAGGACTGGATGCAGACTTTTTCCGCATGGAGGGCGACTACGCAACCTTCATTCAGACGCATCTGATGCCGTCTCTTATTGGCATTCGCAAAGGTGAGGGAGCTAGAGCTCCAGGTGCGAGAGGGAGAGGCAAAGGAACCAGAGTGACCAGAGGCCGTGGCAGGAGAGATCCTGAGGCGAGGCAGGAGACTGGATGGCCAGAGCTGCCTACTACATTGACTTATCGGAGACGTTCTGGGGAGACTTGCCAGATCCCCATCGAGCCTGCACCAGCTGGTCATGCACTTGTCGGGGGTCGAGGCCCGACTCCGGTATGTATCAAACTTTACATTTCAATTCTGCATATTTACTTCATTTCAATAATGCTTTAAAGAATACTGATCCCTTGAATGCAACTGCAGGCACCCATAGAGTACACAGGGCAAGCCCTTGAGCTAGTGGCTTCCTTGACAGAGATGGTACAGACGAGCCTGGATCTGCTCAGCCTCTACAGGATCCCGGTAATCTTTCTTCAATTTGCATTTCATGCCATGAAACTCTCTGCTAATGCATTAGCATTTCAACTGTTCCACACTACACTGATCTAATACGTTGCACTAAAACACTGCATAAATACATTGTTCCTATACACTGCCCACGACATACATTCACAGCAACCAGTTACTGCTCATGGCACATACACTGCAATCATTCACTGTAATCATTCACGGCTCACGGCATAGACACTGCAATCATTCACTGCTCACGACACATTATCTTTTGCATCCCATATACACATACTAATGCATTCTCATAAATTGCCCTTTTTCAGATTCCTTTCGAGATGCCAGCCCCGTCATAGGCCCCAGCAGGAGCAGAGGCAGGACCTTCAGCACCTCCCCCATCAGCAGAGAGGAGAGGGAGACAGGCTCCGACGCATAGCCGAGGTGGAGTTAGGGGCACCCGTAGAGAGAGTGGCCCTTTAGAGCCCGTTCTGGGGCAATGATGATAACGAGACGAGCAAGGAGGAGGGTAACGTGGCGAGTGCACATTCAGAGTCCTCTAAGGATGGAGATGGCGACGCTAGCTCAGATTCTACTGTGGGCGAGGTGGGAGAGACTGAGGAGGGCTCCAGTTCAGGCTCTGATTCAGCTTCAGACGGCGGTGCCGATTCAGACAGTGGTGCCAATGGCGACAGTACTCCAAAGTCCACCTGGCTGAGGAAGAGGACAAAGAGAGCCTCTCAATCTTGAGATAGTCAGCACCAATTCAGATGCTTTTTGCTTTGTTTTCCTTTTTTGCTAGTAGTATAGTACATTGTACAGCCTTAGGCAGTTTTATTTTCTTCAAAACTTGTACTTTTGCAAAAAGGAAACCATGATTGGAATGAAAATAGTTTTTTGTTCAAAAAGTGTTACATTTTACATTCTAAGCATCGCATCACATCACAAAACATGAAAAATGAGATTGATCTTTGTTTAAAAATTGCACATTCAAATGGCATTGTCTTAATCAGGTAGTGAACTAACTAACAACTGAAAGGACAAAACAACTCGATAAACAAAACAAGACCTTGACAGACTAATCAAAGTAAGTACAACTCGATAAGCAACATACGTATAACTCGATAAGCAACAAAATACAACTTAACAAACAAAACCAAATGATTACAACTTAAACAGGCATGTTCAAGCCCGAAGGGAACCAAAACAAGACGCCGAAAGGTGCCGATAACAGAATACAACTGCTGAAAGCAACTGGATCTTCACACAGGAGATCACTAAGCATGAAGGGAGGCTGCCGGCCATGGGGAATTGCCTGCCGGCCATCAGTGTGCCTCTGCCGGCCATTGATGAGCCCCTGTCGGCCATGAATGAGCCACTGCCGGCCATCGATGAGCAGTACCTCTGAAACGTTGACACCTGTCCTCCACTCAATGTCTTGTCGTCTATAAAGGTTCCAACTTCGTGGTTTCTTTATTTCAGCTCCATTTTTGCCCTAAATAGAACCATTCTTCGCCGAAAAACTCTCCAATTGGATTGCAACTTTGGACGGCTCGAAAAAGTTAAATTTTCAGGGTTTCGAGCTGAACGCACTATTCCCGCTGAGCCGCACTCCGCTGTGTTTTCCATTCCTCCATGCCGCGGCTCGATGTTGGAATCCGGTCACACACGTTTTTAGCTTTGGCGGACAAGAGCTATGCCCCACAATCGAAGAATTCCAAGCTTTGATGGAATCCCGGCGTGACGAAGAGATCTTGCCCTAGTGTCGTTTTGGCCACATCCAAGCTTTAGGAAGGATGTGCGGGCTTACTTTACACGACGCCCGATCTTTGGTGCACAATGGGGAGTTGGATGTCCCCAGTTTGATTCATCGATTTTCTGACGCCGGCGACCACGGTGACCACTTTTGGCAAAGCTTCCAGCAACATGCCCTTTGCTTATGTATGCTAGCTCATTTTTTGCTTACCCCTGGCTTTGGAGGGTGTAGCATCCGCTTGATCGAGGTAGCTCAAGGTTTGAGAGAGGACAAAAGCTGCATCGGCTTGACACTGGTCGAGACATTGATGGGTTTGGATGCTTTCCATCGCCGGGAAACAACCAAATTTGCGGGGAGTCCCCTACTGCTGCAGGTAATGTTTCCCACCCTATCTCACATATACTTCTCACATTACTCGACTCTCAGGCTCTGTTTTTCTCTTAAAATCCCTTCTCACTTTTCTCTCCACGTACACCTCTCTATTCTTAAATCTCTCTTATTTTTCATCCCTCCCCAGGTATGGCTGATGGATAAGTTGAGAGTTGTGGACTCTTGTCCAACATATTCAACACGTAGCTATTTCTTCTGCCCACAGCTGGTTGACTTCCCAAATGAGGGATGATGGTGCCACTGGGTGTACAACAGGTCAGCTGTTGATATCGCTTGGTGTTGTCCCTAGTTTGATATACCTGAGATGAGTTACAGCATGTCTAGGCAACCAGGCATTTAGTTGATCGGCCTGACACACTGTGTCTTCTATTTTCCTCTCCGATTCCAGCGCCAATTCAGGCACGACCAGACTTGCCCGAGAGAGGGAATAGAATACCCAGCTTCATTTCTGATCCGAGGCGCACAGCTAGCTCGGTATGCCACAACATGGAGATCAAGAGAGCTTCTGGCCCCCGCTCCCTATTTCAGTTGCGCCCTTTCTGGCAAGTGCATAGCTTGGCTCAAAGAAGAGGCACAGGCTGGGTCCACTTTGGCATCAGAGGCTTTCACAAGCTCTGGGAGGGGACGCAAGAACATTTGACTATGCCCCAAGTTTATTGCTTTAATCTGTACTTTCAAGTTTTCTTTATGAATGTAATAAAAAGCAACTGCAATTTGTCTTCAAGAGTAGGAGAACTCTGTATTGAAATCAATGAAATTGAAGGTTATGGGTACTGAAAATTTTCCGTTATGGTCCAAAAATGGTCTAAGTCGTAAAAAGATTAATTTGAACAAAATCAACTTTTATTAAAACTTTTCAAAATCATTTTCGATATGGATCACAACTGGACACGCCTGGAATCTATCCTCGAGATGCACAACCCTGGACCCAACAACTGGAAAGTTGCCCCCTTGTCTGAATAGCACTGCACTGGAGATCACAACCGAGCTCTTGGATGCAAAAAGACAAAGACGACCAACATGATTACATGGACAGGGTTGATTTGGAAATGTTTACGGCTGGACTTCAGAGTGAAGTTGCTTACGTATCCCAAAGATGGAAATCAAGCCTTACGTAGTTCGGTTCAGGTTCAATCGTGTATTAACACTCTCCTTTTGCGCTCTAACTTTTGTCAAGGCTGCCCTTTTCTGGGTTTTCAACCTTGCGAGCTTAGTTTTTCTTATTTCAAATTTTATGTGCTCTAATTTTTGCCTAGGTCGCCCTTTCGGGTTTTCGGCCTAGTGAGCCACTCAGGGATAGTATTTCTTCAACTTGTCCATGTTGATCGGTTGGGAGAACTCAAGGCCATCTAGGTCCCTAAGAACGACAGCTCCACCCGACCAGATTGACTTGATGATGTAGGGACCAATCCGATTAGGTCTAAACTTCCCTTAGGGTTATGGATGGGAGCTCAGTTGTCTTTGAGCACTAGATCTCCCTCTTTTAAATTCCTGGACTTAACCTTCTTGTTGAAAGCCCCGGCAATTCTTTGTTGATCACCCTGGACGTGATACAATGCTTTCAGCCTTCTCTCGTCAAACAGCATGAGTTCTTCGAACCTGCTCTGCTGCCAATCTGCCTCAGCTATCTAGCACTCAGCCATTACCCGCAATGACGGAATCTCAACTTCGATAGGCAAAACAACCTCCATCCCATAAACCAAGGAATACGGAGTTGCCCCAGTAGAAGTTTAAATTGACGTTCGGTAGCCCCAAAGAGCAAATGGCAGCTTATCTGGCCAATCCCTATAGGTTTCCACCATCTTCTGCAGAAATGTGCTTGATGTTCTTGTTGGCGGCCTCAATAGCTCGGTTGGTTTGCGGCCGGTATGTAAATGACTTATGAAAAGCCACATTGTACATCTCCAACAAGTTGATCGCTTCCTTCTTCAAGTGGGAACCATTATCTGAAATGATCTCATTCGGGACCCCATAGCGACAGATGATGTTGTTCCTGATGAACTTAGCAACGTGCGACGCCTTCAGCACAACATAAGATTAGGCCTCAACCCACTTTGTAAAGTAGTCTATAGCCACTAGAATGTACTCATGCCCATTTGACCCCTTCGGAATGACTGCCCCAATCACATCAATCCCCTAGACTGAAAATGGCCATGGCAAAGTCATGTTGTATAGCTTCGATGGCAGAATGTTCATGCGATTTGCATGGATCTGGCATTTGTGGCATCGCCGGACAAAGCCTATCCAATCCTCCTCCATGGTTGACCAATAGTAACCCTATCTAAGAATCTTCCGAGCTAGCATCACCCCGCTCATGTGCGCTCCGCACTTTCCTCCGTGGATGGCCTCTATCAGGCGCTTAGATTCCTCAATATCAACACACAGTTTATGCATCTCCAGATGGCCTCTCTTGTATAGTTTACCCCCCGTAAATGATGAACTGAGCAGCCATTCTTCGTATCACTCTCTTATCTTTGGCGTTTGCCCCTGGTGGATAAGCCTCCTTTTCCAAGAAGTTCCAGATATCGTAGTACTAGGGGTTCTGATCTTGTACCTTGTCAATAGCGGCAATCAGCTCGTAGGCCGGCACATACCTCTGCTCAATGATGATCGGACGCATCCAGACTCCCAAAGGGATGTCTATCATAGAAGATAGAGTTGATAAATCGTCTGCAAACCTGTTGTTCTCTCTCAACAAATGGGTGAAGGTTAACTCCTCAAACCTGGGAATTAGCATGTTCAGGGTTTGGTGATAGATTTTCATCATTTCTTCCTTCACCTTCCAGTCTCCTTTAGCCTGAGACGCAACCAGGTTCGAGTCCCCGATGACGTCCAACCCTTTTGCCCCTAGTTCCAGGACGGCTTCTAAGCCAGCGATACATGCCTCATACTCTGCCTCATTGTTCGATACTTTGAACCGGAGTTTGAAAGCTAAGGGTATGTAGGAATTGTCAGGTGCTATCAGCAACACCCCTATCCCATACCCGTACTGATTTGACGCTCCGTCAAAGTACATGATCCAGACCTCTTCTTCAACCTACAGAATGGCCTCATCTGGGAACAGATACTCTACTGCTTCATCCCCGTCCACTGGGTGATTGGCTAGCAACTCCGCTACCACTCTTCCTTTCACTGACTTGCGCGTCATGTACTTTAGATCGAATTCAGAAAAAAGAAGCAAGCAACGGGCTAGCCTACCCGTAAGTGCTGGTTTCTCGAAGAGATATTTGATAGGATCTAATCTCGAAACCAGTATTACAGAGTGAGCTAACAGGTAGTGCCTCAGTTTCCTGGTAGCACATACCAAGGCCAAACAAGCCTTCTCCAACGGAGTATAGCGGGTCTCGTATTCCAGCATATTCTTGCTCAGATAGTAGATAGCCTTCTCCACTTTATCCTCAGATTTATGTGCAAGCATGCAACCCATTGTCGTTTCGGTCACTGATAGGTACAAAATCAACGGTTTCCCCGGCTCTGACGGTAACAACACGGGTGGGTTCTGTAAATACTGCTTGATCTGCTCGAAAGCAACATGGTATCGATCATCCCATTGGAAATTCTTTCCTTTCTTCAGGAGACCAAATAATGATTCACAAGTCAAAATTAATTTTGTAATAAACCGTCTAATGAATTGCACTTTACTCAGAAAGTCTCGCACCTCCTTTTAAGTCCTTGGTGGTGGCATTTCTAAGATGGCCTTGATTTTGGAAGGATCGGCCTCGATACCCCTTTGTGTGATCAAGAACCCCAGCATTTTCCCTCCTGTAATGCCAAAAGTACATTTCTGAGGGTTTAGCCGCAACCGATACTCTCTGATCTGTTGGAAAATTTTCTTCAAGGCGGTATAATGGCCCTCTCTTTCCTTGGACTTGACAATCATGTCGTCCACGTACACCTCAACCTCCTTGTGGATCATATCGTGAAAGATCATGGTTGCAGCCCGTTGATACGTAGCCCCAGCATTCTTCAAACTGAACGGCATCACCCTATAACAGTAAGTTCCCCACGAGGTAGTGAAAGCAGTTTTCTTCCTATCTTCGAGTGCCATCAAAATCTGATTGTAGCTTGAAAACCCATCCATAAACGAGAGCAGCGCATGCCCAACAGCGAAGTCCACCAATTCGTCGATATGCAGCAGAGGAAAGTCGTCCTTCAGATTGGCTTTGTTCAAATCTCTGAAGTCCACACATACATGAATTCTGCCGTCTTTCTTCGGCACAGGAACTATGTTGGCCAACCAAGTAGGATACTTAGATACTAACAGGAACCCTGCATCAATCTGCTTGGTGACCTTTTCTTTGACTTTCAGAGCCCAGTCCGGGCGAATTCTTCGAAGCTTCTGCTTAACAGGTCGGGCCTCAGGGTCAAGAGGGATCCAGTGCTGTATAATCTCAGGATCGATTCCAGGCATGTCCTCGTAGGACCACGCGAAAACATCTTTGAAATATTTTAATAAAGCGACTAAACGCTCGCGTTCCCCATAAGACAACGTGGACCCGATTTGGACCAGCCGCGGATCCTTCTCAGTACCAACGTTAATTAAAGTGATTTCATCAACCAAAGGTTTTACAAACCTCTCCTGCTCTTGATCAATCAAATGTTTCAAAACTGGAGAAATTTCTTTCTCGTCGTTTTCATTAAAGTTTTGAAAGTCCTGATTAATGCAATAAACAAAAGGCACAAAAAGGTACTCAGAAGCCACAACTGTACTATTCTCATTAACAACATCCAGTTCGTCTGATTCTTCGGTTACAACCGACTCAAAAGAAAATGAAAAAGATGACCTGGATAGGACAACGGTATCCGGGTTATTAACCCTAGGAATACCGGCCTCTGACTCAGAAGAACTGGAATCTGATTCCGACTCCACAGACTCTATGGAATCAGATTCCGGTTCACTACTTGACCCAGAACTGCTAGACAAAAAGCCTTCGTCGTATTGCCAAACGAGGGAAGGTGCGATGGATGCATCTAGAATACCTGGGCCCACAGCTGTTTGGTCCCCAATCATGGAAATGGAGAAATCATCCCCCAAGCACTCCAGCGTGATCTGAGGATCTGAGAGGAGACAAGCCAACGCTGCTCCCATTTCAAATTCTGTGCCAACGGACTCATCCTCCTTCCACTGCTCAGCCTCAGCTGGTGGGTCTATCTGCTCTTCGGTAACTTCATTCCCTTACAACTGTAGGTCAAAAAACATTTCGAAGCCGGGCAAGCGCCGCTTCTCTGAATTCAGCCAAGGCTCCGGAAAGCCGCAAAACAGGAAATCCTCCCCCTTTCGGACAAAACGTCCATTCAGGGTTCCTTGGATAGGTCTTTGCACCAACTCATAGTGCTTCCCGGCTTGCTTAGCCTTGGCTCTTCTGGCCATTTCTCTTCCCTTCCTTGCCCAATTCTCTTTAGTAGGCGAGTAACCTAGGCCAAAGGTATAAGGGTTGTGTGGCACTTCGGCCAATGCAACGACGCCCTTTCGGCCACTTCGTCCAATCCCATTCTGGGCATGTGTTGAAGCTTGTTCATGAGGTAGACAGATTGTACACTGACGTAGAGCCCCTCATCAACGGCCAACATATCCTATACTACCCGGGCCTTAGCCAAGGTGAATCCCGACAGAAAGACATTCTCCACCCCATGTTCAATTTTCAGAACTGGTGTAGAAACCTCTGGCAGCGAATGTATTGAAGAGTTCCCAAAAACAATTGCTACCCCCTTCCCATGGGGGTACTTCAACATCTGGTGTAAGGTGGAAGAGACAGGTCTCACCTAGTGTAGCCACGGCCGCCCAAGAAGCAAATTAAATGTGGCTGGAACATCCAAGACATGAAACTCAATGTCCTGCTGCGCCGAGCCTACCTGAGTCTTGATTCGTACCGTCCTTATCACCTCCCGACTGGTGTTATCATAGGCCCGAATCACTTGGGCCATTGGTACGAAATATGCGGGCTTCAACCTGATAGCATATACCATTCACGACAGACATACATTGATTGCAAATCCCGTATCAACCAAAACAACCAGTATCCACTTTTCCTTACACTCCACAGAGATGTAAAGGGCTTGTTATGTTCGGCGCCCTCAGGCAGTAGTTCTTTGTCTATGAAGGTCAAGGTCGGTGAAGCTCCACCTGAGAAAACCAACCCCACCAACTGCTCGGGTGTTGTATCAATTGAAAGCTTAGCCTTGTCCATTGCAGAAAGGACAGTTTTGTCTATGCACCCTTGAGGCCATAAGTAGTCCCCAGATGGAGATGTCTGCTTGAATTTTCTTCAACTGTTTCAGTACAGCTTCCTCCTCTAGCAGTTTCTCTTTCTGCCTTTCTGTCTCCTTGTCTTTCCCGGACGCCTCTGACTGGTCCAAGTGTAGAGGCTTGAAGTACCGCCCACTTTGGGTCATATAGTCGACCTCCTCGGCGTACCAAGTGTTGTCTGGTTGATTCTGACCCCAGTCTTCATCGGTGTGGGCAAGACGCAAATCGTCATCTTCCCACCATATCCCCTCGGCAACCGACAGACAGCTGTCCGGTTCAGCTGTAGCTGTCCCTGTGCTCACAGCACATTCTGTCCCCTCAGGACCTTTGGCTTTCCTAGCCCTTTCATCATTCTCGATTTTCTCTTGCTCAAACCGCTTCTGCGCGGCTTCCTACTCCATGTCGGCCGTACACAAACTGCATAAATCCCGAGCGAAATTCTTCGTGTCGGTGCTCTCCGATAGTTCCTCCTTGTTCTTGGCCGTTTCGGCCATCGCAAATGTTCCAATTTCTGACTGACCCTGTTCTGATTGAGGCACCTCAACAACATCCGGCTCGTCACTGAGCCATCCTGCATTATCTGTCGATCTATTCAGGTCGAACCAATTCATGTTCACATCCCTCGGGTCCTGTTCATTAAAGAACTGCAGATTAGCAATGTCCTCCTCCAACTCTGCTAAATCATTCAACCCTTGACTCGGTCCATCCTCTCAGACCACATCAACCTCTGCCCCAGTTGGCAACTCTACCCTCGGCTTCGCCTGGTTCGTTGACACAATATAATCGCACGGGTTGTATGCTTCCTCTGTAAAGCTCCCAGATCCCCCAAGTTCTGAATCAACATTCCCATTCTGCTCCAAGGTTACCCCGGCTTTGTCTTCGACAATCACCACCACTGGCTTGGGTTGGGTTAATGACGTGTTCATTATGCACAAGTCTGTGCTCTCTGGAATGAACACCGCCAGCTTGGGTAGGTGAGAGGAAGTGATGTATATGCTAGGCTCGTACCGAACAATCGTGGTTTGAATAAGGTTTACTTGCCTGGGTGGGATAGGGTTGTTGTTATGTGGTGGAAGAGGGTTAGTGGTGACATTTGGCTTCTCAGGAGGCGTAATCACCTTGTTGTCAATAAGATCTTGGATCTCATGACACAGTCTAAAGCAGAGGTCGGTGTCATGACCGTGCTGCTGGTGAAAGGCACAATATTTGGCTGGGTTATGTCTGGGAGGGAGGTTATTTGGTAGTGGGCGTGGTTCCAGGGGCTTTAAGTGCCCCTTTCTAATCAACACCTTCAATGCCGCTGACAGAGACATGTAAAGCGGGGAGAAAGTCCTCTGACCCCGGGGTGGATTTTTTGCCGGTTGCGAGCTGGTTCCGGATGCACCGGTGAAGGGTGTAGCTGTTTTTGGCGCTGTGGTGACCATGCCGACATCAGAAGTCCTCGCGGCTACAGCGCTACTCGTGGCTACATTCGAACCGCGTGTAAATGTCCTCTTGGGCTGATCCTTTTCCTGGTCAATCAGACCTAGCTTCATAGCATCTTTAATCTGTACCCCAATCTCATGCAAATCAGCAAAGATGGAAAGGGGTAAGACGATCATTTTCTACATCAGCTTAGATTGCAGGTTACGCACAACCATTCTTATCTGATCTTTCTCAAGTGACCAAGTTGTCATCATGGAAGCCTTGGCCCTCCATCGAGTGACAAAGTCAGAAAAGCCCTCCTTCGACTCTTGCCTGGTCGCCTCGAGATCACGGGTTGTGACCTCGATTTGGGTGTTGTATGAATACTGGGCGACAAAGGCCTCGGCCATCTCATCCCAACTTCTTTTCATTGAGTCCTCCAGCTTGGCATACTAAATGGCCGCAATACTCAACAGGGTCCGACCAAATAGTGATAGTTTTTGGAGTCTCGTCAAGCCCGTCGAGCGCAGAATATTCGAGAACAGCCTTAGATGAACCATAGGATCGCCCGAGCCGTCAAAGCGATCTATGTGAGGCATCTTGAACCTATCCGGCAGTGTCACCGCTGAATCTGTGTATCCATCTTCTATGTCCGGGATCGAGTTAACTCCCTGAGCTCGCTTAAACAGTTTTTCAAGCTTACTTACTTTCAGAGCGGTTGGATCAACCTCAAATTCAAACGGCATGTCAATTGGGTTGGCCGGCGCTTTAGACATCTGAGGTGGGACTGGCCCTGTTGCAACGTCCGTATTTTCCTGGATGTTAGCTATTTCCTCGGGTGTTGGAACCCTAGGTGGGGGTGAGGGTAGGGGTGGGGGTGGATACAAAGCAGATGCTCTGGCTTGTTGCGGTTGCTGCTGTTGTTGAAGCCTGGCAATTAGTTCTGCTTGTTGAACTACAACCTCTGCCTGACGAGCGGTAACCTCGGCCTGGCGGGCAGCATCCCGCTGCATGGTTTCCATGGTCCGCTGGAGTTGACGCATCATTTTCTCCATACTGACTGTAAAATGTTGATATGCCTGAATAGGTATATATTCCCTCTCTGAGGTAGAAACATAAATCTCTGCCCAACGATGCACAGGTGGGGTAGACAAAGACCGCTGAACTAGCGACTGCTGCACTGATACTCTCTGCCTAACTGCCCTCCGTCTTGTAACCGGGGGTAATGAAGCAAATACTAGTTGTCCGTCAATTAGATCCTCAGATCGGTAAAGCCTTCTACCTCTGGTCCAGAGTGCTCGGGGGATATTTTTCTGATCGAAAGCAATGATGCAATACTACTTTGCAAAAAGGAAAATAAAGCAAAAAAAAAGGAAACAACAATTAGAAAATGAACAGCATCACAACTTAGATAAAGACAACATACAGTTGATATCATAAGCTGGACAATCTATTCTCAAACACTAATCTCTGCCCCCAAATTTCTGCCCCAAATCTGATACCCCCAAATATTGATGTCCTCAGACTGATACCCAGACTTGCAACTGATACATACATCTTGTAGAGACACACCCCTAACAGCACATATCAAACAAGTAAGAGCCAAAACACCCCTATGGTGGGGTAGGGTTTCTCTGTCCTATTTTGTCAGGAGCTAGGGCTTCACTACGCACGCATGTGGTTTCAAACAATCCTGCATTCGGGTGAGCAACCTGTCCTAGTTTGGAACAGTCTCTATAGCTTCCGATATGCAACTAGGTCAAATGGTCAAAAAGGGTGCCTCAGCAAGACCACCTAATATACCTCTCGCTCCGAACACCGAGAAGTGAAAGGAGGATCAAACGATACAGCGGTAGTCCAGATCCAAAGTTTATGTTCCCATCGTGGTAGAGCCCGCAACCAGTTAGCCTTATGGCACGCTTTTCCAAGCAAGCCTCTGGCAAACCGTTCAGGAATAGCAAATGGCATACATTGTGACTTAGGCGCACATATGCAAATGCAATACAAAGAAACACATAAGTGTAAACAAAACAACATATCACGATGTTCGAGTCAAGTCCTCTAAATCCCCAGTAGAGTCGCCAGAAACTGTAAACCGCCGGAACTCTCTTCGCGCGCCCCCCATTGGAAAAGACGCGAATTGGGTCCTGCTATTACAGTTCGGACTCCTATCACGGTTCTGAATCTAATCTCACAAAGTGCAATGTAAGACTGATAAATCACCAAAGAGTCCAAATCCGATAAATCGTTTTGGAAAATCGATTTTAATCAAAAAGCGCCAAACATGAACTGTTTTCCCAGATTACAGAGTCGCCACCTAAATATCTTGTTTTGGAAAATTTAGGAAACTCTGACTCGTGACAAAGGCCACGTGTCCGTCATCACCAAAGTTGCCTCGGCTCGGGAACTTGGGTACGAGACGGGAAAGTCTTGAAATGAACACCCCCGCTTGCCCGATCAAAGGATCAGCCTCTACTAAACATGATATGTGGTTTTAAAAACCTAATGTGTTCTTGTTCTGATTATTAATCTAACTTACTATGTGATGCGCACAGCATACAAGTATAGACTAAGTCGCAAGACTTGGAACAAATCAATTCATGTTTGTTTTCGAAAATGGTTTGAAAATGCCACCATCACGGTGGGCCAAAGTGCGGATTTGCCACCCTCAAGTGGGCTTAAAACAACATGATTTTGCCACTTCGCAAAGTGAGCTTAAAACTCACATTTATCGAATTGTTCCAATTCAAGTAACAAAGCCTTCATCTACAGGCATTCACACAGTTTATCAAATAAGCACATAACCTCATGGCAAGCATGCTATCATGGCAACACTCACACTCATGCAAGGATGCTAAAGCGTAAACACTTACAGCGTACTCCGAGCCAAAACAAAAAGCTAGTTAGAAATCAATGCATGATCCTAGCTATGTTAAGATGTCTAATGCAACGCATGCAAAATGCAACTAAAATAGGCTCGGCTATCTAATCATGACATATGATTTGCAACACTTGATAACATGCTTTAAAACATGTATTCAAATAGGTATTGAAATACGATACAGTTTGTATGATGCGCCGAGCCTCGGTGCATGCAAGGCGAATGAATGATGCACGCATGCAAGCATCAAGTATGCTAATTGAAACATGCCCTAATCTAACCATCGAAAGCGGTTAAATAAAAGGGAGAAAGAAATGGGGTTGGAAGACATGCACACACACGCGCACCCTTATTACAACATTGCGCCCTCTCGAAGGAGGATCCGAATGAATAAGCTAAGCTAGCTACGCTAAGCTAAGCTACTTAATCTAATCATGCTAATTAGACTAATTATTACACAACAAAACAAATAACTAGTAAACTACTTACTAATTATTACAACAATTAACTAATTAACAAATTAATAAATTAAATTACAAATTCAAGCTAACTAACAAGTAAAGCTTTAAACTATGCTGCCTCAGCTCTGTTCAAAGAAGTAGAAGATGCATGCTCGGTTTTCGCCCCGAAAAGCTCTTTGGTTTGCTCTTTAGAGGCTCTGTTTGCAGGGTTTCTCCAAGAACTTCTGGTGAACCTTACTGAAACAAGGCTGGGGAGTGCACCAGTGGCCTGTCGGCCATGAATGGTAGCTGCCGGCCACCTGCCGGCCAAGAGTGGGTCTCTGCCAGCTAACAATGAAAGGGCGCCAGCCAACAATGCAACACTGCCGGCCATTGGTGTGCTGAAACACCAAACTGCAACAGAGCACAAAATAGAGGAAAATGAGGGTTTTTCCAGTGACATGTTTGTACTATGCCACTCCTTATCATCTCAAAACATCAAAGGAGTGGCACCATTGGGTCTAAAGCCATCAATCAAGCATTTCCATGCATGATGGCCAAGGATCCATCTTGCACAAATTCAATAAATGCACAAAAACAAGACTCTAAGTACCATCACCCCATCATGCATGATCAAGGGCAATGGAGACAAAGGAGATTGGCTCACTTTCATCACTTTGAGTATGAAGTGGACTAATCCACCTTGTGTTCAATATAACGTCCGATTGAACACAATGCAATGCACACATAACATGCTTATCTCGGCATGTTTTACTTGATTGATTCTTGTTTACACATTTTACATTACCGAGCCATTCATTAACCGATTAAGTCCAATGTGAGTGCCCCCTAATGAGAGGAAGGTCAACCAAAAAGGGTGGTTTAAGGCATGAGAGGGATTATGCCTTTGACTAGGAGGAACCCTCAAAAGAGGGTTAAAGCCATTTAAGCACAAACCCTACCTCACGTTTAAACATAACTTTAAGGCCAAACAACCCTCAAAGCAAATTGAAAAATGAAGAAATGGAGGAGGTTGCAAAGATGGTATGTGCTGAAATCACATGCAAAAATGACTCTAAAACATGCAAGCAACGCATGCACAACATGTTCGAAAGTCAAAAACACCAAAGCTAGTGAAGAACACTACACTAGAACCATGCACTACCAAACTCAAATGGCCAAACCAACTATGGACAAACCTCAAACATGCCAAAACAATGGCCAAATTGTGCTGAGATGGTAGCATGAAAAGCAAGAAAATCATGCTCATGTATTGACTCACAAACAAGGCATAAGGTTCAACTCTCAAACACCCTGAAGGAGTGGAATATGTGAGATGCACTAAAATCACATGCTAGGTGATGCCAAAACATGCAAACATCTCAAGCAAAGCATGCTAGGAGCCTCAAAACACAAGGCTAGTCAAGGCCATTCACACTGTAGCTATACAAAGCAAGTCCCAAAGGACCAAGACCACACAAAACAGAGTTCAAGCATGTCAAAGCAAGACCAAAAACATACTAGAGTGGAGCCAACACATGCTAGAATAATAAGCTAACTAATTAGGCATGCAAGGTTAGTGAGCAAGATTACACTACAAGTATAAGAAGCAAGCATCAAATGACTCAACCAGGCAAAATCAGAGCTATATCATGTTAAAATAGTCACAAAAGCATGCTGAGATCAAGCCAAGTGATGGTAGAAAAACATGCTCAACAATTAGGCCATTATGCAACCAAGAAACAAGGAGGGGAGGCCACCCCCTCCTAATTTGGACCTCAAAACATGGTTTCTACCACTAAAATTCCTCTGAGTTTCAATGGTAGAAAGGCCAAACAAAGGGTGCCTCAAAAACTTTAAAAGATAGCACAAAGCTTAGCAAATAAACCACGAAAGATGGGGCGACACCCCTAACCCCAAAAGGGCCTCAAACCAACACTTAAAAATAGAGGTTTTTTTAGTTGACAATTAGGCCAAAAACAACATGCAAGGGTGGCCAACCAATGAAGTAAAACAAAGCTTTAAAAGAGGGAAATTCTCACCCTTGAAGAACAGCAGCAAAACAGCAAGAAAACAACCAAACTTCTGAGCCAAAAACACTCCAAGGAGCTCAAACAAGGCCTCCAAGAACCTCAAGTCTAAGGCTAAGGTGTTTGGCTAAGGGTGCTAGTGCAAATATATAGAGAAAGCACACTTTCAAGGCTAAAATGTAAAGAGAAAGGATTCTTGAGAGAGAGAGAGAGAAATCTAGCTCAATTCAATTCTTGTAACCTTTTGCATGCATATAGATGAGCCCTATATATAGAAGATACAAATGCCCCTTGAAGAGATCCAGCCATCCACGTGGGTGCAGATGGTCTATCCTGCAACCAACTGGCTCAAAAATATCAGAAAAATATCTGTTGAAACATTGGTGGCCGGCCGGCCATCAGTGATGGCCGGCAGCGTCTCATTGATGGCCGATAGGCCTCATCAATGGCCGGCAGGCCCAAATGCATGGCTGGCAATCCCATTTCATGGCCGGCAGTGCACCAAAACAAGCACTATGGAGGGACCAAAGCATGGTAAAAAAAGAGGACAAAAAGGATACAAGGTTTGGAAAGTTCAAACCTGTGACGTTCTACCGCTAAATTCAAGTACTCGACGAGCAATCAAACTTGTTGCTGGATGTACCTGCAAGCACATCCAAGTCTTGAGGACGGTCAAAAATGGTGTGTCTACAAATATGGGTTTCAGATTACCTCAAGGGCTACCACGGTGCCGAAATATCGATGGTAGTAAGCGAAAGTCATGTCGTCATGACGGCACCTACTATCATACCACCGCGAGTAGGGCACAGCTGGTGCTATCTCATCTGCTGGCACTGGGGCAAAGGCCAGGAAATAGGCATAGGCCCAAAGTTGTAAGACAAAGATAATTTGTGACTCCGTATGTACGAACAGATATTAAACAGGAAGTGCAAAGCAGAAGGCACAGTGTGTGATCCGTGATAAAGACAGAATGTGCAAAGCAGAAAGAACAATGCCTGAGCAGATATTAAGTAGAGAATGCACAAAAAATGCAAAGCAGAAAGCATAAGAAGCAAACAGAAACTGAAAGTACAATATGTACCTCTCAGGCTCTCCAATAGTCTCCGACGTTGTTCCCCTGCATGCGGGAACCAAAGCTCATATATCCATAGAGGGTGGCAAGGCCAGCGCTACCCCAATCGTAGAATCGCACCCGAGGCAATGTCATGAGGGCGTTCAGCAGATACAGCTCTACAGTATTCCACCTGTTCGCAAACAAGGTGGTACCGAGAAGATAGATCAGAAAGCCCCGCGTGTACTGCTCCACCTCCTCTTGTCTCTTTGGCTGTCTCCCGTGGAAGCGCTCATAAAACCAGTTGTATTGCACCATTGCCGATCTATCTAGCACAGGGCGTGCCCCGAGATGGTGAATCCATGTGTGGACACCCAATTTTGACTGGCCCTAAGACTTAGGCACTTTCTTTTGAACACCCCATGATGAAAATTAGAATATGCCATTTTATGATATCTCAGCAAAAAAATCAAATTGAAGCTTTAATCTCAAACCTCACCCATTTGACCAAATTAGTTTATATCACTTAAATCTTTTTTATTATTTTATTAATTTGTAGTATTTTATAATTTTATGTGTTTGTACATATTTTTAGATGTTTTTATATAAATTGGTATAAATAATATATTTTTGATATTTTATAAATAGAAAATAATAAAAATAATAATAATAATAATAAATAATAATAAAAAGATTCAATTCAATTTATATATATATACATGTTAGAATATTTGGTCAGGATGGGTTTGGTGTTATGATGAGTTTGTGAGTGGAGCATAATAAGAAGATGAGAGGAGAGAGTTAGAGGAATGATAATGTTTTTGAAGTAGAGATGGAGATAAGATATTTGTGAGGATGTGTGGGGCGTTGGAATAGATGCTAGAGAGATTATAATGAGTGAGTGCAGAGTAAGTGTTAAAGTGTGTTCGGTTAAAGAGGGAATGGGTGGTGTATTATTTTAAAGAAGACAATCTGAAATTGAAAAAGAAAAGGAGAGGGAGATAGAGATGTTGAATTCGGTGGGTGGGGTTCAAAGGTAGGTGGAGAAGATTGAAAAGAGAGGAGAGCAAGTGAGAAGGTGGAGAATACTGCAAAGAGAGGAGAGCAGGTGAGAGGGTGAAAAGGATAATACACAGCCACATGCAAAATCTAGGGCGCTCCCCTTCGGCAAAAAAACAAAAAGCTACACACAGAGAGGAAGAGCAAAAACACACAGCTGGTCTCTCTTTTCCTCTCTCACGAGGTTAACAGAGGATCAATTTGTTTTTAAAAAGCAAAAGACACACATGCATCTAGGCTTCATCCCTCTCCTATGACAGATATACACACACACACAGCACACACACACGAGGCACCTCTCCCTCTCTCTGGTTCTATCTATCTCTAACACACACACACATGGATACTCTCTCTCAAAAAAAGATACACACACATGGGCTGAAAGGAAGGGCTCTCATTTTCTCTCTCTCTCTCTCACTCTCGGTTGGGAGAGCATCACAGCACACACACACAAAAAATGGGGGGAAAGGGGTGGCTGTTCAGAGCTACCTCTTCTCCCTCTCGACACCTCTCTCTTTCTCTCTCATGCACACATATTCAATTTTCTTACCCAGGAAATTTTGTGATGGAGTTATACATACATACACTTGATTGAATCAAATTGATATAATTGTTGCTTCTTAGTGTTGCTGCAGATGTTGTGACCACAAGTGTTTAGAACAACCTCAGGAGTCAACAAGTGGCATAACAAGCCAGGAATTGTTGTGTTTCATCTTACAAATGGTTATGCTAGTTTGAGAGATGCTTTGAGATTCTGAGAATGGCTTGAGTTCGTTTTGCATGGGCTTCAAGTAAATAGGCTTTTGTATGGGCTTCAAGCACGTGGTTGGTGGGCTTTAAACATGTGGTTGGCCTGTAAGGCTTGAGTTGGTTTTACATGGGCTTCAAGTAAGTGGGCTCAATTTGTGGGTTTAATATGGGTTTTATCAGTGGGTGCTTAGTCACACAGGGTGTGTCCCTGCTTCATTTTATTTTTATTTTGAGAGTTTGTGAGGATTTTTTATATTTTGCTGTAATATTTATTTCCTTCCCCCTCCCTCGAATCTGTAATATTTAAAGTGTTGTAATAATTCCCCACCCTACTTCTTTCTATCCTATTCTTTAATCAATTTCCCTAACTATACATATGTATATATCTGACATGCCATGCATATCCATGCTTTATATCCATGTTTCATGCATTAAGATTCGGCTAAGTTTGCATTTGTGGATTTAATCAATTCTTATGTGATTCTATGCGCTACCCCATGTTCTTGAGATTTACATGTCATATCTTAGAAGCCGAATCTTTAGCTGCATCTCATGAGTGAATTGCATTAGGATTTTGTATTTAAGATCATGCATATTTTTCTAACTTTGTTTTGTAGCTGTTCGTGGAAACGTCGGTAAATATGTGAGTTGTTATGTTTTAGCATCCCGCTTGTACATAATTTTCTTATTATGTTTAGCATCTTACCATGATGCTAATTGCTTAAATGCTATAATTGCTTGAATGCCTGTAGATGAAGGCTTATTGCTTTAATTGAAATGATTCGATGAATGTACGTTTAAGTCCACTTTGTCAAGTGGCAAATTTATAAGTTTTAAGCCCACTTTGTTAAGTGGCAAATTCAACCCCTTTTCGCAAAACAAACATGAAATCGAAGTGTTCCAATTTGAGCAAACTAGTCTATATTTGTATGCTTTACATAATAAATTTTAGGATTTATTAAATAATCAGAACATGAACATATAAGAAAATAAAATTCATATCATGGTTAGTAAAGGCCGATCTTTTGATCGGGTGAGCGGAGGTGCTTAATTAATGACCTTCCCCTCTCATACCTAAGGTTCCGAACCGAGACAACTTTGGTTACGACGAACAGTGGCCTTGGCACGAGTCATGGGTTTCCTAATTTCCCAAAATATTAGGTGGCGACTCTGAAATCTGATGACGCAGTCCATTTTTGGCAAAAGGTTTTTGCAATAAAATGGATTTTCTGTAAAGTTGCCAAATCTGGATTCTCATCTACGTTTTACATTGCACTCGTGAGACTAGATCAAATAGACCGAGGGTCCGAACTGTTTAACGCGCGCGAGTACCCCCCGGGCATGTTACAGCTTCTGGCGACTCTGCTGGGGATTTTATGAAACCTTGACTCAAACTCCATGATATGACTTTTGTTTTCAATTATATGTTTATTGCATTGCATACATAAGTGCACTTAAAGTCCCTGTGTTGTCCACATACTGGTGGGAGCACATGCACACTTTTTGTGACACTACACTTATCTCTACATTACTTTGGAGGCCTTGTGTTATAACCTTTTGAGATCTAAAGGTTTTCAGACTTTGAAGAGAGGTTATGTTGACTCTTCTGATTTCCTAAAGATCTTCATGGGTTATGGCCCAAAGGACTCTTTGGTAATGTCACATTGCCTTTAACCCCTAAAGTAAAGCCAACCTTGTACATATAGTGAACTATAGTACCTTTCAAAATTAGGACAAGATGCTCTCCCATTTCTAGGATGTATGATACCGTTTGTTTGAATAGTGAATCTTAGATCATTTCAAAAGCTAGGACAGGATAACCCTACCCTCCATAGGAGTGTTTGTTCTCTTTCCTGCTATGTGTTATGTGCAATATATTGGATCTATACAGGGGTTCTCAAATTCAAATGAGTGGTTCAGGTATTTCAGTTTGTGGGGTTCAGTGTGTTTCTAGTGAAGGCATAATTGGAAGTTTCGTTTTGTTTCTATAATTGGGGAGTGACCACATGTTGATTGCATGGGCTTTATTTTGAATATTGTGGATGGCCCACACGTGTTGACTGGCAATTTGAGAATGTTTTATTCTGAGTTCTGAATTGAGTGTTGAGTCTAAGTTTGATTCCACCAAGTTTGTAGAGTTGGGATCAGACTCGAGTCATTCTAGTGAGTCAGAGTCTGTTGATTTCAATAGTGCTAACCTAGACATTTTTGTCCTATCTAGGTCTTCTTTGTCATTTTCTTTTGAGTCTGTTGTCATTGCTGAGTCATAGTCTATTTTCAATAAATAAATAAATAAATAAATTGCCATAGAGTCTGCCTACTTCTCTGTGCCTTTAAATCATAGCATTGACCAAAGTTTTCCAAAACTCTGATAAAAACAAAGAGGAAGAATTTCCTTGGGATTTGCAAATTTTGATCAACTCAGAAGAAGAGAGGTGTGCTAAGCCCTTGATGAATGAGATCATTTCTGTTAATGTGGCTACTGAGAAGGATCCTGGCTTGGTCCATATTGGTTCTATATTGTCTTCATAAGAGCACGAGCGATTAGTCACTTTGTGAAAAGATTTCAAAAAATATTTTTGCGTAGTCCTATGAAGATATGCCTGGAATTGATCTTGAGATTATACAAGCATAGGATCCCTCTTGACTAAAATAACTAAAATTTATCCAAATGAAACTTTATTAAATAATCAGAACATGAATATATAAAGAAAATAAAATTCATATTATAGTTCAGTAAAGGCCAATCTTTTGATCGGGTGAGCAAGAGTGCTCAAGTAATGACCTTCCCCCTTCATACCTAAGGTTTCAAGCCAAACATCCTTGGTTACGAAGAACAGTGGCCTTGGCACGAGTCACGAGTTTCTTAATTTTCCTAAAATAAATATTAGGTAGCGACTCACAGATCTGATGACGCAGTCCATTTGTGACAATAATTTTGTAATAAAATAGATTTTCTATAAAGTTGTCAAATCTAGACTCTCATCTATGCTTCACATTGCACTCGTGAAACTAGATTAAAGAAATCGGGGGTCCGAACTGTTTAACACGCACGGGTATCCCCCGGGCATGTTACAGTTTCTGGCAACTCTGCTGGGGATTTTATGAAACCTTGACTCGAACTCCATGATATGACTTTTATTTTCAAATTATATGTTTATTGCATTGCATGCATTGGTACACTTAAAGTCCCTGTATTGCCTAGATACTGGTGGGAGCACAAGCACACTTTTTGTGACATTACACCTATCTCTACGTTACTTTGGAGGCCTTGTGTTATAACATTTTTGAAATCTGTCAAAAAGGTAGATCTGCTATCTAAGCTTTGCTATCTAAGGTTCTCAGACTCCGAAGAGAGGATGTATTGAGTCTTATGATTTCCTGGGATCTTCATTGGTTATGACCCAAAGGACTCTTTGGTAATGTCACCTTGACTTCAACTCCTAAAATAAAGCCAACCTTGTATATATAGTGAGCTATAGTACCTTTCAAAATTAGGACAGGATGCTCTCTCATTTCTAGGATGTATGATATAGCTTGTTTGAATAGTAAAACCCTAGATCATTTCAAAACTAGGACATGATAACCCTAGCCCCCATAGGGATGTTTGTTCTTTTTCCTGCTATGTGCAATGTATGGGATCTGGGGTTCTCAAATTTTGAACAGTGGTTTAGGCATGTCAATTTGTAGGGTTCAATTTTTTTTTTAGTGGGGGGCATACAATGATCGGTTGTGCGAATTGGGCCAAAGTGTTGCCGTAGTTCTGATTGGAAATTCCGTTTCATTTTTGCTAAGTTGTTGTAGCACTATTGCTTCAGAAAAGTCTGATATCCCACAAAGTCTACTAGTGTAAATAAATAGAACTTGTGGGATATCCGACCATTTCTGTAATTGAGGAGTGACCACCTGTTGATTGCACGGACTTTATTTTGAATGTTGTGGATGGCCCACACTTTGACTAGCAATTTGAGAAAGTTTTATTTTGAGTTCTGAATTGAATATTGAGTCTAAGTTTGATTCCACTAAGTTTGTAGAGTTGGAATCAGACTGGAGTCATTCTAGTGAGTCAAAGTCTGTTGATTTCGAGAGTGCTAACCTAGACATTTCTATCCTATCTAGGTCTTTTTTGTTATTTTCTTTTGAGTCTGTTGTCATCACTTAGTCGTAATTTCTTTTCAATAAAAGTGCCATAGATTCTGCTTACTTCTCTGTGCCTTTAATTCATTGAATTGACCAAAAATTACAAAACTTTTTTTCAAAACTCCGATAAAAACGAAGAGGAAAAAATTCATCGAGATTTGCAAATTTTGATCGACTGAGAGGAAGAGATGTGTGATAAGCCCTTGATGAATGAGATCATTTCTCTTAATATGGGTACTAAGAAGGATCCTGGCTTGATCCATATTGGTTTTATATTGTCTTTGTAAGAGCACGAGCGATTAGTCACTTTGTTAAAAGATTTCAAAAAATATTTTTGTGTGGTCATATGAAGACATGCCTGGAATTGATCTTGAGATTGTACAGCATAGGATCCCTCTTACTTTGAGGTCCGACCTCATTTGCTTTCAAACCTTGATTTAGAATGGTCAATAATCAACCAAAGTATAAGGCTTACATAGCCGGAATGGAGGCAGCCCTTGGACTAGGAGCAATGAGGTCAGATGTGATTCAGATTGAAAGCAGCCCTTGAATTAGGGGCAATAAGGTCGAATGTGACAAAGATTCAAACTGGATCGTTTCTCAAGCTAATGAAGACAGGAAAAGAAGGCAAATCCCGGAATCTGAGAGAATGAGTTTTATTATTGAAGGACAATCAAGTTCCTATCGACGACACTAAGAGCAAATTTAGACTCAATTGGAGGGATCCCTACATCATCAAATTTATCTGCTCAAGAGTAACGGCCATTCTCATGGATTTGGATAGTTTAGAACTTTCACAACCAATCAACATGGACAAGCTAAAGAAGTACTATCCTTGAGAGGCTCGCTGAGCCGAAAACCTGGAAGGGTGACTTAGGCAAAAATTAGAGTACCAAAAAAAAAAAAAAAAATAGAAAAATGAAAAAAATGAAAAACTCGCAAGGTTGAAAACTCAAAAGCGCGGCTTTGGCAAAAGTTAGAGTACAAAAAGAGAGTGTCAATACCCGAGTGAACCTTCGCCAAAACTACGTATGGCCTGACTCCTATCTTTGGGATACGTAGGCAGCTTCATCTTGAAGTTCGATCCTAATCATTTTCCAACTCACTCATTCCGTCCATGTTTAATTAATGTATCTTTATTTGACTCAGCTTTCCATATTTGATTGGCTCATCCCCATTTGATTCAATTGTCCTATTTCTCCTTCATAACGAATTCAATTGCAAGACAAATTCAGTTATATATCTCAAAGGTTGATTTCATGTTGATCGGGTAGGGGTCATATGCGAAAATAAATTTTGAGGACTTTTAATGAAGTTGACTGATTTTCTAAAAAATTATTCTATTTTTGCAAAACTCAGACCATTCTTTGGACCAAAAAGGAAAAAATTTCAGTGCTCACAACCTGACTCACATGATTTCAAAACGGAGAAGTGGAACAAGCATGCTAATCAAACTCTTATGTTGATCAAAATCTTTTTAGTCAAAAAATCAAAAGAAAAGGGCAAAGCGATGAACTAGAGGCATAGTCGAGTCAAGTTTTCTATCCTTTACCCGCACTTCAAATTTTCGTCACCTTCATCAAGCAATGGTCCAAAAATGCACAGTAGTTGTCACTGGCGATGCTTTTCTATTGAGCGGTCGACCGGTGATGTTTTGTTTTGTGTCCATTTTATCCCCGCAAACATAAAGGGGTACGTTTGGGATGGTTTTTGCTCATTGTCGCCGGCGATGCTTTTTTGTCTAGCAGTCGACCAATGTTGCTCTGTTTTGTATCCATTTTATTCCGGCAAGCGTAAAGGGATGCCTTTGGGATGGTTTTTGCTTCATTTTCATTTCATTGAGTTGTGTTTTGTGTTTTCATCAGTGATAGGCTCAATATTCAGTTCAGAATTCATTACAATGCGGCGATTTTCAAGTTCAAAATTCAAAACAAAATGATTTTTATGCTCAGTATTGTGTCATTCATAACATCAGAATTTACAGAACCAAACTTTTTTTTTTTAAAACTTCAGGGATAAGCCCCGATCAAATTTATACAAACGAGAGTTGAAGCTATAGGTGCCCACTCCCAAGCATATATACCCAAAAAAAAAAAAAAAAAAAAAAAAAAAAAAAGAAGAAGAAGAAGAAGAGAGAGGGGTTTGTTTTTGTTTCTGTTTCCGATGAAGGTCACACGCCGACCTCACTTACTCGACTCTCCCGCCGATCTCTTCATCTTGAGAGATCCTTGAAGACCCTGCCTTAGTGCTTACAAAACCGCCGAGAGAGTTGACTCCCCGCTGACTGTCAAATGCAGAGTACGACGGAACTCCGAATTGGGCCATGGAGGTGGCCTGCCATTTCAGCTCTTTATTCTCCGCCTTCAGTGCGCTAATCTCTGCTCGCGCATCCTTGTACATGCGTTGGAGCAGAGAAAGTTAGGCGTTTAATCAGTGTACCTCACTTGTCCTATTCTGCAGTCGGTGAGACAAATTGGAGACCACAGCTACTGCTTCCATACAAGATTTTAGTGTGTCGTGGTTGGCTTCAATGTCAGATTGAGCTGCCATTATTTGCTTGACTGACAGCGTAGGAAAGTTGAGAGGAGTAGGAGCAGAGGCACTCTGTCCAGAGGAGATTATGGGATTCATTAAGGTCTAAAAAGAGAGTAAGGGGATAGGACGAAGCCATGTGTTAGAGGAGAGAGGTGTAAAAGAAAGTATTCGTTTAATATGTATGTATTTTGATTTTGTGTATATATCATGTACTCTGCGAATCCTTTTTTTTACACCTCTCTCCTCTAACACATGGCTTCGTCCTATCTCCTTATTCTCTTTCCAGACCTTAATGATCCCATAAGCTCCCCTAGACAGAGTGCCCTTGCTCCTACTCCTCTCAACTTTCCTACGCTGTCAGTCGAGCAAATAATGGCAGCTCAATCTGACATTAAAGCCAACCACTACACGCTGAAGTCTTGTATGGAGATAGTGGCTGCGGTCTCCAATTTGTCTCACAGACTACAGAACAGGACAAGTGAGGTACACCGATTAAACGCCCTACTTTCTCTACTCCAATACATGTGCAAGGATGCACAAACAGAGATTAGCACAGTGAAGATAAAAGATTGTGCAAGAAATAGTCAAAAGCTTATCAACCTAAGAAATTTAAATAAACTTGATGTCTAGCGCTTTCCTTTTTTACACAAAAAAAAAATATATATATATATATATAAAAGAAAAAACAAAGAAAATGGTTTGTTTGTTAAATTGACAAAAGGTGGATCACACAAAGATCCTAGGTGAAAAAGCTAGTGAGCAATGAAAATAAAGGAAAATTTGAAAGAGCAACATTTTAAAGGCCCTCATAACCACCTCCTGCAAAACAAAATGACAATATTCAGATCATATTTTGTTGAAATAAAAAGAAAAAAGAATAAAAAAGGCAGTGAATGTGAAGTATGTCTTGTGTGTGAAAGAGAGACCAAAATACTCATTTTTAAAAAATTTCCCTTTGCAATTAGACACAGATAAAAAGCAAGGGATTTTAAAAGAAGTTTGTCCTTCAACAATTACTTGGACAATTTGGTAAAGCTACTTTAATGCCTTGTTTTTTTTTTTTTTTTTTTTTTTTTTTAAGGATGACAGCTTTGGTCAGACTAGTCCCCTGGGTACATGCAATCCCCCTATCCCACATATACCAGGTAACTATCAAGCACAAGCCCTGGGTGCGGCCCTAATGGAATCGGGATCAAGGGCCTCATGGGATTCGAATTCCTAACCTACACTTCCTGAGGCTCTTATCATGGCTCAACCTGTCACTCAGCTAACCCCTTGGGGTTTAATGCCTTGTATTTGGGGGAAAACACATAATTAAAAACCATGAGACAAGTTCCGGTTCCTATATTTTAGCAAGCAGTACGACAATCCCCAGAATATCATGTCATTGTCTCATGATCTCAAACAGCCACTAAACATGTGGGTTTACATCAGTTTTGAAAAAACAGTGTATCAAAATTTTATAATGACATAGTAGAATTATCATAGTTCCAGTATCACTGACTATACAGCTGACACCACAAGATCAAACTAAAATCAAACAGAGAAGAGAAATGAGCTTTTGTTGTTTCCATGAAGAAATGGTTAATGGTAAGAAAACGATGGCTGATTGTGATGTAGCGTGGGCCTCCCACTTACTTCGTTACTCCCCCACCCTTGTGTGTGGTTTGGAATTTCCTCTCCACTGTTTCATCAGTGTAATAATTTGAAGCATCAATCAAGGATAGGAGCAGGTGTCCTTTTTGTCTCCCTACAAAGGCACATTTTGCCTACACATCTATTTTAATAAGATATGTTCTAACAATGTCACTGGGTACCAAGCCTTGATCATTGGTCTACAAATAGCTACTGAACTGAAAAACACTAACCTTGAAGTCAAGAAAGACAACTTGGTTGCAAACTTTCAGTATACAACTTGTCTAATTGAAAAAATGGCAGGAGTTGTGTTTGAACATGTATTGCGAATAGAGAACTGTATAGCAGATGCACTTGCCAATCTAGTAAGAACATTGGTGTTGTTAGAAAGGTCAAATAGTTGATTTCCCTATATGTCAACGATGGGTATTGCCACAACTGCTGAAATGCCGCCTTGTAGAAACAAATACACTTTCAGACCTAGCCATTGAAGCTAATGATTGGAGGATGCCAAATTGCCGATTATAAACTATATTCAACACGGAAAGCTGCCTGACTATCCTCATCATAGGATTGAAATACTCCTCGGCTCATTTACTACAAGGAAATTCTATTATATTAATCATTTGAAGGAGTCATTCTTCACTGACTAAGAGAGCAATGGAAGAGGCCCACTTTGGGATCTGTGAGGCTCCTCGGTTTGAAATAAGTTTTAACTCATGTGGGCCAAGACCGTCATATAGTTTAGATTCATGCGATTAGGAGCAATGGCTTCTTATGTGTAATAGCACTTCAAGAACTTTCCATTGATTGGATCAATCCTTAAATCTTCTTTATCAACGATCTTGTAAGCTCCATTATTGTAGATTTCCATTACCACATATGGGTCATCCCATTTTGATAGGAACTTGTTGCCAATTCAGTGGGTAATGATGATGGGTCTTTGAACAACAAACACCAATTCCCCAACTTTAAAAGTTAAAGGTCTAACCTTTTTATTAAAAGTTGTAGAGAGTCAAGCTTCATAACACTCAAGTCCTTGTTGAGCTTCAGGTCCTTTCTTATCCAACGCTTCCAATTCAGCAAAATGTAACTTCACATTCATTAGTGAGACCTTGTATGACTATCCTTAGTGAAAGGATTTGTTGCTCCAGAGGACAGACAACTAAAACAACATAGATGAGGGAGCATGGAGTGACTTGTGTTGAGGTATGACAAGTAGTGTGCTATCCCAAAGAGCTCTCTAATCCTTTCATGATAGTCTGTCTTGGACTTATAGACTACCTTCTTCAATAGGTTG
Organism: Camellia granthamiana; assembly: GCA_036172215.1. Taxonomy (NCBI): domain Eukaryota; kingdom Viridiplantae; phylum Streptophyta; class Magnoliopsida; order Ericales; family Theaceae; genus Camellia; species Camellia granthamiana. The sequence goes on along the minus strand of CM069907.1, from coordinate 38,128,461 downwards.
CCCAAGATTTTGTTGAACGTCTCTACGAATCCATTGGCCAATGCATTGCAGATTGGGGAATTGCATTGCTTGATCCAAACCTTTCACAAAACTTGTGCATTAAGTTGTTGTAGAAGGATTTTCCATTATCAATACTGATATAGCAAGGCACACCATATCAATAGATTGTATTCGACTTACTGAAGTCGACAATAGTTTCCTTCTTCACTTCTTTGAGTTGGACAACTTCAACCCACTTGGAAAAGTCAGGTACTAATCCATAAGGAGTCACAATGGACATTTTTATGCATAATCAAAAACAAAAAAAATTAAAAAAATTATATAAAAAAAAGGAAACAGAAACATCAAAAAAGTCCTAAGGCTACCTAAGGCTGGAAGAATTTTCTCAAAATTCAAATATAATGATGTTCACTAGGGCTATCCTCTCAACTGGGGAATCCCAATCTACCTCTGTGCCTTCGAAGGTAAAAAAAAAAATGCAACCCTTGTTAAAATTTTTCTAGAATTTATGCAAATTCAGCGGTTAAATAATTGAATCCAAGTATCCAACAATTGGTTCAACCTGATAGAATTTTGTACTAACTCCTTTGTAGGCTATAAGATTATGAAATATCCAAAGCTCACAACTACTTGGACTTCAATGAAATGGGTGCTGCTTCTGCAGTTCCCAGAATTTCATCCAGCTACAAAATTTATTTTCCATAAAGCAATATACCATCAAGCCTAGAGACTTACCAAAAAAAAAAAAAAAACATAAATAAAGCCTAGGTTTTCTATTCCCTCGAACCTCATAAAAGACCTATGAGCTTCATGACTCTCTAACCACGTCTCAACAATGAGGTAAAGTTTACTGCATCTCAAGCAAACTAAAATGTACCTGCTCCAAGTATAACTCCCACATAAAAAGATAAAAATGATTAGCCCAAGTGTAACTCCAATTCTTTGTTATTCTCCCCTTCTTTTAACTGTCTTAATCAAGTTTCAATCATCAGCTTGTCTCCTTCAATAACAGTAGTTCCTCAATTTCACCTTTGATTATAGCTCCAGTAATTCACTTTGCATTTGTTAGACCTACCCATTCATGTTGACCTTCACAACTTCCCATGAACTTATTTTATTTGTCAACTTACCTTGAGAAGCAAAAAGAACAACAATCATAACACTTTTTACTAGACAGACATGAATTTTTTAGCTCTCCTCTCCAAATCCACAATGTAGAGTGTGGGAGCCGAATATGTGACTAAATCGGAAGGAGTATATTATAGTATTAACATTAGTCGGCTGTATCTTGCATGATTAGGATGGGCCGAATACAATACGTAGGCCGATTAAGAAAGGATCCTCGAAGCCAAATAGAAGAACGGGTAATGATTGAAAAGTAGGCCCAGGCCCCGAAGTCCCAAAAAGAACAGATATAAATATAGAAGCAGCGTTCTTGAAAAGGTATGTAAGAATCACTTCACTAAACTTAGTAAACAAGCTTTCTTGAGTATAAGAACTGACTTGCCCATCGGAGTGCTAACCCTGGCACCCCAGACCGGAGTGTTAGTCTTTGCAGGTGACTAGCTGAGGATCAAGAGCGTCTCCCAGGATCTGAAGAGTATTTCCAGAATCACTTCCCCACAATTGGCGCCGTCTGTGGGAATACTCAAAATACATCCATGGAAGGCGTGACGCAAGATCCTCTGATAGCCACCGACGAGACTACACAGAGAGACGAAATCACTCCGGCAAATATGCTCGAGAAGGAAACCATCGCTACGAGACGCGCCTTGAATTTTGACTCGCCAACGACTTCAGCGCAGGAGACGATGCAAGCCATCATAGAACAAGCTAAACAGAATGAACAAAGGCTGGAAAATATGATCGCAGAAAACGAACGCCTCCGTCAAGATTTGGCCCTAGAAGTAGCAAAATCCAAAGAAGCCGCGCGCCAAGACCCCGAACGACCCCTGAGGGCAGGTAGAGAACGACCTCGAGCCCGACCAAGGGAAACTGATAGTGACTCCAACTCATTATCCACGGAGCATAACAAGGGACGCTCAGACACTTCCAGCTCCTCTAAAAAAAGTCCACACACAAGGAACAAGCGCATAAGAAGCAGTTCAGACGAAGAGGACCGGCACGATCCTTTTATCCGACGAATTGCGAGGGCGGCCCTGCCCAAGAAGTTCAAAGCTCCATCATTTACTCTCTACGACGGAAAATCAGACCCCACTGATCATATACGTCACTACAAGCAGGCCATGACGTTGCATGCAGACAATGAAGCCCTCATGTGCCGAATATTCCCCAGCAGCTTGGGGCCATTAGCTGTCAGATGGTATTACAAGCTGGAGTCGGCTTCGATCAGAAGTTTCCATCAATTACAAAAATCCTTCAGGGCCAGGTTCATCACCAACGAGGTACAGCCGAAACAGGCCGACTCTCTCTGGGCTATGCAAATCCAACCAGGAGAAACGCTGAGAGCATATTCGGCGCGATATTGGGAGTGCTTCAATCTCGTTGACGACGCTTGCAACGACTCCATGGCCGTCACCGCCTTCAAAATGGGACTACATCCCGACAGTGCTCTTCGCAACTCCCTGACCAGAAGACCCCCCAAGACAGTCTGGGCGTTGATGAAGAAAGTCGAAGAGTATTACAAAGTGGAAGACGATGCCTTGAGGATTAAAGCCAGACAAGTGTCCTCCAAACCGGCACCTCCTGAAATTGCTCAACCAATAAGTTTCATGCCACCTCCGAGCCCTGAGCCATGACAACGTGCTAAACGAGACAAAAGACGGGACTCTCGCCGATCGAGTAATCAATGCTCCCACCCGACGAATGAACAATTGCAAGTCGACAGTAGACGCTCGAGGCGCGCCGACAAAAAATACACGGAACTGTCAGAGCCAATCACCGCGGTAATGACCAAAATCCAACACCTTCCATTCTTCAAATGGCCGTCAAAAATGGTGGGGCCAGCCGATACACGACGAAGGGACCGGAGGTGCGAATATCACAAAGATCACGACCATGAAACAGAGAGTTGCTACGCATTAAAAGATCACCTGGAAGAACTGGTGCAAGACGGCCGACTACAGCAGTATGTGAAACAAGGAAAGCCAACCAAGGCATTAGCATTGAGGCAGGACTCTCCCCCACTTGGCGTAATCCATGTAATTTACAGCCTGCCTACACCTCCAGCCGTGCACACAATTCGATCGCATCCAACTCTGCAGGGGCGCTGTATTTCGACTGACCGGTCCGAACAAGCTCCGACAATTGCCTTCAACGACTCCAACCTCAATGACGCAACGGCTTCCCACATCGATCCGTTGGTCATTGGATTACGCATAAACCGGTTCGTCATTGAACGAATTCTCATAGACCCAGGGAGTAGTTCAGAGGTCATGTACTACCAGGCTTTCACCAAGCTCGGCCTCAACGAGTCGGATCTATCTCCGGCGCCTCACCCACTGTTCGGCTTTAATACGAATCCCGAATATCCATTGGGCAAGGTCACATTACCTGTTCGAGCGGGTTCCAGAACGGTCGAAGCGGAATTCCTGGTCGTAAAGCTCTCCTCGCCGTATAATGCCATCATGGGAAGAAGCTGGCTACATCTCATGAAGGCCGTCCCAAGCACCTACCATCAGATCCTGCGTTTCCCAACAACCCACAGCATTGAAGAAATACGTGGTTCCCCTCAATCGGCACAAGCTGAGTTCTGATGAAAACCCTATCACTGACCCGATCTGTGGGCTCTGATACCTGTAAATATATTTCGCCTCTGCAATACGAACTATTTTTCCTCGTCCCTCAAAATCATATGTCAATTCCTAGTGGGGCACTCGCCAGGATTGGCCAAATCAAGTCTCCGGATTCGGAGCGCCCTTCGTGGATATCACGATTGGCCAAATCAAGTCTCCGGATTCGGAGCGCCCTTCGTGGATATCACGATCGGCCAAATCAAGTCTCCGAATTCGGAGCCCCCTTTGGCGCATGACGCCTTAGGGCCGATTAAGTCTCCGGATTCGGAGCGCCCTTCGTGGATATCACGATTGGCCAAATCAAGTCTCCAGATTCGGAGCGCCCTTCGTGGATATCACGATCGGCCAAATCAAGTCTCCGAATTCGGAGCCCCCTTTGGCGCATGACGCCTTAGGGCCGATTAAGTCTCTGAATTCGGAGCCCCCTTCGGCGCATGACGCCTTAGGGCCGATTAAGTCTCCGGATTCGGAGCGCCCTTCGTGGATATCACGATTGGCCAAATCAAGTCTCCGGATTCGGAGCGCCCTTCATGGATATCACGATCGGCCAAATCAAGTCTCCGAATTCGGAGCCCCCTTTGGCGCATGACGCCTTAGGGCCGATTAAGTCTCCGGATTCGGAGCGCCCTTCGTGGATATCACAATCGGCCAAATCAAGTCTCCGAATTCGGAGCCCCCTTTGGCGCATGACGCCTTAGGGCTGATTAAGTCTCCGAATTCGGAGCCCCTTTCGGCGCATGACGCCTTAGGGCTGATTCAGTCTCATTAAAGCCGAATGGGCCCCAGGTTCAAGCCTCCAAATATGGAGCCCGCTTTAGCGCTTCAAAGGATTATTGCATTAATCCGTTCGGCCATACTAATCGGTCTACAGTGCTAAGCGCTAATTACGTCTCCGAATCCGGAGCAAACGTTGGCACGAACAAAAGATATTGATAATTGATCCTATGCAACACGCTAGAACAAATCATGCATTCGAAGTAATGTGCTTTAGTACACAAGCAAAATTCAGAATAACACGCAAATATATTTAAAATAAAACCATTTATTTGATTAAACAGTTGTTACATAAACACAACCCCCATTCGAGCATTACAATATCGAAAGCAAAAAAGGAACAAAACGCGCCGGTAAAGCAGCTTCACCGGATCGACGACCGTCGCCCTAAACCCCTCCACGGCGTGCAATACCTTGAACCAGTTACGCTTAAGCCCACGACTTGCATAGCGCCAAACTTCCCCTGACACCATTGACAATGTCAAGGCAAAGATCCAGGACAAGGAAGAATGAACTTGACAGTTGTTGACTCTCCATTCGGGGTGATTTGCTTCGACGACTTGGAGACTCACAGATCTCAAGCTCTTTGGATGACCTAACTCCCTCACGGGTAGGTTTTCTGCAACAAACCATCTCAACACCAAACTTGACCGAAGTTTGAGCCTCTGTAACCAAAATCACCATCCCACACAAGGAATGATGAGTCAAGTGGGATTATTGGTGTGAAGCGCCTACTCCTTTTATTCTCAGCAACGATCGCGATCTCGAGGTCCCAATCCCAAGAAAATTTTATTAACGCCAAAAAACGCATTGGCTGAATAAGACGAGCGTCAATTGACATTCGCCACGACCGCCATCCCGACGGCTGGCCGAAACGCGCACTGGCTGGGTCAAAGCGAAATAGATTAATTAAACCGGTCGGCCAAGTCTTCACATGTCGATCGCCCTCGACCAGCCCACTAATCCAACTGGCCAAGCATCAATGCGCTGACCCAAGTCAAAGATAAATGGCCGTTGAAAGAGCCTCAATAAAACCTTAACGATCGTCACGAATGTGTCGATCCTGCCCATGTGCAGATCCTGCCGATAAGCCCACGTATTGCCGAACAGTTAACAGCTACCTGGGTCGGACAATATTTAGACATTCATTCAAACATTTAAGCAACACGAAATATACATATGCCGAATATGAATGACAACGAAACATTTATAATGAAACGTTCTTTATTCAATAAAACAACAAGTTACATAGTTTCAAACGCGCCCTGCGTTCCAATCTTACAACTATTAAACTCATACGGCGTCACCCTCATCCTCACTCTTCTCAACTTCGAAAGCAGAAAACGGAAAATCTTTATTCCTGTAGCGCGGTGATGCCGAATCAATTCCCGACGCTCGTAGAGGTTCTGCGGCTTGAGATGCCTTGATCCAACCGTGCCTAAACCCACGGTTTTCACATCGGCACACTTCTTCGGCCAATTTTTCCCTGGTTTTCTCGATTCCCACTTTTCGGCCCTCATGGAAACCTTTCTCATAGGCCCTCCCCTTCGCGCTCTCTATTGCGAACATACTTGCCGTCTCTCGATCGGCAAGTACGGAGCTGATAAGCTGACTAGTAACCCTCTCTTCCACAATTGGGTTCGCGTGCGCGGTGGATTGTGACTGAGCCGCCTTGGTCTTCTTTAGTTCCCGCTCAGCCGCCTCCACGCGGGCTTCCAAACTTCGAATACGTTCTTCCTTCTTCTCCATCTCTTGACGGGCAGCGCGCAGTCGCATGCCGACTTCGTAAGCAGTGTAAAGCCCTTTCACCGCGCCGTGAATGCCTCGCGAAACACCTCGTAGTCCTGTCGACCCAGCATTGATTGCTGAACCTCAGGAGGAAATATTTGTCGGGCAAAGTCGACCGCTACGTCTAGGTCTCGAACGATCAAGTCCGCCTCCGTCATGGGTCTATTCTTCACAAATACCGCAAAGCTTAATGGGCACGGATTCGCGTCAGACCTCCTCTCGACTCGGGACTGTGGAGATTTACCCTGCGCCTGCTTGACTCGCCTGGGCGATCTGCGCCTGCTTGTCTCGCCTGGGCGATCTGCTGCGACGTCGAGAAGACTGACGCCTCTCGCGACCCCTAGAACTCCTACTTCCTGAGCGCGAGGGTTCACCACCTCGATTCATATCTCCGCCCAACTCAGCTAGGGTCTTCGCTTCCCCTTTACTGTTAAAGAAGAGTCGGTTCGACATTCGCGCAATCAGTCTTCTTGCAAGAGCTCAAGTCAGTTGTTTGCCAAGATCATAAAGGATGTACCTTTGTTCACTTACCCTTCATAGAGGCAGCACGATCGAGGCACTCTCATTAATTGAAGAGCCTGAATCGCCCGTCGCCGACTGAGTCGAGGGCAGGGGGACGATTTTACCATCAAGTACCCCAACCGGCTCACGAATCGATTCTTCAAACCTCTTCAGGAACCGCCTGGGACAAGGGCAGATTCATCATTATATACGGCTCAAGTACCCCAACCGGCTCGTATATTCCTCAATATATACGGCTCAAGTACCCCAGCCGGCTCACGAATCGAATCAATTCTTCAGACCTCTTCAGGAACCGCCTGGGGCAAGGGCAGATTCATCAATATATACGGCTCAAGTACCCCAGCCGGCTCGCATATTCCTCAATATATACGGCTCAAGTACCCCAGCCAGCTCACGAATCGAATCAATTCTTCAAACCTCTTCAGGAACCGCCTGGGGCAAGGGCAGATTCATCAATCTATCCTTCAAGAACCGCCTGGGACAAGGGCAGATTCATCAATATATACGGCTCAAGTACCCCAGCCAACTCACGAATCGAATCAATTTTTCAGACCTCTTCAGGAACCGCCTGGGGCAAGGGTAGATTCATCAATATATACGGCTCAAGTACGCCAGCCGGCTCGTATATTCCTCAATATATACGGCTCAAGTACCCCAGCCGGCTCACGAATCGAATCGATTCCTCAAACCTCTTCAGGAACCGCCTGGGGCAAGGGCAGATTCATTAATATACTCGGCTCAAGTACCCCAGCCGGCTCATGAATCGACTCTTCATAATTCTAATCCAGTCGGCATGTGAAGGACGAATCAATATTGCCACTGGATATTCAACCTCTAAAAGCTGAAACTCAGCAACAATTTTACGCAAAATAGCGAAAGACATCACAATGTTTCATTAACATAACCACACAAATTGTGTACGAGTAGAAGTGAAATTACAAGGAAATTTTCATTAATAAATTGCGTACAAGATAGCAACCAATTTATACATGAAAACTACCCTGAACCAACAAAACTCTACCAAACAAATATCAAAAACTTACACAAAAATAAAAAAAAAAAACTTAATAAATTTGGAAACGCCTCCCAAATCACTCCTTGGTGTCGGATTCAAGTGGCTCAACATCTACTTGCTCGTAAGGAATTGGCACAACCAACGTAACCCCAGCGGCAGCAAGGGCTTTGAGCCACCCGTGTTTGAACCCCCGATTCTCAAATTTGGGAACTTCATCAACATATTCCGTAAAGACGGCTCTTTTTCCTGCCTCAAAAGCCTTCGATTCGGCTTTCTCCTGGGCCGCCTTGAGCTCCTCTAACTGAGTCTTCGCCTCGGCAAGTTCGTCTTTAGAGAGCTTGAGCGACTCCTCACTCGCACTCGCTCTAGCCTCAGCATCAGAACGAAGCTGTTCAGCAGTGCGAGCCCTCTCCTTCTCCGCTTCGGCTCGTGCGCTCTCCATTGCGGCTCTCATTTTCTCAAACTCGGCCCTACTCTTCTGACCGTCCACTTCTGTTTGCAAACGGTCAATTCTGCCAAGAGCATCGTGCAGGCGGCGGCCTAAGTCGGCAATCCTGCCGACGGTCTGCAAAAACAAGTGATCGTCAGATACCCTTGTAAAAATGGATTCAAGCGAATTTAATACCTACTAGAAGTGCCGACTGCGCAAACAGGGCTACGGCCAAAATATCCGGCGCGGCGCAAAAGGCCGCATTGTCCGCCGGCAAGGAAATTGAGGCCGCCAGGCTCAATGCAACGGCCGGATCCTCAATGGCCGAAGCGTTGGAAGAAATCGGCGTATCTCTGATCTTTTGCTGAATTACGAAAGGAGCAACTACGTCCGATTCTTCGAGGTGAGGCCGTTTGTCAGCAGGGCTAATTTCTGAACTAGCCTCCTCCTCGGCGCCACGTTTTTGGCCGCGCTCCTCCGGAATCAGCCGTTCTTCACCGGCCTGCTGTTCAACTTTTTCCGTGCCGACCGGTGTAACCTGAGCCGTTCCTTCAATAATGGGTATAGAGGCCTTAGCCAAGTTGGCATCAGATTCGGCGGCCTCGGCCTTTTTTCGAGCAGCCATTCGCTCGGCATTTCTCTTACGTGCCATTTGCGTAAGGCTTTCCTTTGCCATACCTTCGAAGAAGTCGCCGGGAAGATCTCCCAAATTCGCGTAAATATCTCCGGAAGAGAACTCTGCCTGACCCGAAGCGGATGGAGAGGAAGGCTGGTTGAGTCCGGCAGCCTCAAACGCCGAACGCACGGCCTCGTCGACCTCTTCGGCCTCCTCAGTGAGTTCTCTGGCTGGATCGGCAACTACTATCACCGGCTCTGCGTCTTGCCCCGAATCAGAAGCTTCAAGACCAATTTGCCTAAGGTTCTTGTAGATGGGAAAGATAAGAGCTGAGAGGTTCTGATCGCCGGATGGAATCGGAATGTTGTCCGCAGCCGAGAACGTGGTATAAGTCGGTTCGTACCGAATTAAAATGTGGGCAGCTCTCCCTTGTTTTTGCACGTTTTGGCGGCCGAAGTAGTTGAGTGCAGTCTTAATGTCCCTGAGGACCGCATCGTCAACAGAAGTCAGAATCTTCTTCAATTTATTACCTGCAAAAGAGGAGAGATTAAGGAAAGAGAGCCGATTAAAAGACAGATCAACAAACATAAGATACTACTTGGCAACCTGGATCACCCTTATGTCTGGGAATGGGGTCTAGGCGATCTTCACCCTCAGCGAACTCCTAACTACCTCGGACATTGACCATTACATCGTCAACCCTTTTACCAGAACTGGCAAGCATAGTCACCAAATGATGGTCAGTATCCTTGGCCCTAAGGAAGTACCGCCCCAGCCGACCGGAGGATTTGGCTAAAGCATAGCAGTGCCGAATGGCCGGAATTCCGAGATTGATCCTAAGGCGTCGATTCAATTCTATAATCCCCATAATGATTCGAAAGAAATTTACATTGGGTTGAGAAGGAATCAGACTCTAATAGCGAAGGATGGCCCTAAGCAATGGATGTAGGGGGAAACGAACTCCGCCCTCCACAATGGACAGGAGGGGGAATACGATCGTATTCTGATCCTCTCTCTCCATATCTAGAGAACTGTCCGTTACAAGAGACAAATGAACGTCATCGGGAATGGAACAATGTCGCCGGAATCCGGAAATGCGACTCTTAGAAAGGAGGTCTTTCAAATGTTTAGCCATTTCAACGGGGACCCAAGGATTCGCCGAAAGTAAGAACAATAAACAGAGAATAGGACTACAAAGAAAAGAAAAGAAGACTTACGAAGAGCAGATGAGACGAAGATAGACGGACGAAAGTTGCAGAAAATATGAGTGCGAGGGGAGATGCGCGCTGGCGGTCCAAACGTATCAGATGATCGACGAAATGTGTATCCAAAAGGACTGAAGTTTCAAATCGCAATAAATGCGAAAGACGCATGAATAGGGCGGGAAAGTATAATGATAAACGAAAAGGCGTGCGCCTCCTGACATCTTCTGACATCTGTCTTGGAGAACGCGAGGCCGCCTGATCAATGATAAGCTTTTCGAATTCTAGACCAAACACGCCGATTAACTACCGTCAATAGGGAGTTCAGGGGGGCAATTGTGGGAGCCGAATATGTGGTTAAATCGGAAGGGGTAGATTATAGTATTAACATTAGCCGGCTGTATCCTGCATGATTAGGATGGGCCGAATACAATACGTAGGCCGATTAAGAAAGGATCCTCAAAGCCGAATAGAAGAACGGGTAATGATTGAAAAGTAGGCCCAGGCCCCGAGGTCCCAAAAAGAACAGATATAAATATAGAAGCAGCGTTCTTGGAAAGGTATGTAAGAATCACTTCACTAAACTTAGTAAACAAGCTTTCTTGAGTATAAGAACTGACTTGTCCGTCGGAGCGCTAACCCCGGCACCCCCGACCGAAGTGTTAGTCTTTGCAGGTGACTAGCTAAGGATCAAGAGCGTCTCCCAGGATCTGAAGAGTATTTCCAGAATCACTTCCCCACATAGAGCAATTTATGTTCAAGCTTGAAGGGCTTTGTATATGACTCACTCCACGGAATTACAACACAACGGTGGGTAAACTTGAGGCCATAGGGTTTAGGGTTTAACGCAAGGCATTGGGGAACAATCAGTATACCTTTAACATGAATTTGAACTCCATTATTTATGAAAGTAGTGTAACGTTCTTGTTAGTAGATTATATAATCGTCTACAAAAAGTTATCAAACCACAAGCTCAAAGAAAACAGCATTGCCAAAAAAGAAAAAAAAAAAAAAAAAAAGGATGAACAAAAGTAATCAATTCACACGCTGGAAAGAGTATACTGCAGTTTTAAAGGACCTCATTCCCCAGCTGATCTCCCAACCCTTTCTCTTGCACAAAACTTAACACTAAATCCTCTTCAAATAATAAGATCATCTCATCTTTCAACATTCCAAATTTATCTTCAAGAATCATAATGACAGAGTTGAATCACCCACCCACAAAACTCACCACTCATATAGAAGACTAAAGATAAATCGTGGTCTTTCACAAGATCATTTAACATACCCAATATAATGACAACACAAAGACCTCCTTGGAAAAATCATACATCTAGCCCGTCTCACATATTTGCTACTTCTACATCTCTTTCCCTAGAAATAATCATTCAAATTACGATTAACAACCCCCGACTCTGTTCATCTCATTGATTTACGAAATATGTTTCAAAATACATGACAAATTTTATTTCAACACAAACCCATAAGACCTTATATTAGTGCATCTCCAACCCTTGATTCAAACATGTATCAAATTTAAATTTGGGTGAAAATCACTCAAAAACCTATCCACTCCTTGTCTCAAACTTATATCAAATTGTGTTCCACCCAAATCAAGGGAGACTCAAATTTTCAAGACTATTTTGTAGCTTTCAAATTTACAACTCTGCCATTACTGAAACTTTTACTCAAATCTAAAAATTTGTCCATTGAAGCGTTTCTTATACAATAAAACTTTTAGAATGTGTGTAGTTGTAATCCACATAAGGCAACAAAAAAGTCATCAATCCAATATCCCTTTTTTTCAATCAATCCCACCAATGACTTCATATGCACATAAGAAAAAATAAAAATCAAGAGCCTAACCTTTGCAACTTGAATGTTGACAAAATCAGGGATTTCCCTCTGAAGCAAGACAATCCCAGCATTCCTCACAACCTCCAAGTCCTCATCACAGATAGCATCCGGCCAACAAGACATATTAGCATCACCAACAATAATAATAGGGTTTTGCCCATCAGATTGAAGCATCACCACAGCATGACCATTGGGTGCACCAGACACATTCCTCAACCTATCAGAAATCAGCTTCCCATGAGCATCTTCACCAATCTGACCCACAAAAAAAGTTGGGTATGAAAGTTTTCCACCACATACAGCCTGATTAGCCCCTTTGCCACCAGCAAGTGTTTGGCCAGTCTTGGCTGAGATTGTCTCTCCCTCTCTTGGGAGTCTATCGATCTCCGCATAGATGTCTGCATTGGCTGATCCAACGACTACGAGTGGTGGGGTTGTGGGATTGTGGGTTTGGGAGGCTTTGATTGTGAAAGAGGGCATTGGGTTGAGTCTTTTTGTTGATGGGTTGTTGTTGATCAATCGAAGGGGGTTGGGTTTAAGGTTTTTGGCGGGTTGTGTTGATGGGTTGTTGTGGGTTTTTGGGTGCCAATGATTTGACGGTGAAAGTGCTGCTATGCCTCTCATCTCTCTCTCTCTGTATTCTGAAACTTACCCGTGTTCTCCCTAGGGTCATGGCTTGTTGAGTTCTTGCTTGGGTACGAACGAGGAGAGAGCTTCGGGGAGAGGCTGGGTAGACTAGAGCGTATTATTATTGTTTAATGTGTACGATTTGTTCAGTATTTTATATCTCTAAAAAATTATATTAATTGAATATATCAGAATATATTTTTATTAATAATTTATTTTTAAAATTATATTTATCATTAATAAAAATATATTTTGATTAAGAGGTTATCCATATTTGGGGGTTGTTTGAGATGTTCTAAATAAGTGTACTTTTTGATTTTTATAAAATATGAGTTAGGTTTGAAGTGATGTGGTAGAGAGGTAATGTGACTTAAATAAGATGATTTGACTTAAATAGGATAGTAACTTTTTGATTTTTTTAAGACACCCCCAAACAAGGCCTTGATTAACGTAATTTTTTATAGATATGAAGTACTCGATGAGATTTACACATTGAACGATTTGAATTATCAAAACGGGATTCATTATAGGTCCGATGGATCTAACAGTACGTTTCAATCCGCATAGTAAATTGGAGAGAAACCTCTCATTTATTTTATTTTTTATTTTTTTAGAAAATTGGTGAAACACTATGGTGGTGGGTGTGCATATATGTATTTTTTAACTAAAACAATGGTATAATTTTAATTTTTTTAAGTTATAATTAAGAAAAAGAAAAAATTATCATAACTAAATACAACATAAAGTATAATTAAATAACTCATGAGTCATAACTAAAATAATGTTATAACTAAAAAAATATTTGTCATAACTAAAGAAAAAAATAGCATAATTTGGAGTACATATGATACACTATTTTTAAAGGAGTATGTATTAGAATTTTCCGAAAAGTTATAATCAAGTTATATTTAAAATAAAATAAAAAAAGAAGTAAATAACATACATAATAGAAAAAAATAATAATACTGCAAACCCATCCTTATTAACTCAGAATTTATCCAGAAAAAATAAATTAATGGCTTAGATTCATTTCATATGTAAATCTTACATTTCATCAATTCAATCTCCACCACACAAACATATTCGGGATAAATTCGGAATCCATAAGAATAGGTTCCTAGCATTTTTTACAGGAAAAATAATCCCGTTTGATTCTCTTTTGGAATTCTAATTATAATAAAAAAATTCAAAATCCTTTTCAAAACTCATAATCAAACACACGATTCAAAAACTATTTCAAAAACTATTTCAAAACTTACAACCAAACACACAGCTCAAAAATCAATTCAATTTTTTTTTTTTCAAAACTCATAACCAAACACGTAACTCAAAACTATTTTTAAAACTCATAACTAAACTCTTTTCAAAACTCTACTTAAGAAAAATTCAAAAAAATATTTTTTTATTTTGTTTTTCAAAATTATTTTTAGAATTATGATTTTAGTGTGGAGTTGTGTTTTGAACTATGAGTTTTGAGTTGAGTTTTGAAAAGATAAAATTTGTTTGGTTATAAGTTTTGAAAAGAATTTTGAGTCGTATTTTTTTAATGTATATTGTATTTCATACAGTTGTGGTTTGTATTTTTTTAAAATATTTGAGTTATATTTTTTTAAATATTTAAAAAGATTCATTTTATTTTAAATATATAATTTTTATTTTAAATATTTTTTATTTCTTATTTCTTATTTTAAATATTTTATTTTATTTTATAAATATTTTAATTTTTTTAAATATCTAATTTTTTTTAAATTAAAATTAAAAAAAAATTAGATTGCCATATATATCTAAATCATAACAAATTATTTGGTCAATTCTTAAAAAAATAACAAAAATTATTTTTCAAAAAAATAAAAAAAAATATTTTGAAAAAAATATACAATAAAAATAATTTTAAAGAACAAATTAAAAAAATATTTTTTGAATTTTTTTAAATAGAATTTTGAAAAGAGTTTGGTTATGAGTTTTGAAAAGAGTTTTTGAATTGAGTTTTGAGTTATTTATTTGGTTATGATATAAGTTTTGAAAATAGTTTTTGAATTGAGTTTTGAGTTATGTGTTTGGTTATGATTCGAGTGTGGAGTTTTGTTTTGAGTTTGAAATATTTAAAAAATAAAATAAAATATTTAAAATTAAAAATAAAATTTTCTTAAACGTTTTAAATATTAAAAAAATAAATCCAAAAAATTTCAAAATACAACTCAAAAGACAACTCAAAATTCTTTTCAAAATTCAAAATTCAAAAACTCAAAACTTTTTTCAAAACTCATAACTAAATAAATTTTTTTCTTTTCAAAACTTATCTCACAACTCCACATTCAAATTATAATTTTAAAATTGAACCAAACGGAACCAAAATTCCAAAGGACTAAACAAAAAACTTATTAGGTACTACAAAGTACAAGCATCAAATAACAAAATCCTCAAAAAATCAGTTACATTTTTGAAAAAATCATAAATCTTCTTATAGATATTGTTTGGAAAAACAAGGCATGCATCAAAATAATGTCCACACTCGCCATCCCAACCACCATCTCTGTCACTGTCATTGTTGTCCCTACCGTCGCTGCCCAACTCCGTTACTGAACATCAATCACCACCGAAAGTAGAGTTGAAGAAAAAGAACACTTATAATAGTAAAAGAGGAGGATTAAGAGAACATGTGACCATTCTTTCTAGCCACTCTTTCTAGGCTTAAAAAAATCTAAAGCTACACTTTGAAATTGTTTTTGAAACTTGCTGAAAATATGTCAAAAAAGTCACCGAAGGGACACCAAAAATCGCCTAGAGAGAGACTTTGCTCTTTTCTATTGGGTCCACTACAACAAAAACACATTTAGTGGCACTACATTAGTGGCATATTTTTAGAAAATGCCACAAAAATAATATTTGATGACACGTTTTAGAAAAATACCACAGAACCACAAACATATAAGGCTCTAGTGGCATTTCGGTAAAGAAATATCACATCAATTTTATGGCATTTTATAAAAGTATGACACAAGAAATTTTTTTAGTGACATTTATCAACAGATGCCACTAAACTAGGTAGGTGCAAGTTACATTTTATGGCATTAGGTAAAAAGAGTCATAAACAAATATTTCATAGCATTTTGAGAAATGTCACTAAGCTAAAAACTTTCCAAGCTATAATGGCATTTTTTGAAAAAAAAACAAAAAATGGCAATATATTTTTAAAAATTTTAAAATGCACAAAATAAATAAAAACAAATAAACTAAACTCAAAAGTAACATGTTTTTTTTTTAACTATACTTGTCACATGTACAAAATTGATCAACAACTTTATATGACTTAACATGAAAAATAAAATTTCAAATTGCTCTCCTGTACAATGATAAAGTTTCTTGAATTTTAGCCCATGTAGTTTCAATTAACTCAATTTTGGCTCTGAATTTATGGATTTATCTCAATTTATTTCAATTGCTTATAATTGTTGAGTAAATTACATCAATAATCCTTACATTTTGTTGTTCCATGTAGTTTTAATTGACTCAATTTTGACACTTAATTTTAGATTTTACGTCAATTTAGTCGAATTGATAAGTTCTTTATGGTCTTTGATAGGAAATTTTCATTGGATTGGTTAATCACTGAATTGACTAAGTATTTTGTTCTACTCCTAAAATGATGACAGGTTGCATTTGTCATTAAAAAAAAATGCTATTAATTGGACTAATTTGAGACAAAATAAAAAATTTAAGATTAAGATCGATTCAATTGAAATTACAAAGACTAAAATGACATAATAGCCAAAATAGAGGGACAAATAGTGGAATTAGCCCTAATTGTTAGCATTTTTTAATGACAAATATGCATACAAGTGATATATGCCATTCTTTTAGAGGTAAAATAATAAATTTGCTAAACTCGTTGAGTTAACCTCAATAAATTCAGTGATCATTTTTTATCAAAAACACTAATGATATTATTAATTGGACTAAATTGATACGAAATTAAAAATTACAGGTTACAATTGATTTAATTAAAAATATAAGAACCAAAATTCATATTTATTTTTTTTGATTTAAAATATGAACAAACTTAATCCATATGATGCATCTGGTCTCATTCTCCACCGTTTTATATATATATATATATATATATATTATATAACAAAGGAAATAAGGAAGCCCAAAGGCAACAAACTGTAGCGACCCTAATTTTTTCTTAAGTTATTATTTATTATTATTATTACTTTATTTTTATTTTTTTTGGCTTTATTAATTACGTGGATATATAAGCATTTAATGTGATATTTAATTATATATAATTAATCCAAATATTTATATTTTATATAAAAAAAGTCTTTTATATATTGATAAAATATATATCATATTTATGTATGCTGTATTTATGTTGTATTTGTATAATATAATATAATATAATATAATAGTTATTAGGTTATATAATTGTGATTAGGTTGTAATAGGGCTGTCATTAGGAAAAGGAAAAGAAAAAGAAAAAAAAACAAAAAAACAAAATCAAAACCAGAGAGCAGTAGCCAAGACACACACATAGAGAGAGAGAGAGAGAGAGAGAGAGAGAGAGAGAGAGAGAGAGAAAGAGAGACCGCAGGAGAGAAATGAGAGGGAAAAAAAGGGGTTAGGGTTTTATTTTGATGGCTTCATTAATTCTTCAAGTATTTCTTTGATTTTCAAAAAATAATTGTGAATGCAAAACCCACTTCCCTTAATTTATGTTTATTTCGTTGTTTTTATTTAATTATTTATTCGATGTTGGTTTGATGTTGTATTGGCATAAAGATAATGAATTGATTTCAATTATTTTGGTTAGTTGTATATGCAAGGTTTAGGACTTTTATATATATTTATAAAATGGTTGTAATAACCTTCATGGATATATGAAATTAAAATAAATTAGGAATCCATAGATAAATTCTGAATACTCTACCATGACTCCAGGAATAATTGTTTTATTTGAGTGTTGGTGAGAAAAAATGTATAAAAAAAGTGAGGATTATAAAAAAAAAAGTGTATTTAAAAGCACAGACCCATCTGAAGAAGTAGAAGGGGAAGAACTAAGACCTGACTATTGAGAGGTACATGTTCAAGTGCCAGTCAAACCTAATGAGAGCTTGATCCGATCATATGGACTTGTCAAAACAATTGGGCAAGCTATTGGAGCTCATGTTGCTTGGCTTGCTCCATTTGTGGTATATTTCTTTCGTAAATACTAATTTCATTAACAAATTTATATTAACTTAATATAGTTTCAATTACCATTATATGTTTATCTTTTGGATGCAGATTTTGCAAGTTATGGATGCTAGCCGAGAATATTTATACAAGCAAGGTTAAGAATTTGGGAACTGAATTTGTTTTGATAATTTGTCTCTCCGGAAGATGGATATCACTATGACTTTTCAGAACTTATGCTTAGAATAATTTTCTTTTAATTTTTTTTAAAAATTTTTTAACATTTTTTTTTTGCTTTAATTTTGTTAGTGTGGTAGAATATTTTATAATTCTGGTTATGATTTGTATTGCAATATTAATAAATTTATATTTTTAAATAAAAAAAATGATTGTGATTTGAATTTTTTTTGCTTTTGATGTGATGATCCTATGGTGGTAATATTTGTTTATTATTATGAAAATATTACAGGATGAATGGATGTAAAATTAATATAAGATGTGGCAATTAATATTCAATTTTTTATAAAATCGATTCATTTTTGCAGGTATTTACGCATTCTTAGTTATGGCTTTTAAAAGTGTCAATGAAAAGAACATATAAGTGGCATTTCGTAGTAGTGGTATTAGCTTTGCAAAGTGTCACTAGAATAAGCTTCAATGATACTTATATCCAGTTAATGGCACAAATGAATTGGATTTAGTGGCATTTATGAAGTTGTTAAAAATATCAATTGTGGCATAACAAGCGCCATTAAAAATCCATATAGTGGCATTTTTTAGATTGTAAGTCTTCTGTAATGGCACTTGATAACGTCACGAATAGTGTCTATCATGACATTAAAGTGTCACTGAAAGTCTTTAGCCTTGATGGTGTAATGGCACCTACAAGTGTCACTGAAGTGCCACTAAATCTTTTTTTAATGGCCCTTGATAGTGTCACAAATAGTGTCTATCATAACATCAAAGTGTCATTGAAAATCTTTAGTCATGATGGTGTAGTGGCACTTGCAAGTGTCACTGAGGTGCCACTAGTTTCACGTCCTCATAATATGACAACCAAAAAAAAAAAAAAAAATCATTCGAAAGATACATAAACATGATAGCAAAGTTGTATTCCATTCATCAGAGTCTTTTTTACAAAAAGATATTACATGAAATGCTAACTTCTACTAACAAAAAGGAGTGCCATACGGGCTTACATCTTCCCAAGTAATGACTTGGTTACAACAAAAAAGGAACAGAAGCCCTTTACAATTAAAGCCCTCGGCTTAGAAAGATAAACATATTAATATAAAATGAAACAACAAAACGAAGACTTCAGCCCCAAAACCTCCAAGCTATGTCCTTGGAGGCGGCATGTCACCTATACCTGAAAAATGGTGTCCCAAGTAGGGTGAACCAAAGCTCAGTAGAGATATGCTAAATAGTATATGAGAATTAACTAAAACATTAGTATTCGATAAATGTTTAACACATATAACCAACTTACACTCTTTCCATAACCAATCAACATTTACCTCCATATTTCAATTCACTTGTATTTACTTATCTAAATCAACATATTTAGATAGTTTACTATCATCTACACAGCTCAAAATGAGACTACCACTCATATTATCAACACTTTAATTATACACATCATTCATACTCTTCCTTTTCTTGCCATTTTACGGAACTACGTCCGAGGGAACCGACACCCATAAATAAATAAAATTTCGGGACTTTCACCATGGACACTCCGGCCAACTTAGTTATCAATGGAGTCCATCCCCTATCTCCTCTACACATTGGAGTACATCTCCTATCTCCTCCCATACAAAGATATATATGCAATGTATTTAACACGTTGTCATATACAATGACCAATTCAATCACATATTCAATGTTTATATTTCACCGTCATATTCAATGACATGATCCATTTGATTAGTTTCATTTCACCTAATCATCATGCAGTTTCTACAACAATCATGGCTATCCTCCACCGATAGCCCAAAATAGTTATTTCTAAACTGATAAATGAATCTATCAAACAGATAATTTATCAACTTTTCTATGAGTGAGTGATTTATCAATCCAACTACACCATTTAATCACAACTCCCTCCAATTTCACAATTTCCAAACCAATTTCATAATCCCACATTGGTTTCATAATTCAAGCCAATAATTAATTCCATTCAAATTAGGGCATTTTCCCCATTTTCTCAAATATTGCTCCCAAGGCCAAATTTCACCCATTATACACAAATAACCCCATTTTCATGACATCATATACAAATGGAACCCCAAAATAGGAAACCCCTCTTTTATAACTTCAAACTCAAACCCTAACTTTCCCAAAATTCCCCAAATCCCACCATTTATACAAAATGACCAATACTTATGTTAAAGCTCATAGTATTGAGTAGATTATTCCTACCTTCAAAGGAGAAGCTCAAAGGAGAAAAAGAGAGAAACCCAAGATGCTTCAAATCCCAACTTTTTCGGATCAAAAGACAGCCCACGCGATGCTCTACCCTTTTTACAAAGGAAGTAGGGTAGAGACACTCTAGATCAAGTGTATTTGTAGAGAGAAGGGGTATTTTAGAGAGAGGGGCTGCCGGATTAGGTTTTGGAATGAAAAAGAAATCAAAAAGTGTTCTTGAATCATGCTGCTGTGAACTGATATATATAGGGCTCGCTTTAGCGAAGGAGTGGTTGCTCGAGCTACCAGACACAAAAGAACCTCACTCGAGCATAGAAAGCGTCGCTCGAGTGAATAATGCAAAGCTTCAGGTCTACAACGCGGAAGCACGCTCGAGCGCAAGAGTTCTCGCTCGAGCGAAGGAACTAACAACACATGGCTCGCTCGAGCGTAAGAAAGCTCGCTCGAGCGAAGAATGCCACCCTTCAGGTCTAAAAGAGACTACTCGCTCGAGTGCAAGACTACTCGCTCGAGCCAAGAGACACAAGACACAAGGCTCGCTCGAGTGCAAGAAAGCTCGCTTGAGCGGAAGCTGCGTCTGAAAAAGAAACCTGAAGACCCACAATACTCGCTCGAGCGTACAAACCCTCGCTCGAGCAAAGAAGCAAACACCCAAGACTCGCTCGAGCGAAGAAGTAAATACCTGGGCAGCAACCATTTGAACCAACTCACAACCAACATGTTCCAAACTCGCCCAACACATCCCAAAACTTAAATACAAAGAATTAAAGGATGGAAATGAGATAAAGACAACAACACACAACCACGAGACCCGAGTCCGGAGCACAATAAAGGCCGGAGTAAAACCGAGATCGCTATAACCTTCCCCCTTAAAGAATTTCGTCCACAAAATTTTATACAAGTTCCAAAGTTGTGATTATTCAATTCCCAACATGATTTCAATTTAACATTCACCATAATGATCCAACACCGGTCATTCCATCTCTTTTCAAGAGAACAATTTACAATGTAACTCAACATGCATTATCAACATGCATCCTTTTGAAATTCAACTAACTTCAACACATATAATCTCATATTTTTCAAAACATATTCAACGTTCATAATCATTTTTGCATTTCTAAAACATATTCAACATATACAATGTTTCATAGTCTCAAACATATACAATGTTCTTAGAGCTCATTAACAAAACAAAATTTTAACATAACTTAAACATTAACAAATAGGTCTGGATATTTCTCTCCGACCTCCAATTCACGTTCCCAAGTGGCTTCCTCAACTCCGTGATGTTTCCATAAGAACTTTACCAAGGGGATCGTCCTGCCTCACAAGACTTGGTCTCGCCTATCCAAGACCCGCACCGGTCTCTCCTCATACGAGGCATCCTCATCTACCTCTAAGTTGGTCCAATCCAATACATGTGATGGATCTGGCTCATACTTCCAAAGCATACTAACATGAAACACGTCATGCACTCTGTAGACCGCCCGAACTCCGCTCCGTGCGCGAGGACGCGAATTGTGGTTCTAGTTACTACAGTTCGGACTCCTGTCACGGTTTTAAATCTAATCTCACAAAGTGCAATGTAAGACTGATAAATCACAAAAGAGTCCAAATCCGGCAAATCATTTTGGAAAATCGATTTTAATCAAAAAGCACCAAACATGGACTGCTTTGCTAGATTTTAGAGTCGCCACCTAAATATTTTGTTTTGGGAAATTTAGGAAACCTTGACATGTGCCTAAGGCCACGTGTCCATCATCACCAAAGTTGCCTCGGCTCGGGAAATTGGGTACGAGAGGGGAAGGTCCTGAAATGAGCACTCCCGCTCACCCGATCAAAGATCGGCCTCTACTAAGCATGATATGTTGTTTTGAAAACACATGTGTTCTGATTTCGGTTTATTAATCTAAAATTACTATGTGATGCGCACAGCATACAAGTGTAGACTAAATCACTCGATTTGGAACAAAACATCTCATGTTTGTTTTTCGAAAATGGTTTGAAGTTGCTACTCGCAAGTAGGCTTAGTCGCGGATTTGCCACTGTGGAGACCCCATTTTTGACCGACCTTAAGACTTAGACGTCACCGATTGAGCACTTGGTGATGTTGCATATCGTGCTCGTTCAGAGGTTTCAGAGTCTCGGTTGCGAGCCTTGCCTCCGAACTTCCGGACTCTTTTATGCTTTGCCTCGGTTTGCGAACCAGGCTCAATTTTCTCTGTTTCTCTTCCACAAGGGAGGGACAGGTCTCGTAGACCATTTCTCAGTGGCCGTAGGCTACGTTTTGTGGTCGTAGGCCATTTTGCCCGTTTGGAGTCCAGTTTCCGGTTTTTCGGAGCCGTTGGCCGTGTGCCTCGGTTCGGGACCGCTTAACCACCTCCGTTTGCTCCGGTTTTTGGCATGCACCTTATTTCCTCCCTTTTGAGGGACACTGTGGTCCGAGAGATCAACTTCGTGGTCAAACACACCTTCCGGTGTCTAATAGTCAGTTTTCGGGGCCCCGGGCTGCGCGTTTTGGCCCCCGAACTTTCATTTTGCATCGGTTTTGGTTCATTTTTGGTGGAGACCTCTGTTTCATTGTTAGAAAGGTCGTAGAGGGGTGGGAGGCCAGTAATTATTCTGACAACCAGTTTTATTCCTTCATCGCCCTCCGTCGCCCGTTTTTCTCACTTTAAAGCCAGTGTTAACCACCCTAAGGCCACTTTTTCTTGCCCTAAACCACATATTTGTGTTGTAGACACCTAGGAGGCCACCAATATCATATGGCCGGCCAGTAATTGCACTTGAACCTTTTGAACCCCTTGGAAAAGTGGGTTGTTCTCTCTCCTGGTTCACATTTCCAGGATTTTGACCACATGGTTGTGTTGAGCACACATGGGAGGCCACCAATATGTGGTGGCCGGCCACTAATCTAACTTGACCTTTTTGACCCTTGGCCGGCCGGCCATGGGAAGGGCTGGCCGGCCACCTGCAACCTGGATAATGGGCCGGCCTTCCTCCTCTCTGTGAGTACATTCCAAATATGTATTTTGTTTCCCCCCAGATTTTGTATCCGGGGGGCTACACTTTGGGGGGGAAACTTGAATTGTTTTCCCCCCCATTTTCCCCCCTTTTCTCCCCCTCTTTTGCCTATATAACCAGCACTCCCAGCTGTGTTTAGGGGTTACAAAAATTGCCTAAGGCTCTTGCATTACACTCCCTCCTCTCCCTCTCTTCCAACCTCCAAACCTTTAAGTTTCCTACACCCTTTACTCTACAACCCATAGCACCGCTCCTCCTCACTCCATTCCAGCAGCTTGAGGCCCATTTCCAGAGGCAAGGAGCACCTTTTCTCAAGTCAAGAGGCTATTGAAGTTTGATCTACAAGGGTAAGCTTCATTTCCCTCTTTTTTGCCCATATTTTGCATACTTTCTAAGCCATACATGCTTGCATTTTTGGGCTCCGACCCTAACTGAAAATAGTCTTATTTTGAGGCCTTTTTCATGTTTGTTTTAGGGTCCTTCCATGTTTAGGGTCTCTAGCTACCACTTGCTTCTTTACCTCTCTTGTATGCCTCTTTCTTGCATAGTATTTTAGGCCTATTTGTAAACTGTTTTGAGCTTGGTTATAAACTGAAAAGTGGCTTATTTTGAGCCCTTATTCAACATTGTTGAAGGGCTCTTCACTGTTTGAGGCTTCCTTTTGCCACTTGCTTCTTTATCCCTCTTTTGGCCTTATTTTTGCATGCTTTGTTAGCCCCTTTGCTTATATTTTTGGGCTCTAGTCTGAACTATAAATAGCCTTATTTTGACCCCCTCTTCATGATTGATCAAGGGTCTTTTGTTGTTTGAGGCTTCCTTTTTACTCTTTGTGTTTAAACCTCTTTTTAGGCCTTATTTTGTATAGTATTTTAAGCTTGCTTGTGCACTGTTTTGGGCTTGTTCATAAACTGTAAAATGCCATGTTTTGGGCCCCTATTCAACTTTTTTGAAGGGCCCTCTTCTATTTGAAGCCAGAAACCATCACTTGCTTCTTTGTCTCCCTTTTGGCTCATTTCTTGCATGATAGTTTAGCCATACTTGTGTCCGTTTTTGTGGCTTGTTGTAAACTGTAAAGTACTTCATTTTGAGCCCCTCTTAAACTTTGTTGAAGGGCTCTCTGCCATTTACGACCAGAAGCTGCTACTTGCTTCATTATCTCTCTTTCGGGGCCATTTTTGCATGCTAGCTTAGTCCCATTTGTGTTCACTGTTTGGCCTTACTTAAAACTGTAAATATGCTTGTTTTGGGGCTGTCTTGATTCTGTGTTCACGCTTCATGTTCAGATAATGCATGCTTTGCATAGCCATAGGTCATTCCATGTACCTAATTTCATGTTTCGGGTCTCATTCCATGCATCGGGTGCCATGTTTCTATGATTCGGGGCTGTTTTCCATCACATTTCAGTGCTGAAATTCATGTGTTTAGATGCCATGTTCCATGCCTTGCCATGCTTTGTTAGAGTGGCATTTGTGCCTTAGGTTCGGTCCTCGGTTTGCGTGCACTTGTGCACGCATCTCGAGTGTCTCATTTTCCATCTAATGGCCTCTTATGTGAGTGTGGCTGAGGTCCACTTGTGTTGGTGTAAGCCCATATTGCATTGTGTATGCCATTTCATTTCATGGCATTATGTATGTTAAGTCGTATGTTAGTGCATTGCGTATGCCATGTTACCTCGTGCATCGTGCATGCCATTTCATAGCATTGTGCATGTTAGGTTGTATCTTAGTTGCATTTATGCATGTCATGCATATTGCATTGTGTTTGGGATAGGAGTTAGCCCGAGCACGGGAAACGAGGGACGTTTCGTACTTCGAGTGACGGAACGTGTCTCAATTCCCAGTCACCGACACTCCGGATTATCCATGATGGAGTCTTGGTCTTGTTGTGTTTTCATGTGCATTCATTCCATATTGAGTTGTGCAATTCGACTCCTCGGCCATTATGCATCGAGATGCGTGATTGGTGGCACGAGGATCGAGACATACATACATATGTGAAAATACATTGCTATGCCCCTTTCCTGCTCTCTGTTGCAGCAAAACAAAAATCAGCAGCCTTCCAGAGCTTGGCACGCATTCCAAGAATAAGTGCAAACAGAGGCTAACTAGGGCATCGCCATGGATTTCCGCGCAAGGGCAACCCGGACATGCATCATTCATCATCTGGAGAAGAGTCAAGGCAGTCCCTGGCTTGCATGCCAATTTAAAGTTTTCCTATTTAATTTTGTTAATTAATTAGGAATTTGTACATATTTTGGACTGTATTATTTATTTGGACTGTACTATTCGGGACTGTATATTATTTCTTCGGACCCTCTGTGCGAGGGCATAATTGTAATAAGTGTGCGTGTGTGTGATGTATGTCTTCCAACCCCACGTCTTTCTTCCCTTTTATTTACCTGCTTATGATGGTTAGATTAGGGCACGTTTCAATTAGCATACAGTATGATAGCATGTTGCATTCATTCATCTGTTTTGCATGCATCGGACTCGCGCGCATCATACTAACTGCATTTGTATTTCAATTCCAAAGTTGAATACATGATAGCTGTTGCATCTCATATGCCATGTTTAGAATAGCCGAGCCTGCTATAGTTGCATTTTTGCATGTATTGCATTAGGCATTTCTGTATAATTAGGATCATGCATGGATTTCTAATTAGCTTCTGTTTTGGCTTGGAGTACTCGGTGAGTTTTATGCTTTAGCATCCTTGCATGTGAGTGATTGCCATGAATAGCATGCTTACTATGAGGCTAACTGCTTATGTGATATAACTGCTTGAATGCCTGTGGGTGAAGGTTGGGTTATTTGGATTGGAACAAATCATCAACTGTGAGTTTTAAGCCCACTAGATAGTGGCAAAACCATCTTTACTAAGCCCACCTGAGGGTGGCAAAATCTGCATTTTAAGCCTACTTGCGAGTAGCAAACCATCTTTCAAAAAACAAACATGAAGTATTTTGTTCCAATTCAGGCGACCCGGTCTATACTTGTATGTTGTGCGCATCACATAGTAAATCTAGGCTAATAACCGGAATAAGAACGCATAATGTTTTCAAAACTTGATATCATGGTTAGTAGAGGCCGATCTTTGATCGGGCGAGCGGGGGTGCTCACGAAGTGACCTTCCCCAATCATACCCAAGTTCCCGAGCCGAGGCAACTTTGGTGATGACGGACACGTGGCCTTAGGCAACGAGTCAGGGTTTCCTAAATTTCCCAAAATAAAATAAAATATTTAGGTGGCGACTCTGTATCTGGCAAAGCAATCCATGTTTGGCACTTCTTTCAAAAATCTGTTTTCTCAAAACGATTTGCCGGATTTGGACTCTTTGGTTCAAGATTAAGAACCGTGACACGAAATCGAGTCCGAGCTATAGCGAGGTCCCCCGCGGGCTTGTCTACAGCCACCCTCAAGAGGGCTTAAAACATGATGATTTGCCACTTCAAGTGGGCTTAAAGCTCACATTTTGATGAATTGTTCCAATTCAAGCAATGAAGCATTCATCCACAGTCATTCATGCAGTTATAGCAGTTAAGCAAATAACCTCATGGCAAGCATGCTGTCATGGCAACACTTACACTCATGCAAGGATGCTAAAGCATAAACACTCACAGTATACTCCAAGTGAAAACAGAAAACTAGTTAGAAATCATGCATGATCCTAGCTATGTTCAAGATGTCTAATGCAACGCATGCAAAATGCAACTAAATAGGCTCGGCTATCTAAGATGGTATATGAATGCAACTAGATAACATGTATTCAAATTGGTATTGAAATACAATGCAGTTTGTATGATGCGCTGAGCCCGGTGTATGCAAGATAAATGAATGATGCACGCATGCAAGCATAAGTGTGCTAATTGAAACATGCCTTAAAACTAACCATCGAAAGCAGGTAAATAAAAGGGAGAAAGAAATGGGGTTGAAAGACATGCATCACACACACGTATGCTTATTACAACATTTGCCCTCTCGACGGAGGGTCCGAATAAATAAGTGCTAACTAGCTACGCTAAGCTAAACTACTTATTACAAATCAACTAATTAACTATGCTATTCTAGCTAATTAATTACAACACAAATTGAAAGCTAGCTAGTAAAGCGGTAAAATGGCCTCGCGGGCGAGGGAGACATGCATGCCTGGTCGCGTCTTCCCGGAAATCCACCGCCTTGCCTCAAGATGCCTCTGTTTGCACACTTCTGTACTTTTGAAAATTATGCTAGCTTCCAGATTGCTTTTGACCCATCTCAGGAACATGTTGAGAGATGGTCGGCCAAAAATGGTGGCCATCGACCAGAGTTTATGGCCATCGGC
Organism: Camellia granthamiana; assembly: GCA_036172215.1. Classification (NCBI taxonomy): domain Eukaryota; kingdom Viridiplantae; phylum Streptophyta; class Magnoliopsida; order Ericales; family Theaceae; genus Camellia; species Camellia granthamiana. The sequence goes on along the minus strand of CM069907.1, from coordinate 38,100,928 downwards.
CACTTCTGATAGCCGATCGGCAGCCTTGGTGGTCGGTTGGCATCTTTGATGGCCGATCGGCCACTGCTTCTTGTAATTTCTCCTTTTGCTGCAACAGAGTACAAACAGAGACATGACAGTGTATTTGCAAGGAAATGTGTGTGCAACCACACTCCTTATCATGTCTCAAGCTCAAAGGAGTATAGTGCTCGGCTCTCGAGCCACCAATCACGCATCTCAATGGATGATGGCCAAAGAGTCAAGCTTGCACAATGTTGATGAATGCACAAGTAACACACAAGACTCGAGAGGCCTCCGCCCTATCATGCACAATCAAAGGGGACGGTGACTAAGAAATGAGGCACATTTCATCACTTCAAGTATGAAACGTCCCTCATTTCTTGTGTTTGGATTAACGTCCGATTCAAACACATGCAATGCAACACAAACATGTTATCTTGGCATGTTTTACTTTGATTCATTTTGTTTACTCATTTTAGATTACCAATCCATTCATTAATCAATTTGTCCAAATATAAGAGTCCTCTAATGAGAGAGAGGTCTATCAAAGAGAATGGTTTAAGGCATGGGAGAGACCAATGCCTTTGATTAGGAGTAACCCTCAAAAGAGGGTTGAAGCAATTTAAGCATAGGCCTCAATCCCAAGCATTAAAACACAACCTCAAGACTAACCAATCCTCAAAACAAATCAAAAATGAAGAAATAAGGGAGATGGAAGATTTTTCAGTGCTAAAGTGGCATGATAAACAAGGCTCTAACATGAAAACACTTCAAGTACAACATGCTAGAAGGCTTAAACATTGAAACCAGTGAATGACACAACACTAGAACCATGCAATACAATGCTCAATGGACTAAACCAGCCCTAAACAGACCTCATGCATGCCAAAACAGTGGCCAAAATGAGTTGAGATGATAGCATGAAAAGCAAGAAAATGATGCTCATGCAATGGCTCACAAACAAGGCATAAAGGTGCAACTCTCAAGAGCACTTAAAAAGTGAAAAACATGGAAGTGTAACAACACTATATGCTCTGAAATAACATACCAAATGATGCCAAGACATGCAAATACCTCAAGCCAAGCATGCAAGATACCTCAAACTCAAAGCTAGTCAAGGTTATTGCACTACAAGTGTATAAAGCATGCAAAATTTTGCCTAAAAATCAAACAATTCAAAAAACCCATTTGATTATAAGAGATACAATCAAATATTTGTGACAAAAGAAAATTACATTATCTCATCTAGTGCAAGAGATACACTCCCATATTAATATAATGGTTTATGGTTTAACAAATTCTACTACGCAAATAAAATAATAATTAACGACATCTCATGTCACAAATTCAAAACAAACTAATAATCAACATAAAAGATTTCTTAAATTTACTTCCAATTAAATAGAACGATATAACTACATACATCTTCATGTTTAAATTTCTCTGGTGTTTAAACACCCATTCAAAATTGATTAGAAATACTCAAATTAATCTGCTTATATACAAAGTCAACGTATCAATTTATCATTCCAAATCACATGAAATTATTTTTAAGAAATAACTTGAGTAGAAATCAATACATGCATATCAAACGCATCAACTAAAAATAGTGAATTAACAAAATAAATTAATTATGCATGATCCCATAACTTGCATCATGAGATAAAAAGATTCTCAACCCATAAATAAAATCCAACGCGTTTTAAACTTTAAACTCCAAAAATGACAAAACATACCTTCATTTAATCAGTTTGATATGTACATAAATAAACTAATTATATATACATTAAAATGTTCTAGTGAATATATATATATATTTTCCGATTCATGTGCAGAAACTATTCACGACTACGGATCCATACACATAAATTAAAAAATGAATCAGTAAACCAATAAAGAAAATAAACTTGCCACAAAGGTTTCTTCGTAATAAAAATGAAATTAGTTTGTAAAACTAATATTTAACCCCAGAATCAAATACTTCCATGTATACTCACGATGAACTATGATAAAGTCAAAAGAACTAACACCTTTTCACAAAGGGTTCAAAATTAAGTGGCCTTCCAAACGAAATCATAAGTCACGTACAAAATTTACAGATTGTGACCGAGACACAAAGTTACATGATTGATTAACAAAATTAATTTTTTAGTTATTAAAATCAGAAAATAAATTATAACACAAAATAATTTTATTTTCCTTGTTACTAAAATTAGAAAATAAAATACCACAATAATTTTCTATGACACCAAATAATATTGTGCAATTGTTAATGACACCAGTATATTACTACTAGTTGTCAAAGAAAATAGACGGTATATTACTACTATCTGTCAAATAGTTTATAATACTATTTGTATTTTCCAACCAGAATATTACTTTGAAAACACAGAAAATTAAATACAATGAAGACACCAAAAATATTTTGTCTTAAGATTGTTGGACAATCTTCACTATATTTAAAATAATAAATTTTGTTTGGGTACTAAACGACAAGCAGAATATAAAAGAAAATAGGAAATGAGAGAATTTGTTTGATTACAAAAATCAAACCAGTAAAATAAAATAAAATAAATAAATAAAAACAGATTTTACTTTGTTACAAAAACAAAATTAAAATCTGATTTAAATAAATCAAAACAGAAAATAAATAAATAACTTACTTGATTAATATCTTCGAATAATAATCTGATCAAATCCAGTATTCAACACTGTGTCCTTAAGACAGATTTGTCATCTCCACGGTGCTTTCAGAATATGGACGTCTATCTCCCAGGATGAAATGATCAATCAACAAATAAATGCAGCACTACAATTTATTTGTTCAACGAACACACTAAGTGTTTATACTCTCTCACAGAAGAAAATAATGCAGCAATATGAAGAAGATGTTTGCAGAATTATTAAGGACGAAAATTAGTGAATAAATCCAAATGAAGGACTGCCTATTTATATAGGTGAAGTGGTGGCTTGGTGGCTGCTCAGTTTGAATCTAACAAGTAGCAAGTTTGTTCAATTTAAATTAAGCAGATACAACACTTGTTCAAATTGAATTTGAAAAGAAAACCGAATCTGGTTTGAATCTGTTTGACAGATAAAACGGTTTTGGGTTTGAATCCGGAAAAAATCAGATCTGTTTTGAACCCGTACAAAATTCTAGAGAGGTGCAACAATTTTGAATTTAAAATTAATCTGGACAGAAATTCGAACAGATTTTATTTCAAAAATAAAATTTTAAATTTAAATGTTTTTAGCCCAAAAAGGTTAGTATTAGGCAGGACAAGCCCAACCCAACCTCATACCACGCACCCGAGCCAAAGCCCAGCCCGCTCGACCGACCGGACGGATGGCGGCGGCGGCGCGCGCGTGGTGATTTTTTGGTCCAATGGGTCAAGCGCATTTTGCCCATAACCTCATTCTCTACAAAACTTGGGTATCCCTTGGGGTACACCCCAAGTTCCAATCCCATGCCTTATAAACCCATTCAAAACTTCCCACCAAATCAATGTAGAACAAGCCACTTTCCAACCTGAAGGAATTTCCACCAAAACTTGATTTCCATGGAGCTCACTTTGGCTTCAATTTCCCATTCACTTGATAATGGTTTTGAGCAACCAATATACCACGTGAATCACAACGCAGCATAGAACGCGTTACCACTTTGACCCACAAAATTTGGCACACGGGTCTCACCTAAAAAATAGACCAAACTTAGGAAAAAATTCTATTATTAACCCAGAATTTCTAAACCATTTCCAACAATCCCTACCTCAAGATTCGAAACTCAAGATTTGAAGTTAAAGATGAAGACCCAACTTGAAATTCCAATGAAATTCCAAAACAATCGGTAGAAGTCTTGATCTACACTTGCTCTTCAACACTCTTGAAAGATTTGGGGTGAATCTTGGGTAAATATAAGAGAAATCAAGAGTTTGGAAGGTTAGGGTTTTGTTTTGGAGGATGGGAGGAGAAGAAAGGGAGAAAAAATAGAGTTTTAGGGACAAAAAGTCACTTTATAATGTCTGCTAGTGATGCGGTCGCTCGAGCGAAAGAAGCTTGGCTCGAGCATACAAAAGAAGCTCTCAGAATTTCTGAAACTCACACAGTTCGCTCGAGCGAATAAAAGCTCACTCGAGCGAGCATACTTCCAGCACAGAAACTCGAAATTCAAACATGTATAACTCTCTCGTTTGGACTCCATTTAGGGTCGTTCTTGTGTCCAAATTGAAGTCCCGGAAGTAAGCTTTCCAATAGTTCTAGCCTCACATCAAGATTCAAAGTATGGAGAGAGAAAATGATGAAAGAGTGAAAACTACTCAATAACAATTATTCAAATTTGGAGTTTCTGATTCAATCTCACCCAACCACTATGGTAACACCTTAACCAAGGCTCAAATAACAACTAAAAAGGTTCTTAATCAAGGTAATCAAAGGGTCAAATATAGTTCCATTACAATAGGAAACACAAAGTGCTACAGAGTCGGTATTGTGCTCCCGTCTATGTATTCACAGGGAAGGATGATGAAAACTGTGACAATTGCAAAGGAAGCTATGAGAATTAATTCCAAAACTCTAGTTTGGAGTGGCTGCACTTTACTCAGCTCTAAACCATTTTGTAGAGTTGTAGCAACATCTTTTGACATGTTGTCTTTAAAATTTCATAATTTGTGTGCTTGTTATTTCTATATGCCCAAGGCCCTATTTGTATCATATACAATTTGAGACCACTTTTTTGTTTTTTTTTTGGTTTAAATTTAAAAAAAAAAAAAGAAATGAAAAGTAAAAGTTTAGGCTCCACCGTTTAAATGATTCAATTTTTTGTTATATTTTATTTATCATCTCAATCTCATACTTCAACAACTATTTTTGATATTGTATTTTTAAAAAAGTTAGGCTTTTCTCAAATTTAAATTTGAATTTGATCGTTATGTTCAGACTTATGGGACTCATTACAGTTTTGTCTCCATGATATGAATGGTTTATTTTGGGGGTTCATCCATAAAAAAATAAGTCAATATGGTAATTATAATCTTTTCACTTTATAGCGTTTGTCTTTAAAAAATAAATGACAACTATATTTTGAATATAGACTATTCATTTTTTTAAGACAAATGTAATAAAATGAAAATATTAAAAGTCTCAGGTTAATCGAATTTATTTATTATTTTTTTTTTACAAATGATAAACACATATAATTTTATAAAATAAATAATTTAAATCATTAAAATAAAATTCGTGATGCGCTTCCTTAACCAAACAGAACAATTAAATTCAGTTTTAAATTTGAAATAGATTCAACCTCAAAAAAATTTCAAAATCGGTGGACTTGTTTACTTCTATGGCCCTGTTTGTTAGAGATTATTTTCAGCTTTCAGCTTAATTTAAGCTGTTTTGATATGTTTGGTTTAGCTTATGCTTATAGCTTATAGTTTTGTGGAAGTCAGAAATCAGCTTATTCTTTGAGTGGGGCAGGAGATGCTTTGAGAATAAGCTGGAAATCAGCTTAAGCTGAAAGTTATAAGCTATAAGCTGTTTGGGCATAAGTTATAAGCAGTTTCCCACAGCTCTACCAAACAGGGCCTATGTGCCGAACAAGTAATTTACATTAGAGACAATTTGTCCATTTTGTTTTTTCCTCTTTTGCTTTACGCCGAACGTGCTGCTTATTTTGTTGACAATTAGGTCCACTTTTTATTTTTTAATTTTTATTGATAAAAGTGAAATGATTACGTTAATAAAGAAAAATAAAAGTACAGGCGTCACCGATTAAACTATTTAAATTTTATTATATTTTATTTATCATCTGATTTCATTTTTCAACGATTACGTTTGTCTTTAAAATTTCATAATAGGTGAAATAGTTTATTTCTGTGCAATGTTCTGAAAACCGGACCGGAGAGCGAACCGGAAAAGGGATCGGGTGGACGGATCACCGGTTCAACCGTAGGGTCAAAGCGGTCGAACCGTGACGTCATAATTAATATTATATAATTAAAAAATATAATTAAAAATTATAAATAAATAAAAATATATATAAATACTCAAATAAAAATAAAAATTGTTGTATAATATTTATTAATAATATTTAATAAAGTCATAATTGATAAAAAAAAGTTACTTGTTTTAAAGAAATTAAATTTTTTAAATATTCCCTCCAAACAAATTGATTGAATGTTAAGTTTAATTTTGGAGGGAAATGAAATTTTCAACTCTCCCTCCAATCAATATGTTTCAAATAATTTGATTGAATCCCACATAGAATTTTGTAGGTTCTTTTTGAAAAATCTTTTTCTATAAATAGGAATAGACTTTCATAATTTTCTCCAACTTCCAATGAGACTCTTCCTTATGAGAGGAGACTCTTGAAGTAAGAATTTTTAGTCAAAATTTTAAAATATATTTATAATATATAATATATATATAAATATATAAGAAAGAAAGAAAGAAAAGAAAGAAATTAAAAAAAGAAGGAAAACCGCAAAAAAAAAAAAAAAACCCAGACCGGTTTTGGTCGGTTCGACCACTGGGTCACCGGTTATACCGGTTCGACCAGTGGGTCACCGAGTTTTTCCGGTTTTGGCCCCAATCCGGTTCTAGGTGGTTGACCGGAACCAGGCCCGGTTCCCGGTCCAACCGGTTCGACCGGCCGGTCCGATCCGGGTTTCACAACATTGTTTCTGTGTACAGAACGAGTTACTTATATTGGATACAATTTTAACCATTTTTTAATTGATAGAAATAAAAAAGTTGAATTAATAGAGAAAATAAGAGTATAGGGCTCCATCGCCTAAACTATTAAATTTTTATTATATTTTATATATCACCTTATGTGTATTATATAGTAAAGATAAATAATAAAACTTATTAAACCAATATAGTATTGTTGTGTTAAACATGCAGCAAACAAAGATTATCATACTATAATTATGATAAATTTATTAAGGTGGCACTTTTTTACTACAACCTCCAACTTATAAGTCGGTAATAAAAAAAGGTTAAAAGGCAAAATAAAGTTTTTATTAATTTTTATTGAATATTATTAATTAAATTAAGTTAACACAACATAAAAAATAAAATAATATAATTAATATAATTAAAATTATAAAAATCAAATTGACACAAAAAACCTATATGCTTGATCAAAAGTTTTTTCTCGGTGTAAATTGTACTTGCATGTGATGCGACGTGTTATGCCAACTTAATTAAAATAAAGTCAATTTTGTTATGATACTTCTTCCACTTTTTTCCTTTAAAAATGTATGTTACTCTGTTTTTCTTCTAGATTTATCAATAAAAAGGGGTCTTTTTTTGGCCGATCATTATATATATATATATATAGTTTTTAACTTCAGTAGAAAATAAAAAATAAATGCAAAAGGTGGTAGCTGCTTTTAAAAGGATGAAATACAGCTCAACATTCTAGACTACTACATGAGTGAAAGATGTGGTATGAGAGATGATTTTCATGAAAATTTAATTATTTTGATTTGCTCCTATTTAAATATAATTTTTCAATATAAAAACTATTGACCTGCATGACCCATGAAGCTGAATCAGTTTGATTTGCTATTCTTTAGGATTGACTGAATCAGTTTTATTTGTTGCTATTCTTTAGGATTATGAAGATTTCCTCATGCTAATTTTTAGGCATTTAGCTGTTATGATCAACATGTAGAAGATTTTTCTGCAAATTCAGTTTTCATTATGCTGTATAAATAAACAGCTTGTTGCTCAATAAAATTTAACATTCTGCAGTCTCAAAAATCAGCTTCTTTCATTATCCTTAGTTTTTTGATTTCCTATAAAACCAACAGATTGGTATCAGAGCTCTAATCTTGAGGGACCTGTGAGAGAGTTCAAACACAATGAATTCAGAAAATTCATTCACTGCAATTGCACCTGCAGTGTTTGACGGAACAAATTATCAGGTGTGGGCTGTTAGAATGGAAGCCTATCTTGATGCTAATGATCTATGGGAAGCTGCTGAACAAGTATATGAAGTTCCACCTCTGCCAGACAATCCAACTCTTGCACAAATCAAAAATCAGAAGGAGAGGAAGCAAAGAAAATCAAAAGCAAGAGCAACCTTGTTTGCAGCAGTCTCATCCAACATTTTTACCAGAATAATGACGCTAAAAACAGCCAAGGAAATTTGGGATTTTTTGAAGCAAGAATACGAAGGAAATGCAAGGATCAAAGGGATGCAAGTGCTGAATTTGATTCGAGAATTTGAGATGCAAAAGATGAAAGAATCAGAAACAATCAAGGAATATTCTGAAAAACTTTATGGCATTGTCAACAAAGTAAGACTCCTTGGTACTGATTTTTCTGATCCTAGAATTGTTCAAAAGATCCTAGTCACAATTCCTGAAAAGTTTGAGGCTACAATTTCATCTCTAGAAAACTCAAAAGATATGTCAAGCATTACCTTGGCAGAATTGTTGAATGCACTGCAGGCACAAGAACAAAGGAGGCTTATGAGGCAAGAAGGATCTGTGGAGGGTGCTTTTCAAGCCAAATCACAGAACAATAATGGTGGCAAAAACAAAAAAAGGCAGAACAAAAACAAACAGCCTGGAGGTTATGCAAGCAACAACAAACATAGCCAACGCAGCAACACTCAAGTCTTTCCACCTTGCCCCTACTGCAAAAAAACAAATCATCCACAGCATAAGTGTTGGTGGAAGCCAGATGCAAGATGTCACAAATGTGGTCAGTTAGGGCACATGGATAGAATATGCAAGACTCAACAGCAACAAGGAGAAGCCAAGGCTGCAGAGGATCAACCTCAAGAAGAGCAGCTGTTTGTGGTATCATGCTTTGCCACCAACAGCTCCACAGAAAGCTGGCTTATAGATAGTGGTTATACAAACCACATGACTTATGATCGAGAGCTTTTCAAAGAGCTTGACAAGACTGCTATTTCTAAAGTCAGAATTGGAAATGGAGCACACATTGCAGTAAAAGGCAAAGGAACAGTAGCAATTGAAGGCTACACAGGTTTGAAATTAATTTCTGATGTTTTATATGTTCCTGAAATTAATCAAAATCTTTTGAGTGTTACTCAGTTGTTGGAAAAAGGCTATAAGGTGCTGTTTGAAGACAAAAACTGTGTAATTAAAGATACAAAAGGCATAGAGGTGTTCAAAGTTCAAATGAAAGGCAAAAGCTTTGCTTTGGACTTGATGAAAGAGGAGCAGGCTGCTGTACATAAAGATGATAGCAATACAGTACTTTGGCACAAGAGATTGGGGCATTTCCATCATGCCGCTCTACTTTTCATGAAGAAGAACAATCTAGTGAAAGGCTTGCCTGAATTAGAGGAGGAGCCTCCTAAATGTGCTGCCTGTCAATATGGGAAGCAAACCAGGCTTCCTTTTCCACAAAACAAGGCCTGGAGGGCTACACAGCGGCTGCAATTAATACACACAGATGTGGGAGGACCAAAGAAAACACCATCACTGAATGGCAGTAAGTATTATATTGCTTTCATTGATGATCACTCAAGAATGTGCTGGATTTATTTTATGAAGCTTAAATCTAAGGTTGCTGACATCTTCTGGAAGTTTAAAGCTTGGGTTGAAACTCAAAGCGGACGCAAAATGCAGGTGATCAGGTCTGATAATGAACTGAATATACCTCTGGAAAATTTAACAAGTTTTGTGAAGATGCAGGTATCGAACATCAGTTGACAGCACCTTACACTCCTCAACAGAATGGCGTTGTGGAGAGGAAAAACCGGACAATTATGGAGATGACAAGGTGCTTGCTTCATGACAAAGGGCTGCCAAAAAAAATTTTGGGCCAAGGCTGTAAATATAGCAGTTTTTCTGCTAAACAGATTGCCAACAAAAGCTTTGCAGAAAAAGACTCCATTTGAAGCATGGTCTGGCTACAAACCTAAGTTGCTTAATTTGAAGACTTTTGGTTGCCTATCTTTCTCTTATATCCCTCAAGTTAAGAGAGACAAGTTGGACAAGAAAGCAGAATCTGGGATTTTTGTAGGCTATAGCTCAATTTCAAAGGCCTACAAGATCTACTTACCACAAAGCAACAAAGTAATTGTCAGCAGGGATGTTCAGTTTCTTGAGTTAGATAACTGGAGTTGGGAGAATGACAAGAAACTTGAGATTCAGGAGGAGAATGATGATGTGAATGATGAACCTGTTAGAGGAACCAAATCACTCTCTGACATTTATCAGAGGTGTAATGTTGCGGTAATGGAGCCTGCAGGGTATAAAGAAGCTGCAACTGATAAGAAGTGGATAGCTGCAATGAAGGAGGAGCTAAAGATGATTGAAAAGAACCAGACATGGGAGTTGGTAGACAGACCTAAACAAAAGAAAGCTATAGGAGTCAAGTGGGTTTACAGAACCAAGCTCAATCCTGATGGTTCTGTAAACAAGCACAAGGCAAGACTTGTTGTCAAGGGATATGCCCAGATGTTTGGGGTAGATTTTTCTGAAACTTTCGCTCCAGTTGCAAGGTTGGATACCATAAGGATGTTGCTGGCTCTTGCTGCACAAAAAGGCTGGGTTATACACCAAATGGATGTCAAGTCAGCTTTTTTGAATGGATACTTGGAGGAAGAAATTTTTGTGGAGCAACCTGAGGGTTTGCTTTTCAAGGACAAGAGGAGAAGGTATGTCGACTGAAAAAAGCCCTGTATGGTTTAAAACAGGCACCAAGGTCCTGGTATAGCAGAATTAATGCACACTTAGTGAACTTAGGCTTTGAAAAAATTCTGAGTGAATCTACTTTATATATCAAGAAGGCTGATGATGAAATACTTGTAGTATCTCTGTATGTTGATGATCTACTTGTTACAGGAAGTAGTAAGGAGTTGATTGACAAGTTTAAAGAAGAAATGAAAGATGTCTTTGAAATGACAGACCTTGGGAGGATGACATTCTTCCTTGGTATGCAGGTATATCAAAAGCAAAACGAAATTTTTCTATGCCAGCATAAATATGCAAAGGAAATCCTCAAAAAATTCAACATGCAAGAGTGCAAGTCAACTGCAACTCCAATGAATCAAAAGGAGAAGTTTTGCAAAGAAGATGGAGCTGAAAAGGTGGATGAAAGGCTGCACAGGAGCCTAATAGGCTACCTAATGTATTTAACTGCAACCAGGCCAGATATCATGCATGCAGTGAGTTTGCTATCAAGGTATATGCACTGTGCTAGTGAAATTCATTTTCAAGCAGCAAAAAGAATTCTTAGATATGTTAAGGGCACAATTGATTCTGGAATAAGGTTCAGTCAAGTTAAAAACTTCAATCTCCATGGTTATTCTGATAGTGACTGGGCTGGATGTGTTGATGATATGAGAAGCACCTCAGGTTACTGTTTTAGCTTTGGTTCTGGAATTTTTTCATGGTGTTCTAAGAAGCAAGAAGTCATAGCTCAATCCACAGCAGAAGCAGAATATGTAGCTGCTGCTGCTGCTATGAATCAAGCCCTTTGGATCAGGAAACTCATGACAGATTTGCATATGGAACAACAAGAAAGCACACAAATATTTGTGGATAACCAAGCTGCAATTTCAATTGCTAGTAATCCAGTGTTCCATGGCAAAACAAAACACTTCAAGATAAAGTTTTATCTGCTAAGAGAGGTGCAAAGGGAAGGAGAAGTGCAGCTGATCTACTGCAAAACAGAGAATCAAAGTGCTGACATCCTAACAAAGGCACTTCCAAAGATTAGATATGAATTCTTGAGGCAGAAGCTTGGTGTATGCAGCTCCAGAGTCAAGGAGGAGTATTGACTGGCATGACCCATGAAGCTGAATCAGTTTGATTTGCTATTCTTTAGGATTGACTGAATCAGTTTTATTTGTTGCTATTCTTTAGGATTATGAAGATTTCCTCATGCTAATTTTTAGGCATTTAGCTGTTATGATCAACATGTAGCAGATTTTTCTGCAAATTCAGTTTTCATTATGCTGTATAAATAAACAGCTTGTTGCTCAATAAAATTTAACATTCTGCAGTCTCAAGAATCAGCTTCTTTCATTATCCTTAGTTTTTTGATTTCCTATAAAACCAACAAAAACTCATGTTTTTGGCCAAACAATGAACAAAATATTGGTGAGCAGACAGTGTTTTTTTTTTTTTTTTTTTTTTGTTATCAGAAAAAATGGTGTTTATTGGTGGTATCATTGCAACTCATAGGTGCTGGTGTGTAGGCCAGACTTACCCCAACTAAAAGAAACGGACCCACCAACCATTAAGGTAAGAAAAGAATACACCAACTCTTAGCATAAGAGGTAGAATTACGATTAAAATACAATGCAATTAGCTTTACGATCGAAGTAAGCAGACAGTAGACTAGCTACGCAACAACGTACAGTTCATTTTGACAAAATATTTTGGACACCCTTGGAAGCTAGCTAATGTCTAGATTATGGAGGCAGACCCCAATGTAAAATCTCAAGCTCTTTACCAAATGTTCACGAAAATAAAAAAATAACCAAACAATAGATTAGCTTAGGATGTAAAAAAAATTGGTGGAATCGGTCAACTGATTTAATTCGATTTAAATTGTCGGACTAGTTTGGTTTTTATTAGTTTTGATTATGGTTCTGGTTCTGAAAATAATGGAATCGTTCAAATCAGTCCAGTTCCCAATTCTAAGACTTTAGTTACGGTTCCAAACCAAACCAAATCGTGATATATTTGTTTATTATTTTTTAATATTTTTATATGTAAAAATTAAAATATAAAAAGTCTCTTATAAGATTTGAAACCTTCATTGTGAAATTAATAAATTCTAACTAACTTAACCAAATTAATTCTCATTAATTTGTTTACTAACATAAAATATATATCATATTTATTGTTATATCAAATTTCTAGAACCGTAAAACCGAATTGAATCAAATCGATTTTTATAGTTTGGTTCCGGTCCGGTTCTATAGTTTAACGGTTTGATTATAGTTCTTATTTTTCTAGAACCAGTTCTTATGATTCGATTCTTAATTTACATTAAAATCCAATCAATTCGATCTGCATCCACCCCTAAATTAGTTGCGCAACTTTGATAAAACGGAGGTTGTAGTTAGGGCGGTAAATGAACAAAGTTATTTGTAAATAAAATTAAACTCGGCTCAGTAAAGGCTTATTCAAATTTGATTCGTTAAATTTTTATTGCATTTGAATTTGAACTTGTTAAAAATCTCAATAAATAAGTCTAAACATACTAAAATTTGACTTATTATAATTCAGCTCATTAGCTCGGCTCATTAATTGGCTCATTTAATATTTATTTAAATAATAAAATAAATATATTATTTATATATTAAATAATGTAAAAATATTCTATTTATATATTTAAAAAATATAAATGTAAATTATAACTAACTATAGATAATACATTTATATAATAGTGGTGGTAGATATTATTATTTCGGTAAAATATTAATTTTTCTTTTAATATGTTTATATATTGTATGTATAATTGTATAATCAAAATTTTAATTGTAACTTTAGTTCCATACAGAAGTATGAATTTATAATTTTTTTGGCTTGTCAAGTCTAAGCCAACTAAACTCGAGCTCGGTTCGTTAAATTTTTATTGAATTCAAGTCCAAACTTGTTAAAATCTTAAACAAGCCTAAGCATATTAAAATTCGTCTCGGCTCGGCTCGGTTCATTTGCAATCCTAATTGTAGTCTATTGCTAACTGAAAATAATTTAAAATAGGATAAATTACAATTATAAAATTTAATAGTTTTTTCGTTTAAGTCCTTAAAATTTTAATTTTGTCAATTAAGTCCTTAAAGTATTAAATTCGAATTAATTTAGTCTTGAAAATAATATGTAAATAAAACATACACTCAAAGTTAAAAGGTCCGGATTCTAATTTATTGTTAATTTAATTAACATCCACTTGTATTTTAGAATTAATATCAGAGTCTGATTTCTTAGCTTTGTTAATATTAATATAAGAGTATTAAATACACTAAAAAGTCAAATATGATAATTTAAATAATAGTATTACACTACAAATAATTATCGAACAAAATAGTACTATTCAAGTTATTAAAAGAACTTAATGAAAATTTTAAAGAAAATCAAACTGGAAATTATATATGAAGTTCGACCTCTATTATTAGATAACAATAACCAATTAGCTATTGTAAAAAATAAATAATACAAATAATTATCCTTATCCTTAAAAAGGGAACTTTCCAAGGGAACCTTTTGATAATACTAGCATACAAACTAAAAAATGGATCTAAATAATTATAGTTTGGAAGAATTATACATAATGACGGAATAAGAAAAAAAACAATGAAATTAAATATAAAATAATATAAAAATAGTCAAAAAAAATTAAATAAAACGAATAATTGCGTATTAGAAGAAATAAATAATATTATAATAGAAATAGAGAAAGACATATATGAGTAATTAAGGTTAATCAGTCTGGGAGAAATATACCAATTCTAAAAACACATATGTAAAGGATAATTCAGTTAACAAAAAATTCAAATACGAGCCGTATAACAATTTTATATAACCTCTAGGCTTATATTTTATATTTATATTATCTTCAGGACTAAATTGATTCGAATTTAATACTTTAGGGACTTAATTGACAAAATTGAAACTTTAAAGACTTAAAAGAAAAAGGTGTTAAACTTTAGGGACTATATTTGTAATTTATCCTTTCAAATAATTGTATTTTTTAGTGTAAATTACAGTCATCTCCCCTGAGGTTTCTTATAGTCTCCTGTACTTTTTCTGAAATTACCCTGACTTCCCTTAAGGTTTACTTTTGATTTGCAGGTTATCCCATTCCGTTAGTTGACCGTTAGTTTAACTAACTGCAATGCCTCAAAAATACATACAATTGAAATATAATAATAATCACAGCTCTTAAAAGATACTGGAAATATCCCCAACATATTCCATTACATAATCTTAATGTTTATACAAGAATAATTTCACATGCGATTATATATTCAATGAATCCTAGTACATGAATCTATAGCATGTAGAATCATTCAATCAAAATAAGTAAATGCCCTCAAGGGCTTACAAGTTCCAGGGCTGAAGCCTAGTTACACAAAAATGGTCTCTCGGACCCATACATGAATAGCCATTGGCTTACAGAAATTACAATCACAACAAAAAGAGCCTTGTGCTCTCAATACATACTTCCATACCCTAGTTTGGCGGGTTCACGACGTCTTTTCCTACACCAAGATCCCATAGGGGTGAGCATAAAGCCCAGTAGAGAATTCTAAACAAAGTATATACATTTATGCAAAATTCCCAATGTAAAATGCACATGCCATGCAATGCCAATTAAAAAAAATAATTCATTTACATGTTTTTAAAAGCCACCATGTTCAACAGTAACTTGAAATCTCAACAATAATAAAATATACAATTTTATTCAATGGGGTGGTAAATAGGACTCATGTAATCTCTAGGTTAGTGTCTGCAAGTAGGTTTAACTAGCACTACCAAAAATCCCACTTTACCGGTTGCTAACCGGAAGAGAAGTGGTACCTCCTCCACGCGTGTTTTCGGCCTTTTACCCTGGATACTTAAGCCAACTTAATCTATTTCATCTACACCTCCTATCCGGACTTACCAACGTATTTACTCCAAAACATTTCAATAATTCACATTTCAAACATATTCTTTTCTCAATGTAAACTTTTCCAAACTCAAATTCAAAATGTATAATTATCAATTAAAAGAGGATGTAATGCAATAATTAACAATGCCTCATAACAATTCCCCATTTTAAGTATCTCAACAACAATATGATGATAACCACATTTCCCATTTTCCGCCCTTCAAAATTATTTAACAAAATGCCACATGTTTAGTTCAATCTATCAACACGTAGTAACCTTTCCACATCCTGTGCAATTCTCAACATTTTAGTCATTTCAAGACTACATGCAATGTTTTTGAACATCGACTTCCCAAAATCACAATTCTCATATTTCATGGAATTTAACAACGTGCCAATTCATAACCACATATGTATATGCATTTAACAATAAATTCAAGTATGGTCTCCAAATCCTCATACATCAAGAAGTTGTCATATTTGCAAATAACAATATAAAATTTTCACTCACTCCTTCATTTAACCCAAAAAAATCCATAAATCCCCAATATTTTTCCAAAAACCCCAAATTTCTAGGTTTTTCACAAAAACCAAACATTTCCTCATCTCTTAGCAAAACCTCACTAAAAACATCATTCTTAAGCCAATGTGATTCAACTATTCAAGAGAATCTTTAAAAAGAAACAAAAAATGAATTTCTTTTACAAAACCACTAATTTCTTGAGCTAAAAACCAATTTTTAAAATAATCAAAGAGGGACTCTCAAAATCAACCAAAAACTTGCAAAACATATATATAACTCTAAGAAATTCCCTACCTCAAGTTTGGTGAAGAAAATGAGATGAAAGCCCTAAAATCAATGGTATTGAAGCACGATCTCCACTGCATACAACGAAGCCCTCGGTTAGCTCTCCAACTTTGATGAAGGAACTCAGGTCAAAATATCAATGGATTTGGAGAGATCAAAGATTTTGTGAGGTTTGATGTAGGAAATGTAGAGAGATGGAGGAGAAAAGGGTTTTTAGAGAGAGAGAGAGAGAGAGAGATGTGTATAATGATATACACTCAGCCCAAGAAAAGAAGAAAAGGAAGATTTTTGGACTGCACACAAGCCCGCACGTGTGGCGGTCCTTCCCCTGTACCTTACTCCGCACTTGCATATAATGCAGTGTGCAATGCTCAAAAGTCCTCACTTTCCCCCACGTGTGGCCTCATCTCTCGCACGTGCGGGCTAAGCGCACGTGCGGCCCTAGTCCTCCAGCCCAGAATTTCCTCGGCTTAAACCCCTAGCACTCCGGACCGAACCCGCACCCTCTGAAACAAGTGAAACTCAACACCGGAGTAAACAAGAATGGAAATTTTGAAACAAAATCTTTCGAACACAACAACCCAATGAGAACAATAAGTGAAGGGACTCAGGACAAAGTCGGACATCACACCAACGATTTTTCTTTTGGGTAAAAGTCAGTGACTAGTTATTAGATTAGCACATAGGGGATTTTAGTTTTGTTTGTATAATATTTGAAGTAATTATTTGTAAATTAAGAATAAAAGAAATCAATTAATCATTTTTTAGGTAAACAAATTAGTATGAATTATTGTATAGCGATCCCGGGTTTTCCCCATTATGTACAGTATTCCGGACTTGAGTTCCATGATTGAGTATTGTTGTTTATGTCTCATTCCGTCCTTTAATTCTTGGTATATGAGTTTTAATATGTCGTGGGCGTGTTTCGAACAGGTTGGTTGAGTTTTGGTCTCAAATCTTGTTGCCCAGATTTTTGATGATCCGCTCGAGCGAGTCTTATTGCACTTGAGCGGAGTTTGTATCCCTACAGCATTTTGTGCGTCTAAAAATATACTGCAGAAGTGTTTTTCGCGCTCGAGCAGAGTTCCTTACGCTCGAGCGGGTATCTTTGCACTTGAGCGGGTATTCGAAGTCTATAAAAGTACTGGAGGAGTCTATTCTACGCTCAAGCAGGTCTATTTGCGCTCGAGCGGGTAGTGCTTTGCTGTTGTGCCTTGGCGCTCGAGCGGGTTTAGTTTTTATGTCTTACGCTCGAGCATCTTAATCTCCGCTCGAGCGGACTATACGTATATCAGATCGCGACTGTGTCATTTTAAATCACTTTTTCGACTCTCTCTCTCTCTAGCTTTTCAAAACCCTCATTTGAGAGCTCCTCTCTCTAGAATACATCTTCTCCCTACGAAATCATCTAGCTCTAGTGATCTTCTACCTTAGTCTCTTTATATAAAGTGTGGAGCTTGGCTTGATCTTCGTTTGGATCCAAAAATCATTGGGTTTGGAGCACATTCGAGTTTCTTCATCATTTCCTTTGAGTCTCTTCACTTGAGGTAGGAATAACTACTCATATTTATGGCCTTTGACATAAACTTGTGGCCATTTTGATTTAATGTTGAAGTTGGGAAATTTTGGGTGTTAGGGTTTCAATACTTGAAATGTATAAAGAGGGGTTTTGTTCCTTTTGAACTATACATGTGTATATGGGTCTTAAAATGAGGTTATTGAAGTTCATTGATGATATTTGGACCTTTGGGTCAATGTTGAGAAAAGGGGAAAAACGCCCTAGTTGGGTTTAATCGGGTCATTGGTGTAATTAATGAAATTAATCATGAGAATATGAAATTGAGTTATAAACCATGAAATTGGGAAGTTATGAGATTGAATGGTGTAGTTAGATTAGTTAATCACTCACCTATGAAATTGTTGATAATTTATTTGTCTAATAAATTTATTACCTTTTTAGAAATAATTGCTTTGGGCTATCGGTGGAAGATAGTCTTGATTGTTGTAGACATTGTATGTTGATTAGGGAAAACTGAAACTAATCACATTGAATATGACGGTTGGAATAATACATCGAATATGTGTATTGATTGATCATTGTATATGATAAGTGTTTAAATACATTGTATATGTATGTTGTTTGGAAGGAGATAGGGGATGTACTCCAAGGTTTGAGAGGAGATAGGGGTTGTACTCTCAAAACAATTTGGGAGGAGATAGGGGATGGGCTCCATTGATAATTAAGTTGGCTGGAGTGTCTAGGGTGAAAGTCCTGAAATCTTGATTATATTTGCATAACGTAGATGAATTGAAGTGTTAAGTATTATTGATATGAGTTGTAGTCTCATATTAAGTGATTATGAATGGAAGTATTACAATGTTAATGATGTGAGTAGTAATCTCATTATAAATTGTCTGGATGAATAGAGAACCATATCTATGAATTGGTTTGGATAATGAAAGTGAAAAGGGTTGATATATATATCTGTGAATGTGGATTGGTTATGAAGGAGATGTACGTCTATTTATATGAGTTAAACATTTATCAAATGCCAATGTTTTAGTTATCACTCATATTATGTTTAGCATATCTCTACTGGGCGTTGGCTCACCCTATATGGGACATCATTTTCAGGTTCAGGTGATATGTCACCTCCAAGGACGTAGCTTGGGAGGCTTTGAGGCTGATAAGGGCTTAATGTGTATTTGAGTTAGTACTCTCTTTTTGTAACCAAGTGTTGGCTTGGAAAGTTGTAAGCCCGTGGGGCATTTACTTTTGTTGTCAACATGTAATACTTTTGTGATGGATACTCTGATAAATAGAAATATGCTTTATTCTCTCATATCTATGGATGTCTGGAATGTTGGGTTTATGTGTACTATTTTGAGGGCGTTACAACTTGGTATCAGAGCGTACCGGGTTTGAATACTTTGGGTACGTGGTAAGTGGTTAGCACCGCAGTGGGTATGTCTCGCTTGTTAGAGACTTAGATGTAATATTATGTACTTATGTGATAACATGCTTATGTGACTATATGGGTATGTGATTTAATTTCTAGGATGTTGATTGGATCCTTCGGTTTTTGGGAGTCCTGTTGGAAAAGCACTTGATCAATGCTGTTTCTAACCAGAACTCTAGCAATGTCACGGGACTGTCATTATCCAGAAATGAAATTCGTAAGTGCTTATGTGATTATGTGCTTACGTGGAGTGAATTACAGTTGTCCACTGCATTAGGACGTGAGTGATATAGCTTCGGCACATTTGTGAATGTGCTAATGTCTTCGTTACTTTTATTAGGATGTCAGGACGAGGACGTGGTGATAGGCGTGGTAGGCCTAGGAGGCACGAGATGCCTATACCGGATGAGATTCCGGCGCAGCAGGAGGGGGTTGGTCAGACCAATGTGGCCGAGCCAGTAGGTCAGCAAGCCATGGGCGCCTTAGCCTGCGAGATGGCAGGAGCATTGAGGGAATCCATGGGCATTCTTAGAGCTGAGAATCAAGCGCAGGCCCATGTAGCTGAGGCAGGGCCGTCTATTCTGAAGAGGGAGTTTTTCCGGTCAAATCCAGACGAGTTCTTGGGTGATCCAAAAGAGCCACTGAAGGCTGATGAGTGGCTTGAGCAGATGATGAAGGCGTTTGAGATGCTAGGCATTGAAGACGGAGCCTTGAGGGTGACCTTGGCATCCTTCTAGCTGAAGGGAGACGCAAGTCAGTGGTGGAAGTTTGCTCGAGGTCGTATTGGTGGGACTTGGGAGGCTTTCGTTGATGCCTTCAAGAAGAAGTTTTTGCCTCCCACTGTTAAGGAGAAGCTGAGGGATCAGTTATGTCCATTCAAGCAGCTGAATACCCCAGTGGCCAAGTTTGAGGCCGCATTTACCAGTTTATCGAGGTTTGCGCCTAAGCTAGTGGCGTCTGAGGAACGCCGTTGTCTTGAGTTCGAAAAGAAGTTAAGGACTGGGCTTAAGCTTTGGGTTACTGGGTCCATGACTCGGGAGTATAGGCGCCTTGTGGATGCTGCGGCCCATCTTGAGATTATTATGCATGAGGAGGAGGAGAGGATGAGGGGCTCCAAGAGGAGTCAGGATGGTCAGGGGGATGGTAGGAGGCAGAGGGGTTCTAACCCTCAGCAGTCCTAGGGTGCATTTGCGAGATCTACCTTTCCAATGCCAAGTGCAGGCTCTCGGAGAGGCAGTCAGGGAGACTTTACCTGTTACAAATGTGGCCAGCTGGGCCACAAGTCTCCAGCTTGCCCGTAGAGGGGAGCAGGGCAGAGAGCAGCTTCATCTTCGGTTTGTCCTCAGAGCCAGAGTCGGGGCAGAGGCCAGCCGCTCTCTTATTACCAGTGTGGTCAGGCGGGGCACCTGAAGAGGTTTTGCCCGCAGTTGAGTGGCACATCGGGTGCGTCTGGTTCGAGGTAGACGCAGGGTTTTCAGCCAGCACAGTCAGTTCAGGCCTCGAGGGCCAATCAGGGAGCCTCTTCGGCTCAGTCTGTGCAGCAGTCTTTTGCTCCGAGAGGTGAGCAGGTAGATCAGAGGCCTTTAGGGAGCGTGTATGCTGTTACAGTGCAAGATCTTGTACCAACTCCGTCTGTTGTGAGAGGTACCTTTCTGTTTTGCAACTTGGTTACTAATGTGTTGATTGACACGGGTGCATCCCATTCTTTTATATCTGCTGCATTTGCTTCTGTTTTGCGTTTGGAGTTAGCGCAATTAGCATCTTCTATTTGTGTTGTATCACCTGTTGGGAGTGAGTTGATTTTGAAACAAGGGTGTAGAGGTTGCGATATAGAGGTCGCTGACCGTCGGCTTCCATTTTCTTTTGTAGTAATGGTTATGTCGGGTTTTGATATGATTTTGGGTATGGACTGGTTATCGTCATACTGGGCTGTTATTGATTACTATCGCTAAAGGGTTACTGTATGTATCTTGAGCGGGGATTGTTTTCATTTCTTGGGAGATCGGGTTAGTAGTGTTTTACTACCAGTGTATGATCAACGAGGGCGGAGCGAGCTTAGTTGCCTTCTCGCTAGTTGTTTGAGTAGTGAGTGTGATGAGATCCAGGCTGAGTGGCCGAGAGTGGTTTGTGAGTATTCGGATGTTTTTCCCGAGGATCTTGTTAGTTTACTACCTCATCGAGAGATCGAGTTCTCTATTGATTTAGTGCCTGGCACGGCACCGATTTCTATGGCACCGTATTGTTTTGCCCTAGCCGAATTGAGTGAGTTGAAGATTCAACTCCAGGAGTTGCTAGATAAGGGCTTTATCCGCCCTAGTGCTTCGCCGTGGGGAGCACCGGCTCTCTTTGCTAAAAAGAAAGATGGGGCTTTGAGACTTTGTATTGATTACCGGAAATTGAATCGGGCTACGGTTAAGAACAAGTACCGCATGCCCCGTATAGATGATTTGTTTGACCAGTTGAAAGGGTCTCGTTGTTTCTCTAAGATAGATTTGAGATCGGGTTACCATCAGTTGAGGGTCAGGTAGGAGGACATCCTGAAGACGGCATTCCATGCGCGGTATGGCCATTATGAGTTTCTGGTGATGCCTTTTGGGCTCACCAATCCACCGGCAGTGTTTATGGACTTGATGAACCGGATTTTCTGGGAGTTCTTAGATCGTTTTGTGGTCGTCTTCGTAG
Source organism: Camellia granthamiana (assembly GCA_036172215.1). Lineage (NCBI taxonomy): Eukaryota > Viridiplantae > Streptophyta > Magnoliopsida > Ericales > Theaceae > Camellia > Camellia granthamiana. The sequence goes on along the minus strand of CM069907.1, from coordinate 38,078,884 downwards.
ACGACATTCTGATTTATTCACCATCTGAGAAGGAGCACGGGGAACACTTGAGAGTGGTGCTTGAGTTGCTTAGAGCCCATCAACTGTATGCCAAGTTTGAGAAATGTGAGTTTTGGCTAAGAGAGGTTAAGTTCTTAGGCCATGTAGTCTCCGAGGAAGGGGTGTCAATTGATACATCCAAGATAGAGGCAGTGCAAGATTGGGCACAGCCTAAGAGTGTTTTTGAGATCCGTAGTTTTCTGGGATTGGCCGGTTATTACCATCGGTTTGTGAAAGATTTCTCCAAGCTAGCTTCGCCGTTAACTGGATTGACGCGGAAAGGGGTCAAGTTTGTATGGAGTGAGACTTGTGAAAAGTCATTCCAAGAGCTTAAAATTAGACTTACCACCGCTCCAGTTTTGATTATTCCGGAGGGGGGTTTGGGTTATACAGTGTATTGTGATGCTTCACGAGAGGGTTTGGGTTGTGTGTTGATGCAAAAGGGGAAAGTGATAGCCTATGGCTCACGGCAGTTGAAAACACATGAGAGGAATTACCTTACACATGACCTAGAGTTAGCAGCTGTGATTTTTGCCTTGAAAATTTGGAGGCACTACCTGTATGGTGAGAAGTCCGAGGTATTCTCGGATCATAAGAGTTTGAAATATCTGTTTACACAGAAAGACTTGAATTTGAGGCAGAGACGGTGGATGGAGTTTATTGAGGATTACGACTTTGAATTGCATTACCACCTGGGAAAGGCCAATGTTGTGGCCGATGCCCTTAGTAGGAAATCCATTAGTGATGTAGCTTGTGTAGCCATCCAGGAGTGGGAAATGTTGGGTGCACTTGGCGAGTTTGATTTACTTGTAGGTGAATCTGTTGAGTATGCGGCCTTGTTTTCTGTAGTTGCGTAGCCTACACTTGTGAATTGGGTGTTAGAGGCACAGAGCAGTCACCTTGAGATAGAATCCCTCCGGGAGAAGATCTCCAGTGGGAAGGTTAAGAAGGGTTTGACTGTGTATCCTGACCTGAGTGTAAGATACCGAGACCGTTTGTTTGTGCAGGAGTCTTGCCGAGAGGAAGTACTCCGAGAGTTTCACCATTCACGCCTTGCGGTGCATCCGGGAGGCACTAAAATGTATCGTGATTTGGGTCGCCAGTTTTGGTGGCGGGGTATGAAGAAGGATGTGGCAGTTTTTGTATCTAAGTGCCTTACTTGTCAGCAAGTGAAGGCCGAACATCAGAGGCCAGCGGGTTTGTTACAACCCTTGCCTATAGCCGAGTGGAAGTGGGAGCATGTCACGATAGACTTCGTTGTAGGTCTTCCGAGGACTCAGTGGGGTAGTGATGCTATTTGGGTGGTCGTGGACCGATTAACTAAGTCGGTGCACTTTATCTCTATGCGCGTGAGAGATTCGGTAGATCATCTTGCTGACCTGTATATTTGGGACATAGTGAGGGTGCATGGGGTCCTAGTGTCGATCGTCTAAGATAGAGATCCACGTTTTACTACTAGGTTGTGGCAGAGTTTGCAGAGTGCCTTGTGCACTAGATTGACCTTTAGTATGGCTTATCATCCTTAGATTGACGGGCAGTCCGAGCGTACTATTCAGATCCTTGAGGATATGCTTCGAGGCTGTGTCCTTGACTTTAGTGGGTCATGGGAGAGGCACTTGCCCTTGGTGGAGTTTGCCTATAACAACAGTTTCCAATCGAGTATTGGCATGGCACTGTTTGAGGCCTTGTATGGCCGACCGTATAGGTTTCCAGTGTGTTGGGCCGAGGTGGGTGATGCACCTTTGTTGGGTCCGGAATTGGTTTGGGAGACGACGGAGAAAGTTGAGCTTATCCGTAAGAGGCTTGTTACAGCCTAGAGTCGCCAAAAGAGTTATGCCAACCATAGGAGGAGGCCTTTGGCATTTGAGGTGGGTGATCACGTCTTTCTGAAAATATCACCTCGGCAGGGTTTGATGAGGTTTGGGAAGAGTGGGAAGTTGTTCCCTCAATTTATTGGTTCCTTTGAGATCCTTGAGCGGATTGGGAAGGTTGCATACCGTTTAGCTTTACCGCCACAATTGTTCGGAGTGCATGACATGTTTCATGTTAGTATGCTTTGGAAATACGAGCCGGATACGTCACATATATTAGATTGGACCGACTTAGAGGTTGATAAGGATGCCTCGTATGAGGAGAGACCGGTGCAGGTCTTGGATAGGCGGGACCAAGTCTTGTGAGACAAGACGATACCCTTGGTAAAAGTTTTGTGGAAACATCACGGGGTGGAGGAAGCCACTTAGGAACGCGAGTTGGAGGTCCGTGAGAAATATCCAGACTTGTTTGTTAATGTTTAGCCATGTATTGGAAACTTTGTTTGTTGATAAACTCTAAGAACATTGTATATGTTTTGGTTTATGGAAATATTGTAATGGTTGAGTATGCCTTGGAAATGGAAATTTAATTTAACATTGTATATGTTAAATGTATTGTAGAAATGCAAATATATCATTAACATTGAATATGTTATGAAATGGTGGAATATGGTATTGGAATTTGTTGAATTTCAAAGAAAAGCATGTTGTTAATGCATATTGAATTATATTGTGAATTACCTCTTGACAAGAGATGGCATGACCGGTAATGGGTCAGGATGTTAAATGATTGAACTATAATCTTATTGAGAATTGAGAAATAACACAATTTTGAAACTTATATTGTTAATTTCGGGGACGAAATTCTTTAAAGGGGTGAGGTTATAGCGATCCCGGGTTTTCCCCTTTATGTACAGTATTCTGGACTTGAGTTCCATGGTTGAGTATTGTTGTTTATGTCTCATTCCGTCCTTTAATTCTTGGTATATGAGTTTTAAGATGTCGTGGGCGTGTTTCGAACAGGTTGGTTGAGTTTTGGTCTCTAATCTTGTTGCCCAGATTTTTGATGATCTGCTCGAGCAGGTCTTATTGCGCTTGAGTGGAGTTTGCATCCCTTCAGCATTTTGTGCGTCTGAAAATATACTGAAGAAGTGTTTTTCGCGCTCGAGTGGAGTACCTTACACTCGAGCGGGTATGAGCTCGAGCGGGTATCTTTGCGCTCGAGCGGGTATTCGAAGTCTATAAAAGTACTGGAGGAGTCTATTCTACGCTCAAGCAGGTCTATTTGCGCTCGAGCGGGTAGTGCTTTGCTGTTGTGCCTTGGCGTTCGAGCAGGTCAATTTGCGCTCGAGCGGGTTTAGTTTTTGTGTCTTACACTCGAGCGTCTTAATCTTCGCTCGAGCGGACTATACGTATATCAGATCGCGACTGTGTCATTTTAAATCACTTTTTCGACTCTCTCTCTCTCTCTAGCTTTTCAAAACCCTCATTTGAGAGCTCCTCTCTCTAGAATACATCTTCTCCCTACGAAATCATCTAGCTCTAGTGATCTTCTACCTTAGTCTCTTTATATAAAGTGTGGAGCTTGGCTTGATCTTCGTTTGGATCCAAAAATCATTGGGTTTGGAGCACATTCGAGTTTCTTCATCATTTCCTTTGAGTCTCTTCACTTGAGGTAGGAATAACTACTCATATTTATGGCCTTTGACATAAACTTGTGGCCATTTTGATTTAATGTTGAAGTTGGGAAATTTTGGGTGTTAGGGTTTCAATACTTGAAATGTATAAAGAGGGGTTTTGTTCCTTTTAAACTATACATGTGTATATGGGTCTTAAAATGAGGTTATTGAAGTTCATTGATGATATTTGGACCTTTGGGTCAATGTTGAGAAAAGGGGAAAAACGCCCTAGTTGGGTTTAATCGGGTCATTGGTGTAATTAATGAAATTAATCATGAGAATATGAAATTGAGTTATAAACCATGAAATTGGGAAGTTATGAGATTGAATGGTGTAGTTAGATTAGTTAATCACTCACCTATGAAATTGTTGATAATTTATTTGTCTAATAAATTTATTACCTTTTTAGAAATAATTGCTTTGGGCTATCGGTGGAAGATAGTCTTGATTGTTGTAGACACTGTATGTTGATTACGGAAAACTGAAACTAATCACATTGAATATGTCATTGAATATGACGGTTGGAATAATACATCGAATATGTGTATTGATTGATCATTGTATATGATAAGTGTTTAAATACATTGTATATGTATGTTGTTTGGGAGGAGATAGGGGATGTACTCCAAGGTTTGAGAGGAGATAGGGGATGTACTCTCAAACCTGTTTGGGAGGAGACAGGGGATGGACTCCATTGATAATTAAGTTGGCCGGAATGTCCAGGGTGAAAGTCCCGAAATCTTTACTACCTTTGCATAACGTAGATGAATTGAAGTGTTGAAGTATTATTGATATGAGTTGTAGTCTCATATTAAGTGATTATGAATGGAAGTATTGAAATGTTAATGATTTGAGTAGTAATCTCATTATAAATTGTCTGGATGAATAGAGAATCATATCTATGAATTGGTTTGGATAATGAAAGTGAAAAGGGTTGATATATATATATATATATCTGTGAATGTGGATTGGTTATGAAGGAGATGTACGTCTATTTATATGAGTTAAACATTTATCAAATGCCAGTGTTTTAGTTATCGCTCATATTATGTTTAGCATATCTCTACTGGGCGTTAGCTCACCCTATATAGGACATCATTTTCAGGTTCAGGTGATATGCTACCTCCAAGAATGTAGCTTGAAAGACTTTGAGGCTGATAGATCTTTTTTTGTTATCCTCTTTTGATATTACATGTAAATTCAAGCTAAGGGCTTAATGTGTATTTGAGTTAGTACTCTCTTTTTGTAACCAAGTGTTGGCTTGGAAAGTTGTAAGCCCATGGGACATTTACTTTTGTTGTCAACATGTAATACTTTTGTAATGGATACTCTGATAAATAGAAATATGCTTTATTCTCTCATGTCTACGGATGTCTGGAATGTTGGGTTTATGTGTATGATTTTGAGGGCGTTACAACTGAAACCAAATGAGAAATACAAGAGCTTGTATGTATGTAATGCAATAAATTATATATGTATAGTTAAACCATGTGAGTATTTAGAAATAAGTTATTTAATACTACTCAAATAAATACATGTAGTGTCCCAATTTGATTTTTATTAATTTAAATAGTAAGACTTATCAATTTTATTTTAGTTTTTTTAAGGTAACTTAACTATATAATGTCAAGTATTGATTGAAAATTACCAAATAACTTCTTTTATATTTATGTAATTATTTTTTTAATTTGTTTAATCATCATTTTGTGATGATCAAACCCACAAATATCATAACTTGCATACGGTAACATTACCCTATATATATTTACAGTTAAACCATATGAGTATTTAGAAATAAATTATTTAATACTATTCAAATAAATATATACGATTTTCCAATTTGATAAATAAATTATTTATATATGTGGTAATCAAACCCGTGTGAGTATTTAGAAATAAATTATTTTATACTATTCAAATAAATATATGAGGGTGTGTACTATAGTGTTACCTTATATATTTATAGTCAAATCATGTGAGTATTTCTAAATAAATTATTAAATTTTACTCAAATAAATTCATTTTGGCATTTCAATTTAATTATTATTAATTTAGATAGTGAGACCCATCAATTTTAAATTAATTTTTTTTAAGACAATTGAATTGTATAATATCAAGTATTGATTAAAAATTCTAAAATTACTTCTCTTATATGTACCTAATTAATTTTTTTTAATTTTGTTCATCATCACTTTTGTCATAACAATAGGTTATTCTATAATATACACCATTTTATGTGTACGATATACAAGTTATAATATTTGTAATACTGAGATTCCTAACAATTACACTGGTCTCCCCTCATTTTTCTAAAATTACATTGACCTCCTTTGTGACTAATCATCTCATTAACGCCGTTACTCATAGGGGAGGTATAACGATTTTGATATAGACCTGAGCTTTTTACTTTTGAATTTTGGAATCCGTATCCTTAACTATTGTTCATTTCATTTTCATCTTGTTACTAGTTGAGTTTGGTTATTTTGGGAGTTATTGTTGTGTTTGAAACACGTTGGGAGTTAGTTTTTTCAAAAAAGCTGTTGTTCAGATTTTTGCTTGTTCGCTCGAGCAGTCTTTTCTGCACTCAAGCGGTCTTTTACAGTCAGCAAAACTTCTAGAAGTAGAGCATCTTTACTCGAGTGGTATTTTTTATGCTCGAGTGGTCTTTTACAGGTCTGAGCGTCTGGGAAGGGACCACTATGCACTCGAGTTGTGTTTTTGGTCGCTCGAACGGTATCGCTTTTTGTGTTTGACGCTTGAGTGGTGTTTTGGTCGCTCGAGTTGTCTGCGTGTATATCAGTTTGGAAAAAGGGATTTATGAATCATTTTTCACTTCCTCTCTCTGTAACGCCCTCAAAATAAACCCATTATATATATATCATTGACATGCATTATTAAAAGAAAACAATTCATTATCTCATTCATCAGAGTATTACTAAATAAAAGCATTACATGTAACATCAAAGTAAATGCCCTACGGGCTTACATCTTTCCAAGCCAACACTTGGACACAAAAATATGAGTTCTAACTCAAATACAAATAAAGCCCTAGGCTTGAATGTTTACATGTACTATCAAATAAAAACAAATAACTAAATATGGTCTTCAAAATCCAAATCCTTCCAAGCTAAGTTCTTGGAGGTAGCTTATCACCTGGACCTGAAAATGATGTTCTCATATAGGGTGAGCCACAGCCCAGCAGAAATATACTAAACCATACATAAGCACTGAATAAAGCAATAGCATTCAATAGATGGTTAACCAAGATAATCAATTACATCATTATACAGTCTCATGACACTAATGTCTATGACAAGTTTCACTTCCCATTATTATCAATATGGCTCAGAACCTGGCCAAACTTACAACAGTGAACTATATATTGTATTCACATTACTTCCAATATCAACAACACAAATGAGACTCAGGCTCATAAACACTTCATGATTCCCGTTTGATACACATTTTAGTACTGTATCAATAACATGTAAAAACACTTCAATATAATAAGCACACATAATAGTGATGCTAATGGAGTCCATCCCCTATCTCCTCCCAAATAAAATCCGGTTTAGAGGTCCATCCCCTATCTTCCCCTAAACCGTGGAGTACATCCCCTATCTCCTCCCACACAATATGCAAATGCAATGCTCAATCAATACACGTATTTTCTGTATTAATTCAATAGTCCAAATTAATGACTTAACCAATGTGATTAGTTTCAGTTATCCCTAATCCACATGCAATATCCACAACACTCACGACTATCCTCCACCGATAGCCCAAAACAGTTATTTCTATACTGGAAATAAATATAACAACAATTCAATAGGCAAGTGATTTAAATATCCAACTATACCATTAAATCAATAAATTCCTCAATTCTCCTTAAATTAATTATACAAATTAATTCATTAAAACAACTAGGGTTTTTCCCAAAGTTACCAAACTACCCCCAACATATCAAAATACCACAACTTAGAACAACACTTATGAGATGGAGTAGGAAATCCCCACCTCGAAGAAAATAACACCAATGGAGAAGACGGAGATGACGACCCAAAGTCCAAAGTGCTCCAAAACCACAAACTCTCAGATTAAAACGAAGCTCTCGACTCACTCTATCTTTTTAATAAAGAACCTAGGGTAGAAACACCCTAAAAGGAGATGAAACCTAAGAGAAAAGGTGAGTGGAGAAAGAGAGAACTCGGAACTAGGGTTTTGGGATCAAAAGATGTAAAAAAAAACGTTTTAAAAACCGCTGCTGCGTATTTAAACTGGACAGGCTCGCTCGAGCGAAGACTTGGTCGCTCGAGCGACCAGACACAAGAAATACTCGCTCGAGCGAAGGAAAGCTCACTCGAGCCAACAATACGATGCTTCAGGTCTGCAACCCAGAAGCATGCTCGAGCGACAGAATTCTCGCTCGAGCGAAGAACTCGAAAACATACACCTCGCTCGCTCGAGTGAATAAACACTGCTCTCAGGTCTATACTAGACGCAATCGGTCACTCGAGCGAAGAAAAGCTGGCTTGAGCCACCAGACACAAAAAACAACCCTCGCTCTCGCTCGAGCGACCGAGTCCTCGCTCGAGTGACCAACCCAAAAACTGGACAGCAACACTTGGTTTCCGAACCCAACCAACCTGAAACAAACCTGCCCAGCACATCCTACAACTCCAAGAGAAAATAAAGGATGACAACAACAATTATAAAATGACAGAATCTACGGAACCTAAGTCCGGATACAATAATCAAATGGGAAAAGACCGGGGTCGCTATAACCTCCCCCCCTTAAAGAATTTCGTCCCCGAAATTAAGCATAAGTTTTTCAAAAACAGGTTTTTCTCAGATTCCAATAAAATGACAGTTCAATAATAAACAACTTGACCCAATACAGGTCATTTCATCTCTTATCAAGAGGCATCTCACTATAAGTAAAACAATACGTATTTTAACTTGCATTATCAACATGCATTTCTTTCAATTCCAACAGTTTTCAATACACCTGATTCCCATTCCGGTATCATATTCAATTTCATGATATAACTCCAATTTTACAATATATATTCAACATATGCAATGTTACCATAAACTTCCATAATGAGGGAAGTTTCAAAGTACTTCCATTAAACCAAAACATTCACAATGTTTTACAACTTAAGACATACATATAATGTTCTTAAAGTTCATTAAAATTACCAAATTTCAATACATGATTACATATCAACAAACAAGTCCGGATATTTCTCGCGGACTTCCAATTCACGCTCCGAAGTGGCCTCTTCCACTCCGTGATGTTTCCACAAAACCTTTACCAAAGGGATGGTCTTGCCTCGCAAAACTTGATCCCGCCTATCCAAAACCCGAATCGGTCTCTCCTCATACGAGACATCTTTGTCAACCTCTAAGTCAGTCCAATCCAACACATGTGATGGATCTGGTTCATACTTCCGAAGCATACTCACATGAAACACGTCATGTACTCCAGACAACTGTGGTGGCAAAGCTAAACGATATGCAGCCTCGCCAATCCTCTCAAGGATCTCAAAAGGACCAATGAACCGAGGGGACAACTTCCCGCTCTTCCCAAACCTCATCAGTCCCCCGTCTAGGTGATATCTTCAGAAAGACATGATCACCCACCTCAAACACCAAAGGTCTCCTCCTACGGTCGGCATAAGATTTCTGACGACTCTGGGCTGTAACAAGCCTCTTACGGATAAGCTCAACTTTCTCCGTCGTTTCCCTCACCAACTCCGGACCCAACAGAGGTGCATCACCCACCTCGGCCCAACAAACAGGAGATCTACACGGTCGGCCATACAAGGCCTCAAACGATGCCATACCGATACTAGACTGGAAACTGTTGTTGTAGGCAAACTCCACCAACGGCAAGTGCCTCTCCCACGACCCACTAAAGTCTAGAACACAACCCCGAAGCATATCCTCAAGGATCTGAATAGTACCCTCGGACTGCCCGTCAGTCTGAGGATGATAAGCCGTGCTAAAGGTCAACTTAGTGCCTAAGGCACTCTGCAAACTCTGCCACAACCTAGCAGTAAAACGAGGATCTCTATCCGAGACGATCGTCACTGGAACTCCGTGCAACCTCACTATGTCCCGAATATACAAGTCGGTAAGATGATCTACCGAATCTCTCACGCGCATAGGAATGAAGTGCGCCGACTTAGTCAATCGGTCTACAACCACCCAAATAGCATCACTACCCCGCTGAGTCCTCGGAAGACCTACAACGAAGTCCATAGTGACATGCTCCCACTTCCACTCGGCAATAGGCAAGGGTTGTAACAAACCCGCTGGCCTCTGATGCTCGGCCTTCACTTGCTGACAAGTAAGGCACTTGGACACGAAAGTTGCCACATCCCTCTTCAGAAAAGAAGGACCTGTATCTGCAACATGAACCCGAGCCTGATTCTCAGCTCTGAGAATGCCTACTGACTCCCTGAATGCCCCTGCTATCTCTCGGGCTAGAGCGCCCATAGCCTGCTGGCCTACTGGCCTACTGGCTCGGCCACATTGGCCTGGCCAACTCCCTCCTGAACTGCCGGAATCTCCTCTGGCACAGGCACCTCCTGCCTACCCAGCCTACCACGCCTACCACGTCCTCGTCCTCGTCCTCGTCCTGACATCCTAATAAAGGTAACAAAGACGTTAGCACTCTAAATAATGTGCCAAAACTATAACACTCACGTCCCAATGCATTGGACAACAATAAATCATTCCACGTAAGCACATAATCACATAAGCACCTATGAATTTCATTCCTGGATAATGACAGTCCCGAGGCGTCACTAAAGTTCCGGTTGGAAACAACATTGATCAAGTGCCTTTCCAACAAGACTTTCAGAAACTCAAGGGTCCAATCAATATCCTAGAAACTACGTTCCATACCCATATAGTCACATAAACATGTTATCATATAAGCATATAACAGTACATCTAAGTCTCTATCAAACGAGACGAACCCATTGTGATACTAATCACTTCCCACGTACCCAAAGTATTCAAACCCGGTACGCTCTGATACCAAGTTGTAACGCCCTCAAAATAAACCCATTATATATATATCATTGACATACATTATTAAAAGAAAACAATTCATTATCTCATTCATCAGAGTATTACTAAATAAAAGCATTACATGTAACATCAAAGTAAATGCCCTACGGGCTTACATCTTTCCAAGCCAACACTTGGACACAAAAATATGAGTTCTAACTCAAATACAAATAAAGCCCTAGGCTTGAATGTTTACATGTACTATCAAATAAAAACAAATAACTAAATATGGTCTTCAAAATCCAAATCCTTCCAAGCTAAGTTCTTGGAGGTAGCTTATCACCTGGACCTGAAAATGATGTTCCCATATAGGGTGAGCCACAGCCCAGCAGAAATATACTAAACCATACATAAGCACTGAATAAAGCAATAGCATTCAATAGATGGTTAACCAAGATAATCAATTATATCATTATACAGTCTCATGATACTAATGTCTATGACAAGTTTCACTTCCCATTATTATCAATATGGCTCAGAACCTGGCCAAACTTACAACAGTGAACTATATATTGTATTCACATTACTTCCAATATCAACAACACAAATGAGACTCAGGCTCATAAACACTTCATACTTCCCGTTTGATACACATTTTAGTACTGTATCAATAACATGTAAAAACACTTCAATAAAATAAGCACACATAATAGTGATGCTAATGGAGTCCATCCCCTATCTCCTCCCAAACAAAATCCGGTTTAGAGGTCCATCCCCTATCTTCCCCTAAACCGTGGAGTACATCCCCTATCTCCTCCCACACAATATGCAAATGTAATGCTCAATCAATACACGTATTTTCTGTATTAATTCAATAGTCCAAATTAATGACTTAACCAATGTGATTAGTTTCAGTTATCCCTAATCCACATGCAATATCTACAACACTCACGACTATCCTCCACCGATAGCCCAAAACAGTTATTTCTATACTGGAAATAAATATAACAACAATTCAATAGGCAAGTGATTTAAATATCCAACTACACCATTAAATCAATAAATTCCTCAATTCTCCTTAAATTAATTATACAAATTAATTCATTAAAACAACTAGGGTTTTCCCCAAAGTTACCAAACTACCCCCAACATATCAAAATACCACAACTTAGAACAACACTTATGAGATGGAGTAGGAAATCCCTACCTCGAAGAAAATAACACCAATGGAGAAGACGGAGATGACGACCCAAAGTCCAAAGTGCTCCAAAACCACAAACTCTCAGATTAAAATGAAGCTCTCGACTCACTCTATCTTTTTAATAAAGAACCTAGGGTAGAAACACCCTAAAAGGAGATGAAACCTAAGAGAAAAGGTGAGTGGAGAAAGAGAGAACTCGGAACTAGGGTTTTGGGATCAAAAGATGTAAAAAAAATGTTTTAAAAATCGCTGCTGCGTATTTAAACTGGACAGGCTCGCTCGAGCGAAGACTTGGTCGCTCGAGCGACCAGACACAAGAAATACTCGCTCGAGCGAAGGAAAGCTCGCTCGAGCCAACAATACGATGCTTCAGGTCTGCAACCCAGAAGCACACTCGAGCGACAGAATTCTCGCTCGAGCGAAGAACTCGAAAACATACACCTCGCTCGCTCGAGCGAAGAAAAGCTCGCTCGAGTGAAGAAACACTGCTCTCAGGTCTATACTAGACGCAATCGGTCGCTCGAGCGAAGAAAAGCTGGCTCAAGCCACCAGACACAAAAAACAACCCTCGCTCGAGCGACCGAGTCCTCGCTCGAGCGACCAACCCAAAAACTGAACAGCAACACTTGGTTTCCGAACCCAACCAACCTGAAACAAACCTGCCCAACACATCCTACAACTCCAAGAGAAAATAAAGGATGACAACAACAATTATAAAATGACAGAATTTACGGAACCTAAGTCCGGATACAATAATCAAATGGGAAAAGACCGGGGTCGCTATACTCTCTCTCTCTCTAAAACATTTCAAAACCCTTAGTTCTTCACTCACTCTCTCTAATTCTTGCCTTAATGTCCCAAATACTCCATCATGTGTTGATTTCTTTGCCCTAGTCCTTTGGAGAAAAAGGTAGAGCTCCTCTCAAAATTTGTCCTAATCATAGAAAATCTCATTTTCGGCTCCGCCAAACTTCAACCCTTGCTCTCTCTTGTCTTCTAATCTTGAGGTAGAAATTTCTTCAACCTTTGGTATGATTTTTACTTTAGTTATTTGTCCATTGAAAGAATCTAGTGATTTCGGAATTTTGGGTTAAACCTAAGGTTTGATTTTTGAAATGTAAAAGAGAGTTTTTAAATGGGTTCTTGAGAAAGGTTGTGGAGATGTGTTTATGGTTGAGATATGTTAAAATGGTAGATTTCTTTACTTAAAATTGATTTTGAAAGTAAATGGGGGGTTTTGTTAAAAAATTATGGACATGTAGTTTGTAAAAGAAAATGGGAAATGATGTTGGGTTTTGTAAGAATGGAACGAATGTGTATGTTGATGTTGATGTTGATGTTGATGATGATGGTGGAGTTGGATATGTAATATTGCTTCCATTTGAAAATAATGATATTATATCTTTTGTTGAAAATTGTATGTTGAATAGAAATATCTGTTTTAGGCTATGAGTGGATGATAGCTTTGATTGTTATAGAAATTGCATGAGGATTACATGAATTGAAACTAATTACTCATACATCTTGCATTGAGCATTGTTTCATACTTCAATATTGAAAATGCATTGTTTTAAGAAAAATTGGTGAATACTTTAGTGAATCTAGTTAGGGGGTGTGGTTGTGGTTATTATGTTGGCATGTGTGTCCTTAGTGAAAGTCTAGAAACTTACGTGGTTAGGTGCCGATCCTTCCGGTTAGTACCGATAAAATGGATTTGGTAGTGCTTGTATAGCCTACTGGCAGACACGTACTTAGAGATTCCCAGTATTTTGTATCCACTGTCCTATTTTTTGATATAAAAGGTTATTTCTATAATTGATATATAATCTAAAATTATATTGTTTTGAAATTGAAATGTAAAACGTTTGACAAATGGCATGCATATGCATCTACCTTATAATTTCATTAAGATTCATATATTGCGTTAAAGTATCTCTACTGGGTTTTAACTCACCCTATGCGGAAAACAACTTTCAGGTGCTGATGATATATCTCTATCAAAGACTTAGTTTGGGAGAACTTGAAGCTAAGAGTTTCATTTTGTTTAATTGATGTAATTATTTTTGTATAAGCCTTGGGTTTTAATTGTATTGAGTTAAACTCATTTTGTTGTATCCAAGTATAAACTTGGAAAGATGGAGCCATTAGGGCATATAATTACTTGAGTTTTCTTTTATTTCAATTCATGTACACATGTCATATGTTATAGATTCAAAATCTGAGATTTATGAATGTATATACGCATATGTCATCTTTTGTATGATCAATGATTATAAATAAAATATAAAATATGATGTTATTTGTACGAGCACGAAATATTGTCCTCGTATAATCCTGTTGATCAAGATTGCACTCCTCCGTACGTCGTCGCTTTACTCCCTGAAAACACAAACGTGAGCTAGCCGGCGGGTATGTGCCGGATACCTCTCCAGTGCCTAAGTCAGCAAAATAGACAAATAGACAAAAAGCTCTGTGTATTCGGGAATCAAAGTTGTCTTATCTCTCCATAGGTGATGTTGTGAGCTTTTATAGGTTCTGCGTGGCACAATCTTAGTAGGACTCTTACTCCTCCATGTAGAGTCCTCCTAGGAATCATATTCCTGAAAGATATTACTTATCCTTCAACACCCCCCTCACTGCTTAAACCAAGTGAGATGGTTTTACCATGGTCGGATTCTAATACGACCGAGCTAACATGACCATGCTAAAGCCGCAGACTAAACCGAGCTCCAGCTAGCTCGGTTCTTCCTTTCACTGCGTGTACCTCGGTTTGACATACTCCAACTGTGGTGTTTACTTACTACCGTGCTAACCGTAGTAAACCCCCGACCAAGCTAACGATAGCTAGGTCCACCGCGAGAAGCCCAAATACCTTGGTTTTGAACACCATGACCGAGATAACTACCTTTACTCCGTCTGGTGACTTTAATCACACTTGGACCGTGGTAACACTTGTCAATCCCTTTTCATACTTGGACCAAACTAACTATGGCGCGTTAAGACCGCGCTAACCAAAGCGAGGTCCACCATGAGAAGCCATCATACCTTGGCTCCAAATACTACGGCCAAGCTAACTATGGCGCGCTACAACCGCGGTGACCGTCATTACACTTGGACCGAGCTAACACTTGCGATCCACTTGCTAAGCTCTTTTTACCGCGACTGACACCTTTACCTCGGCTGACCCCTTTACCTCGGCTGATATCTTTACCTCAGCTAACATTGTGGTCAACCAAGTTACTTCGGCTCTTCTCTCCGTTTGACTACCTTGCTTGGTAGCTCGGCCATAGTGTTGACCGCCACTAGGAAATAGCTTAGTCCCGTAGCTAGGTCCCGTGGCTAGTTCTCATAGCTAGGCCGCATAGCTAGGTCCAATAACTTGGTCCCGTAGCTAGGTCTTGTAGCTCAGTCTCGTAGCTAGGTCCTGTAGCTAGGTCCAATAACTTGGTTCTGTAGCTAGGTCCTATAGCTAGGTCCCGTAGCTAGGTCCTATAGCGAGGTCCCGTAGCTAGGTCTCGTAGCTAGGTCTCGTAGCTAGGTCCTAAAAACATCTTTGACCGCCACTCCAACCTAACTCGGCCCAATTTGGCTACACAAATTACCCTCTCATTATTGATTAATTGTAAGGAATATTATGTGTTGAGTTATTGTTATAATTTTGGAGTGTTACAGGAGGATAGTGTAATTTTAGAAAAAGTAGGATAGACTAATGTAATTATCAAAAATCTCAATGGAGGTTATTATAATTTATCCTATGAATTAAAACCTAATTTTTTTTTAATACAATTATGCCAAAACTTATAGAAATTATTGTATTTTTTTCAAACTTGAAGAAGAGTTAATGTAATTTATTTAAAATAAATAAACAAAATTATGGACACCCTTTCCTTGATAGTGCGTAGGTCACCAGGAGGGACGCACGGTAAAAACATTTTTTCAAAAATGACAGCAATTGGATGATAGATTTAGCCACATACTCATCTTGGCATGGTTAATTTCAGCAAAAATGTAGGGAACATTTTTGAAAATTTTCAGTTGAGTATAAATTTTAAAAAATAATTATAAACAAAAATTAAAAATTTGATCATTCATATTTTGAGAGATATTTGTATTTTAAAAAATGAACGATTCGAATCATTTAAGTGAAACTCATGATGGCTCACACGAGCCTAAATAGCGCTGTATTACTTCCTTTCTATAAATTGTTCCCAAAAAATTCATTTATCCGTAATAGTACATTTTATCTAAATTTTACTCTTCTCATACAATAATTTCGTAAATAATGACAAATTTTTTAAAATTTTGAACCTTTATGTTTTCCTAAACTTTGAGATTACCAGTTTTAATATAGGCTTTATCCCTAAGTCAATACCATTTCTCTTAGGACACTAGTTGAGAAAATCTTCTAACTTAACCATGCTTGAACTATGATTTAACGTGATTCGAAGCACCAAAACGTAGTCAATCACCAGGCTCAGTCAAATTTTCATTTGTTCCAATAATATTTGGATTATTTATGGATTAAAATTTAAATACATGATAATATGCATACCAATTTCTTAATCCTTTGAACTCATCATCAATAATATTTGGATAGCTTCTGGACTAAACTAGAAAACATAATAATATTCATACATTTCAGATCCATTGACTTGGACAACAATATTTAGACTGCTTCTGGACAATGAAATTGGAACAACATGATAATATTTATACTAATGATAATTGAAATTTATAGTTTTTGCACTAATTCTCACACTCAAAATGATGAAGCATGATAATCTTCAAGCTAATAATATTCGGACCGTTCCTTGGGCAATAGTAATTGAACGAGTTCTCAAAGACATCATTGTTGGAGTCGTTGTTGGACCTGATGAGTAATCACAACAAACAATATTAAACAATGTGAGGACAACTAAAAATGAGAAATACGATAATATTCATAACCATAACATTGGACTTTATTTCTAGACTAAAAAGGAAACATGATATTCACAACGCCAATAGTATTTGATGAACTTTATATTTTGAATTGGACCATTTTAACGTGATAGTGGTGGTATTTGGTGTGGCTTATTTTGGTCAATTTATAATTTTGTGTATTGAAAAAGTTATTTTGAACTATTTGATTAAATTTATTTCAAACAGCTTCTAATTTTAGTAACTTTTTCTAACTCCAAAAAATTTATTCTGAGAAACTCCCCACCCTTATTGATTATCAACTTCTGCTATGGGCATGTTAATTTACCATTATACCCTTAATTATTTTTTTTGGAAAATAGAAAAATACACAAATGGACTACGAATAGTTTTTTAAGGAAAAATTATGCAAATAGTCCCTATAGTTTACGTGATATGTCAATTTGGTCTATGTAGTTTCAATTTGCTTGATTTCACCCCTTAATTTAACGGATTGTGTCATTTTAGTTCAATAAATAACGGTTGTTAAGTTAATTTAACGGAAAGTCAAACAATGTGTCAATTTGGTCCCTGTATTTTTCACAATGTGTCAATTTAGTCCCTGTCAAAATCGAGAAAATTAAAACTAGAAGGACCAAATTGACACATCGTGTAAAGTACATGGACCAAATTAAACAAATTGTTTGACCTTTCATTAAATTAACTTAACAACCGTTATTTATTGGACTTAAATGACAAAATCCATTAAATTAAGAGGCAAAATTGAGCAAATTAAAACTATATGGACCAAATTGACACATCGTGTAAACTACATGGACTATTTGCATAATTTATCCATTTTTTTATGAGAAATGTGGACTAGTAGTAAATAATAAAAAATAAAAGTAAATTCAATTTACAACTAATATAGGTTAATTCAATTTACATTTAACAGGGATAAAAATGACATTTACACATCAAAAAACTAAGTAACTTAAATTTATAATCCAGCAGTTACACTAAAAAAATTAACAATTTCTGATTAAAAGTATAATCTATAATCCGTTAAGTTATAATTTATAATATATTTTAACAGCTGCACCAAACGCCCCAGTATGCACAATATTACAATTTTCATAATATAATATTTTTTTCCTTTGAAAATTGATACCCCAAAACTTAAAGTTAAGATGAGAGATTACCGATCGGCGTGGTAGGGTGCGTAAAACATTTCCACTTCCCGAATCCAATCTTTTTGTTTCTCAGATCAAACCTAGAGCATTAGTAAATGAGTAATACTACTAGCTGACCCTTATCAATTTAAAAATTATCTAGAATTTTTATCTTGTGATTTAGATTTATTTTATACATAAATCTTACAGTACACAAATTTAATCTCAAGCCCACAACACTCATTCAGGATACTTAAGGTGGGGTTCATGGCATTTTTCTTAGTAAATTCCAAACAATTTTGAAACTGGTAGGTTTCCAACACCGAAGTTTCAACTAATTCCAATTGGATTAGGTTGGGATATCATAACACACACTACATGAAAATATACCTTTCAAGACTAAAAATGCTAAATAAATTTAATCACCAAAGGTACACTCTTTAATTACTAAAAAAAATTTGATCGACAAATGTACGCACTTTAATTATTAAAAAAATTTAATCAATATTTATACTAGTCGAAAGTATATTTTCCTGTAGTGACACTTAATTCATGTTAGGTGGCGACTCTTTATATTTTTAGATTATATTCTGCAACTAGTTAGTCTGATACCACCTTCAAATGAGGGTGATAACACTTACACAGTCTTGGGCTACACCCCGATTTTTGCATCTATCTATCTCACGAAACAAGACCCAAAATGAGAACTGAAACGATTTATTTACCGACTTTTTTGTGACTCGAATCGTTTGAATTTGTGCCACTTGGATGACTGATCGAACAACTAACTTCACCCTTGTCTATCGCGGTTGTTACCCTGTTATCCAGACGACTAGCATCAATAAGTTTGGGCAATTCAAACGAAACCAAATTTAGTGAATGTAGCATTGCTCAAACGAGAAATGCCTGCTAAATCCAAAATGGGAGGGGTTCAATCTTGGGCATCACAATATTTTGGTAATTAAATGTGTTCTAGCTTCATTAAGGGGTTTTATGATATCAATAATTTAGGGGGCCAATTTGTATGTGATTTTAGAAATTATATCTCACCTACTAAAGTTCTAATTTAATAACAAATGATCTTTTTATTGATATATCATTAAGTCAATTATTTTTAATGATGTGAAAAAAGTATTTCACCTAATAAGTCAAATAATTTTATTATTGTATAAGAGAGTAGTTAAGAATATCATTTTTTCAGTTAATTATATAAATAAAAATTCTGACCTATTTATAATTTTCTAAATCATAAAAAACAATATATTTTTAGTAAATTTAAGAAGGTGTAGGTGTAATTTACCCTTGGGTTTTTGTTCCGGTGTATTTTAAGCTTATAAAAATGGTAAATAATGCTCACTACTCTTAAAGTTTTAAAAAACATAATAGAATTTATAAATTTGAAATAATTACATTAATTTTTTTTAAAAATTGAAACAATTAAAATTGGTAAAAAAAATATATAAGTTGTTATGTGAATTAGAATATTAAACAAATTCAACTTAATTATATCAAACTTATAAAATTTAATATATAAATATATATATATTTTTTAAATTTGAAGAAAGTTCAATATAAAAAAAAAAAAAAAAAAGAAGTGTACATAGCAGCCAACGTCTTGTTTGAATGGGGAAACTAAAAAAAAAAAAATTTATGATTTTACACTTGTAACAAAATAAATTTTAAATTTTATCAATTTAAATTTTAATCTTTTAATATGTTTTCGATTTAAATTATTATTAATGGCCTATTTGGTAACTATTTCGTTTTCAGTTTATACTTACAAAAATTTAAAAACTGTCATAAAAACTTGTTTGATAATTTTTTTAGTTTATAAATAGTTGTTATAGTTTATAAATTTGAGGAAAAAACATAAAATCAAAAAATGAGTTTAAGTTGGTTTTTAAATAGAAATTTAAAAATTCGACAAACAAATTTTTTTTTCAAATTATTTTTTTTTAAATTTTTTTTTCAAATAAATTTTTTTCAATTAAATTTTTTCCAATTATTTTTTAATTATTTTTTTTTCAATTATAATGTATAGGATCTCATTGTCATAAATAATAAAAAATAAATATAAATATTTTAGGCCTAAACAAACATATTTTTTAGTTTATGTTTTTAAAATTTTTCAAATATTTTATTCAAACTAAACGCGTTTGTAGTTTATATTTTTCTAAAAATAAACAAAAACCAATTTATAAAATTTTTATAAACGTAAACCAAAAACGTAAACGTTACCAAATGCTCCATAAGTAAAACTGTTGGAAAATTAATGTTTTAATCATTAAACTTAATGAAAAAAATATTTTAAAATATTTTACATATGCTTACATTAAATTTAATGATTAAAATATTCATTTTTAATCACTTTTACTTATTGAAAATAGTCAGATAATTTAAATTAAAAATAAATCAAAATTTTAAATTTAAATTAATAAAAGTAAAAATAAAAAATTAAAAAAAATTATTTTATTAAAATAGTCAAACTCCAAAGTTTTGTTTGTTACTTGCCCCAAATCAGTTAACCAGTTTTCCTACCCAATCTGCCAGACGGTGGTTGAATAATCAACAATGATTCATCCCACTAAAAACACCACCACTAATAGTACTAATGCATTAAAAAAGTTAAAAAAAAAAAAAAAAAAAAGCAACTCCAAGACCAAAACATCACATCATTACTGGTGAGACCTACTACCACCTAATTAGTGGGAGCACTAATTAGTGCTCCCACTCATTTTCCTTGAACAATATAGCGAATTTGGAGACTTACATCCGTTTAAGTAATGAGTGAGTGGATGGCTCACCAACTCACCTAATTTGGCGAATTAGGTGAATGAAAAGCATTTCTAACAAACGCATTAAATACATTTTATTTAAAAAAAATTTTTTTTAGATAGTCACATTTTATTTAGGATTAATTGGTGAAAAATTCATTTTTATGGAGTCGTGTTATTTAGTTTAAGATTTAATCATTTTAAGTGATAAGGAGACACATGTTAATAAGTCACCGAAAAAGTTATCGTTGTTGGCAACTGGTAGACGGTGGCCGGCGACGACAGCGGACGTAGTAAAGTGGACAAATATGACATTGAATAAATAGATGATACGTGTATAGATATTTGAAATTTGAAAAGTAATTAGACATTTGAATAGATATGTAACACATGTACCTATAGTTGACATTTGAATAGATAGACAGAAATGTAAACTTTGAACAGATAGGCTTGGTGGTTCAGACTTAGAGCCTGGAGGTGTGCTCCCTTCTAGGTATTAGGATCAAAACCCCTTAGATGCAAATATTTCTGGAGGCAATCCATACCGGACTTTACCCAAATTTTAATTTGGCCTCCTACTAAAGGATGGTGGGATTGGTCCCCTGATTGACATCGAGTTAAAAAAAAATAAAAAAATAAAAACAACTATGTGTTATTTTGGACAAATAATATAATTTTAAACAAAAAAAGATTTAAATTAAACTCAAAAATTTCAAAAATAAACCTCTAATGTTATTACCCTTATATATATATATTCTCACGAGGAAAAATTAAAAAATACCACTTCAAGAAAAATACAATAAAGCCCATCCCATTATAAAGAGTGTACTTTATTTTCTCTATATTTTGGGAGGATGAAACCTTGCCTAAACACAAAATATATTTTTTTCCTTTTTCTTCTCAAAAATAAAATATCATGTTTTTTTTTTCTTTAAATAAAGACTCAAATATAATATCTAATTAATAAAGAGGAAGAGTAGAAAACATTATTGAAGAAAATAGTTAAAAGATGACTCCTAAAAATAAAAGGATTAATTACACTAAGACCCTCTTAACCGAAGATCTCATACCACAAATAGTGTTACACAACCACTAGGTTAAATGCCATGATTTTTCACTCTATTCAATAACATAAATTCTATTCATATATAAAACTTTACAAAAATGATGTGATAATATCATTATTGTAAATAAATCCATCTTCAATAATGGCCTTGTTTGGGAAGTGGCTATTTTAGTAGACTATTTTAGTTTTTGTGTTTGGGAAGATGAGATGGATTTTATTTGAATTGTTGTATTGAAAAATGTGTTGAAATAATGTTTGAAATTAAAATGACAAATTTGTCCCTAAAAAAATATTTTTTTAAATTGCTATCAAGGGGTAAAATCGTAATTTATTCATTGATGAAACAACTTCCCTAGCTGACAGTGTAGGCTGTGCCTACACTGCCGGCTGTGCAGTCCTTTTTTTTTTTTTTTTTTTTTTGAAAAAGCTTGCAAAAGTGGGCTTTTGGGCTTTTTGGCTAAATTTTTTTTTTAGGCTATAATAGCCTCTTTAGGCACTTCCCAAACAGCGCCAATATTTTATTTTGAAATGAAAAATTCATAATGAATCATATTTGCATACAATAGGTAAAATAAAAATTTAAATTTCAAGCAACAGTAATTAACAATTATTATTTTGTAAATTAATTGTCAAGCGGTTATGGAATTATGGATGATTTTATATGAAATGAATAAAGATAATTAAAAAAAAAAAAAAAAAATCCCACAAGGCAACTAGAAAAATGATTTTAAGACAACAGCTCAAACTTTTACCTTATGTAATAGAATAATAAGGTATCATATCATAACATGAATGGTCTAAAAGAATATTCTAAGACTACCAAATAATTTCTCTTTTGTTACTGCTTTTATTTATTTATTGAATTAGAGGAAAAGTGCTATCTTTTTTCTTTTTTTCTTTTTTTTGGGCAAAAGTCCATTGTTATTAAAAATTATCACTTACGAGTTAGCCTCCTCATCCTTTGTAAAGGGGTTGAGTGTTTGACCCCTTAATTCAACTCCCCTTACGGAGAGTTGAACTCATCATATCTCTTCTTAGGGACTAAATTTTTATAAAAGTCATTGAACCACCTAGACTAGGCTTAGTTTGTTGAGGGAAAGTGCTATCTACCACGAATTTGTTGGGTATACTTCCTTATTAGAGTGTGGGACCCAATTGATTTTGGAAAAAGAGTTTAATTTGGTTTATTATTAATTATAATATATTTTTATATATTATATTTAATTGGTGGAGATCTAATCCAATTTTGGAAACAACTAAGGTTTGATAAAAAAAACCCTAGATTCAATATATTTTTTTCGTATTGTTTTTCCAAAGAAAAAACAAACGGCAGCATCATATTCTTGGCTTGGTGAGATAGTGCTTCGGGTAGATTGCTTTGGTGAAGCAGCAGCACATTGATTTGGGTGCATCTTTGTTTAGATTGCTTTGGTGAAGCAGCAGCACATTGATTTGGATGCATCTTTGTTTGGGTGCTTTGGTGAAGTTGATTTGGGTCATTAGTTTGGATCTTCTACAATTCTGGTTCTGAAGATTTTGGTTCTTCTATTTGGTGAGGTCTTTCCTCTTTGTTTATTTGTGATTATTTGGAATTCACATAAGGGTGGTTTTGTGAGGCCTTTCGTGTCTCGTTTGTAATCATTTGGAACTTATTTGGTTGATAGTGGAATCGGATTTCAATCCCGTGGACGTACCTCACATTGAGAGAACCACGTAAAATTCTTGTGTTGCCTTTGATTTAATTTTTCCGCATTAGTTTTTATTCCCATTGATTGATTTACTTGTGGGGAATCACATCGATTTTCCCTACCAACTGGTATCAGAGCTTACGATTTATTTGGGTCTATTTATTTGTGTAAATCAATGGAGGGGAATGTGGGTCGCATGTTTAGCTTCAATGGAAGTAATTGGGTAATTTGGAAAACTAAAATGGAGGACCTATTATTTTGTAAAGATTTGTATGGACCCATTGATGGTGATAGCGACAAATCAAAATATGGTTCTTTTTCAAAGAAAGACATTGAGTGTTATTATTGCCATGAGAAAGGGCACATGAAGCGGGAATGCCAAAAGCTCAAGAATAAGGAGAAATGACGTGACAAAAGTGTGGATAAGAAGCAAGAAGACACAACGGCAGTTACTACCGATGATCTCATGGTCGTTTGTGAAGATGATTGCATCAATTTTGTGGGCCAAGAGAGTAATTGGGTGATTGATTCCGGTGCTTCTTTTCATGTGACTTCTCAAGTTGATTTCTTCACTACCTACACCAAAGGAGATTATGGTTCTGTTCGAATGGGTAATGAAGGTTTGTCCAAGATTATCGGCATGGGTGATGTTTGCTTGAAAACAAATTTAGGCTGTAAATTGTTGCTTAAAGATGTGAGGCATGTTCCCGACATTCGCCTCAATTTGATCTCTACTGGGAAGCTAGATGATGAAGGCTTCAACAACAAATTTGGTGATGGAATATGGAAGGTCACAAAAGGTTCTTTGGTGGTGGCTAAGTGCAAGAAGACTCATACACTTTATTCGATGCAAGGAAAAATTTATAAAGGTGTTGTCAATGCACTTGAAGATGATACTTCTACTGAATTGTGGCACAGGCGACTTGGGCACATGAGTGAAAAGGGGCTAGAAGTTTTGTTCAAGAAAGAGCTTCTACCCGGTTTGAAAGGTACACATCTTAAAACTTGTGTTCATTGTTTGGCGGGTAAACAACATAGAGTTTCTTTTCATAAAAATGTTGCTTCTAGAAAAGAAAAGGTTTTGGAGTTGATTCATTCGGATGTTTGTGGTCCTTTAAAAGTTAGAACACATGGTGGTGCACTTTATTTTGTTACTTTCATTGATGATTATTCAAGGAAAGTTTGGGCTTTTCTACTAAAAACTAAAGATCAAGTTCTAGAAGTATTTAAGCATTTTCAGGCTATGGTTGAAAGAGAAACAGGGCAGAAATTGAACTGCATCCGATCAGACAATGGTGGTGAATACATTGGGCCATTTGATGAGTATTGTCGCAGCCAAGGTATTCAGCACCAAAAGACAGTTAAGAAGACTCCTCAACAAAATGACGTTGCCGAGAGGATGAACCGCACCATTGTAGAAAGAACAAGGTGTTTGCTTTCACAAGCTAAATTGCCAAGATCCTTTTAAGGTGAGGCAATGAGTACAGCGGTTGGCGTGATCAATTTGTCTCCTTGCTATCCTTTGAATGGTGATGTTCCTGAAAGAGTTTGGACTGGCAAAGATGTGTCTTATGAGCACTTGAGAGTGTTTGGTTGCCGAGCTTTTATTCACATTCCAAAGGATGAGAGGTCCAAGCTTGATAGTAGGTCAAGACAATGGATTTTTCTTGGCTATAGGCGTGATGAATTCGGGTATAGATTATGGGATCCGGTCGACAAGAAAGTCATTCGAAGCCGTGATGTTGTGTTTCTTGAAGACCAAACAATTGAAGACTTTGGTAAAGGTGATCAACCGGAGCCAAAAACTAGTGATCTCATTGACATGGATCCATCTCCTTCATCTTCAGTTGATGATGAAAATGGGGGAGATGTGCAGCCACCCATTGAAGATGTAGAGGATGATACTAATCCTAATGAAGTTGAGCCAGAAATTAAGGAAGAGCATTCAACTCAAGAACCGTCACCACAACTTGAGTTGAGGAAATCTACAAGGGATCGACAACCTTCAAGAAAGTATCCTCCCAATAAATTTGTGTTGATTTCCGATCAAGGGGAGCCCGAGGCTACCAAGAAGCAATTGAGCATACAAAAAAAGGTGATTGGAAAAAGGCCATGGACGAGGAGATGAATTCCTTGCTTGAAAACCATACTTATGATTTAGTGAAGTTGCCTAAAGGGAGGAAAATTTTGAAAAATAAGTGGGTTTTCAAATTGAAGAATGATGGCAAGAATCTGAGGTACAAGGCACGTCTTGTTGTGAAAGGTTTTGGGCAAAAGAAAGGCATTGACTTTGACGAGATTTTTTCTCCAGTTGTGAAGATGTCTTCTATTCGGGTTGTACTTGGCATGGCTGCAAGTATGAACCTTGAAGTTGAGCAATTTGATGTGAAGACTGCATTTCTTCATGGTGATCTTGAAGAAGAAATTTACATGGAGCAACCGGAAGGTTTTGTGGAGAAAGGGAAAGAGAAATTTGTTTGCAAATTGAAGAAAAGTTTGTATGGCCTCAAGCAAGCGCCGCGGTAATGGTACAAAAAATTTGACTCTTTCATGATGAATAATGGTTTTTCTAAAACCACTTCGGACCATTGTGTGTTTGTGAAAAATTTTCCGGATGGTAAATTTATAATTCTTTTATTTTATGTTGATGACATACTAATTGTGGGTCAAGATTCTACCATGATAAACAGGTTGAAGTTAGAGTTGAGTAAATCTTTTGCTATGAAAGATTTGGGGCAGGCAAAGCAAATACTTGGTATGAAAATTGTTCGTGATCGCAAAGAGGGACTGATTTGGTTGTCTCAAGAAAGCTACATTGAGAAAGTTCTTGAGAGGTTCAACATGAATAAAGCAAAGCCGGTTGGTTGTCCACTTGCGGATCACTTCAAGCTTAGTTCGAATCAATGTCCTACAAGTGAGAAAGACAAGGAAGAGATGCTGAAAATTCCTTATGCTTCAGCAGTTGGTTCTTTGATGTACGCCATGGTTTGTACAAAGCCGGATATTGCTCACGCCGTTGGTGTGGTGAGTCGTTTTCTCTCTAATCCGGGCAAAGAACATTGGGCAGCGGTAAAATGGATTCTAAGGTATCTTCGAGGGACTTCGAAGGTGTGCTTGTGTTTTGGGGATGGTAAGCCGATGCTTGATGGGTTCACAGATTCTGACATGGCTAGTGATGTTGATTCTAGGAAATCTACTTCGGGGTATTTGATGACTTTTGTAGGGGGAGCTGTGGCATGGCAATCTAAATTACAAAAATGTGTTGCTCTCTCAACTACTGAAGCTGAATTTACTGCCATTACGGAAGCTTGCAAAGAAGAGTTATGGTTGAAGAAATTTTTGCAAGAGTTGGGTTTAAAGTAAGAAAAGTATGTGCTTTATTGTGATAGTCAAAGTGCTATTCACTTGAGTAAAAATTCTACTTTTCATTCGAGATCGAAACACATTGATATGAGATACCATTGGATTCGTGATGTGTTAGATTCGAAATTGTTACAACTCGAAAAGGTTCACACATATGATAATATTTCGGATATGTTGACAAAGACTTTGTCGAAGGACAAACATTTAAAGTGTCGAACTTTGGCGGGTATGGTTGATGTCTTCACCTAAGTCGGTAGGGGGAGAATTGTTGGGTATACCTTCTTATTGGAGTGTGGGACACAATTGATTTTGGAAAAAGAGTTTAATTTGGTTTATTATTAATTATAATATATTTTTATATATTATATTTAATTTGTGGAGATCTAATCCAATTTTGGAAACAACTAAGGTTTGATAAAAAAAAACCCTAGATTCAATATATTTTTTCGTATTGTTTTTCCCAAGGAAAAACAAACGGCAACATCATATTCTTGGCTTGGTGAGATAGTGCTTCGGGTAGATTGCTTTGGTGAAGCAACAGCACATTGATTTGGGTGCATCTTTGTTTAGATTGCTTTGGTGAAGCAGCAGCACATTGATTTGGATGCATCTTTGTTTGGGTGCTTTGGTGAAGTTGATTTGGGTCATTATTTTGGATCTTCTACAATTCTGGTTCTGAAGATTTTGGTTCTTCTATTTGATGAGGTCTTTCCTCTTTGTTTATTTGTGATTATTTGGAATTCACCTAAGGGTTGTTTTGTGAGACCTTTCGTGTCTCGTTTATAATCGTTTGGAACTTATTTGGTTGATAGTGGAATCGGATTTCGATCCCGTGGACGTACCTCACATTGAGGGAACCACGTAAAATTCTTGTGTTGCCTTTGATTTAATTTTTCCGTATTAGTTTTTATTCCCATTGATTGATTTACTTGTGGGGAATCACATCGATTTTCCCTAACAGAATTTTTGTATGGTAGTTATATCAGAAATAAAATATTAGATAAATTACAATAAATCTCCTTAAAATATGATTCATTTGCACTTTGCTCTCTTAATTTCAGAGCTCAATTGTTGATCATCTTGAAATATTACCTTATTACAATTAATCTCTTCCGTTAGAGTTCTGTTAGGGATTTACATAAAATTAGTCATGTACTATATGAAATACTTACTAAATTTTTAGAACAATAATGTTCTTATCTGGTGAGCCCGTTTGTACTTTGTCATGAAAATAAAGAAGGTGAAGTGCAAATGAGATCACCAAATAAGAGCATAATTGTCCTAAGAAATTAATAAGTGTATCATGTACTTCACTTATGATATGATTTTGTTTAAATTTCTAACAAAATCTTAGTGGAAAGTATTGAATGTAACAAGATAATACTTTAAACTGTTGAGTTTTGAAATAAGGGCGAATAAAATGCAAATAAGTTGTAGTTTAAAAGAATTTAATGTAATTTACCTAAAATATTTAAAGTAGATTTAAGATTTGTAAGATGTAGAATACACTCAAAATGATTGTAGTTACAATTTTTATTTACCGTAAAAGAATGATCTCTCCTTTTCCTCAACCTCTCTTTCTTTCTTTTTCGTACCCCTCAATTCATTCAACTTATTATTTCTCAACTAAAGAAAAAGAAGAGGAAAGAAAAGAAAAAGAAGAAAATGAAATACATGAAGAATTTTTGCATCTCTTTACAAGAACACAACATGAAGAAATTGAAATGATTTGAATTATGGAACTTGCACAGCTAATCACCAAGTCTCAGTACTCTGTTCAATAAATTTTATTAACAAATGATTTTCATGATAAAGAAAGTATTGAGTGTAACAAGATAATACTTTAAACTGTTGAGTTTTGAAATAAGGGCGAATAAAATGCAAATAAGTTATAGTTTAAAAGAATTTAATGTAATTTACCTAAAATATTTAAAGTAGATTTAAGATTTGTAAGATGTAGAATACACTCAAAATGATTGTAGTTACAATTTTTATTTACCGTAAAAGAATGATCTCTCCCTTTCCTCAACCTCTCTTTCTTTCTTTTTCGTACCCCTCAATTCATTCAACTTATTATTTCTCAACTAAAGAAAAAGAAGAAGAAAGAAAAGAAAAAGAAGAAAATGAAATACATGAAGAATTTTTGCGTCTCTTTACAAGAACACAACATGAAGAAATTGAAATGATTTGAATTATGGGACTTGCACAACTAATCACCAAGTCTCCGTACTCTGTTCAATAAATTTTATTAACAAATGATTTTCATGATAAAGAAGCATTTTATAATGGGAAATACTAGGTTTCATGAAAACTTTTCATGAAAATCATCATGAAAACTGTCTGCACCGTTAGATCAGATATGATCTCATAATCCAACGGTGCAGATGAGTTTTCATGATGATTTTCATGAAAGTTTTCATGAAACCTAGCATGACCCTTTTATAATACACACACACACCAACCAAAAAAAAAAGACAAGAATTATTTATTCAAAGAGTTCCACATACAGCTCTCATGCCATTTTTGTTTTGAAAATTTGCTATAGGGTTAAGTCTCATGGATTATGAAACAACTTTAAAGAGGGGGTTAGCAATCCCATGAGAGAGGTGGTATTATGTAATTTCATAAATTTAATCTCAACCGATCACTATATAGTACACCTCACTAATAATCCCTCACTAAAACAAAACCTCATAAACAAGATGTTTGAAGTTGCAAAGGGGAAGGGAAGGAGGAGCCGCCATGGTTGCAAATATAAGCCGTTACGTATTGTATCAGTTGATCTGTTTTGGGTGAGGAGGTACTAAAAAAATCATTGTAAAAAAAAAAAAAAAAAAAAGAAACTAGAAAAAAAAACAAACAAAAATTAAAAATTGATAATCCTTGTATTTTGTTTCATATATTATTTTGGTATTTGCATTTTAATTACCAAATAAGATTTTTGATAAAAAAAATAATCACTGACTTACAATTTTACCTCTAAAAGCTCAACACATAGTGCACATTTAAAAAAAAAAATACTAACTGATATTATCAGTTGGACTTAATTGAAATAAATTAATTGACACAAAATTATAAATTCAGATCAAATTCAAGTTAATTGAAAAAATGTCAAAAGTATAGCAAAAAGAAGAAAAGTAAATTCTCACCTCTGAAATTCTTCCCGATCCCATTCATGGCTTTGGAAAACTGAGAGTGAAGAGGGACCAAACCAACAAAGACATAGCCGATGTCATACAAAGGATTGAAACAAGCTCACAAAATCTAGCAAGAAATGAACCGGCGGCGGTGTCATGAATTAACAAAGCTGTGAGGGCGCCGGTAAAGGCATACACGAGTGATACAACAAATGCATGAAACCCGGAAGAGGGGATGCCGTTGAATATCACGGTGGGAACAGGGTTGCCGTTTTTGTATTGGTAAGGAATGACTAAGAGAATTGTGGCGAATAAGAAAGAAATTATCAAGATTGTTTCCAAAAACCTCGTTCTGATCACTTGCGTTGATGATCTCGATTTTGCGTCATTTGAGATCACAGCATCCATAACTGAAATCACCTCTCTTTATTTGTATATTGAGCTTCGATCGGAAACGGAGCAACATTTATATAACAGGCAATGTATCGCGTGGGTCCCCTGACTGCGCCGCCGCACTGTATTCATTACATGTGCGTCCCTGACTGCACCGCCTCACTGTAATTCATTTGATTTTACGATGTAAACTCTCTTTCATTACATGTGGGTCCCTGACTGCACCGCCTCACTGTATTCATTTGATTTTACGATGTAAACTCTCTTTCATACTTTTATCACTTTATATTCATGTGGGCACCAACTCAAATTCAAATGGTTTACTTCGCAAGTTTCACCATAAAAGTAATTC
Source organism: Camellia granthamiana (assembly GCA_036172215.1). Lineage (NCBI taxonomy): Eukaryota > Viridiplantae > Streptophyta > Magnoliopsida > Ericales > Theaceae > Camellia > Camellia granthamiana. The sequence goes on along the minus strand of CM069907.1, from coordinate 38,048,287 downwards.
TTGTAAAAAAAAATTAGATTCATTCGACAATTATAAATATGAGAACAAATTTTTTTTATTTTATTTCTAAAATAAACAACAAATATAATGTAAATTTAAATTATTCATTTTAAAAAACAAAATACAATTTATTTATAGATTTATAGTTGTCCGATTAAATTAATTTCTTACCTAAATAATTTTTAGAGGTTGTTTGGGATGACCTAAATAAGTGCATTTTTTATCTTTTTACGAAAAAATATTCAAAAAAATAGAGAAATGATATGATGAAAAAAAGATAAAAAATGTGTACTTATTTAGAATAGCCAAACTTGACCTTACTACAAAACTTACAAAGTAGGCTATTTTATATCATCTGTGTGCCCGCCACAGCCGAGGCAGAACCATTGAGATACCGGGGTTCCCCCAGGTCTTCAAAACTAGAATAATACCTCTATAGTTTATGTGTATATTTATAAAATATGTAATGGAATGATCCCATAATTTTATGAGAATTACTTATTAATTTTTTACTTCATCAAGATTTTACAATGTATAATATGATGATCTCCAACTGTTTTATAACTTAGTTTATAGCATTAATTTTATTGGGTCAATTTTATTTGTACAAGATATATATGTCACTTTTATTTGTTTTTTCTTTTAAAAATAAAAAGGTATGTATATGTTTGGGTAAATTACACCTTCAACCCCTGAGATTTGGGTTTAATACATATCACTCCCTGACATTTGGAAAATTACACTAATCCCCTATCATTGTAATTATTTAGACAGAATAAAGATATTGAACTCATGCACTCTCTCTTTTTTTACTTTGTTTTACTTGTTCTTTTTTTTTCCGTTTCCTCTACTTTTTTTTAAAATGTAATTTCCTCTGTTTTTCTATTAGGACTTGTTACCTTTTATATAAGTAAGGGGGTTTGTGAAATGAGAATATTAACCACAGGGATGGGAACGTAATTTTCAAAACATCAGGGGGTTGGTAGTAATTGGACCAAATCTCAATGGGTGTCAATGTAATTTACCCTATATTTTTTATTTAGAATAAATTACACTAACCACTCATTAAGTTTGGAAAAATATAATAAACTCCATAAATTTGATTGAATTATATTAGACTCTCTCAAAGTTTTAATTCACATAACATTTGACATATTTTCATCAATAATTCATTAGTTATATGAATAAAAAAATAATATTATCATATATTTTATATTGGAATGAATATTATATATATATAATCTTTATATCTTCACACTGTCAACATAAACCTTGATCCTCTTAGCCTCATTAAAAGGGCAATTGGTGTCACAATGGCGAAATGTGAAGCTTGCCGTATTATCTTCAAATCTCATGGGAGATCAATATAATTTAGAGAAAATTTGTGAAAAGTTCATTTTAAAGAGGGTGTATGGCGTTAGATCCCATGAGTATTTTTTTTTTTAGTGAGAAGTACACTATTTGTAGAATATTTTGGTGAGAAGTAAATTTTTTATTTTATTTTGGAGAGCATTTTATTTTCAATTTTATCCTTTAACCTTTCTGTTGAAATCTTTTTATCTGTTCAATTTTTTTGAACCTATCTATTCAATTATTTTTCCCTTATCTGTTGAAATTCAAGCTTATTTTTCCCTATCTGTTGAAATTCACCAAGCATATTTCCCATATATATTGAATTTCACAAGCCTATTTTTCCCGTATCTGTTTAATTTTTTTTATTTGTTTAAACTGTGATATATATACACACAAATATATATAGAGAGGAGAGAGAGACTGATATGTTCACATTTTTTTATCTGTTTATTTTTTTTATCTATTCAAATCAAATTCTCATTTACATAAATACATATATGTGTGTGTGTGTGTGTGTATATAAAAAGAGAGAAGAGAGAAGAGAAAGTGATCTGTTCAAATTGTTTTCCAAGTCAAAGAAGATGAAGATCATGATGGAGATAGAGATAAAGATCTCTCTACTACCACCACCACCACCACCACCACCCCTATCCATTGCTTCACCATTCACCTTCTTAATCTCCCGCAACCAATCAGGCACCACCTTCTCTACCGCCGCTCAATTTCAGCCACCCGTTGACACCCCAACCTTCCATTCCTTCATCATCCGTTTCTCTACCTTCGTCTTCCATGACCTCTCTCAACGTTGGCCTTGGTTAAAGCTCGTCGACCGCTCCTTCTTTGCTTACCCTGACTCTCTTCCTTCGATGCTACCTCTCGCATTCACAAAAACCTATCTTACTTCCTCGTCTTAGCTCATACACACACACGCGCGCGCGCGCGCACACACACACACACACACACACACACACACACACACATCATCTTCCTCTACTTCCTCATTACTTGACTTTTCCTCTACATTTTCCACCCCTCCGATCAACCCTTCGTCCTCTTTGCTGCACTTTTTTTTCGATTACAAAATCTTGACGAATCATCTCATCAATTGAGCAGAAGGATAATAATCACTACAAGAAATTTCACTTTTGGAGACTAAGCCTTATTTTAGTTGCCAATCACTTTTGTCAACTAATATATTTGGCCACCCGTTTGGTCGCCAATAGTTCGTTGAAGAAGACAATCGGCGACTAAAATTTTTTTGGTAGCCAAAAGTGACCTATTGGCGGCTAAAACTTTAGTCGCCATATATTTTTTTAAAACAATTAATATATATATTGTTACTTTTAGCGACTAAATTAGTTAATAGCCAATTGAGCATGTATATTTGGTGGCTAACTATTTGGTAGCCAAAAGTTTTACTTTTTGAGAATTGGGGACTAAAAATTTAGTAGCCAAAAGTTTCCTTTTTACAATTGGCGACTGAAAGTTTAGTAGCCCGAAGTTTCATTTTTTTACAATTGGTGACTAAATTCTTAGGAGATAAAAGCCAACCTGTGATATTTTCTTAGTCGCCAAAAGGTCTCATTTAGTTTTTATAATTTGTTCTGTAATTTTTTTTGCGCCACCGATAACCTATGCATATACAAAATTATTCATCCATTCATTCATTCGTTCAATTCTCAACCATTCAGTAAATATATTTCTCCACAACCTGTAGCATTCAATTTCCAACTATATACAAAACTTAATCATTAACCGTACATATCAAAGAAAATAAGAATCCATAAACATAGTATAATCCAACAAATATATATACTATCCAAACCAACAATTAAAATCCAAATTAAATAAAATCTTAATAACAAAACATATCAGGTGTACATGTTTCGGATCTCCAATCTCAGGGTCTCCATCTTGTTATCATGTGCTCTTGTGCAGCTTTGGATATGGTAGAAGAGGGTCGTGGGCTGATCCCAAATCCAGAATAAGATAAACATCTCATTATGTCATTGTAAAAATAAAAATAAATAAATTTAAAGACCAGAATAAGATAAATAATTGTATTAACTATTATTACATACAATTGATCTATTGTTAAATTCTGACATATAGGTCACCGCATCGGGGATCAATCCAGTCATTCGTTTTCTTCGACGTGTGACACTTCTCATAGAATTTACAAAAATTAGGCAACTATATGGACAACAAGATGAGCAAAAGAATAAAGATTAACATAAACTTCGAATAAAAAACGTGAACCACCACCCAGAGTAACAAATGGACAACAAGATGAGCAAAAGAATGCTAATTAATTGAGTTCTGAAAAATTGGAAAGAAGATGCTTAAATAGTTACACAAACCACTCATTAAGTTTGGAAAAAATATAATAAACTCCATAAATTTGATTGAATTATATTATACTTTCCTAAGGTTTAATTCACATAACATTTGACCTATTTTTCATCAATAATTCATTAGCTATATGAATTAAAAAAAATAATATTATCATCTTTTTATATTGGAATGAATATTATACATTTTTTTTTTTATCTTTATATCTTCACACCGTCAACATAAACCTTGATCCTTTTAACCTCATTAAAATGGTGATTGGTGTCACAATGCCAAAATGTGAGGCTTGCTATATTATCTTCAAATCTCATGGGAGATCAATATAATTTAGAGAAAATTTGTGAAAAGTTCATTTTAAAGAGGGTATAAGGTGTTAGGTCCCATGGGTATTTTTTTTTAGTGAGAAGTACACTCTTTGTAAAATATTTTGGTGAGAAGTAAATGTTGTTATTTTCGAGAACATTTTATTTTCAATTTTATCCTTTAACCTATCTGTTGATTTCTTTTTTATTTGTTCAATTTTTTTGAACCTATCTATTCAATTTTTTTTTCCCTTATCTAGTGAAATTCAAGCTTATTTTCTCCTATCTGTTGAAATTCACCAAGCATATTTCCCCTATCTATTGAATTTTACAAGCCTATTTTCCCATATCTATTTAAACTGTGATATACATACACAAAAATATATACAAAGAGGAGAGAGAGACTGGTATGTTCAAATTTTCTTATCTGTTCATTTTTTTTATTTCTTCAAATCAAATTCTCATTTACATACATAAATGTGTGTGTGTGTGTGTGTGTGTGCGCGCGCGCGCGCGTGTATAGAGAGAGAGAGAGAAAAAGAGAGAAGAGAGAGTGATCTGTTCAATTTGTTTTCCAAGTCAAACAAGATGAAGATCATGATGGAGATAGAGATGGAGATGAAGATCTCTTTACCATCACCACTACCACCACATCCATGGCTTTACTATCCACTCTCACAATCTCCCCTCAACCATTTAGGCACCATCTTCTATACCGCCACTCAATTTCAGCCACCCATTGACATCCTAACCTTCCGCTTCTTCATCATCCGTCTTTTCACCTTCGTCCTCCACGACCTCTCCCGATGTCGCCCTTGGTTAGTGCTCGTCCACCGCTCTTGTCACGCCCTAAGCTCCGTGACAACGCCGCACACTCATATAAGTGAGCATGCAAGGCTAAGAATCCAATCACATAACCCACAATGTAAAATATTCAAATTAAATCCTTAATTGTCATAATGTCAAAATCCATAAAAATAAATAGTTCTTATATGAAAATGTCCACCAAGTCCACTAATTTAATCCACTAACAAAACAATAATCCAAGTACTTAAATCACGGTCCTACTCTCGGCACTCCCACATGTAAAAAAAAATCCCGCGCAGCTCTACTTTTCAGAATCTGGAAAAAAAAATAAGGGTAAGCTAGATAACCCAGTAAATAACCAACCATCACTGCTAGCTGGATCAAGTATACAAAAATAAATAAATAAATCGATAACCAATAAATATAATTTTTTCTACAGTTCAATAAATGAACAATTATTTTGTAACATGGTTTCATAGCTGAAAATAAACAGTGTAGCAATACATTTTAATTGAAAAGACAATGAGGTAATTCGATGAAATTTCGTTGTTCAAAATTGATGGTTCAATATTCAAATGGTTCAATGATGCAATTCACAAAACCCAAGTCTTGGTGACTACGGTCATTTAGCCCGTGACAAAGCCCAGAACCACACATAGGCCGGTGGTAAAGCCCCAAAAGAAACTAGTTTCTGTGCCAATAAATAACCCCTATTGGCTAAGGTCCAAATCATAGTCAGACTAGAGTGATGTTCAAAATTCAAACAATACACAACTTTGAAATAAAACATTCGATATTTTCAGAATAAACATTTAGTACAATTTTCATAATAGTTCCACAAAATATTCAAATAATTTTCATAATAATTTTCGATGCTGTTTTATACTTGACCCATATTTTATTTTAAGAGAACATGAAGGCTATAAATAAATATTTATGATTTTAAACGATTCGATGAGAATAAAAATGAACCAACAGTGATAGAGGGTTACTTACCTCAAAAGCTTAGAAATAACACTCCAACACCAACTCCAAACACCCAGCTCCACCACTTCAATCACACAAACCTAATAAATAAAACCTCAAATAAATTAATATTTTTTACATGTTACATACATCCACAAAAGCCCCACTATATTAGATTAATGTATTGCTTTAATATCCAAGAGATCAAACCATTCAACCCAACTTTAAAGCCGAACACACCTTTACCCGTGATACAAAACTCCATTGTTTCTATTACCCACCCAAAGCTACACTTACACATTGCACCCAATTCTCAAAACCTAAGTAGGCACCTATAGATCTTCCAAATCCCCTTAATGCATTGATTGTTAAATTCCTCAACATAAACTTAATAATTAACAGTAAAGACAAATTTTACCTTAACCAATGGGTGTTCCAAAATCACCAACGTGCTGCCTCTAATCCCTATTGTAGCCTCACTTGAACCTCTCTTCTCTTTTTCTTTTCTTTTTTCTTTTACCTTCTCAAACCCTAGCCGCCTATGGAGCAATTCACAGCCTCTGTTTTGTTTGTTTTCCAAGACTTATAGGTGGGCTTATTAACCTAATTTCTCAAAGTTACAAAATTACCTATCTAAGTAATAGGAAATATAATGCCATCTCATAACTAATTCTTTGATATTAATAAATGACCCATATAAATTAATTTAATTACTAATCTATCCAATAAAATAATCATACACACAACTTGGGTTTTACAGCTCTTCTCTCGTTTACCCTGACTCTTTTCCTCCGACGTTGCCTCTCTCATTCACAAAAACCTATCTTACTTCCGCAATCACCTTTGTCTTAGCTCTCTCTCTCTCTCTCTCTCTCTCTCTCTCTCTCTCTCTCACACATCGTTTTCCTCTACTTCCTCACTACTTGACTTTTCCTCTACATTTTCCACCGATTCGTTCAACTCTTTGTCCTCTTTGGTGAACTTTTTCTACTTACAAAATCCTAACGAATCATCTCATTGATCGAACAGAAGGATGATAGTCGAGGCAACAAAGACGAAGTGTTGATGATTAAAGACTACATATATAAAACAATGGCAGTGACAACAACAACAGCAACAACGATGATGAAGATGACAGTGGATCTGAGTTCATAGATGTCACTGTCATGAGTGTGAGAGAGAGAGAGAGAGAGAGAGGGTGAACTGGTAGAGAGAGAAAGAGGAGGAGACGTGGAATACAAAGTGATTTTGAACAGATAGAGGCGCAGTTCCCAACAAATAAAAGGCGTGTGGATTTTTAGGTAAAAGAATTATGGACATTTTGATCATTTTGCCTTAACATGTTTTTATGAACAAAATATTTTAACGTATAGATTTTTGGACAAACAAAATTCAAATTTCGATTTGTGACCCGAGTGCCCTATAATTTACCTTTCTATTTATTAGATTATGTTAATTGGCAAAATGATTTAAAAGATAGTCTAATCAATTATATGCTAAATTGTAATTTATGGTTCAAAATTTTAGAAAAGAATGAAAAAATAACTTGCTAGTTTCATAATATATATATATTATGAAATATTATTCTCGCAACACTTAGCTCGTGTAAAAAATTGTCTTCTTTTATTTTATTTTTCATTTTTTTTATTTATAAATTTGATGTAATAAATTGTTTTTGATTAGTTACGTACCCCCTTTTTTTTTTTTTTTTTCACACCACAACCCTCCTTAACCAAAATTGCTGATTTCGTCCCTACCTACAAGAGAGGTAGATGAGGTATGGAGGGGAGACGATCCTCTTAAATTTGCCACCACACCTACATAAGGCTATTCATTTAAATTATCTATTTTTTGAAAAATTATGTGGTGGCCTTAGAATAAATCTATATGGTGTCTCAACTTCATATTTATTGGTTAAATAACTTGATAAGTGTTAAGTGATAAGTGGCGTGGAGCAATATTTGAAGATGATCAAATAATCACTCCTACTTTTATTTTTTTATGTGAGACAAGCCACAAAGGCTAAAAGAAGCTTTCTTAAGAAAATAAGGAATGTTTTTAAAAATGGCAAATTACACTTAACATCTTACCACTTTACACTTTATCTCTTAACTTTTTAATTGTGACAGTTAACTCCTTAGACTTCCGGTCAAATTCCAATTGAGTCCAATGGTTAACCATCGTTAGAGGATCAAACCGAAAACGCCCCACCTAACTGTCAACTGATATTGTTGGAACTGTAAAAACATAAATTCACATCTCTTTTCTACCCAAACCACACATTTGGATAATTCTATTTCCACACATCATTTACTTTTTGTGCACACACTTAATGAATTAATTTTTTCTTATAATTTTATCACTAAACAAAATGACCAATATGGATATCAATACACACATCAATCCTTAAAACTAAATTTTTTTACTACACTTCTTTTATATAAAAATTCTCAATACACATTTTCTTTTCAAAAAATACACACATCAAACTTAACTCTTTATTTATTTTTTTCCTTTCTCACTCCCTCCATTGATCATTGTTCACTTTAATATTCCTTCACTGTTTCTCATAGATTTGACTGATATTGCTCAAATTTTCACTCCTTATCCATTGCTTATAACATTGTTCCATTACACCCCACTGTTATTTTGATTTGTATGATGGCGGATTTACAAAACAATGAATGTTTAGATACAGAAAAAAAAAATGATCGTTAATTAAAAAAAAATTAGGCAACGAAGAGGTGAGTTTCTTTGGTTCGGAAGTATTTTTTTTTCATTGTCGCAATTATCATTCTAAAAATCAGTTTTGAAAATGTTGCACCTATACGAAAATTAATTTTTGAAAACATTTCATATATTCGAAAACCAACTTAAAAAATAGTTATATGTCAAAAATTTATATTTGGTTCGGAAGTACAGAATCAAAAGCTATTGTTTGATTCAGTTGTTGACTGTTGAATTTGTTTAATGTATTTGGATAACCAGTACCAAATTATTTCCATCTTGTTGCCAGTCAATATGGAAAAATAGTATAACAATAACTTACACTCGGTTTGCTTTTGAGTTTTGAAAAATATTTTTTTGGAAATTTCAATCCGTATTCTTTTGTTTTAGTGAACATTTTTGATATTTTAATTATTTTTTTTGGATTCACTTAATTTAGATACACTTAAAAAGCATACAAAAATATAAAAATTTAGTACATATTTTTTTGTATTTATTATTTTTTTAAAAGATTTTTGGCAAATAATTTACTTTTTAAATGTATCTAAATTAAGTGATTCTAGAAAGTAAAAGGTTGATTAAATATGTAAAAAGTTTACTAAAAAAAAAAAGATTTTAAAATTAACAAAAATACTTTTGAAAAATTAAAACTAAATAGAGTATTAGTTTTTAAAGAATAATAGTAAAATAATACAAAACATTATTGATTTTTTTTTTTTTTTTTTTTTTTTTGGCACACCGTAGTAAATATGGTTGGAAAATTGCTAGAGTGTGCCGAAAAAATGTCATGTGTGTAGGCCACGATTTAGGTTTTGACTTAGGCTTACGGGTGTGGCGGGAGTTTATGTTTTATGTGGCATGTGTACGTAATGTGTTGGAATTTTTGCACACATTATATGTTATGGGCATATTTGAAACATTTTGTGTGTAGAATGAGTAAAACAAAAGATAAACAAATTCATTAAGTGTATGTACTGAGAAAGATATTCACAGGGTGTAAATAGTGTGTGTGGAAATAGAATTACTCCACACATTTACTGTCATGCACTATAGAAAGCTCATATACATTTACCGAGGAATTTAAATTCAGTGTAATATTTTAACAAAAATTATAAAACATGATAAATTTTATAAATATAAATAATTAAAAATATAATTTTTTTTTCATAATTTTATAATAATTTTATGGTAGACTTGCTGATAAGTAATTTCCCCCATATATATTCTCGGAGAAGGGGCTACTGCTATGCCTTAAGGCACAACAGTTACTATTGTGCTCCTTGTGGGAGATTGTTCTGAGTGTTTTTCGACGATCTGAACTGTTCATATTATAGGGTTCATCGAGTAGATCATCCATACATAAAATAAAGTTGATTGGATATCTATAACCCTATAACCAAAGCACAATCGTTTCTATAAAAATTAGTGGTTAACATAACTTTCATAAATTTGTAAAAACAATTAGGGCCTAATCATGGGGTTATGAATATCTGATTAACTTGATTTTTTACATGAATAATATTCTTAACAAACCCTACAATATGAATGGTTCAAATCATCGAAAAACACTCCGGAAGATCTCCTAAAGAGGGCAACAATGCCCTCTTCTCCTATATTCTCTGCATTTGTATTCATAACATTCATATTCTTGAATAAATTGATCTCGTTAACATTCATATTCCAGAGTAAATTGATTTTGGTGACATGTCTAACAAACACTTCAGCTTTGTCCATTAACAAACATTGGTTCATTTCAATTCTTTTTTTATCAGTAAAAAGTAATATATTATTAGGATAATAAAATATTACAGAAAAATAAATGAAAGAAAAAATGCCCGTGAACGTAAGTTTATAGTTGAACCACATATATTTTCTGTTTTTGTGTGATTTCTTGCTTTACTTTCTTGCTTTCGTTTGTTTTGTCATAACATTAACAAACATTGGTTAGGATATATATATATATTGGTTAGATGGGAAAGTATAAGACTTAATATATTACACAACTGACAATAAATCGTCCAATAAAGTACATCGAAGTATAAAACAGATCACAAAAGAGATAAAGAGAACCACCACATAGGAAGGATACAAGTCTTCACATAGAGAAAAAACAAACCTCCACACAGGGAGCAGTGCCGGCCCTGGGCATGAGTCAACAAGGCCATGGCCTAGGGCCCCTCAAAATAGACCCAAAAAGGGGGTCCTCTTCTATTATGGTTTAGTGTAATATATTAGGTATGTTTTAAGTTATAAAAAAAAAATTAAAGAAGGTTTAAACTAACTTAAAATAAATTGACCTATTAAAAAATTGATAGACCCATTCAAAAAAATTAACATTATTATCTATTGAAAATAGACCCAAAAAAAGGGTCCTCCTATTATAGTTTATTGTAATATAGTAGGTATATTTTAAATCCAAAAAAAAAAAAAATTAAGGAAGACCCAAACTAACTTAAAATAAATTGACCCATTAAAAAATTGAAAAGCCCATTTAAAATAATTAACATTGTTATCCATTGAAAATGATTTTGCAAAAAAACTAGATTATGCAAGAATGATTGATTTATTTGCCTCTAAAAATGCAAGAAAAGCGAGGATCAAGCGACACTTATTAATTGTTGTAATGTAATATTAAGTATTTTTTGTGATTTTGACACAATTTTTTTTGTCTTTTATCTTCATTTTTTTTTTTCATTCAATGAAAAAAAAATGTGAAGGGCCCAAAAATTCATTAATTGATTATTGGCTTTAGGCCCCGGAAATCTCAGGGCGGGGCCGGGCCTGGCAGGAAGAAGAAAACCTCCATGAAGGGAGGAAACCTCTACATAGAGAAATATTATTGCAATACAAAAAAATAAAGCAAAAACGATCACCACTAAACAAACAATATCAATAGGATTCGTTCATCATCGTAACCGATAGTTTTGATACCTTAATTTTCACTCTACGTTACAAAATAAAACATTCTAGATCTGAGGTGATTACCTAGCGTACAACAACACGTTTAACAGTATCGAATCTTGGTCATGATTCAGATTTAAGACTAGATCTAAAAGCTTTCTTGGTAACATGCCGATGATGGAGACAAGAAGAACGACAATGGCTAACATGGTCATAGAAACTGCAGAAGAAGAAGCGGAGGGGCGAGGAAGGTTAGAGGCACCACCCTCTCCCCTAAAGAGCAGAGAAAGATAAAGCGTCTAGAAATTTTTAGAGAGAGAGAGAGTAGGAATAGGGTTTCTTAGAGAGAGAGAGAAATGATTTTTTCGTCCTTTTTTATTTTTAAGAAGGGGTAAAAAAAAAAAAAAACATTGAATATTAATGTTATGAATTACATTTTTTTTACTTGACATAATGTATCATTTTGTTTTGAAAACTCACTGGAATTGAACAATAAGTGTTAAATACCATGAAACTCATGAACTTATTATTATTTGATTGGAATTCCATTAACTTAATTGCATAGCTAGATAATTGTCGACCACAAAACATTTCACATGCAACCACAAAAAGTCATGTGCTCTGTTTTCTGCTCACCAAATGCAGAGAATATATATGTATGGAAACATATCTATATATTATATAAGAAAAATGACGTTTCTAACCCACAAGTCTTGTGGGAGTTTCAATATTCCAATCTTAATTTTCTAATTTTCTAATTAAAAAAAAAAAAACCTTCCGCCCACCATTTAATTTCAGCCTTTTTGAAATTTAAAAACCCCAAACCCTACCACCGCATCTTATTTTCAAGAGTTTAATCACCTAAAAGTACTATTTACAAATGGTATGGTAGCTCATATCCTATCTAAGATTTTTTGAACCAATAAGTCCTATTTAGTAAAATTGAGAATATTATCAGTGTTAGGACCTTTTGTTGTCAAATTCCATGGATCAAAACCAAGGGTGTAACAAGAGTTCTTTAAGAAGTTGGTTTCCTTCAAAAACAGGATTACTTTGGAGTTCTGCAAGAAGTTGGTTTTTTACAAGAAGTTGGTTTTCTTTCCCAACTAGGATTGTTTTGGTTTTCTATAAATAGTTGGGTTTCTCCCAAATCTAGGTTATTCATTGATTCATTCATTGAATCTCTCCAGATCTTTTTTTTGGATCTTAAGGTTTACATCTGGAGATATTTTATTATTTTTCTTTGATATTTTATTGAGTATTCAACTCATGGGTTAAAGAGAGTACATCAAAGGTTTGTTTGTTATACACAAGAGAAAGAGTTGTTCTTCAGTTGTGGATTCTGAAGAATTCGAGCCTGAAGCTTCGGTGAATTCTGGAGTGGCTCATTGGAAAGACAATTCTGTGGTGAATATGGGGTTGGAAGAGGCACATAGAGGTTGGTTCAATTAGGCGTTGTGGATTCGCTAGATAATTGAGAGTGATACCTGTGTAATTCCTTTAAATCTTCTTAGTGGACTGTTCTTGTGGCAGTTGCCCGTGGTTTTTTGATCACAATTGGAAGGTGTCCAATTGTGGTTTTTCCACGTAAAATCTTTGTGTCTCTTTCTCTTGATTGTTTGATTGGAATTGTTTTATTTTGCTTAAAATTGGTACATAATCACAAATCAACATCTAGGGGGTTTCTAGATTTTTCAATTGGTATCAGAGCGGGTCGTTCTATTTTTAAAAAAAAAATTCTTTTAGAATGAGATCTTGTTTGATTTGTGTGCATGTTCGTTTTTTGTCTTGCTTTGTTTTAAAAAAAAATAAAAACCCAAAAAGATTTTCTTAGTATGGTTTTGCAAGCTTGAAATTTGTGAGATGTCCTTGGTGCATATTGGAATTGATGAGAATAACCATTACATGTTAATATATGTGTGCTTTCTGTGGTCATTACTCATTTTGGAGTGTGTGTTTTTTGATTAGTATGTCTCATTCTGTACACACTCTTGGATTAGCAAATATGGGAGTCTTCCGCCTTAGTGATTATTTTTTATGGACTTCTGACATTGTATCTTTTGCTTTTCTAGAGGAATTGACCTATACTAGCATATCATGGGTGATGTTGAGTCTCTTAACCACCTTCCATCTTTTTGCATCTCCATGGCTTTCTCCTCTATTCTTTGTAGTCCAGGCATGAGGAAAAGGCTACCTCAGAGTCACCAACCAGGCCATCCTTAATATATCTATGCTTCTCTGGTTCGGTTTCCATACTCTTGAGCGTGTTAGCCGCCAATGAGTGTGCAAAAGAAAGAAAAAATGTGCAAAAGAAAGAAAGAAAAAAAAAATGTGCAAAAGAAAAGAAAAAAAAAGATGTGAAAAAAAAAAAGGAAAAATAAAGGATTCATTAATTGAGGGGGAGCCTCCGCCTTTACTCACCAAATACCCCTTGATTCCTAGTGGTTTGACTTTCCTTAGTTATGCTAAGATTCTCTTATCGGAGGTCCAGCTTTCATATCACTACTAGGATTTGAATCTAGTGTTTGTCGAACTCCAAGAGTCACACACACACTTTTCTCATGGGATCTATGCTTTTCACATAATGCATCACTTTCTTTTATGAGGAATTTTCTAGAGGCTGTGCACATTGTGTTTTCAAGTAATTGTGTTTCTTGGATAATCTTGTGTGTTTCAAGGTACAAATCTGAAATTCCTTACTTGCTCCACCATATTACTTTTTGTCATTTTTCTTCTTGTTCACTGTTTTCAGTGTTTGTGGTTATTTTTAATGAGGGTGAGTTTGGTTCATCATTACCAGTGTTTGATGTATATTGATGGTACAGCAGTTTGGTTGATGGTACAGTGTTTTTACTTTTGCTTATATCCTTCTTTGGTACAGTTGGATTGTTAGTATTTTGTTTATGGATTGATTTATATTTTGTTATTTAATCCAGTTCCACATATTTTGGTTGGCTTGTGTGTGGTTATTTTATTTCAGGATAATTGTTCAAGAACATGGATTTGAGTGTTGGTTCATAGTTGGTGGTGCTGCTTGAGAGATTTTGTTAGGAAATTTGTTTTAGATTGGTTTTATCCAGGATTTGACAAAGGGGGAGATTGTTAGGACCTTTTGTTGTCAAATTCCATGGATCAAAACCAAGGGTGTAACAAGAGTTCTTTAAGAAGTTGGTTTCCTTCAAAAACAGGATTACTTTGGAGTTCTGCAAGAAGTTGGTTTTTTACAAGAAGTTGGTTTTCTTTCCCAACTAGGATTGTTTTGGTTTTCTATAAATAGTTGGGTTTCTCCCAAATCTAGGTTATTCATTGATTCATTCATTGAATCTCTCCAGATCTTTTTTTTGGATCTTAAGGTTTACATCTGGAGATATTTTATTATTTTTCTTTGATGTTTTATTGAGTATTCAACTCATGGGTTAAAGAGAGTACATCAAAGGTTTGTTTGTTATACACAAGAGAAAGAGTTGTTCTTCAGTTGTGGATTCTGAAGAATTCGAGCCTGAAGCTTCGGTGAATTCTGGAGTGGCTCATTGGAAAGACAATTCCGTGGTGAAGATGGGGTTGGAAGAGGCACACAGAGGTTGGTTCAATTAGGCATTGTGGATTCGCTAGATAATTGAGAGTGATACCTGTGTAATTCCTTTAAATCTTCTTAGTGGATTGTTCTTGTGGCAGTTGCCCGTGGTTTTTTGATCACAATTGGAAGGTGTCCAATTGTGGTTTTTCCACGTAAAATCTTTGTGTCTCTTTCTCTTGATTGTTTGATTGGAATTGTTTTATTTTGCTTAAAATTGGTACATAATCACAAATCAACATCTAGGGGGTTTCTAGATTTTTCAATCAGCTTTTTCCAATTTTTAAAATTAAGAATATTATCAATTTTGTATAGTAATATTCCAGATAACTGTTTCATAACTGATGAAAAAAGGCAGAGCATGAGATTAAATGTTTTTGCCCTTCTACTTATTGGTTTGATTCAACTATCCAATAAAACAGAGAATATTATCATTTTTTTTTTAAATTTTAAAACTGACAACATTATTGGTTTTTTCATTTTTTTTTTTTCCAGTTTTGCATATCAATGTTCCATCATCATACTCCTTTATAGACACAAAATTTTCAGTTTTACACAAAAAATAATTCAATTTTTTCAATTTTTGCACATATATATTTAGTTTTTTTCAATTTCAAAGTTGATATTTTAAAGTTTTGAAAATCAAAATAAATGTCAAATCATCATGTTTCTTTTTAGATAATTATAAATGATAAACAATCATTATTTGAAGGGCAATTCTAACTTTTAAAAATTTAATGGGATATGAAGGTTCAAAAAATCTTAGTTAAGATTTAATGGGGTATAAGTTTATAAATTAGGACTTCTGTGTAAATGCCTCTATTTTTCAATTGACACCTCTCCATATTGCCGCACATTATTTTTTTTATTTACCTCCACACCTTGACACCTCCATAGCCACAATCTTCAATTTAACATAATCTTCAGAGTCTTCAATTCAACATGTAAGTAATGGTTTTTTTTTTTTTCATTTATTTATTTTTATTATGAGCAAAAATGTGATTGTGATTTTTTACATTCCGTTTTGATTACATAGCGATTGTATTTTTAAATTGATTGTATTTTTTTACACTCCATTTTAATCACATGGTGAGGAAAAAAATTATAATTGGGTTTTTTTTACTCATTGTTTTTTCTGAAAAAAAAAATGATTGTATTTTTCAAATATCAATTGGCTTAAGTTGTGAATGGATTTTTAACTCACTCTATGTTTTGAAAAAAAAAAAATGATCGTGTTTTTTAACTATCAATTGACTTTATTGTTCTTATTTATTTATTTATTATGAGCAAAAATGTGATTGTGGTTCTTTACACTTTGTTTTGATCACATAGTGATTGTATTTTTAAACTGGTTGTGTTTTTTACACTTTATTTTAATCACATGATGAGAAAAAAAAAATTGTAATTAATTTGTGATTGAGTGTTTAACTCATTGTGTTTTTTTAAGGGTAAACTACCAATAGGTCCTACTTTGGAGACTTATTACCCAATAGGTCCTACTTTGGAGACTTATTACCCATTAAGTCCTATTTGATAAATTTATTAAGTGATAAAGATAAATTTATCAGTCTTTTTTTTTTATGAAAAAATTTATAGTGATAAATTTATCAGTCTCTTTATTTTTATGAATAAATTTATAGTGATAAATTTATCAATCTCTTATTTTTATAGTGTTAAATTTATTAGTTAGGACCTGTAGGTAAATAAGTCTAGTGAATAGGACCTACACGTAAGTACCCCTTTTTTTAAAGACAAATTATTCAGTGCATTTGGTTTTAGTTTTCTGGAAACTGAGTTTTTTATTTTCGTGTATATATATATTTGGTTTTTAGTCAATATTTTTAAAATTTTAAGCAATTTTTTTTTACTTTTTTAAGTGCACCTTACTTATATGTATATAAATAGTAAAATATTTATGAAAAAATATTTTAAAAAATTAATAAATACACAAAAATTAAAAAAAATGTGCATAATTTTTGTAGTAAATTTTTTTTTTTGTATTTTTGGTATTTAGTGAATTTTTTTTAAAAAAATTACACAAATATTATACTTTTTAAGTGTATTTATGTTAGATGTATCTAAAAATTTAAAAAAAATTGCTTAAAATATTTAAAAAGTTCATTGAAAATAAAAAATACGAAAAATAAAAAAGTATAATTTTTTTAAAAGTGTTTTCTGAAAACCAAAACCAAACAAGCTGGTTGTGATTTTGAACTACCAATTGATTTCATTGTTTTTTTTATTTTTTATTTTTTATTATGAGCAAACATGTGGTTTTATATTTTTTACGCTCCGTTTTAATGACACGATTTTTTACGCTCCATTTTAATCATACAATGAGAAAAAAAATTGTAATTGACACCACATACCGCCACACATCTTATTTTTTTTATTCACCGCTACAGCCGCAATCTCCAATTGAAATTGAAATTGAAATTGAAATTGAAATTGAAATTGAACCATATTTTATTCACAACCACAATCTTTAATTGAAATTGAACAGCCTATAAGTAATATTTTTATTTATTTTTTTATTGCTCGCTTTCCTTTTTTTTATTTTTTTATTATGAGCAAAAATATGATTGTGTTTTTTTATACTTTGTTACAAGGTGATTGTGTTTTTTAACCTAGTTTTTATACTCCATTTTAATCACATACTGAGAAAAAAAATTTGTAATTGAGTTTTTTAACTCATTGTATTTTTTGAAAAAAAAAATGATTTATTTTTTAACTATGAACTGACTTAATTTGTGATTGAGTTTTTAACTCACTGTGTTTTTTTGAAGAAAAAAAAAACCATGTGTTTTTTAATTATCAATTGACTTCATTGCTTTTTTTTATTATTTTTTATTATTTATAATTATGAGCAAAAATGTGATTGTGTTTTTTTATGCTCCATTTTGATCACACAGTGATTTTATTTTGTAATTGATTGTATTTTTTTATACTCTATTTCAATCACATGATGAGAAAAAAAAAAAGTTTGGATTGTAAGAATCTCTGTGTTTTTTTTTTAAAAAAAAAATTATATTCATTAGGTTCACATAAAGTACCCACTATTGATGATGATTATATTATATTTTGTCCAACAAATTTATTTCAATAATGTTTCTTGGAAAAGATGATTATTAAGGCAATATTTACCAACGGTATTTCTATTTAAGGAACCAAATAAAAAAAATTTCTTTATTCAATTGACTTCATTGACTCCTTTTCCTTTCATTTATTTTGTCTATCAAATTTATTTCGTAATGTTTCTTTTAAAAAATGGTTATTAAGGCAATGTTTACTAATGATATTTCTATTTAAGGAAGCAAATAAAAAAAAATTTTGATCTAGAAAAAAAAAAAAAAAAAAACTGAGTGTGGGTTTTTTCTTTTTTTTCCTTTGTGTATTTTAATTGACATTCTTAATATTATAAACATTTTACAATACTAATGTGTCATGAATTTCACTAACTATGTCAATAGTTGCCAATGCACCCAATTTATCTTATAAAGCTATAATATAGATATAAATGATTTATATTGCGATACAAGTTTGATTTATCCTTTTGGTTGATTTTGTTGGTCTACAATTAAATTGTCGTTTTTAAAAACATTTTCAATCAAGTAATAGATTATTTAACTTTCTCTTTTACAACATAAATATTAACTACTATATCACTCATATTATGCACGAGATTATTTGTGTGTTTTTATTTTTCTGTTAAAAAATAAATGTATTCACTTTTATCTTAAATATAGATTGGTCTGAAAATATCTATGCCTTTTAAAAGGTAATATATATATATAATATGTAAGTATAACATTTTTACTTTATATCATTTTATAAATACATAATATATGTGTTGTTCATCAATTATAATATTAACTATTATGCTGACAATGCAAGAATGCTAATAGATGACTCACAATAATTTAGATTTTAGTTATAATATATTTTATTTATTCAATGAATTTCGAACAAATGTAATAAATTTTTATTTTTATTACTTCAATTATGAAATGTCAATATTTTATTTCAAAATTACATATATTTTATGCTAACAATTTAAAAATATATTTGACATAACCATAATTTTTTTTTTTTTTTAAATCTAATCCCGTGCATAGCACGGGTGATATGTTAGTACAGCTTTCCAAAGTGCAAGGGGTAGTAAATGTACAGTTTGGATGGAAAAAGGTTGTGAATTTATGTAGGTGCTCGCGGATCGATTTTTGACAGTTCGGTTTGGAAAAAATTGAACCCATAACTGCCTGTAATTTGAGTTGCGGTTTGTGAAGATAGGGTTCGTGGATGTGGGGGCAGTTTGCAAATTGAGCTTTTTCCATTAAAAATTTATTTTTTGGCTTGTTTTTTTCCCATTTTTAATTTTTTTTTGATTGCAGGAGATTTAACACTATCCCCCATTAAAGTTGGATTACCAAAAAAATTAAAATGAAAATTAAATAAAAACTAACATAGAAAAAAAATCACATAATTAGATTCGCGAGTGATAAGTATTTTAAACAAAACAGTGTGTGATATTATTATAATGTCAGAGCCTACAGGTTAGATAATCAAATTAAAGTGAGTGAGAGAAGAGCAGATTAGGGTTACACACTTACAAAACTTACAACAAAATCTGATGGTCCAGATTTAAAAAAAACAAAAAAAAAATGTATGTAGATGCGGGCGGGTGAGTGCGGGTGTGGGTAAAACCCGTGACCCACCCGCAACCAGCAAAATAGGAAAATCTTAAAGCGCATCTGACACTAACAATTTTGCAAAATCGCCTAAATAGGCATAGACGGTTTTCGCGGGTTGGATAACCCTATGCCTAGCCCTACTTGACAGTCATGTGTTGGGGGAAGGGGGGGGGAGGGGTTCTGTTTACTTCTTTAATGTGGGTTTGCTATTGGACTCAATTGAAATTTGACCAGAAATTTAAGGGGTTGATTGTCAACATTAAATGGTGGCAAAGTGTGACAGGTGTAAAATAAAAGGTGATGACTGTAATTTTGTCTTTTAAGAAAGTACCAAAACTTAACCCATTTTATTTTGAAAAAATCATCGACATAAACTTGACTATAATCTATGTAAAAAGAAAAAAAAAATCACACTCATTAGTACCTATCATTTACTTACAATAAATCTCTTAATTTAAACTTGTTAAATATCAAACAAATAAGAGTTTTAATTACTATTACTTTACCCCCCAAAAAATTCCCATAATACAATAGAAGAGTCAAGAGAGACTAGGCAAATGATTTCTCCCACTAAGTCCCTACGTGGCTAACTAATTGTAAAAAGTTTTGTTATATATATATATTGACTAAAATAATTACATAAAATAAAAAATATTTTTGTTTATGTACTTTTGAAAAATGTCTCCTAGTGATAAAGTTATGAAAAATTGGGAAAATTATAGAATGTTCTTGAAATACCATGTGTCCGTACTCTTTAATCAATTATCATTCAATATGCCTATTATGTTCCCCAATCACCTAACATTATATCTCACCTACCCACCTTCTCCACCAATCACAATACCATAAAATAGCACGTGTCTATATTATGAAATTACTGAATAATTACTTGAAAAGTTGATACCAACCACTCCTTCCTCACCTTAATTATTGTCATTTGAAAAGTTTTAATTCAAAAGCTAAATCATTGCCCTCTTAGCCAATTTTTAGCTGGAAAATGAGTCCTTATTTTTGTCACAAACTTTCTTTCTAGGAAGTTTCTTTCGTAAATACTTGGTACCCCCACCACTCCCCTCTCACCTAAATTATTGACTATTGAAATATTTAGAACCACATTCATTTAAATCATTGTCCTCTTTGCTGCTTTGATAGTTTGATATTATTATTATAAATTTGATTTTAATCAATTATGATTGTCAGAGCCAGAAAAAATATATCAGCTTAATGGGCCTAGTCAAAACAAGGAAGCCCATGGGACAGATATCACACCCCCCCATCTATAAAAGGAGGGCATCTCAAGGAATAAAGGTAATCCTCATCTCTCCGCACCACACAGCACACTAAACACTCTTTATTTCTTCATCTTTTTTCTTTGCTAACTTTATCATCGGAGTGTCTCCGGCCAACAACCTTGGTTGGGTGGCGCTGACCATGCTTATCTTTGTAGATTTATGGGATAAAGCTCATCTCTTTGTTGGATTTCTATAATCCATGTGAGAGAATTTTCTAGGTCTCACAATTGGCGTCGTTTGTGGGAATCGTCTGAAAGAGTCCAACGAAGTAAATAACAAACATGTAATTGTAAGTAAAAATTCAACAACACTTTGATAGTTGAAGCATCACGAGCCACGGCTAGTTTTTGAATTTTCTCTGTGATTAAACTTATTTTTTGTTCATGGTAAATCTTGGTGAAAAGTTTTAATATAAAACAAAGCTCATGAATTATAGCGACTTTGGTTTAGACCCGACCTATTTGATGTTCTGGATCCGAGTTTTATTGTCTTATATGGTTGCTCATGCCTTGTTTCTCCTTATTCCTCATTAAGTTTGGTTATTGGAGCGTCTTGGTTGCATTTGGAACTGGTTGGTGGCTTGCTTTTCAAAACCGTTGTTGCCAAGATTTTTGTCTCTTCGCTCGAGCGAAGCTTTATGTGCTTGAGCTGTATTTGAAAACCCTCAGTACTTTTGCAGGCCTGCAAAATTACTAGGAGGGTGCATTTTTCACTCGAGTGGTGTTTCTTGCGCTCGAGTGGTGGTCTTCTGTCTACAAAACTTCTTGGAGTTTGTATTCTACACTCAAGCGGTCACTTCCTACGCTCGAGTGGTCATACTTTTTGTGTCCGAATGCTCCAGTGGCACTTCTTGCGCTCGAGTAGTCTACGCGTATATAAAGTCCGTAGTGCACTGAAAAAGTCATTTTTTCTGCTTTTCTCTCTCTCTCCTCTCTTTCTCTTTTCGTCATTTTAGGGTTTCTTCGACCTTAAAGCTTGGGTTTTATCTAGTTATACCCATTTTCTACCCCTAGTCCTATAGATCAAAACATAGAGGATTGATGTGACGCCTCCAAAATAATCAGAATAAACCCGTCTCATAAGAGGAAATAAAATTGAAACAAAATACTTTCATTAATTAGAGTTGGTATACAAAAGGTGACAGACACATGCATTATATATTCATAAATGATTCATCTTGAATCTACAACATGTGTTACAAACAGTAATAGGAAATGAAAGCTAACAGATATGTAAATGCCCTAAAGGCTTACATCCTTCCAAGACCGTACTTAGTTACAACAAAATGAATCAGAAGCTCAATACACATAAAGCCTTTGAACAAAAGTGAGCTTCAGCTCCATAGTTCTCCCAAGCTAAGTCCTTGGCGGAGACATATCACAAGCACCTGAAAATGGTTTTTCCCAATAGGGTGAGCCAAAGCCTAGTAAAAACAATCTAACACAATATATAAATCTTAACAAAGATATAAATGTGATGTATATATGCAATGCCTGCCACTAGGAAATTTACAATTCTTTTGGGACCCATGCCATGCCAAGTCTTGTATCATAATTCATGCTATCCTAATCCCATTTTCATCTTAATTCATGAGTTATTTCCATTTATTACAAACAACCATACTGAGGATACAACTCAAAGGTTCTCAAATTAATATATTCGTCACACAAACACTTCGATTTGTCATTTTATGAAAATTTCGTCTGCGGGAATCGGCACCCATGTATATACAATGTTTTGGGACTTTCACCCTGGACACATAGGCAAACTTAATTCAATGGAGTCCATCTCCTTTCTCCTATCAAACACGGAATATATCCCATTTCTCCTCGCAAACATCATACATATACAATGTATTAAAACATAGTCATATTCAATGACAACTATTAAGAGATTAGTTTCAATTCACCTAATTCTCATACAATTTCTACAACACTCATGGCTATTCTCCACCGATAGTCCAAACAGATATTTTTAAACAGATATAAAATCTCTAAAACGGATAAATTATCCAAATTTCTATAGGTAAGAACTAATACATAACCAACTCCACCATTCATACAAATATTCACCCAATTTCATATTTCCAATGCCAATTTCATTTATTTATACAAAATAACCATTTGAAACCTTTTAGGGCAAAACCCCATTTTCGTCCAAAACCCAACCGATGTGCCAAAATCAACAATTTCAACACAACACATCCTCATATCGACACGCATAATCATTTTCAACACTTTCATTTGAAAACACCTATTTTGATTTTAAACCAAAACCTTAGGTTTGTCTAAAATCCTCCAAATCCCTACATTTATTTACACAACCACAAATAGCTAAGTTAAAACTCATATGAGAGTGTAGAAAGTCCCTACGTCAAGCTTAGAAGACCAAGGGAGAAGTGAAGAAACTCCAAAGATGCTGAAACCAAGATTTATTCAAATCAAAACGTAGCTCTCGAAGTGCTCTACCTTTTTAACAAAGGCACAAGGGTGGAGAAATCACTAGATATAGATGAAAAAGTAGAGAGAAGATAAGTTTTAGAGAGAGAGAGGGTCTCAACTTTAGGGTTTGGAGAGAAATGGATCTGAAAAGTGATGTAAAATGACCTTTTTACGAACTGATATATGCATAGTCTACTCGAGCGCAAGAAGTGACGCTCGAGCGTCAAGCACAATAAATTGTTTCACTCGAGCGCAGAATACACACATCTAGCAGTTTTGCAAACAATAGACCAATGCTGTAGTGCAAGAAAGGCCGCTCGAGCTAAGCCCGCTCGAGCGTAGAACACACTTTCCCAGTAATTTTACAGACCTGCAAAAGTACTAAGAGTTTGCAAAGCCCGCTCAAGTGCAAGAAGTGCCGCTCGAGCAGAAGAGCAAAATTTTGGGCAACAACAATTGGGAAACCGAACAACCAACCTATCCTAGACACAACTACAACAATCCAATAGCCAAGTTTAAGGGAAAAGAAGGTAAACAAGACATATTCAACAGTACGAAACCAAGAAACCCGAGTCCTGTCACGACCCAAACCCGCCCCTATGGGTTTAGTACCGTAACCGGCCATCAATTCGAGATTGCCGAAGGCCTGCTTAACAGTGAAACAGTAATATAGAGTACAGGGGCTGGCGGAAGCCAAAACAGTAATTAAAAGATGTCCAATGAGCTGTGACAATCTGTATGCAAAAAGACTTTTCATATCAAATTTACATTCAGTACCAAAACAATATGCACAATATATACAAGCATTCAGGGTAGGGATCAAACCCCTACCATCACAGTACAGTACAAAGATCATTCAGTCTATACATTATTACAAAATAGAGGCAAAAAAGGGAGAAATCTAAAACACCCCTAAACAGCCTTGGCTTGGACAGTTCTGGAACCTCGCAGTGAGGCACGAAGGTTGGCTTGACAAAACTGGAGTTTACCCTGGTGTTCCTAGCAACGGTCCGGTGCCTGAACACCTACATATATATATGAGCAGTGAGCTAAAGCCCAGTGAATAACATATGCGTAAAGAGGTTAAGAATGAATGTCCTTTCAGTAGTGAAAACAGTCAATTATCAGTACATCAGTCATTCAGTCATAGCAGTCATAAATGGTACATCCAATAGCAAAAACAGTACAGTAGGTCTTAATAGACCGAACAGTCAGTTGATGGCCATCATATCTGTAAACAGTAGTGGTTCCAACATGGGAACCGACAGAGATCTCTGTGACAGGAGCAGTACAGTACAGTAACAATAGGTTGCTAAGGATGCCACAATACAGTTCACAATTAGGACATCATTCAATCAGTAACAGTATCATTTCAGAAAATAATACAGTTCAATTGTTCAGAAGATAATCATTATTGAACATATCTTTACAACATTGTTACTCACAGAGTTCTAGGCTACAGATAAGCTAGATCGTCCTCGGATGCCAACCCTATAGTTACAGAATGAACACACACTAAGTCACATTCTTGGGAATCGAAGACTTAGTCCTTACTTAGACTCGGTGTGGTTCTACATCAATATCCTCATTAAGATGCCTTAAACTAGGCCTAAGAATGCCTAGGATGGAAAGAGGATGCAAGGATGCACTTTGAAACACTTTTCAGAATTTTCAGAAAACAGGGGTCTCGCTCGAGCGTGGCTTTCTATGCTCAAGCGGACATGCAGACAAAGGAGCTCCGCTCGAGCGTGACTTCCATCGCTCGAGCGGACTGTAAGCTACAGTGAAAATACTGGATGCTCAAAATTCACGCTCGACGGGCGCTCGATCTCCGCTCGAGCGTGAGATACAAGTCCTCGCTCGAGCGTGGACTATCTCGCTTGAGCGGACTGTAAACTCATGCAAAGTACTGGATACACGAATTTCACACTCGAGCGTCACTTTCCTCGCTCGAGCGGAAGTCATGATCACAAAGAGTACGCTCGAGCGTGGAGTTCCTCGCTCGAGCGTGGGTCCAAAATCTGGAAATTCCAAATTTGAACTTCAAGCTCAAAACCAAGTTTTAATGCACCAAATTCTATCCTCTTGGGCCAATTTTCTGGAAAACTCTTCAAAACTCATAATATAACATGTTTTAAAGATCAATTTGAGAAATCAAAGCCCAAAGGTAGTTCAATTAAATCCAATTTCAAACCAAAGTTCAAGAACATACTTCCAATGTGACATGCATGAATTTAAACCAATTCAAAGCTTCAATCACTAGCTCAAATGAGCCAATCTTTTCCAAACAAGATGAAATCATGGACTATAACTGCAATATGGACATGCATGTAACAATTTTCCATGGAAACAACTTTAAACTCATCCATATAGGCATGCATGCATGATATATGCCACAATGCAACATGCTAGGTCCAATTCAAGACTCAACTCTTCAATATAACATGAATGTAACATGAACCATGCAAGAACTATCTTAAATACACAATCAAGAAGGTAATTACTCTACCTTAAGTTTCCAACTCCAAGTATAGAAGCTCAATTTTGCAATTATCTTCCAAATCCTCTTAGCCTCCAAGCAAATTCAAGATGAAAACAAGTTTTCCTCACACACTCTCTCTCTAGTCGGCTATGGCTCAAGAAATGGGCTGATGAAATGTTGATTCTAAGTCTCAAAATATGATATGGAGTGGGCCACTAAGTGGTAGTTTGGTAAATAAGTCCAACTATTGCAATTTAGCATTATTTAATCTAATTTAATCATACTAATTCAAATTTCAATTAAATATACCATAAAATCACATTAATCCTAATTAGCATAAAACATTAATCAATTTCGGATTCGGCCGCCGATAAGGCTTTCAATTTGCAGTTTGAAGCATAAAACACGAACATATCATTTAAGCGACAAACAGATAGATATGCAAATAACACAATATGTTCATGCAATTAATTCAGAATTTCAGTCTAGTCAGTTACTTATCCAGTTCAGTCACAATTTAGCAGTGGTCTTATCAGTAAACAGTGGTGAGGGTTATTACAAGTCCAGAATACAACAAGGATCGGGTCAAAATCAGAGTCGCTAAAGTTACGAGGGCTTCGATTTAATCTGAGCCGATCGTGTTTTCATCGCCGGTGGATTTTCGACTTTTCTCCTCTTCGGTTCAAGAGGTAGGGATTCTTGAGCTTCTCCTCAATACTTCGCTATAGATAGAATTGTGATAATTTTTATGGCATTTGAAAAGATGGTTTTATAGTTGATTTTGTTAAAAGGCATATGGGTTGACTTGGGTTAAATTGGTAGAATTGGGAGTTATGTTTATAAATGATTTTGGGTTATAAAAGCATGTTTAGGATGTGGGTTTGAAAGGGTTTGGAATTTCATTCGTGATTTTGGAATGTTAAAGAGAAAGATTAAGGTTGAATAAACAAAATTGGGTTATGAGTGGTTGTTTATGAATATTGGGGATTTGGATTAATATTGGGGGATGTGGGCTCTTGTGTTTGTTAGGATTTG
Organism: Camellia granthamiana; assembly: GCA_036172215.1. Taxonomy (NCBI): domain Eukaryota; kingdom Viridiplantae; phylum Streptophyta; class Magnoliopsida; order Ericales; family Theaceae; genus Camellia; species Camellia granthamiana. The sequence goes on along the minus strand of CM069907.1, from coordinate 38,021,364 downwards.
GAGCAGTGATGTTTTGTTTTCAAAATAAAGTGGAACTAATTACCTTTTCATAAAACACAAGTGTTTGCAATGAATGGGGATATGGAATTACCTAAGGGTGTATTCATTGTTTTAATTATGTAGAAGGTGGCTAGAGTTTTGTCTTTGACCATCGGTAGAGGATGGTAGTGCTTGTTATAGACATAAGTTATGAGTACTATTGTAGAGTGAGCTAGGTGATGTAGAATGGTATGTTGCTGATTGTAAATGAACATTGTGAATAGACAATTCCATTATTGAGTTATGGATTAAGTGGTTAGAAGGAACTGGAATGCTAGTGGATGTGGCCATGTTATGAGACTATGTGCGATTGTTATGGCTTTGGTATTTAGTAATTTGTATTGTATTTTGGAAACATTTTGAAAATGTGGGAAAACCCGTGTTCAACGGCGGTGTGTGGAGCACATTTTGAAGAAGTGAGTTAATTCATTTAACTATTAATAGTTGTAGTGGTGATAATTGGACTAGGTGTATGTATTACACCCGTGTATTATTTTGTTGGTTAGCTTGTTATGCTTTTAATGTGATATTGTTTGGGGGTCCATTTCCCACCATATTGAGCCGGCAAAGCGTGGCGCCTTGATAGAGGTTTCCTCGTCCCTTCCGGTTTGCGCCTGGTAAACTGTGAAGGGGGGTTTATTTCCCGCTGTATTTGAGCCGGCAAAGCGTGGCGCCTTGTGATAGGTTCTTCGTCCCTTTCGATTTGCGTCCGGTAAAGTATGACCTGCGGGACACCCCTGTCTGGGTGAGACCAATAAAGTGTTATGTGTTAGCTGTGTTGTGGAATCTGCCATCCGTGCTGTATGCCGGTAGAGATGAAATTGGTTGTATGTATTATTCTCAGTTAATTATTTTTAGATATGTGGGTTATTGGTTTTACGCATTGTGGTTGTCTTTTGGTCTTGGGGCCTATGGCTAGGGAAGATGGTTGCTGTATTAGTGTGTAGATGATATGGAGTTGGGTCATGACTTATCTATGGGGTTGTGATTTCAGAACAGATGTTTAAGTGAGATTTCTTTATGTTAACGTGGAAAGTTTTATCAAAGAAAGAATGGATTTTTGAAATGTTATCTTTTGGAAGTAATAATGAAAATGTAAAAGAAGAGAAATGGTTTCCATATTGTGTTGTGTCAAGAGGAACTTTTTGGGTAAAACACATTTATATAAATGTACTTTTGGATATTAACTGTTATACTACTTATATGGGATATCATGGTGCATGCATGATCATTTTTATCTATATGTTGTGATTGGTTAGGACCATTGGGATCTCTACTGGGTTTAGTGCTCATCCCGCGTATTGACAAATTTTTCAGGTAAAAGTTTGGAAGATTGTTCGGGACTTGATGGCTTTTACGTTTTTGGCCATGGGGACTTTGTAATTGTTGGCCGAGAGCCTTGTATTGTATAAAGGTAAACCCTTTTTGTTTTTTTTTTTTTTGTTTTTTTTGTTTATTGTTTTTCAATCTAAGCCTTAGGGCATTGAACTATGTCTTATCTATAATCATTATTGTTGTGAGAAAATGTTACTATTTATTTTATACTTGTTCCTGTATGGATGCAATCTTTTAAAATAATGATAATAATGTAAGGATTTGGTAATGATTTCTGTTAATAAGAGTTGGGGCGTTACATGAATTTACTTTTGCATCTTCATTTTCTCTCTCTAAAAATGGGTTTCACACTTTTATTTGTGAGAGCTTTTTTTCGGCATCATCAAAAGGGTTGCTCGGCCAAACCCACCCCTAGGATTGTTTATTTATTTATTGCCTCACAGGAGTTTACTTTAAAATTGATTCTTGAGATATACATGTACTATACTAGCAATTTCTATGGAATCCAAAGTTGGGTCTCTCTCTGTAAAAGTCTTTTGGACAGCAAGATAGCGCAGGTTGCTGAGAAAAAAGTGAAAGCGCGTCCCTGGTTTGTTAATCGAGATGTTCGGCAACATTGTCTTCTCGGCAAAATCGAAATGAGGAGTAACTGACCCATTTAATTCGGTACTTTATTCGGTTTGCCTATCCAACAACTCAGCAACAGTCTCTTTATTGGACTTGTTTGTTCGGCTCACATACCAGAAATTATAGGCCGACCACGGCTTTCTCTCTCTAGTGCTATTATTAGCAATCTTTAATTTTTGGCAAGCCAAAGGTGGAGTTGTCGCCGACCACGTGTTTCGGCATATGAAAGAGCCAAGACGATTTGCCTTCTAAATGTCTCGACAAGACAAACCCAGCGAAGAGGCCAACCAAGAATTGCTGGCAAGCGAAAAACAAAAACAAAGTTGTCAACTCAATTACTTTGGAATAGAACTGATGCCACCTACTTGATAATTTTGCTAAAGACAGCGGAACACAACATTCTTCGGCCAAACCACTCAAATTTCTCAACTTTCTATTGAATTAGTTGGGTTTACACTAGTGTTACAGGTTTTTCAGCAAAGGTTGCTTGACAAACCAACAATGGAGCTGTTCGGCAACCTAACAAGGTTTTTCAGAAGCTTTACATATATATCTTGCATCAGAGCCCACACATATGCATTTCGACAGTGCCACGACTCATAGCAAATTGCTCGGCAAAACTCCAAAGTTACTCGGCATATGTATAACCCGAGCTATATTCTTTGGCAACGAAAACGACCTCAATTATTCACCGCCGAGAGCATATTCAACAATGTGAACCATCAAGCTCTTTTTCCGAGCACATTCACCCACCAAGGACATTCTTCGGCCGACCACACTTTAGCTGAGGACAAGAGCCAAACCAAAAAAAGAAAAAGAAAAAGAAAAACACACGAAAAATAGCCAAACCATCTTATTTTTGGTCAACTTTAGGAGGTGCAATAACATTTAAGCAGTGGCGGAATGAGGAATATGAATTATGAAATGAACACTAGGCCGCAAGCTGAAAACAACATCGCAAAAATGAGGTGAATCGAACTTAAGACGAAGGAGATATCAGGGCTCAAAGTGAGGAGTTTGAACCTAAAGAATTATGCCTTTCATGAAGTTCTGCATGAAGGTGCTGCATGAAGATGACATAAGGATTTATTGTGCATTTTTCGGCTTAAAGTGCTACATTGCATTTTAGCTTGTTCGGATTCATCGAATGGGCCAATAACTTCGGGGATGTCTACCCTCGCATTTTTTGGCGTGTAGAATCCATTTTCAGGGTCTAATTTTGCAAATTCTGAGTCTCGTATTGGGATCAATAAATCAGCCAATCAGGAACATTAAATAATAGATCATCGGTCAGATCGTATTTGATCAACGTGCAATTTTGACAATAGGCTCCTAGAGATAGGCCACAATCATCCATTTTCACCGATCATTCATTCATCTTTTGGCCATCAACCACTACCTAGGGCAGGACCCAAAACTTGAATTTCTTTTGCATTTAGCTTCGCACCATTTGTCATCTTCAAAAAAAAAAAAAAAATTAATAATAATAAATAAATAAATCAAAAATAAAAAAATAAACAAACAATAGTTCAAGTACATTTACAATTATTAATTCATCTATCTCTTCTATAATAATCTCATGATTTAATTCTCAGAAGTGCAGCAATATTGCTCGGCGCTACAGTCTCGGCAACATTATTCGGCCAACATTGCTTACTCAAAAACATTGCTTACTTGGAAACATTACTCGGACACACATAAGTGATTCGGATACCAACTTGTTGAATTTTCACAGCCGCTCAACTGTTTTTGGATGTATGGCACCATAATCGACAATGATATTCATCACTTAATAGTGCAAGTATATGTTGGCTACAACCGTGAAGGCGTATTGGCATAGAACCAGCATCTCAACTTCAAATTGGTCCAAGATTTCAGAGGTTTCAATCTCAAGATCTAAATATACCAGAAGGTTCGTGCCGACTAGAGGAGTCCAGACTTACCAACCAAAAGAGCCAAAATTTAACCAAAGTCTGTCGATAGTTGTGAATCGAATCACATTTTTAGAAAACTAAAATTTTTGAAGCTATCAAAATCAAGTTTTGAAGATATCAGTGTAAAGTACTCATTGAGACGAGTCCAACACAACCAACCGCGTCAAATTTAGAGCTAAAACGAAGCCGTATAAGCTAGTTGAAGTTTGCCGAGCAATTCCACTATGTTGCCAGAGAAAACGACCAGCGTTGGACAACATAAGAAATTATTCAGTGCTTTGCGGCGAAGTTCCATGCCGTTATCACCGAATAATAGTCACGTTCATATAGATAACTTGTAAAATACAAACATAAGGATTTGTTGTGGCAAAGTGGTTTAGTCTTATTCTTTATGAATAATGTTTGGGACCACTAAAGTAGCAACTCTAAAGTGGCACTAATGAGGTGGCATTGCTGTGGGTCCTATCTTGATGTGATAGTTTGGCCTTTGTTTTGTTTTGTTTTTTTTTTCTTGCATTGCCAGCTCATTAGAGCTGGCATTAGTGCTCCAAAATTAGAGCACTCAATCAGTGCTGTATTCTTTATTCCCAAGGGTGAGGGTTCAAGTCTTGCTACTAACAACTTTACTTATATTTTTTGGCCAACTCAGCATGTATAGGAGAAATTATCCAGTGCTTCGCGAAGCACGATTCTCAACTGATTTGCACCATCAAATCCGTTTTGGCTCAAATTATGTCATCAGGAATCCAATTCCAACGATCTAATAGTCGTTTCCAACTATTTGGAGCCTTCCGAACACATCCATATGGTCTAATTTTGCACATTCCATACCAAAAATTTGTAAATTTTATATGCGATGCCACATATCCTATTTCAAACAACATTTTTGCCACCACACCTGGAGTTTGCTTAATGCTGAATTCAACCACTGCAACTTATTTGCCGCTTGCCTATCTCAGTCTGCATCATTTGTCACCACAGCTGAACCTGCCCTGACACATCGCAGATTGATCCTCGGCAATTTTGGCACGAATCCATTATGATTCCTTCCGAATAACAATTGTTATTCGAAAGCATTGGGGCAAGGAATCCGCTTCAACAATTTGTTCTTGGCTTACTTCTCGGCACTTTTGGCCAATGTCCAATCTGCATTCCTTCCAACTAACAACTATTATTCGAAAGCAATGGGGCTAATAAATGTTGTATACAATGCAAGACTAGCTTACTCCGATTCGGCACAACCATAATTCATACTAGCTCAAGCGTAAGAAATCAGGCACAACTATAATCCATACTAGCTCAAGGGCAAGAAATCAACTTGAATCGGCTTAACAAGTATACATCAAACAAAACACAAAACAACAACATAACAAATATCTGCTTCAAATATGCTTCCAATATCCACTCAGCAATTCATTACAAATGGCTCCATACAACGGCGCAATGCTATTTTTTAATGCTGTACCGTTGGTGCAATTATTTTTTTTCAACTTTCCACTTATTTGTGATTAGCAAGTCTACATCATTTGGTATAGGCAATTAATGACACGGGATGCACTATTCAAAATCCTTGCAATATTGGCAATTGATCACCACTTATAATCAGCAAAAGTCTCCAAATACGGCGCAATCTTCGCACTCGGCATAGAGTGCCATCACCAAAGGTCTCCGAATTCGGAGCAAAACATACATATAGTAATTGTGGCATCCTTAGTGTAGCCCTCGCCCGAGGATTATAATACCGCGGCCTATGACCCTCGCTCAGGGGATAATAATATTGTGGCCTACGGTCCTCACCCCGGGGATAATAATACCATGACCTACAGCCCTTGCTTGGGGTTTATAATACCACAACCTAGGGCCAATACCATGGCCCATCATTACAGAGATTATATTCAAGCATACATGCATTCATACAGTCATTCATTCATTCATTTTATTCATTTATCCATAGTCCTCTTTATCAAGAAACCTAACATATATTTGAACAACATAGCTCGGCAATAAAAACTCTCATTCCTTCTACCAAAGACAATGAAAGTTTTGGGGCAATTGTGGGAGCTAGAAAAAAATATATCAGCTTAATGGGCCTAATCCAAACAAGGAAACCCATGGGACAGATATCACACCCCCCATCTATAAAAGAAGGGCATCTCAAGGAATAGAGATAATCCTCATCTCTCCGCACCACATAGCACACTGAACACTCTTCATTTCTTCATCTTCTTTCTTTGCTAACTTTATCATCGGAGTGTCTTCGGCTGGCAACCCTGCTTGGGTGGCGCCAACCATGCTTATCTTTGTAGATTTATGGGGCAAAGCTCATCTCTTCGTTGGATCTCTACAATCCATGTGAAAAGATTTTCTGGGTCTCACAATGATCAATTAAATTAATGAATATGAGAAGAAAGCTTATCTTTTCATATGACTTTTGACCAAATTTGAACTCAAATAACATATCATAAATATGAAGATTCGAAATACACTTCATAATATCTCTTTACATTTATTGGTATTAGCATAATATTGGTATTAGCATAATATCCATATCATGTACGGTCATTTAAAAAAAAAATTTTCTAAAATTAAATAAATTGAAAATTAATTTTAGAATGCACCAAAAAAAAAAAAATGGTAAGCAAATTTTAGTTAATTTCATCACAACTACACAATGGTTTTTTCTATCATGTTATTAATGATGTGTGTAATTAAGTAACTAAAACATGTGTTATGATACAATTGGTAAGATTCAAAGACAAAAAATAGGCTAAATTAGAAAAATAGTAAAGTCATGGCTATATTTGTTGTGTTGGATAGCTCGGGCCAAGCACTCAATGCATGGCTAGCATTGTGGGATGAAATGTATCTATGATTTATTTAAATAAAAGTTTGTGTGATTTATCTTAGAATTTATGAAAATTTTCTTTATTTGTTAATTTATGAGAATCCTAATTTCAAGTAGTAATTTTATATATTGTTAAAGGTTACTCATAAATTTAAAACTAAAATTTCAAACGTGAGGCATTATAAAAATGGGTTTGGTTATGGTGTGCAACTTACACCTTACACCTTATTCTTTACACTTACACCTTATACTTACACCTTTTATACCTTACACCTTACACCTTTTGTGTAAGTGGCACATGGTGTGCAACTTACACCTTACACTTACACCTTACACCTTACACTTACACTTACACCTTACACTTACACCTTTTGTGTAAGTGGCACATGGTGTGCAACCTACTTACACCTTTTGTGGGTTGCACACCTAAGAAAACTCCTATAAAAATATATGTATACCAGAACTATCTCTCGATCTATTTTGTTGGTTAATGCTTAACCCATGGATAAAACATTTTTTGTAGGCATTTTTGTTTATTTAATGGGACTGATCATTAGTCTGATCAAGCCATTTGGCACACGGTTTGTGTTAGGAAATAAAGTGGGAGAGATAAGGGTAATAAATTACTCTAGGAGGTCCTGTGCACCACGTCATCATATTAATGTGTGGCATGCTAAACAAATAAATTTTTTTAAAAGGCGATAGTTATTGACAAAATCTTTAAAATTCCTTTATGCATTGTGATTTTTTGTTTCTATATATTGTTTTTATTGGTCGGGAACATTTCTAACATGGTGTTCTGCAACTATGGAATAACTTCTTGTCAATGACATTGAGAGAGAGATGTGAGGGAGTTGAGGGCTGGTTTGTTTTTTCGAAGTAGAATGTAGATGGTTAATAGTGAGGGGGTTAATTATGAAGAGATTGATGGTGAGAGAATTAAATAAAATTGTGTTTATTTTGATGATAGTTGTTAATGTGTAGATTGTTAAATTATTTTTATATAAAATAAATATAAAATAATAAAACAAATAAAATCACGATTTTTACTTAACAAAAAATATATAAACATTAAATATTAATGTTCACAATGTGCTTCCCAACATGTTAAAAAAATAAAAAATAAAAAAATTTACACGTGACTGGTTGACCGACTGGACATCCGGTAACAACTTAAGCCAAACGAATTATTTTATAATACCACCAGCTATCCTAGACTCGTAATTCACTCGCTAAGACCTTTCATAATTTGAAGAGACTATCAATATGGAGCTCCATAAACCAAATAAAAAATGATTTACAAATATTGTTCATCACTAGGAGTCTACTTCGGTCTCTTACAACGGAAAACAAATGGATTCTAAAAAAAAAAGTGAGAGAGATAAGGACAAAAGGGTAAATTCTTCTTTTAAGCATAGAAAATTATGCTTGAGTATTTTTTTTTTCTACTCTCCATTGTAGATGAAATTTCAATAAGTAATCTATTGTCCAACAATATCTTTTCCTAATTCCCACTCAACGATAATTCCCCCATCAATTTACCCACTTCTTTATCTTTTTGGTTCTTTACTTTTCCAGCTCACGTCACGCCTAAGCTTTCTGTCAAAATCCCATCAATCTCTCTCCCTCTCTCTCTCTCTCTCTCTCTCTCACCCATTTCCTTTTTTTAATTTTTTTTTTATGAATTATGTATAGTTTGATTTATATAAAATTAGCATGTCATTCATGCTATACACGAAATAAAATAATATATTATTTATAAAAAAATATAATAATTATATTTGATTTTTTTGTATTTAGTCTCTTATAAACAAATTTTTATATATAAGTTTAAGAGTTTGTTTTAAATGTTCCTTTACTGTAATATATTGTATACATAGATTAAAATTATTATATTGATAATTAACAATTAAAATTATGTTTTGTTATATAAAAAAAAAAACATAGTTCTAATACTTACTATTTAAAATAAAAATATATGAATTTTAAAAAATTGTTATATTGATTTTTGAAAGGAAAATAATTAAAGAAATTTTAAAACTTAATGAGTAAGAAAGAATTATCGTAACATGTAATTTAAAATATCAAAAAAAAAAAGAAGTTAAAAAATGAATAAAGACTTTAAAAAGATGTGATTACAATTAAAACTAATGACATATTTATTAATAAGTATAATTTTATTTGTATATCTATTTATACTTTAACATGATTGTTTAAAACAAAAATAAAAATATTAATAATTTTGAGTTTTAAAATATGATTTTTTAGACTTGCTATATTAACTTTTGGAAGGAATATATTGAATTTTTTTTACAAAAATTGAATATTAGTCATTGAACAAGTCTTATAAGATTTAAAATAAAATTTATAATAGGAAGAAGTTAATGTTATTGCAGCATATGCATTTTAACAATTTTAAATTTTGAAAAAAAAAAAAGATTATGACTTTGAACTTCAATTATCATACAACATTTTTATTTATATAATAATATAAATAAGGATAGGTAATAGATAGATTAAAATTAATTATAAATATAACTATATTTAAAAGGATATGGTTTTGTATAGTTATATTTTAAATTCCAAAATTTATTTTTTAACTTCCTATATAAAAAGATTCAAAATTTTAAATTACATATAATTTTTTTTCTAAAAACATATGAACTTGCAGTGGAGTAGAGAGAGAAGTACCATAAGAGAAAAGAGAAGCTGCACATATTAAAGATAAACAATTAAATAATTGACTAACACCTTTAATAGTTTTGAAAAAATTGATTAAAATTAATATTTTCTTTTTATAGCTTTAAAAAACTATTATATGCCATTGAAGTAATGTTATACACCAACTGTCAATTAACACATATTATGATATCAAAAAAAATATTAAAAGTAACTTTTTTATAAAAAAAAGTAATGATATACAAACATAAAATCAATACAAAAAACTTACTAATAATAATTTTGTTTGAATTTTGATCTATGTGACATGTTTTTTATTATACAAATGACCTGATCATGCCATTTTAGTATAAAAATTATAGTAAAACAAAACTAATCAACAAAAATAATTATAAACAAAAAATAGATAATGGTTGGTATAGAGGGTAAGAAATAACACACAAAATATTAAAAAAATAAAAATAAAATGGTCATAGATGAAAAAGAAGAAGAAAAAATGGCGTACCTAAAGGATAAAATAATCTATTTGAAAAATACAATAGATTAAATATAAACTAACCTTTAAATTGTCTCACAAAAAGAAAGTCAAAAAATAATGACTTTCATCATTCCATGAATGTAATATTTATAAGGCGAGGATGACATGAATGCCTTAGAAAAAGTATAATGTATGATGACTGGAATTTTTGGATAGAAGAAAGAATTGGTTAGAGAAAGAGTGCATAAGAATAATTTATTTTATCTTCTTTTTTTTTCTAAATTATAAATCATGGAACCATTATAAAAAATAATAAATTATGAGATTTAAAAAAAAAAATTATATATAGTATGGATATGCTTAAATTTATTTGGGAATAAAATTGTATTTAATTATGGAATAGAGAGAGAATCTAGTATAAGGTTTAATTTTTATTTTATGTTAGACTTAATTTTAGATTTATATAGATAAGACCAGTTGTGAAAAATATTAATAATATACATTTTATGGGAGGTGAGAGAGTTTCATTTTCATTAGATTTATTTTAGGACAGAAAAGATTGTATGAGATTTATATTATTTTTAAATAAAGGCTTAATTTATTTTGAGAGGGAGAGGGGAGTTGAGAATTGTGTGCTTTTTCTTTATTTATTTCTTTCTATTTTTCGGCAATATACTTGGTTTAAATAATTTTGAAAGTTAATATTTATATCCTTGGAATAGCCAATAGATGTTTTAATTTTTTTTATTTATAAAAAGAAAAAGAAAAATAGATTTAATGTTTTGAAACACTTAGGGTCTTTAAGATGAAAAGTCACTTTGGTATAATATATAGCATAGATAGATAGATATTATGGGAGAGATTTTAAGAGCTTGTAATTCAATTATTATTATTATTTTTTAAATCTGTGGTTACTTTGTTAGGTAATAGTATTATTTTTAAATATTTTTAAAATTACAAAAATTAGCAATTTTATTTTTTATTTTTATTTTTTAAATCTACTGTTACTTTATTAGCCAATAGTACTATTTTCAAGTATTTTTAAAATTACAAAAATTAGCAATTGTGGTTTTATGTTTTTTCGTTTTTTTTTTTTTTTAAATCTGTAATATTTTTTTTAATGTATAGTTACTTTGTTATGAGATGAGATTTAGGAAAGAGATAAATATTTTTTTTGGGGGGCGCGCGGGGGGGGGGAGAGAGAGAGAGAGAGAGAGAGAGAGAGAGAGAGAGAGAGAGAGAGATTTTAGGAACTTGTAATTCAAAATTTTAGGTGATTTATTATTATTTTTTAATCTATAATTACTTTATTAGCCAATAGAATTATTTTTAAATATTTTTAAAATCACAAAAATTAACAATTATAGAATGAGACTTTGGAGTTCTCACAAACTTTCTCGCTAGAAATTCCATTTTCCTTATATAATAGATCAATTAATATCGTTGAAAAGATATGACTCGATGTAGAACTATCTTCAAACTGTTTTTTACAAAGCCAAATTGTTTCTTACTTTGAACATGAATGACCTTTAGAATACTAACGAATCTAAAACATTTTAACATATTGTTTGGGATGATCTAAATAAGTGCATTTTTTTGTCTTTTTACGAAAAGATGTGCAAAAAAGTAGAGAGGTGATGTGATAGAAAAAAGATAAAAAGATGGATTATTTAGGGGATGCCAAACCACTAATCTTTAAAAATGTTTTGAACCATTTTCTAGTTGATTTTCAAGCTCGAAAAGTCTAAATCTTGACCTGCAAATGGCACGAAACTGACTTGAGCTAACCCTACAGCCCAGCCCTGTAGGACTAGCTGATTATTCTATGCACTCCCACTATGGGATGAGTTGGCTATTCATACTGTAGACATCTCATTTTGTTTAGTTATAATACCTAAGCCCATTGTCGAATTGTAGCCATCGACGATAATTCAAACATTGAAACAGTAGATGATCTCTTCGAAGCAAGCTTGATGTGGAACCGTCGCTATTCTAGTCATTGTCACTTTCCCCAAAATTGGAAAACTTTGGGCACATTTTTGCTAAATTATTTCTCCAAAATCGAGCATTTATGAACCATCATTCGAATCTATAACAGGCCGTTGCATCTTTTCAAAAGTCGTTTTGAGCGCAAAAAGTTTGAAATACCTTAAAAAGTCCTTAAAAAACTAGAAACTAAACCAACCCAGATCACCCCCCAGGGCCTAGTCGGCCCTAAGTACCTCCCTAGAGGGTCAATTTGCCCATCATTGAGGGCCAATCGACCTTATGTGCTTGGGTGGCCTATTTTCGGCCCATTGCGTTTTGAGTCTATTTCGGGATTTCACTATTTTTTCACCATCCCACATCGAAATTAGGGGTATATAGTCGTATTTCAAGCCTACTACATAAGCACAGCCTTTGCTTCAAATAAAAAAGGGATTGACAAGATTGAGAGATACAATGAGCAAGACAAAAATCAAAATTTTCCTCACTTTCTCTTAATTTCTTCTTAGTTCTAAGTTTTGTTCTTTTCACTTGAAAATTCTTGGTGATTCTACATTAAGAGGGACTTGAAAGAAGAAATCCGTGAGTTCAAGGTTTAGAATCGAAAAGTTGTCCCAGCAATTTGACATTGGTATTTTGCTTTCAAGGATAGATCCATTGTTTATATAGGACTAATGTCAAGGTTAAACTCATTTAACAATGTTTCTACTGGTCACCAAAAGTACAATTTAAGTCACTGAAGGAATTGGTGATGAAAGAAAATTTGTCACAACTTCATCGCTGAAAGGGTGTCACAGAAAGAATCGGCAATGAAATAAATGATCGTTGCCATATATAGAAATCAGTGACCAAGTATATTAGTCACCAAAAATAAAATAAAAAATTGTCAGTGTAAATTGACATTTTGTCTTTAAAAATAGTGTTAGGTAGAAGAAAAACTGAGTTTTAGCAACAGATAAACTCGTCGCCAAAAATAACATTTAGCGACAAAGTAATTCATTGTTAAATAATAAATATTTTAGTGATGAGTCAACTTTTTGGTGGCTAAAAGTACCAAATAGCGACTAACTGCATTTCGTCACACCAAAGTGCTGACACTTACTTTTAGTAAACTAAATTGGTCACCAAAAGTAAATTAACCACGACTAGAAAAACCTGTCACCAAAAATCAACTAAGAAATTTTTAATTTTTCCTGTTTAGTACATCTATATGTAAACATAAATTTCAGAACATAAACCTTACACTTCGGATCATTTACCATGTGTATTATCAAGAAATCAAGACAAAATGACATACCTGAATCCATTGATGAACGGTTAAACGGAAGCGTGATTATCAATAAACTCTTTGTTATTGATTATGTTATTGCCTTCTAGTCCTTTCCCCTTTGGTGCCTTATGTTTCTCCTTTGAGAGGATTTAGAAAAATGGCAGTGTTCTTTTTTCTCCACTTGGGAAGGAATAGGGACCATAACCTTTTAAAGGTTGTAATTGGTTTTCAAAACTGAAAGGTTGTGGAAGTTCAAAAGGAATGAAAACCAACTTTAACCAATATGTTTTAATTTCTATTTCTGCCCCTCATAGAAATAGAAATTATACAACTAGTATCTACACATTAGGTCCATAACACATATACCCTTAAGCCTATTAACTAAATTGAATCACTTAAATTGTAGACTTCTTATAAATGATAACACCACATTTAATTATGTGGTCCCATTGAGACATTATCTAACACTATAACCCTGTGCAAAGCATCCAAAACATTAATTTAATCCAAAATTAATAGCATATCAAACATCCAAGCACTATTACATCGAGCACAATCCAAAACATCCAACCCAAGTGCAAATCTCTTACGTATAAAATCTGAAACATCCAAGCCACAAATCCATTATAGAAACCTATATCAAAATGTAACCAAATACACAAAACGAAATCCTCTGTTTCTCTCTGAACTATGTTCCATATTGGAGTGTTTCTATACAATATTAAAATGTTATTAAGATTTTATAAAAAACCTTAGTCTTAAAACTGTGACGCCTATTGGAGTATTCCTACTCTAACAAGTTTGTTTATACTCGAATGGGGTTCTCGTGCCTATCTTTGGATCATTCAATGATTAATTAATTAGGATCTCAAGTGGGGCATTTTCATTAATAAGTCTTAAGTTTTACAAATCTGTTTCTAATTTTCAAACCGAAACTCCAATTGGCATGCTGTTGGTTTCTAAAACTTTATTTAGACTTGAGCAAGGTACTTGTGTCGATTTTCGGTGAGTTTGGTGGTCATTTTATAATTTCACCCTTAATGGGTCATTTAAGCCTTAAGTTTGGCAAATTTGCTTTTAATTTTTAATCAAGAGTCCAATCGGTGTGTCATATACAAGTTATTATTTGAAGTATGAAATGTACGATATATTAAAAATGAAAACTATAGCTTTTTGGTAGATTACAAAACTTCTTTTAAGATAAATCAAATACACTTTATTTTCTAATGCTAACTGTGTGCCGAATGGTTTGATCAGTCCCGTTAGTCTGGTAAATAAACCAAAATTCCTATAGACCATATGTTTTAGGGCAAATTACGACGGTTGCCAAACGAGTTACAAATATCTTTCATAAGAGTAAGTCCAACAAGCTTTCTATATTGTGCCTATTAGACATTTTATCTAGCCAAATCATAATTTTAATATTCCAACAGGCTTGGCAATAATATACTAGACATTATACATCATCTGCAAGGGACTAGATACAATTGAAGAGTCAAGAGAGTCTAGGCAAACGATTTCTCTCACTGAATACCTACGCGGCTAACTAATTATAAAAAATTTTGTTAAAAATATATATTGACTAAAATAATTAGATAAAATAAAGAATATATTTATTTATGTACTTTTGAAAACCGTCTCCTAGTGCTAAAGTTGTGGAAACTTGATACCAATCACTCCTTTCTCACCTTAAGTATTGTCATTTGAAATTTGTGTCAAATTTCTTATCCGTCTAGTGTAGAAGAATCTAAAAAGTAAAAAAATAAAACCAAAAATTAAAAATCTAAAAAAAAAAAAGTTCATAAAAGATATTAAAAAAAAAAGAAAGAAAGAAAAAACCTTGTTTGGTTTACACTCTTTTTTTTTCTTCTGAAAATAGAGTTTTTTTGTTTTCCATTTTTTTTAAAAAAAATTTAGTGAGTTTTTTTTTTTTTTTTTTTTTAAGAATATATTTTACGGATTTTTTTTAAAATTTTTTAAATACACCTTATCTAGATGTAATTTAAAAAAAATGGAAATTCAATATATTTTTATATTTTGTTGTAATTAATGATTTTTTAAAAAGATTTTTATGCAAATTTTATACTTTTAAGTATATCAAGATTAAGTGGATCTAAAAAGTAAAAAAAATAAAAAAATAAATTCAAAATTTACTAAAAATACAAAATATGAATTAAAAAATCATAAAACTATTTTTGAAAACTCATACAACTATTTTTTTGCTTTTAGTAGATTTTTTACTTTTCTGGTTACTCTAATCGAGTAGACTCTAACAATTTAAAATTTTTTGAATTATTTTTCAAAATAATAAAAACAAAAAAATAAAAAAATTCATTAAAAAAGCCAATTCCAATCACCCACTTACTGAAAAGAAGGTCTTTAACGTGAGCAATATTAGAGACATCAAAAAAATTACTAGATAATAGTCACATAGGGTGTGAGACCTATAATATATAGAATATATAAATATTGTGTTAATATTTAATTTTTTCAAATCAGGGGACACATTTTCTAGATTGAAAGTGACTTTTTGAATGTGATTGAAAACATTTTAAAAGACAATAACTTAGGTGTGAACTTTCTAGTCTTTAAGAATGATATTTCCTGGAAAAAAAAGGTCTGTCACCATTACCCCACAAATAACCATGGCGATGGAGGAGTGGTGGGTATCAAGTTATACTTTCCAGGCTAAAAATTTCTTAGAAACTTCTTGGAAAGAAGGTTTGTAATGAAAAAAATGTGGTCGAAAACACTTCGAAGGACAATAATTTAGGTGAGAGTACGAGATTTGAGATGGCTTACCTATTAAGTAGGCTATTGTCTACAGTTCATATAAAAAAAAAAAATTAAAAAATTTTGTCCCACGTTGTTTTAAAGATTTAATTAGATAATGCATCATTTTTATATTTAGACTAATACCTCATTTGGGAATATATTATTTTAGTAATTTTTTGACTTTTTACGAAAAGATGTGTAGAAAAGTAGGAAGAGTGATATGACAATTTATAATAACTTTCTAATTTTTTAACTAAAATGTATAGTTGACAAACGAATCCTAAGTCCTCCAATAATCTTGAGCCAATACCGTATGAGATAGAAGTAGTAGGTATCAAGTCTTTGCCAATGAAACTTCGTGAACATAAAGATTACTGAGTAATTAGCTATTGATGAACATAAAGATTACTGAGTAATTAGCTATTGATGAACATTTTATGGATCATTTGTTATCACCCAACTATCGAATAAGTGTTAGTAACATTTTTTATTTGTAAAATTTTCTACTACACTACTAGTTTAAAGCGGTACATGGTAATTTTCTATTTTTATGTTTTAGATTTTAAAATGTAATTGCACAATTTAGTTTCGTTTTTCAAATTTATTTATAAAAAAATGTATAAATTAAAATTAAAAGCTAGTTTGGTGGGAAAAATTGAAATATAAAATAAAAAAACACTCACTTTCATATAATTTTCTCTTTTTAGGATAAAATATTTTTAATATTTATTTTTATCAAATTGATTTATATTATTAAAAGAAATTAAGAATAAAATTTTGAAACCAAACTAACCGGACTGAATAATTTTTATTTTACACATTTGTAACATTTACAATTTTAAAACCTATTTATCGTGATCAGTCAAGCATGATTAGTACATTTTTTATTTTTATTATTTTTTTGAAATTTGATAATATCATAACTTTCATTGCACATTATATATATATAATATTTTTTTTTTTTTGAAGAATCAACCATTTCATTGTGAATCGATGTACATATATTTATATATGTATATCTATACACTCATCAAGAAGTTTTACGTACACCAACCTTGAACTTTTCTATTGAAAGACCTATTTCATTTATTTTTAATTTCAAAAGTCGCATACATGAATTTCTTTCATTTGAATTAGTTTTAAACTAATTGTTACATGAATAATTAGAAAGTGAGAAATTCTCTATTTGGTAAAACAAAGAAATTTCTCAATTTCCAAACAATGGAACTTTTTAGTTTTTGTAAAATAATTCTATGTATGTTTGTAGGAGAGAAATATTTTGTTGGACCATTTTAATATTTTTGGTTATTTATTTATTTTATTTTGTGACCTTTTATCTTGTCCATGAATGATGATTATTGAAAGATTATTATGGGCTTGGTGGTGAGTTAGTGTTTGGAGGTTTTGAGACTCTCCATTTGCTCTAGTTTAATGGATTATTATTTTTGGTGTAATTTGTAAGGTCTTAGTAGTTTATAAATTATTCCTCTCATTTACTCATTTTTATACCAACTCTTTTTACGCTTGAGAGATTACTAGTCAAAGAAGGATGTTTTTCTTGGTGGAGGTTTGAATTTACCATTTTATATAGAGTTAGTTTGAACTATACGACTAATGCTAAAGACAATGTTTAGAAAGATTTAAATAAATATATTTTTTAATTTTTTATAAAAAAAATTGTATATACAAATACAGAAATAATATGATAAAAAAACATAAAAAAAATTAAAAAATGTGTTAATATAAGAAATGACAAATAATACTTAGGTGCCGGTTGGTAATACTTACGTTTTCAGTTTTCTGTTTATATTTACAAAAATTTGAAAAACTCAAATAAAAACTTGTTTGGTAAAATTTTTGATTTATAAATCAGTGGTCTTAGTTTATAAATTTGGCCAAAAAATGAAAACATAAAAAATGTGTTTCCGTTTTGAATTTTGAGTTTTTTTTTTTTTTTACCACCCAATACCAGCCACCACCCGCCACCATTTACCACCACCGTCTTCCGCCACCACCACCCACCACCCACCACCACCTGCCGCCACCACTCACCACCCACCTGCCACCACCACCCGCCACCACCACCACCCACCAGCCACCAGCCACCTGCCACCCACTCGCCACTACCACCCACCCTTCGCCGCCACCACCACCACCACCCACCACCCACCTGCCATCTACCCGCCACTACCATCCACTGCCCGCCACCTACTTGCCACCACCACTCACCACCCACCTACCACCACCATCCACCACATGCCACCACCCACCACCATCACCCACCTGCCAGCCATCCGCCACCACCACCCATTACCCACCGCCACCACCACCACCACCACCACCATCACCCACCACCCACCTGCCACCCACTTGCCATCGTCACCCACCACCCACCACCACCACCACCACCGCCGCCACCCATCCGCCACCCACCTGCCACCCACCACCACCACCACCACCACCATCACCACCACCCATTCGCTACCACCTACCACCCGCCACCGTCACCCACCCACCCACCCACCCACCACCCGCCACCTACCTGCCACCACCCACAACCACCTGCCACCACCACCACCACTCACTCGCTCTCACCCACCTGCCACCACCACCCGTCACCACCACCACCCACCCGCTACCACCCACCACTCGCCACCGTCACCCACTCACCCACCCACCATCACCACCCGCTACTACCCACCACCATCCGCCACCCACCTGCCGCCACCACCCACTACCCACCACCACCCACTTGCTACCATCCGCCACTGTCGCCCACCTACCTACCACCACCACCCGTCACCTACCCGCTACCACCTGCGACCACCACTCGCCACCACTACCCATTCGCTACCACTCACCACCCGCTACTGTCACCTACCCACCCACCATCACCATCCGCCCGCCACCCGCCACCACTCGCTCGCCACCACCACCCACCACCACCACCACCACCACCACCCGCCACCACTACCACCACCACCACTCACTCGCTACTACCCACCACCCGCCACCGTCACCCACCCACCCACCACCACCATCATCCGCCACTACCCACCACCACCCGCCATCCGCCACCCACCTACCACCACCACCACCACCCACCACGCGCCACCACCACCACCACTACCCACTCGCTACCACCCACCACCGTCACCCACCCACCCGCCACCACCCACCACCACCCGCCATCCGCCACCCACCTGCCACCACCACTCGCCACCACTATCCATTACTCGCCACTACAACCGCCACCACCCACTCACTACCACCCACCACTCGCCACCGTCACCCACCACCACCACCCACCCACCACCACCAGCTACCCACCACCCACCGTCACCACTTTCCACCACTGTCTTCCACCGCCAATTGCCACCACTTGCAATTTCTCACTCTTTTTTATATTTTAAACATTTTGTCAATTACCAAACGCGTTTGTAGTTTATGTTTTTCTAAAAATAAACAAAAACCAATTTATAAAATTTTTGTAAATATAAATTGAAAACGTAAACGTTACCAAACACATCCTTAAGATTCCAATCTAACGATTTAAAATTACTTTTATATATGCTACCCAAGTAACCACTCTCGGATGCCAAAGTCGGACCCGTGAGAGAGAGAAGTTAGTGAGAGATAAAGTAGGTGAGGAGAGAGAAAGTAAGAAAAGTCATAAATTGTGTGATAAATGTAAAACAATCTTGAATTTGAAGGTGTAAATTTGCCAATTGCTTTGCGTATTTCATGATTTGCAATCATTTTTTAAGATTTCACTTTAATTGAAATTAAAAAAGATTTGCTATTATTTCATTTAGATCTCATTTTTTGCAATTTTTCTTAGAAGTATTGAAATTAGATTAACAATTTACTGAGTTTTACATAAATTGACAATTATAAAAAAACAAAATCTCAAAATTTGGCTCTTATAACAAAATAAATATTAAAATTTTAATTTTGTTAATTTAAATTCAAGTCTTTTGATGATTAAAATGTGTAAAATATCAATTTTCATTGAGTTTAATGGTTAAAATATATTTTTTTGGGTCAGTTTTACTTGATGAAAATAGACATTTTACTGTAAAATACCAATCTTCAATGAGTTTAATAACTAAAATACTCTTTTTGCCGGTTGTACTTGATGAAAATAGATAGATGGTTTAAATTTAAAATAAGGGTGAAACACTAATAAAATTCTAAAATGTAATCTTGTCAATTGTTTAGTTCTCACTTTTTTTTCATGAACCCAAAGGTCTCATTAAAATAAAAATTACAAGGGTAGTCACTTACACGTTTTGGTTTAATTTTTGAGGGATAAAAGTGAATTTCTCCCAATGTAAATTATACATTTGGGCAATCTGCACTATAGAGGTTTTGAATTTTCCCTCCTTCTGAAACAAATCTCACAGTGCGAATAAGAACGTAATACTCTAATGTAACACTCTAATAATGCAACACTCTAATGTAACACACTAAAAAGTTCTTTAGTGTACTTTTCTCAAACATAATAATGGAATACTTCAAAAAACTCCTTAGTGTACTTTTTCCAAACGTAATATTCTAATGTAACACACTTTAACACAAAAAAAACTTATTGATGTACTTTTTCCAAACGTAATAATGTAGCACTCCAAAAAACTCTTTAGTGTACTTTTTTCAAACGTAATACTAACAATTGAAATTATATATTTGTCCAAAACTTACTAAAAAATTTTTGTATTCCTTTTGGAATAATTTGAAGAATTCCACATCTTTTTTTGGAGTGTTACACTAAGGAGTTTATTTGGAATGTTACGGTTGGAAAAAAATATACTAAAGAGTTTTTTTTGTATGTTACATTAAAGTGTTATACTAAGTAATTTTTTTAAAGTGTTACATTGTTACGTTTGAGAAAAACATATTAAAGAGGATTTTTGTACTCATTTTGGAATGTTCACATTTCAAATCATTCTAAATAAAAAAGATTCACATATAAAAATTCATCTCAAATTTGATTTTCATAGGTTGTGTATCTTATATTTCTAGCAAGGGGGGGAGGAGAAAAAAAAAGAAGGAAATATAATAGAAATAAGGGTATAATCGTAAACTTAATTTTCAAATAATATATTAAATCTACATTTTTAAAATCAATGAGACTAATTGGTCTATAAAACAATTCTTATGACTAAACGGATCACCATTTCTTAACACCGAATTTATAAGTAAATTTTCCTTAAAATAAATCAAAATACTAAAATTTAAATTGACAAAATTAAAAAATTTAGAATTTATTTTGTTATAACAGTGTGAGGATTTATTTTTTTGTAATTTTCCTAATTATGTTGCTTTGGGAAAAAAAAAGTTTAGGATAAAAAATTTCATGAGATTATTAATCAAGTAAAAGAAAAGAAAAAGGGTTGACTTTTCAGAGGGTACTCATAATCCAATCTCATGAAATGAGATTTTGCTAAGACAATTCTAGTCCTACTGAATAAAAATAACAAATGTGAACTTTTACTAAATCTCAAAAATTTAATCCTAATCAACGTAAACAAAACAAAATTATAGGACTATTCTTAGAGTGAAAATAAGGTAAATTACAAATATACTCCCTAAAATTTATTTGTAATATAGATTACTCCCTGTGATTTAGAAAATTACAAATACCCTATTTTCAGATTTTTTTATTTAGGCCTTGTTTGGGAAGACTAAATAAGTGCACTTTTTGTCTTTTTGGACAAAAAAATTGAGGTTGAAAATATGGATGTTTGGGTTAACTTTTTGACTTTTTATGGAAAAATGTGTAATAAAAAATTGTGAAAATTGGTTTTTAGAGGAAAATTTGAATTGGGAGTTGTGCAGCTATAATTGTTGACTTTTGGTGAATAGTGTTAACTTTTTAACTTTTTGAGTAACTTTTTGACTTTTTGGCTTATTTGGGAGTACCCAAACTTGGCCTTAATAGAATTAAGTGAAACATGAACTTCCTAATGATAAGGCAGAGGTCCAAGAGGTGCATCAAGTGTAATGTGCTGCTGCATCAAGTGTAATGAACAGTAGAGGTCCAAGAGGTGCATCAAGTGTAATGTGCTGCTGCATCAAGTGTAATGAACAGTAGCTGTAGACAATATTTTCCCTAACAGATTGTAACAGATTCATTGTAACAGATTCAGTATTGTAACAGAGTCAGTTAGTTTAAACTGTAGTTAATAGAGTCAATTAGTTTAAACTGTAGTTAGTTAGAAGTATGGTTAGGTTAATTCTTTTGTTCACTGTACTGATGTATATACATATGATTTGTAATCTCTTATGAAAAGGAATGAAGATATTTTAGATTTCAACTTTCCCTTTCATCATAGTATCAGAGCCCCAAGAAGCTCTCGCGAGCAATACTCCAGATTCGTCTATGGAATCCTCTGCTATTCCTTCAAATCTCAATCTCCTGCTATCGAATCTCAGTTCTCTTGTAACAGTGAAGCTGGATGGTTCGAATTTTGTTATTTGGAAGAATCAAATGCAGAATCTGCTTCGAGCAACAGATCTGCTCGCCATTGTTGATGGCTCAAAGAATTGTCCTGTTGACACAGTGCGACAATCTGCAGGACTTGAGATTTCAAATCCAGAAGCTGTTAGATGGAAGATGCTTGATGCGCATCTACTCAGCTGCATCACTGCTACTCTCTCTCCTGCGATTTTCACTTTTGTGTTACATCTTCACACCAGTGCTCAGGTCTGGCAATTTCTTGATAAACGCTTTACCTCTCTCTCTAGGTCTCATATCCACCAATTAAAGAACAAATTAAGTTCTATTTCAAAGGAATCCGACTCAATGGAAGTGTATTTGAGCAAAATCAAAAGTATTGTTGATCAGTTGAGTATTGCTTCATCATTTGTAGAAGATGAGGATATTGTTCTTCTTACATTGAATGGATTGCCTTCTGAATATGATGCAGTTAAAGTAGCTATTCGAACTCGTGCAGAGTCCATTTCTATGGAGGAACTTTCTGCTCTACTCTGTTCAGAAGCTATTCACATTGAAGGAAAATTAAAACAAAATTCTGATCTAACTGTTGCTTATGCAACTGTGAAAGATACTAATACTTCTAGAGGATTTAACTCTTATCATCATAACAGAGGTTCTTCTCGTGGTGATTTGAGAGGTTCTCATAGAGGCACTCGATTCTATTCAGGAAGATCCTCTCGTGGCAGATCTCAAGGAAGAGGACACTTTGGCATTGTTTGCCAAATCTGTGGTAAAGCCAATCACACAGCTCTTGACTGTTGGCATAGGCTAGATACTCAATTTCAGTCTTCACAAGTGTCTTCATCACAGCAATCAAAGCCATATCAGTCTCATTCTCAGCCGTATCAGTCTCAGCAGTCAAAGGCATATGTTACATCTTTAACTGAGGACAATGGTTCATGTTCTCCCTGGTTTTTGGACTCAGCTGCTTCTGATCATATCACTAATAATCTTCATCAACTTAACTCCATTCAACCCTACACTGCTGGTGATCAAGTCACTATTGGTAATGGCTCTTCCCTTCCTATCACTCATACAGGCCAAGGTATACTACCTACTCCTCACCATTCTTTCAAACTCAACAAAGTTTTGCATGTTCCTTCTATTAACTCTAATCTTGTCTCTGTGCATCACTTGGCTAAAGCTAATAACTGTTCTATCACATTTGATCATTCTTCCTTTACTATTCAGGACAAGCTTTCCAAGTCCATCCTCCATAAAGGTTTTTATGCCAATGGACTATATCACTTTCACACTCCAACCACTGCTTCCTCACATGCCTACAGTAGTTCAGTTACATCTGCTGCTTCTACTGACATTTGGCATCAGAGATTAGGCCATCCTTCTACTCTTACGTTTCATTTGCTTAAGCACAAATTACCTCTGTTTGTAGCTTCCAATAAAAGTACTGTTTCTTGTGTACATTGCTCTGTAGCCAAATGTCATAGGCTACCTTTTACACTGTCTAATTCCACTGTAAATAATCCACTGGCTTTGATTCACAGTGATGCATGGGGTCCCTTTAATAAATCTGCTTCTCCTTACAAATACTATGTGTTGTTCGTTGATGATTTTACTAGATTCACTTGGCTTTATCCTCTTGTTTATAAAAGTGAAGTGTGTGCCAAATTTATGGAATTCAAAGCTTTTGTGGAAAAACAATTTGGTTTTCCTCTCAAAATCCTTTGTAGTGATGGAGGTGGTGAATACAAGAATCATCCTCTTCAACATTATCTTCACACTCATGGCATTCACCATCAGTTTTCCTGTCTACATACTCCCTCTCAAAATGGAGTGGCTGAGAGGAAGCACTTACATCTTACTGAAACTGCTATTTCTCTTCTTCATCAGTCCTCTATGCCTCTTCTTTATTGGTTTGATGCCATAGCTGTTGCCACATATTTGATCAATCGTTTACCTAGTGTTTCTCTTAATAATTGCTCTCATTTTGAGTTGCTGTATCATACTGCTCCTGATTACTCTCTACTCAAAGTCTTTGGTTGTCTTTGCTTCCCCTGGCTTAAACCTTATGCTTCTCATAAGTTGGCTCCTAAGTCGACTCCTTGTGTTTTTCTAGGATATCATCCCAGTGTTAAGGGCTATCGATGTTTAGATCCTCAAACTGGTCACATTCATTTATCTAGACATGTTATTTTTCATGAACATGAATTTCCTTTTTCCTCTTCTACTTTTGTTTCTTCTGTTGCTTCTCTTCCTCTTTTACAGGATTTCTTTTGGTCACCTTCTCCTCAGCATAGTTATTCTCAGTCTGCTCTGGCTCCACAATCTAGTGTCCAGCCTACATCTGCACAGCCACAGTCCTCTTCACACCCACAATCTACATTTGCCTAGGCACAGTTCTCTTCACAGCCAGAGTCTCCTTCTGTCCAGCCACAGTCCTCTTCACAGCCCCAGTCATCTGCTCTGGCACCACCTGCACCTTCTTCCCATCCATCCATTCCTATTAATTCTATTTCTGTTGTTTTACCTCTTCCTCCTCCTGTTGCCATCAATTCTCATCCTATGCAAACCAGATCCAAAACTACTTCTACTTGTTTCTCTTCTACTCTTACTTCTTCTGCTGGCTCCTCTCCTTCTCCTGATATTGAGCCCATCTCTTATAAATCTGCTCTTGCTTCTCCAGTCTGGCTCCAAGCCATGCTTGATGAATATGCCGCTCTTCAACATCAAGGCACATGGTCTCCTGTTTCCCTACTCCCTTCCAAGCAAGCTATTGGGTATAAATGGGTCTTCAAAGTTAAGAAGAATTCTGATGGCTCAGTTGCTAGGCACAAAGCGAGACTAGTGGCTAAGGGTTTTCATCAGCAACATGGTATTGACTTTCATGATACCTTTAGCCCTGTGGCCAAACAACCCACAATTCGCATTTTTATCTCTTTAGCTCTTCATCATCATTGGCCTCTCAAACAACTTGACATATCTAATGCCTTTTTACATGGCAAGTTGGATGAAGAGGTATACATGGAACAGCCTCCTGGTTTTGTGGATCCTTCTCAGCCTACTCTTGTTTGCAAACTTCACAAGGCTCTTTATGGTTTGAAACAGGCTCCTCGGGCCTGGTACTCTACTTTCTCCTCTTTTCTTCTCTCTCAAGGCTTTCTTCAGAGTCGTTGTGATTCTTCTCTCTTCATTCATTCTACCTCTTCTTCCATTACCTTTCTTCTTATATATGTCGATGATATACTTCTTACTGGGTCTGATCCGTCGTACCTTAAATCCTTATTAACTCACATGCACAATGCTTTTTCCATGAAAGAATTAGGGGATATTTCCTATTTCTTAGGTATTTCCGTTCAGTCCACTGCTCAAGGCTTCTTTCTCTCCCAGCAGAAGTATGCCTCGGAGCTTCTTCTTAAAGCTGGCATGACTACCTGCAAGCCTTGTGCTACACCTACCTCAGCTAAACCTTCTCTTACTGCTGCTGATTCTCTACCATTCTCCCAACCTTTTCTTTTTCGCAGCCTTGTGGGTGCCCTTCAGTATCTTACTATCACTCGCCCTGAGATCTCCTATGCTGTCAACCAAGCCTGCCAACATATGCATGCACCTACTGTGGCTCATTTTTCTGTTGTTAAACGTATCTTACGTTACATTAAAGGTTCTCTTTCCTATGGTCTTCTCTTTGCTCCTAGTTCTTTTCATCTCACCGCATACTCTGACTCCCATTGGGCTGGGGATGCCACTGACAGACGTTCCACCTCTGGTTATTGTGTGTTCTTGGGTTCTAATCTCATTTCGTGGTCCTCCAAGAAACAGTCCACTGTGTCTCGCTCCTCGACCGAGGCTGAATATCGGTCTTTAGCCCACACTGCTGCCGAACTCACTTGGTTACAAATGCTTCTTGCTGATTTTCACATTCCTCAACCATCTCCACCTGTTCTTTGGTGTGACAACATGTCTGCCTTGTCCTTGGCTGCTAATTCGGTCTTTCACAGCCGCTCTAAACACATTGAAGTCGACTGTCATTTCATTCGTGAGAAGGTTGCTTGTCGCCAGTTCTTTCTCAAATATGTTCCTTCTTTGGATCAATTGGCTGACATCTTCACCAAGTCTCTGTCCACTGCCAGATTTTCTTTTCTCACTTCCAAGCTTCGTGTTGGTCTTCCCCCTCTCAGCTTGAGGGGGCATGATAAGGCAGAGGTCCAAGAGGTGCATCAAGTGTAATGTGCTGCTGCATCAAGTGTAATGAACAGTAGAGGTCCAAGAGGTGCATCAAGTGTAATGTGCTGCTGCATCAAGTGTAATGAACAGTAGCTGTAGGCAATATTTTCCCTAACAGATTGTAACAGATTCATTGTAACAGATTCAGTATTGTAACAGAGTCAGTTAGTTTAAACTGTAGTTAGTAGAGTCAATTAGTTTAAACTGTAGTTAGTTAGAAGTATGGTTAGGTTAATTCTTTTGTTCACTGTACTGATGTATATACATATGATTTGTAATCTCTTATGAAAAGGAATGAAGATATTTTAGATTTCAACTTTCCCTTTCATCACCTAGCTATTATCTTATATAATAATAAAATTGTCTGAATTATAAATTAAAATATATTTTTGACATTATTAAAATGTTAATTGACTTGATAATTTACTGATAAAATGGGTCATTTGTTATGAAATTAAAAACATGAAGGGGTGGAATGTAATTTTCAGAACTATAGGGAGCGATTCATATTTTAAAAAAATCTTGAGGGGTATATTTCTAATTTATCCTATAAAATATGTAAAAAGTGTATAAAAATATATAAAAATTGTTATGGAATATGAAAAGTATATATTGGGATTATTAATACTTTGACATTTTGTGTTTTTTAGAGTTTTTTTAAAAATTGACTATTTTAATTAACTTTTGTATTTTTTACAAAAACACTTATACAAAAGTAAAATGAATTGTTGAACTTTTTAATTATTTTAGCTTATTACCACTTGTTTGGGAACTGGTTATTTTAGTTGAGTTTTTGATTTTTTACGAAAAAACGTGCAAAAAATAGAGAGAATGATGTGATAATTTGTAGTGATTTTTTGAATTTTTTTGCTATTTTAGCTTATTGACAAACAAGGTATCTCCCAACCTAATACAAAAAATATGAAAATTCGGTATATTTTTGTATTTTGTTGTATTCAATAATTTTTAAAATTTTTTTTGGACGAATTTTATACTTTTTAAATATATCAATATTAAGTAGATTTAAAAACTAAAAAAGAAAAATTTGATTAAAATATTTAAAATTTTTATAAAAATAGGAATTAAAACTTATAAAACTGTTTTTTAAAACTCCTAACCAAATGAAGTTTTTTTTTTTTTTTGACATATAAAATGAATGTTGTGCATTCTAATTTTACTCTCTCTCTCTCTCTCTCTCTATATATATATATGTGTGTGTGTGTGTATACCTGCCTCCCAAAAAATCTAAAGGATAAACAAAGATTTAAAAGACTAAAAATTCAAATGCACATAGATTTGTTTTTTTTTTTTAAATTCACATTAAATTACAAAAAATAACAATTATACAAGAATTTGTCTATTAAAATGAAGCATTTTGCGCTGTGCTTGACCCCTTTTTTTGCCATTAAAAAATCTATAATAAATCGATATTAAAATTTCATACAATATTTTTTTTTTCAATAAATGTCATTAAATAATTAATTGACAACTTGTTCTAATCTTTGTAGACCAGGACTTGTAAAACACTAGTTACGAGAAATTAAGTTCCGTTATTATATTTTGTCCATTTTTATTTTTATTTTTTTTTGATCTCATGTTTCGTAGATATATAAAAATGATCATTTAATTTAATTTTTTTTTTTAAAGTTGAAAAGGACAACCACTTAAAATTCATAAGAAAAGACTTAGAGAAAGGTGGCGTTTGATAAAACTGAAAATTGAAAACCAAAGACTAAAAATTAAGTATTGAAAACTAAATGTTAAATTTTTAAGTGTTAAACTAAAAATAAGTTATTTGATGTGTAAGATCAAATTTGAAATTTAATATTTTCAAATTGTATATTTCAATTTTTATATTGTGATAGTGGTGGCGGTGGCGGTGGCGGTGGCGGTGGCGGTGGCAGTTGTAAGAATCTGAAGTTTTTGACAACTAATTAGTTTGTTAATAACAATATTAAAGTCAATTAATAGTGATTATTAAATTATCAAATTATAGTGTTAACAGGATCCTAATTAATACCAATGCTAAATTCCTTTAAATAAAATTATTTATCTTCCTGTGATAAAAAATAAAAAATAAAAAATTCTGTAGCTAATGCAGTTGTGAAAACTAAATGGATTAAATTAATAGTAAATAAGCTAGTTAGAGTTTAGTAGGAAGAAAATCATCCAGTTTAAAAATAAAAAAAAAGTTATATATATACTAATATTGTATTGGCATCCATTTCAATTCAATTCAAAATAATAATAATAAAAAAAGAAGGTCAAATTGCAAGAAAAGTGGCTGACTGCCCCTTCTTTTTCCTTAGGCTGCTCTGCTGCATGCAAGGCATGTTTGTTTTCCCAATTTCACACTCAACATCCCTAGAGAAGTAAGCATGGCGTAGGATAGCAATTCCAAGCAAATAGAAATTTTTTTTTGCTTAAGAAAGGAAATAATAAAATAAAACAAAAAGTTGCTCCCATATTCCCTATATAAGGGACCTCACCATCAACCATAATGCATACACACGGTTATGAAAGAAAAGAAAGAGTGGAGAGAAAGAGGGAGACAAGGAAGAAGGAAGGAGAAAGGGATCTCAACACTTGAAATTTTTTTTAACTTTATTGAGGTAGGATACTTAGGAATACTCCACTTCTTTATATATATATATATATATATTTTTGAAAATGCATGCAAAACAATATGATATACTTGATAATTGATAATGCATTATGGAAGTATGAATGAACTCAACAAGAGAAGGGCCTACCTTGCATGTTTTAGATTTAACTTGTTTTGCATTATCTCTTGCTATCTTCTCTTTATATATCCTCATTGCCCTATGGTCACACATTGAAAGACCTCTTGAATGCATGAAAATTTTTCCTCCGTGAATAATGAAGCCTTGCATGTCTAAGTAAGAAAACCCTCTCAACCCTTTCATTTTTTTTTAATTGATGAAATTTTCAGATTATATTTATATGATAAAATGACTAAACTTATAGATAGAAATTTATATATATATATACATATAAATTTTGTGATGTGTATATCAAATATTTGAAGATATTGATAGTCTTAAAGTCATGGTATTATTGTGAAAATAGGCTTGCATGTATAGTTTATACCATTAAAGAGAGGATTGAAGATTTTATTTGGCCTTTAAATCTGTTAGAACATTTGTACGAGTTTTTGGACAATTTTATACTCCAAATTTGAAGATGATTTCTTCTACAAAGTTGTTGGGAATGATATCTAGTTCATCCAAGAATTTTTGCAACAATTATTGAGCTTTTTATGAATTTATACAAATTTTTACTTAAATCTGAAATTGTAAGACAAATTTTACTATATGTTTGAAAATTTATTAAAAATTCTATATTAAGCCAAACCTAGTAATTTCTAACTAAAAGATGAAATTTGAGAAGTCTAATTTCATAATGAATTTGTATTTATGGAGTTGATCTATGAATTTAAGTATGGAATTAATTTTAAAAAATGTGATAAATCAGTGTCATAAAATTTTTGAAAATTTTACATAATTATTTATAACTTACTTTTGGAAAATTCTTTCTGAAAAATGACCTAAACATCTTTATTGAATATTCTGTATATTTTCAAGAATTTTAGAATTGTATAAATAATTTATTTATAATTTTTATTACCTAAGGTATAACTTGAAAATTTCTGGACAAGTTTAAGATCATCACTTCAATTATTTATTTGGATAAAAATCAATTATTGTGTTGGTCTAATTCATCAAATATTGTAAATTAGTAATCCATGTATGGGTGTATTGTGGTTTATTTAATATTGTATTAGTTTAATCTTGTAAATTAAAAATCCATGCATGTATGTGATTATGATTTATTTATTTTTATATCTAAATTATTATTTCATACCATGGTTTAAATTAATTGTTTATTTAAATTTTGTACATTGATTTATTATTGTGTGACCTATGTAATATTTTATGTTAGAAATTTTAATGAGTTGGTATACCATTATTGGTGACTAAAATTTGAATTGTTGTGAATTCGACAAATAAAGAAACACGAAATCGAACTGATGATACATTAAAATTTAAAAGTAATGGGGTGAGCCTGGTTTAGAATCTTGCGCAAGTGAGTTACGAACCCTAACATGGCACGGGAAGGTATTTCGGCTCTTATCGGTGTAAGCGATATAAGGTTGGTAGTGCACGTGTCACAACATAGACCGTTCCCTTGGGACAGACTGTGATGTCACGACTCGGGTACGTAATCCTGGTGCGTGGGCATCATTGGTAGTCACAGCAAGTAACGTTTGAATATTTGACCAAAGGAGAGTCAGAATTGCCCGTGGCCATTGCTTAGCGATTGAGTGGAAATAGTGCTCCGCAAAGAGTTACTTAAATTTATCTGATAAACTAAATCTATGAGGATTTAAAAAGAAAGGTATGCATTTTCCTTATGATGAAATACGGCTTCCGTTTGCCCTTTTTTTTATTATTTATTTATTATTATCTATTGTTATTATTTCAACTGATAGCATTCCTGTTATGCTTATTAAATGCTACTTGTTATTCTGTTACTACACATTATTCATTAATTGTGAGTATTATTAGCGGGGTGGGTATTTTCAAGTTATAGTATCTTATTGAGCTCATCGTTCATTGGCATTCCTGTTGCCCTGGCGTTTTATGCCAGGTACTGAAGAAATCGAAGGGAACACCGAGGCCTTGCAAGGCAACATTCAACCTTGTTAGCTTAAAGAGTGTCCAAGTTCCATGAACTATTTTCTAAATTTTCTAGTTTTTATTTTATTTTTTATTTTTTTATATATATTGGTGTTATTTTATGTACTAAGACTGAGTTGTAATTTAAGAACTTACAATTTCTGGGTTGTTAATTAATGGATGTTGGTAATATTGGTGGCATTATTGATTTTATGTTCTAAATCTTAATATGATGTCCTTAAATTTTGGGGCGTCACAGCGGTGGTGGCGGCATGGTTGTGGTGGTGGTGGTGGTGGCAGTGGCGGTAGTGTTGATGGTGGTGTTTATGCTAACAATAATAATGGTGGTAGTAGTGGTGGTGGTGGTGGTGGTATTGATGGTGCTGTTTATGGCAATAATAACAATAGTGATGAAAGTAGTGATAGTGGCATGATGGTGGTAATGGTGGCGGAGGTGGTAGTGTTGATGGTGGTGTTTATGGCAACAATAACAAAGTGATGAAAGTAGTGGTAGTAGTAGTAGTGGTGGTGGTATGATGATGGTAATGGTGGTGGCGGTGGTAGTGGGGGCTATGGCGTGGTCGTGGTCGTGGTGATTGTGGCATAATTGTGGTGGTTGTAGTGATATGATGGTAGCGATAGCGATACCGTTGATGGTGATGGTGGTGGTAGTGATAGCGGTAGCGGTAGTGGTAGTGATGGTGGTGGCATGATGGTGATGGTGGTGGTGGTGGTGGTAGTGGTGGCGGTGGCATAATAATGGTGGTGGTGAGTTTATAATAATATATATATCGACGATTATGTTTAGTATTTATAAATTCCATCAAAATGAAATAAGTTTATTATGACTTAAAATTTTCTTAAATTTTAGCTTACATTTTAAGTACTTAAATTTTTAAGTAATATCAATTGTGATTATCAAACGAATTTAATTGATTATCACTTAATATATTCAGTTTTAAGTATTAAATCAAATTATCAAAGACTCTCGAAGTGAGCCTCTATAATTTTGAGATAATTATCGATAATATTATTAAAATAAAGAAGTTTTAAAAATTATAGGAAGAGCGGTCAGCCCCTCTCATCTTTTTAGGTCCATGTTTAAGGGGAGCAAATTAAGGTCAGTCTCTATAGAGAATGGTAAATTGAAGAGAGAGACCGACAAGAGATTAAAAAGGTCGGTTATTACAATGGGAAATTGAAGAGAGAGACCGACAAGAGATTAAAAAGGTTGGTTATTACGATTTGTAGAGAGAGAAAGAAGAGAGAGAAAGAAAAGAGAGAAAATATAAAAGATATATATAGGGAAATTGTATTTTAGTGGAGTAGAAGAAAAAAATTATTCGTAGAAAAAAATTATTCATAGTGTAATTTTTTTCCCTATTGCTCCATGTAAGCAAATTTTCCAAAGATAATATGAGGATCTTTCGAAAGAAAGAACCAGCAGTATAACAAAATGCACATTCGGCGGCCAAAATTGGCGACTAAACAAAATTTAGTCGCCAAAAGTTGTGGAATTGGCGAATAAAAATTTTTTTAGTTGGCAAAAGTAAAATATTTAGCTACTAATTTTTTTTAGTCAGGGTATATTGGTTTTTGGCAACTAAAAAAAATTTAGTCGCTAAAAATGCTAGAATTGGCAACAAAAAAAAAATTTTAGTCGCAGTATATTGAGTTTTGGCTACTAAAATCATTTTGTCGCTGAATGGAAAATAAAAAATTATTTTTTTACTTTTGGGGACCAAAATTTTGGTAGCCAAAAGTTTATTTTCAGCGACAAAAAAGAATTTTAGTCACCGAATATTAAGTTTTGGCTACTAAATCATTTAATCGCCGAATGAAAAATAAAAAAATATTTTTTTACCTTTGGTGGTCGCCAAAAGTTCATTTTCAGCGACAAAAAAGAGTTTCAGTCGCCAAAGAATTAAAATTTTTGGAGGGAGACATTTCAAATAGTTTAGAGGGATTTATAAAAGACTTTCAGCGACTAAAAATATATTAGTCGCTATTACTCAATCTTTGGCGGCAAAATATTTAGTCATTATATATTATTATTTGGTGACAAAAAATTTATTTAGTCGCTAAAGGACAGTTTCAGAATTTGTTTTAGAGGGAAACAAATTATTTTGGCGCCAAATATATTTACACTCTGTTCTGTCTCTTATACACACACACACACACACACACGATATACACTTCTGTCTCAAACACTACCAAACCTCACCCCCACTCACCACCAGCGCTCACCACCGGCGCTCACCACCGTCGCACTTCACCACCGCCACCTGCAAATCGCCACTGCCACATAATCACAGGTATTTTTCTCTCTCTGTCGCTCTCGAGCTCTCTTCCTCTCAGTCGCTCTTAGTCTCTCTCCCTCTCTGTCGATCTCGCTCTCTCTTTCTCTGTCCATCTAGGCCTCTCTCTTTCTCTCTCTGTCTCTCTCTTCCTTTCTCTATTTCCCCATTTCTCACACTTGCACTAAATATGCTAATTGTTTAATTGTGTGTTGATTTTCTCTCGATCTCTGTTTCTCATTCTTTGCCCATCTCCTTAATTTTTTCAATTGTAGAAACCCTACCCTAATATTTTTTTTTAATCCAACATTTTTGTTTGCTATTTGGGGCTTTTATTATTCTTTGTAAATATTTTTTCGTATCTAACATTTATATTTCATAGAAAAGAATTATAATTTTAACACCTTATTGGACAAAAATTCATACTCTTGATTCAAGTTCTTTCCAATGAATTTTCAATTACTCTTGAGGCGATCAATTGGAAAATTCAATAAGTTTGCAAGTTCTTTTTGTGTTTCTGTTGCTGAATTTGTTACTTTAGTTTGAATGTGCCTATAAATTTCTTGGTTTCTATTTAAAGTTGGATGTAAGTTTTGATTTTTCCTCTTAGTTAGATAAATTACTATCCTATTTATTTATTTTTTATTTTTTAGTAATGTAGGCAAATTTTAGGTTGATCGTAAACCCAAACATTTTGATTCATTGACATGCGTACAATTGATCCATCAAAATACCAATTAATTTTATAGGTTTGAGAAATTAATTTTGTTGAAACAGAGCAACCTAAATAGAAATTTACCCAAGAACAGTATTTGGAAACAATTTGACTATAAAAAGGATGAGCAAATATTAATTTGGTTTGATATGTGTTTCCTATTTTGTTGTGATTTTGCTTTTGTTGTTTCACGACTCTATAGTGTAATGTGGCTTGGCCTAAAAGCTTTGTTGCACTATTTTAAAGAGAGAATTTAAGAGATTGAAGGTTTCTCAATTATGATAACATCTAGCATGCAGCGATAGAAAAGCAATAGAGAGAATTTAAGAGATTCAAGATTTCTCAACTAAGGAAAGAAAATCTCAGACAAGCATTAAAGAGTGTATTGAAAAAAGGGATTCAATGTCTGTCTTTAATTGTACATCTATTAGCATATTTAGTGCTTCTTTTGACATGCCCCAAACCCCAATTTGTGGGGACCAATACTAATTGATGATAGGTCTAAACAATGGGAACACAATTGTTTATTATATTGATTTTGGCCTTTCCAGATCATGAAGTAAGTGATAGTGTTAATTCGTTGTTGCCTGGTTATCTACATGCTTTACAACTTTCATTCCTAGAACACATGAGAGTGAAATATCAAAGCTTCTTGTCTTTATGAAGTCCATATCTATCAAATTCTAAATTATTTATTGAGCCCTAAGTGTTGCCCATGTAGCAGCAGTATAGCGAGGGGCTTTTGACACAACTCATTTTGATCAATTATGATGAATGAAAAATCGATGGATTAAAAGCTTCAAAGATTTAATCCAAAATCCTTATACCAATGTAAATCTGAACATCAAAGAAGGTAGACACACCAATGTAGGGAACGTGAGGACCAAATCTGGAATAATAAAGACAATTGGCAGCTAGAAATCGAATGCAATAATTAATGGTTCTAAAGTAAAAGGGATCATTTGCAAGCTGTTTATTTTTACCATTTATAATAATGCCAAGGTGGTATATTTCACTATTACAACTATGGGAAGTTGCAATAGTCCAAAATGCCAAATGGTTTGAAGTGTCCAAATATTTATTTTTCTTATGGTTTTTCTACAATACTATAAAAAGACAATTCTCTGTGCTTCTGGAGATGACTGCTAAACTAGGATTCTTGTGACTTGGAAAATATATAATATTTTAGTAATCAGCAGGCATGTGACACTGTCTCTTCAGTGGGATCATAATATTTTATATAATCAAGGTTATCTTTGATGGAAGTAATAGAGGAATGCTTGAAAATCTGTATTTAAGGGTTGGTTCTTTTGTTTATTTATTTATTTAGTAGACTTTTTAAGTGACACCTTCCATTTTATTTCCTAAATTACATAGAGGGACAATTTGTCTTACTCTTTAGGAATAGTGTGAAATGGGTACGAATAAAATGATGAATTTAACATGTTAACAATGTCAAGCCTTGAGATGCTAAAATGATCACACTCATGATATGGGATGGAATCGCCGCAAATGCCAAAAAAATAAGATGGGGTATTTTGTGTTGTTTTTAGGGCAAAGTGGTTTGATTAATTTTCATCTTATTTCAATATTATTTTGATTGTTTTGTCAGCCCTCTCGTACTTAGCTAGTGACAGTACCAATGGATGCATCATGCTCATATTGGTCTTCATAAGCCTCTCCCTCCAATTTTACCAGGAAAATGGCCCAAATATTCCTCTAGAATATACAGTCTCATTTTAGTAACACTCATGAGCATGTTTAACATCTCAACATAGGCTAACCCTACTGCATATATACATTAAAAGGGCAACTTCGAACTGAAAAATATAGTGAGAGATTAGAAATGTTTAGGGATAAAATTTTTAAAGAAGCAACATGGTGTTTGGAAGATGGAGTACAACATCTAAGTTAGATATAAAATATTCAGCCGTTCAAGGCACCTTAATAATACTGTACATTGTGGTGCATCTTCTTCTCAGCTAATGTAAAAATTTTCAGGCGCAGGGTCATACATTTGGTCACTTGTTTAAAGAGGAAGCTTGGAGACCCACCGAAGGCTGGGGCATAGTTTTGAAGTTATTCATTTTTTTTAATTCCATATATAGTTTCTATATAAAGTACATTTATAACAAAATTGATTCATGTTTTACAACTATAGTTTTTCTAATATATGCATTGAGGCCTTTCAAAAAAATGAGAAGAAATTGGGTAGTTTGGAGAAGTGATAAGAAGATCAGAGGATCCTTTCTGGTGATTTGGAAGCTATTGGTGGTGAAGGTAGTGCTTAGTTGTTCAACCATGGGATAGATGTATGAACAGTTCAATATGAATGTGAAACTATGAGACACTGAAAATATGCAAAAATAATGTCCAGACTTGCAGGTAAAAGACATTATATACAATGAATCTTCACATGTATTTTGTTATTGTTTGTAGATCCAATTGTTCTAATCATAATGAGGAATGTGTGTAGACAAGCCATTTTTGACCATCCTCCAGACTTGGACGTCATCGTTTGAACACTCGATGATCATCCATGCTCGTGTTCGTTTTGAGTTCCCGAAGGTCTCGGCTGCACGCCTTGCCTTAGGATCTCTCAACTTGTCTGTTTTGTGCTTGGTTATGGACCAAGGACTTGTGGTTTTGCTTCTGAGGGAAGAGGGTGGCTTGTTGGCCATCCAATCAACCCATCGGCTAAGGCTTTGTGCCATCGGCCATGTTTCCCTACCATTGGCCATAAGTGTTGGCCGATCGGCACTCTTTTTGGTCGATCGACCATATTTTTGAGCCGAGGCCTTTCCATCTGCTTTTTGCAGATATTTTCTGCTAGCTGTGACAGCTGGTGGGCACAATTCTCATCCTCCATACACGTGTATGGAGGGATTGCATTCAAGACTCAAGCTTGTTCAACAAGCTTGAGAATTGAAATTCTACAAGAAGGGAGGCCCTCCTCCCTTTTCGGAGGTTCTGGAAATTTGATATAAAAGTTCTATATATATATATCTCTTAGTTAGCCCTTGTTTGTGCCCAAAAGTGTAGATTCTTCACACTATTGCACACAAACACCTACTAGAACACCATCCTTTGGTTGCTGAGGTCCTTAGGAGTTGGTTTTGGAGTTCTTGGACGGGTTTTGATCAGAGAAGAGTGCTGGAGTTGTGTTCTTGAAGGTGTTCTTCAAGGGTGAGTCAACTATCTTTTAATCCCCCATTTTGGCTTAAGCTTTTAGACTTATTTGCATATTGTTTTAAGCTTAACTCTAAACTAAAAAAGGTTCTGATTTTGTGTGCTTGAGATCTTTGTTTAAGGTCATTTTTGTGTTGGGGGTAGTCTACCCTCTCTTAAGCCTTGTTTGGCCTTGTTTTGAGCCACCCCTTTTGGCCCTTGTTCTTGCCTTTGCATGACCTTTCTACCACTGAAATCCAGACGATTTTCAGTAGTGGAAAAGTGGTTTTGGAGTCTTGAATAGGAGAGGGACACCCCCTCTTCTTGTGTCTCATTTGCTAGCATAAATGGCTCATAATAGTAGCATGTTTGCTTAGCATGTTTTGGCCCCATTTTAGCAAGTATTTGGTGTTATTTTGCTATGTTATACCTCTATCTAAACTTGGTTTGATGACCTCTTGCATGCACCATGCACTCGTAGTGTAATCCTCTCTATTGCCTTAACATGCATCTTGCATTTGGATCATCATTCTTGCATGTTTTGGCTCAACTCAAAGAAGCTTTTAGTCATATTTTACCATGCTTGAGGTCTGTTTCATGTTGCTTTAGTCATGCATGCATTGTTTTGTATAGCCATGGTTCAATCTATAGCTTTGAGTGTCCAAGTCATTAGCATGCATTGCTTAGACCATTTTTATGATTTGGCATCATTTCATATGTGATTTCAGTCCATGTAGTGTAGCCATACACTTGCATTTATCATCCTTTCAATGCTTTGAAGAGTTGGTGTTTTATGCCTGAAAAGTGGGTCATTGTGCATGCCTCTATGCTTAGGCCTTTAGGATGCCATCTCAGTGGGTTTTTGGGCTTATTTTGACGTGCCATAACTCTAATTTTTATTGGTTAAGTTATGCCATTTTTGGTTGTAATAGGTGTAGTGTAACACCCCTTGTTAGCTTTGCATGCCTCATGCCTTTTGGACTTTTGTTCTAGTTTGTTTTGGCTTTGGTCCATGCATGTTTTAGACTCACTTTGGTATGTTTTAGGACTGTTTTGGTTCGCTTAGGCCATTTGCTTCATGTTTTGCATAGCCTTAGTGTGAGTCCTTTTGCTATCTTCAAGCTTTGAGCTTTCTCGCATGCTATACTTGTTTTGCTTGGTTGATTTGGCATCATTCCATGCTTAATTTGAAGGCCTATAATATTGTCACATGTTCATACTTTTCACTCTTTAAGTGCTCTTAAGAGTTGGTATCTCCATGCCTTGCTTGTAAACCAAAGTGTGTGCATGTTTGTATGTGCTTTTGTCTTCATTTTCATTGCATCTTGGCCACTGATTTGGGCATGGCTGAGGCCTGTCCATTTTGGTTTAAGTCCATCTTTTGCATATTGTTGTATGCTTGTTCCATTTTGCATGTTGTCACATGCTTATCTTCGCATGTTGTTGCATGCTTGACATGTTGCATGTTGTTGCATGCTTTCTAGTTTGCATGTTGTTGCATGCTTGTCCATCTTTGCATGCCATGCATGTTTGTATGTTTAGGTTGCATTTTGCATGCTTGCTAGTTTGCATTTTGTCACATGCTTGTTTAGGTTGCATTGCATTTGGCATGCTTGTTACCTTAGCCTTGTGTGCATGTTTGAGTCATATTGCATTTGGCATGCTTATATTGCATTGCATAGCTTTTCCATGTTGCATGCATTGCATTGTGGTTGGTTTGGGGTGTCAAACCAAACACGAGGACCGAGGGACGTTTTGTACTTGAAGTGACGAAACGTGCCTCAATTCTTGGTCGCCGACGCTCTTGATCCAACATGATAGAGTGTGAGGCATTCATGCGTTTTTGTGCATTCATTCCATATTGATTTGTGCAATTCGGCATCTTTGGCCATCGTGCATCGAAATGCGTGATTGATGGCTCGAGAGTCGAGCACTACACTCCTTTGAGTCCCAAACATGATAAGGGGTGTAGTTGCACAATATTTTCTTGCAAATGTATTGCCATGCCCTTGTTTGTCCTCTGCTGCAACAAAAGGAGCAGTCTGCAGGAAGAGATGGCCGGTCGGCTATCTGCAGTGCCGATTAGCTAACAATTTTTGGCCGATGGATTCATAAGTGGTCGATAACCCATTTCCCTTGGCCGATGGACATACCATTTGGCCGATGGCCTCTCAGAATGTCCATGGGGTGGTTCAGAGGCATCACAGAAGTTGGCATAGTTTTCAAAGGAGCATAAGTGTGCAAACAGAGGCAACATGGGGCATGGCAACGGATTTCCGAGCGAAGCCGATTGAGCATGCATTTGTCCCTCCTCTTGAGGCCACTTTAACTATTTTGTAACTTAATTAATTTGCTTAATTAGTTAAGAGTTTTGTAATAATTAATTAGCTAGGGTAGTTGATTAATTAGTTGGTTTGTATTATTGATTCGGACCCTCCATCGAGAGGGCGAATTTTGTAATAAGTGTGCGTGCGTGTGTGAATGTCTTCTAACCCCACGTCTTTCTCCCTTTTACTTAACCGCTTACGATGGTTAGTTTTAGGTCATGTTTTGATTAGCATTCCTATGCTTGTATGTTTGCATTCATTCATCTGTATTGAATGCACCGGGCTCGGCGCATCATACTAACTACATCGTATTTCAATACCAATTTGAATACATGATTATCAAGTTGCATTTCATATGCCATCTTAGAATAGCCGAGCCTATTTCTAGTTGCATTTTGCATGTGTTGCATTAGGCATTGTTAACATAACTAGGATTATGCATGATTTCTAACTAGTTGTTGTTTTGGCTCGGAGTACTAGGTAAGTTTTTATACTTTAGCATCTTGCATGAATGTGAGTGATTGCCATGATAGCATGCTTGCCATGAGGCTAACTGCTTAAATGATTAACTGCATGAATGCCTGTAGGTGAAGGTTGTATTACTTGAATTGGAACAATTCATCGAAATGTGAGTTTTAAGCCCACTTGAGGGTGGTAAAATCATGTTTTCTAAGCCCACTTGAGGGTGGCAAATCCACGTCTTAGCCTACTTGCGAGTAGCACCTTCAAACCATTTTCAAACAAACAAACATGAGATGTTTTGTTCCAACTTAGGCGATCTAGTCTATACTTGTATGCTGCGCGCATCACATAGTAAAGCTAGCTAATAACCGGAATAAGAACACATGTGTTTTCAAAAACAAGATATCATGTTTAGTACAGGCCGATCTTTGATCGGGTGAGTAGGGGTGCTCATTGCATGACCTTCCCCTCTCTTACCCAAGTTCCCGAGCCGAGGTAACTTTGGTGATGACGGACACATGGCCTTAGGCACGAGTCAGGGTTTCCTAAATTCCCCTAAAATAAAATATTTAGGTGGCGACTCTGTATCTGGCAAAGCAGTCCATGTTTGGCACTTCTTTATTAAAATCAGTTTTCTAAAACGATTTGCCGGATTTGGACTCTTTGGTGATTTATCAATCTTGCATTGCACTTTACGAGATTAGATTCAGAACTGTGACATTAAGTTCGAACTGTAGTAGCTTGAGAACAAAACAGATTTTCGTGCCATCTTGCGCGTGGAGCCGGGACGTTCGGCACGTCTACAGTTTCTGGCGACTTTACTGGAGATTTAGAGAACTTGACTCGAACTCATGATATCTTGTTTTGATTACACTTATGTGTTTCTTTGGATTGCATGTGCATTGGTGCGCCTAGGACACCGTGTTTGCCGTATGCTATTCCTGAACAGTTTGTCGAAGGCTTGCTTTGAGAAGCATGCCATAAGGATGACCGGTTGCGGGCTCTGCCACGACGGGAACACAAACCTCAGTTTTTACCGAGGCACCCTTTTTGACCATTCGACCTAGTGCATATCGGAATCC
This sequence comes from Camellia granthamiana, assembly GCA_036172215.1. Lineage (NCBI taxonomy): Eukaryota > Viridiplantae > Streptophyta > Magnoliopsida > Ericales > Theaceae > Camellia > Camellia granthamiana. The sequence goes on along the minus strand of CM069907.1, from coordinate 37,979,964 downwards.
ATAGTGACCATTCCAAACTAGGACAGGTTGCTTACCTGATTGTAGGTTGTTTGAAACCGCTACGTGCGTAGTGAAACCCTAGCTCCTGACAAAATAGGATAGGGAAACCCTACCCCAACATAGGGGTGTTTTGGCTCTCACTTGCTTGTTATGTGCTTTTAGAGTGCGTCTCTACAGGAATGCATGTATCAGTTTGCAAGTCTAGGTATCAGGCCTGCGGGCATCAGCGTCAGTGTTTGGGAATCAGTTTTACCCGAGGGTATCAATTTACAGGCAGAGTTTTGGGCAGAATTTAGTAGAGAGTGTAGTCATTCAGCTTTACTTATATCTGTTCTGGTAAAGTTAGGCTGAGATGCTGCATGTTTTCTCTTTTGCAAGGTAGTCGCAGAACTATAGCTTCAGAACGCTCCGATATCCCCCGGGTGCATTGAACCTCTGTTGATAGACTTTGTTAGGTCGGAGATTTAGTTCAGAGCAGCCAGTGTTTTCCTTCACTGAGGCAAGGTAGAGAAAGGCCAGTCAAGGCTTACCAGTTCATCTGATCCGTTTGTCAGTAGTCATATCATTTCTGTTCAGTTCAGCAGACTCATGATGACGCAGAGTTCAGAAGAAATTGTAGTCATGGCAGCAGCATTAAACCAGGGAATCACCATGCAGGGTGAGACCAACACTGAAATGCAACGGCCGTCTGGGGCGCTTACCACACATCCAGTCTTGGAACCCTAATCATTTCAAACCCGTGAGCCCACTGTTTTTGAGCTGATGGGAATGATCGGCGATCTCCAGAGAATTGTGGCTAATCTAGCCTTTGGACTATCGGCTCTACCATCGACCACATCATATGCCAGAAATTTCATGCCAGAAGAGCCCCCACTCTTGGCGCGAATTGTAATTGAACTTAGCCAACCTGAAGCCATCCCAAGTTTGGGCAACGACGTGTCGACAACAATCGGGCTTCGCACTGATGTAGCAACCCAAACCTTCGACCAAGTTGAGACGAATGGTAAGAACAAGGTAGAGACAAAAATTGATCCCTATGGACAACTCCTGTGGGCTGTTGAGGCTTTGAAAGCCGGGGGACTGAACAAACAGGAAGTGCTCGCAGTCATTGCAAAAACTGTGGATGACACTTTCGTTACTCAGAACAAGGGCAGTTCGAGCCAAGGCGAGAACAAGGAGAAGGGCCGTCGTACCAGAAACGATCCTTTTAACTGTAAACCTACACTTGGAAGAGATCAACAAACCAAGCCAGCACCTGCCGACCCTTTTGCTAGTGCATTCAGCAAAAATCCACAAACCTCAAAGTATCAAGCCCGAGGTCGCAGGGTCTTTCATGCTCTCTATATGCCTCTATCCAAGGCTCTTCAAATCCTTGTTGAAAAAGGCTATCTCAAACCCTTTGAGCCTCGGCCTCTCCCGAATCCCCTTCCAGCTAAGCATGATGCTGCCCAGTACTGTGCATACCATTAACAAACCGGTCATGGCACTGACAATTGCTTTCGTCTTTGCCATGAAGTACAGGATTTGATTGACAATGAGGTCATCATCGCACCAAGCTCAGCAAAGTCTATCGTCACTGGATCAGTGAACTTCGGGGATAGTACGAGTATGTGATCGGGGGATGAACCACCTGCAGGCGGCGCTCAGTTTACTCCAGATGTGGCGTATGGCACGCATTGTTTTGAGCATTTGCGAATGCTAGTTTTTGTACGTTCTGACTTGGGTATTTAGGTCAATCTTGTTGTGTTGTATAGAGTCAGTCTTTTTGTACTGAGTCGGTCGGGTTTGTCTTGCTGTTTCGAGTCAGTCTTGTTGTATAGGAGTCAGGTGATTTCGGGGGTGTCACCTCGGACATCACTTGCTTGTTTTGGTGTTTGTCTTTTCGCTTTCTTTTCAGTCTGTTTCTGCCTTGGAACTAGTTGTGCCAACAGATTTGAATGAAACAGCAGTAGTTTTTCACACTCTTGTGTTTGCTTCTGCCTTGTGCCAGTTGTGCCAGAAGTTCTGGATAAGATGGCAGTATTTGACTAGAAACTGTGTCTTTTTTGTGCCTTGAAGTCATTGCATTGACCTAAGTTTTTCAAAACTTTTTGAACACTGTGATGAAAACAAAGAGGGAGGATTTCCTCTGGATTTGCAAAATTTGATCAATTGAGAGAAAGAGAGGCGTGCTAAGCCCTTAATGAATGAGATCATGCTTGTTAACATGAGTACTGAAAAGGATCCTAGCTTGATCCAGATTGGTTCTACCTTGTCTTCAGCGCGAGTGACTAGTCGCTTTCTTAAAAGATTTCAAAAAAAATATTTTGCGCGATCCTGCAAAGACCTGTGTGGAATCGCTCTTGAGATTGTGCAGCCTAGGATCGCTCTCAGCCTCGAGACTCGATCCCTTTTGTTTTCAAACCTTGAACCTTAATTCAGAATGTTCAACGGTCAACCACGATGTGAGGCTTGTATGGCCAGATTTGAAGCAGCCCATGAACTAGGGGCAAGAAGATCAGATGTGATCAAAGGAAGCTTACAAAGCTAGATCAGAAGTAGCCCTTGAACTAGGGGCAAAAAATGTCAGATGTGCTGAAAGAGCCAAAAATTGGGACATTTCTCAAGCTAATGGAGATCGGCAAGAATGCCAAATCCCAGAAGAGAAGAAAGAAGAAGGTATCGCTGAAGGGCAACCGAGTTCCTATCCGGGCAAATTCAGCTCCTATTGGATAGACTCCTACATCATCAGCGAACAACAGCCATTCTCCTGGATTCATATGGCTTCAAGATCTCAAACCATTTGACATGGACAAAGCTACACTTTTACCCTTGAGAGGCTCGCTGGGCCGAAAACCCGGAAGGGCGACCCAGGCAAAAGTTAGAGCAAATAAAAAAATGAGAAAAGAAAAGAACAAAAAAGAAAAATGCAAAGAATGAAGAAAAGATGAAAAAAAGAAAGAAAGAAAAGAAATGAAAAGAAGAAAAGAATTGCAAAGAAAAGAATAACATAGCTCGCAAGGTTGAAAACCCAGAAAGGGCGGCCTTGGCAAAAGTTAGAGCGCAAAAGGAGATGTTAATACCCGAGTGTACCTTAACCCCGAACTATGTAAGGCTTGATTCCCATGTTTGGGATACGTAGGCAACTTCATTCTGAAGTCCAGCCATAAACACTTCCAAATCGATTGTGTCCATGTAATGGTTCTGATCATCTTTGTCTTCTCTGTATCCGAGAGTTCGGTTGTGGTCATCACTTTGAGAACTGGTTATAGTGTGCTGTGGTGCTATTCAAACAAGGGGCAACTTTCCGTTGTCGTACTGTGTGCTGCGGTGCTATTCAAACAAGGGGTAACTTTCCGTTGCCGTACTGTGTACTATGGTGCTATTCAAACAAAGGGCAATTTTCCATTGTTTTGGATATGAGGTTGTGCATCTCAAGAGTAAATTCCGTGTTGGTCGAGCAGTGGCCATTTACAAAAATAGTTTTTGAGAATTTTTACTGAGGTTGATTAATTCTCTCGAAAACCATTCCATTTTTCCAAAACTGGACCATTTCTTTGACCCAAAAAAGGAAAATTTTCAGTGCTCATAGCTTGACTTGCATGATTTTTAATCAAAAAGTTGAACAAGTATGTCAATCTAACTCTCATATTGGTCAAAATTGTTTTAGTAGAAAAGCCAAAACAAAAAATGGTCAAAATGATGAACTAGGGGCAAGGTTGAGTCAGGTGTTTTGTCTTTTCCCCATTATCAACATATTTTCCGGAAAGGGCACCTTGTTCGCCAGAAAGGGCACAACTGAAGCTAACAAACAAAGGGCTGAAAGCTCTCTCACCCTCCAAGCAGTGAGGCATCAAGCTAAGTGCGAAGCACGAGTTGGAATGGATCAAGATATTCCACTCCCTCATCTGGACAGGTTTGATCACATCCGAGCTGGCCAAGCGCATTGTCAAACGATGTCAGTCGCTGATCTGCTGCACATCCTGTCGCAACCCCTCTGCGGGAGAAGCTCACTGTTCTGAGCAGAAGAATGAGAATCTAGCAGAATGCTAGGGGCAAGAGCCCGCAACTTTCTGCTTATCCATCAACCACTCAGGAGAGGGATAAAAAAATGAGAGATTGAAGAATAGAGAGATGTGCGCTGAGAGAAAAAGTGAGAAAAGGGCTTTTTAAGAAAAATAAAGGTTGAGTGCCAGAGTGATGTGAGAATCACAAATGAGAAAGGGGTGGGAAACAATACCTGAAGAAACTGGGCTCCCCATCAACCAAGAGGTCTCTCACCTTTGGAATACATCTGAGTGTTGTGTGTGTGTTTTTGTTTGCCTCAATTCTTGTTTTGAGTCGTCTCGAGTGTTTCTCAATGTGTTTAGGTTGTTTACCTTTGTTGAGTCATGGTGCGCTGTGTTCAGTTGTAGGCTCAATACCTAGTTGAGAACCTTTTTCTCATTTCTCAATTTCAAATAAATCATTTTGTGCACAGAGTGCCGTGCCGTTCTCTACATTTGTGCAAAACAGATTTGTTCTTTCATAAAACCGCAGGGTTCAACCCAGGTCAAGTGTGAACAGTACAACCAGGACCTATCTGAAGCTATATGGGTTCCGGACTGCAAAACAAAAGAAAAGAGGGAAACATCGGAGCATCTTAGTTTGTTTCAATTTCAGAAAATTCCGAGATTGCGTTCCGGATGTACCTCTTTAGGCCTTGTCAATGCTCCGAAGTATGAGTGTGCCTCTACCTCAAGCGCCAAATCAAGCCTGCTTCAAAACCAGAATGGCAATCAGAAGTGCTCTCCTTGAGTACCATTCCCTGTCAGAGTTATCTTGGCTATGTTTGTAATAAGGGAAAGTTGTGAATATGATCAGGAAGAAAAGCGGCATCCGTGACTTCTACATGCAGAGGTTACTCCTTGTCAGTATTTCACGACCTTTGTACTGCGAGTTGAAGGTAAGAGTTCGAAAAACACAAGGGGAGATCCCCGTCAGAGTAGAGCGGTTCACCGCCACTCACCCCATGAGGTGCTTTCTAAAGCACCGCTTTGTTTATTTATTGCATTTCTCTAAACATCATGCTCTACATGTTGTAACATGTATTATATCATCTCACTTATTACATTTATTTGCGTTTTGTGTTATCTTGTTGTAACAACCCTCGTCACTGTTTACCGAATAATCACTGATTACCGATAAACTGAACTAATTATGACTGATAAGTGAACTGAATAAATTACTGAACTGACTGACTGAAATTGGAACTGAATTGATCAAGTATACCTATTGTATTGCATTTCTATCTGTTTGATTTATTTGATTATCTGTTCATGTTTGGCGTTTGAACTGCTTCTTATCGGCGGCCGAACCGGAAATCGTTTAGTGTTTCATGATCCTCATAATTTATGTGATTTTATGGTATAATTATCTGAAAGTCGATTTGGTATGTTTAAACTAGATTAAATAGAGCCAAATTATCAGAGTTGCCTTATTTACGGAATTGCCATTGAGTGGGCCTTAGTTTATTATTATTCTTGAGCCTCATACACTCACACAAAACACATTCATCAGCCCATTTCTTTACTCTAGCCGACCAAGAGAGGAAGAAGGAGAGAATTTGAGTTCCATCTAGGGAATTGGCTTGTAGACTTGAAGATTGGTAGAAGATTTGTGCAATTGAGCTTTCATACTTGGAATTAAGGACCTTAGGTAAGGAATTCAACCCTCTAATTGTGAGTTTGAGCTAAGTCTTGCATGGTTCATGCTTCATTGTAGAACTAAGTCATGCTTTAGTGCAAATGAGTTGAATTGTAGCTTAATTCATGCATGCATGGTTGATATGTTGAAATTGGAGTTGAGTTCATGGTAGATTGTCACATGCATGTCCCTGTTTTGAGTGTAGGCCATGATTTCATCTTGTTTGTGAAACAATTGGCTCATTAGAGCATGTTTTGAAGCTTGAAAGTTGTTTAAAGATCATGCATGTTATGTTTGAATGTTGTTCTTGAAAAATGGTTTGAGATTGGGTTTGAATTAAACACCCTTGGGCTTAGATTTCTTAAATTGGGTTTTGAAACATGTTATTCTATGTGTTTACAAGAGTTTTTCCAGAAAATAGCCCAAGAGGATCGAAAATATTGCTTTTGAACTTAGTTTTGAGCTTGGGACTCAAATCTGGAATTTCCAGATTTTGGTTGTCCGCTCGAGCGGAAGAAGTGCCGCTCGAGCGGGAAAATCGAGCTCCCAGCATCTTGCACTGCGCATCAGTCCGCTCGAGCGGAGTATTGGGCGCTCGAGCGGAGGACTGGGTGACACGCTCGAGCGGGCGTCGAGCGGAGATTTCACATATCCAGTACTTTTTGGTCCGCTCGAGCGGGGATGTTGCCGCTCGAGTGGGGAAACCTGCGCTCGAGCGGGACTCTGTTTCACTGAAAATTCTGCAAATGTTTTCTGAATACATCTTTGCATCCTCATCTCATCCTAGGCATTCTTAGGCCTAGTTTAAGGCATCTTAATGAGGATGTAGATGTAGAACACACCGAGGCATTTAGGGATTAAGTTATTATCTTTCCCAACTGTGAAACTTAGAGTGTGTTCAATCTGTTAACTGTATAGGGTTGGCATTCCGAGGAACCGCGCTCTAGCCTACTGTAGCCCAATCTCTGTGAGTAACAATTGTGTAAAGATATGTTCAAATGATTATCTTCTGAAATACTGAACTGAACTGTTTACTGAATTGATATTGTTTACTGTATGAATGTATGTCCTATATTCTGAACTGTATTGTGGCATCCGTAGCAACTACTGTTTACTGTTACTGCTACCGCTTGAGAAATCTCTACCATCGACGGTCTGTGAACGGATGGCCCCATCGACGGGCTATGAACGGGTGGATTTGTCTAATCGACTCGGTTCCCATGTTGGAACCACTACTGTTTACTGATTGATGGCCATCAATTATTGTTCGGTCCTTTAAGACCTATCATTTACTGTACTGCTATGCTAATGGATGTACCACATATTACTGAATGACAGATATACTGAATCAATGAACTGTTTTCATTACTGTAAGGACATTCATTCTTAACTCCTTTACGCATTGTGTTATTCACTGGGCTTTAGCTCACTGCTCATATATATATGTAGGTGTACAGGCACCGGATCAAAGCTAGAAGCGTCGGAGTAAACTCCAGTTTTGTCAAGCCAACCAATGTGCCTCACTGCGAGGTTCCGAGCCTATCATGCTAAGGCTTAGGGGTGTTTTAGTATTTCCCCTTTTTGCACTGTCTCACTGCTTTGTAATAACCGAATGGATTGTATAGACTGAATGTTTACTGTACTGTTGAGTGGGGATTAAGTCCCTGTTTCACTGACTGACATGTATATATATGTACTGTTCTGTAAATATGTATGAAAATCTTTTTGGCATACAGACTGTCATAGCTCATTGGACATTATTTTATTACTGTATTGGCTTCCGCGAGGCCCTGTACTCTGTTTTACTGTATTACTGTTAAGCAGGCCTTCGGTAATCTCAGATTACTGGCCGGTTACGGTGCTAAACCCATAGGGCCGGGTTTGGGTTGTGACAGAGTGGTATCAGAGCGATACTTAACCACGAGTTATACCGCACACACGTGTCCAAATGAGCTATAGGGTGTCCTAGAAAAGTGATTAGGGCATTCATGAGCATGAAATGTGTATGATTATGACATGACTGATTATGTTTAATGTGTTAACCTGTTTAAACACATGACTGCTTATGTGATAAACTGTTTAAGTATGTAACTGCTTATAATTGAAACCGTTATAACTGTTTATAGAATAATGGATAATGCAAGCACTGCAAATGAAACTGAATCCTCATCCTCTGAGGCCAGAATGGCCAGACTGGAAAGAATGATGGAACTGATAACTGCTAGACTTGACCAACAACAGAACCAACAGCCCCCACCTCCTCCTCCGGTACAGCCGGAACCGAATGTGAATGTAAACGATGGGGACATAATTGCTCTTACCCAGAAGTTCAGCAAAATGAAACCGCCATCCTTCCAGGGAAGCCTTGAACCGTTGAAAGCTGAAGCTTGGGTACTTGAAACTGAAAAGCTATTTGAAGTGTTTCCGTGCTCCGAGGCACATAAAGTACTGTTGGCCACCTTTACCCTGCAAGAAGAGGCCAGAAGGTGGTGGATACTGATCCGTGACACCAACACTGTAGTAACTTGGGTTCAGTTTAAGGAGTCCTTCTTTGAGAAGTACTTTCCTCAATGTGTCAGGGATAGAAAAGTGACAGAATTTGAACAACTGAAACAGGGCACAATGTCTGTTGCCGAGTATGAAACAAAGTTCACCGAGCTTGCTAGATATGCACCGCATATGGTGGACACTGACTATAAGAAGGCCAGAAAATTTGAGGGCGGCCTGAATGTTGCAATACTGGACAGAATTAATGTTCTGAAACTCCCGACCTATGTAGGTGTTCTCGACCGGGCATTGATAGCTGAGTCGAACATTGAAGCAGTGAAACAATCTGAATCACCGGCATCTGAATGGCGTGGTAAAAGGCAGGGTTTCAAATTTAAGAAAGGCAAGCATAACCCATCGAGCAAAAAGCAAAACACGGGGTCAACAACTAGCCCCAGCCAAGGGAGTGGTTTCATTCCAACTTGTTCTGAATGTGGCAGGAAGCACAAAGGGGTTTGTTACAAAATATCTGGAGCTTGCTACAGGTGTGGCAAAATAGGCCACATGGTTAAAGACTGTCCCTCTGCTCCATAAGCTAGTAGTAAAGCTACACCGAGTGCAGCAGCATCAACAGTTGCACCAAAGCCCAACCCCAAAGCTACCGGGAAAGAGCCTATGAGGCAGGGCCGAGTGTTTGCCCTAGTACCGGGAGACGTGCAAAATATTGAGACCGTTGTGTCAGGTATCCTCTCTATCTGTGCTCAAAATGCATATGTACTGATTGATTCGGGGTCGTGACAGTAGACCCTTAGAACCCATGAACTATCTGTTAGCTGTATCATCACCTGTTGGGGGATCCATGACATGTGCATATATGTATCCTGCTTGTGAAATTATTGTTGGGGATATGCATCTGTTTATTGACTTACTGCCATTGAACATAGACCATTTTGATGTTATATTGGGGATGGACTGGTTAACGAAATATCATGCCACCATTGACTGTGTAACGAAACAAGTAGTTTTCCGTCCACCGGGTTTGTCCGAATTTGTGTTTAATGGGAGTGGAGTAGTGCCTCCTCCGTATTTGATTTCTTCTGTGAAAGCTGTTAAATTGATTAGAAAAGGGTGTAAAGGATATCTGTGTTCTGGACTGACTATATCTACTGATGATAATGTTAAAACTGATGTGAACTGTATTCCTATAGTCAGAGAATTCCCAGATGTATTTCCAGATGATCTGCCAGGGGATTTGATTGACAGGGAGATTGAGTTCACTGTTGATGTAATTCCGGGAACACAACCGATATCTAAAGCTCCTTACCGAATGGCCCCAACTGAACTGAAAGAATTGAAAGTACAACTGCAAGAACTGTTAGATAAAAAGTTCATCAGACCTAGTACCTCACCGTGGGGCGCACCTGTTCTGTTTGTAAAGAAGAAAGATGGCTCACTGAGACTGTGTATTGACTACCATGAACTGAACAAGGTAACCGTGAAAAATAAATACCCATTACCTCGTATCGATGACTTATTTGATCAGTTACAGGGTGCCCAAGTATTTTCCAAGATTGATCTTAGATCGGGATACCATCAATTGAAAGTTAAACCAGAAGACATTGATAAAACTGCTTTTAGAACAAGGTATGGACATTACGAATTTTTAGTTATGCCTTTTGGAGTTACCAACGCACCTACAACATTTATGGACCTCATGAATAGAATCTTCAAACCGTACCTCGATGACTTCATTGTGGTATTTATTGATAACATATTAATTTATTCCAAAAGCGTAGAAGAACATGAACATCATCTGAGACTTGCCCTGCGGACCCTAAAAGAACAGAAACTGTATGGTAAACTGTCTAAATGTGAATTTTGGCTTGATCATGTTATGTTTTGGGGCATATTCTTAGCAAAGATGGAATTTCTGTTGATCCGCAGAAAATTGAAGCTGTAGTAAACTGGCCTAGACCAACAAATGTGACAAAAGTCCGAAGCTTTTTGGGATTGGCTGGATATTACAGACGATTTGTCAAAGATTTCTCCAAAATTGCTTTACCATTGACTCAACTGACACAGAAAGGGATATCATTTGACTGGACTGACCAGAGGGAATCAGCGTTCCAAGAGTTGAAAACTCTATTGGTGACTGCACCTGTCCTTACTCTACCTTCAGGTACGGACGGTTATACTGTATTTAGTGATGCTTCTCATAAGGGTTTGGGATGTGTTTTAATGCAGAATGGGAGAGTAATTGCCTATGCTTCCCGACAACTGAGGCCTCATGAAAAGAACTACCCAACCCATGACCTGGAACTTGCTGCAGTAGTTTTTGCACTGAAAATCTGGCGTCACTATTTGTATGGGGCAACATGTGAAGTATATACCGACCACAAGAGTCTGAAGTATTTCTTCACCCAGAAAGAATTGAACATGAGACAGCGGAGATGGCTAGAACTGATTAAAGACTATGACCTACAGATTCTGTATCATCCGGGAAAAGCCAACACCGTTGCCGATGCATTGAGTCGGAAATCGATTGAGAACTTAGCTTGCTTACTCACCGGGCAGAAGGAGTTGCTTTGTGACCTTGAAAAATCTGAAATTGAAATTGTTTTGCGAGAGCAAGGTGGAACCTTAGCTGCTATTTCTGCTCAACCGGCATTGATCGAAGAGATTAAAGAGAAACAGCAACAGGATGACTTCTTGAAAAAGATCATCGAAGAAAGAGAATCTAAATCGAGACCGGGATTCAAATTTGAAAACAATGTACTGAAATTTCAAGAAAGACTATGTGTACCGAATGACACTGAACTGAAAAGAAGAGTTTTGTATGAGGGCCACAATTCAAAATTTTCTATTCATCCGGGGAATACGAAAATGTATCAAGATTTGAAGTTGAATTTCTGGTGGCCGGGAATGAAGAAGGAAATTGCTGATTTCGTATCGAAATGTCTTCATTGCCAACAAGTCAAAGCTGAACATCAACGACCCGCAAGTTTATTACAGCCCTTACCAATACCAGAGTGGAAATGGGAACATATTACCATGGATTTTATCGTTGGATTGCCTCGCTCCAGTAAAGGTATGGACTCAATTTGGGTTATTGTTGATAGACTGACTAAATCTGCTCACTTCTTACCTGTTAAGACAATTTATAATGCGGACAAATTGGCTATACTCTATATTGATGAAATTGTTAGACTGCATGGAGTGCCTGTGTCCATTGTTTCCGACAGGGATTCGAAGTTTACGTCGAGGTTTTGGCAAAGCCTACAGACTGCATTGGGGACTGAACTGAGACTGAGTAGTGCCTATCATCCTCAGACAGATGGCCAATCAGAGAGGACCATCCAAACTCTGGAGGATTTATTGAGAATGTGTGTCCTTGATTTCCAGGGAAATTGGGAAAGTCATTTGCCATTGGCTGAATTCGCCTACAACAACAGTTATCATTCGAGTATTGGTATGGCGCCTTTCGAGGCATTGTATGGCAGAAAATGTAGATCTCCGATTTGCTGGGCAGAAGTTGGAGATGGGCCTTTGCTCGGGCCCGAGATTGTGTATGAAACGACTGAGAAAGTGAAACTGATACAACAGAGACTGAAAACTGCACAGAGTAGACAGAAAAGTTATGCAGATGTCAGAAGGCGAGACAGAGAATATGAAGTGGGTGATCACGTTTTTGTGAAAGTGACACCGATGAAAGGCCAGACTCGTTTTGGAGTCAAGGGCAAGTTAGCGCCGAGATATGTCGGACCGTATGAGATTATTGAGAAAATCAATCCGGTGGCGTATCAAGTTGCGCTCCCTCCTGAAATGGAGCATATGCATAACGTCTTCCATATTTCTATGTTGAGGGATTATCTCCGGGATCCATTCCACGTGATTGAGCCTACTCGGATAGTGTTGAGTGATGACTACACTTACGAGGAGAGGCCTATACAGATTGTAAATAGACGGATCAAGAAACTGAGAAACAAGGAGATCCCGCTAGTGAAAGTAGACTGGCAGAACCATGGTGGTGTGTATGCCACCTGGGAAAGGGAAGATGACATGGCTAAACGATATCCAGAACTGTTCCCACTGAACCCTGTTTTCTTCCAGAATGAAGGTAACTCGAGTTTAGAGGACTAAACTCTTTTTAAGGAGGGGAGACTGTAACAACCCTCGTCACTGTTTACCGAATAAGCACTGATTACCGATAAACTGAACTAATTATGACTGATAAGTGAACTAAATAAATTACTGAACTGACTGACTGAAACTGGAACTGAATTGATCAAGTATACCTATTGTATTGCATTTCTATCTGTTTGATTTATTTGATTATCTGTTCATGTTTGGTGTTTGAACTGCTTGTTGAAGGCCTTATCGGCGGCCGAACCGGAAATCGTTTAGTGTTTCATGATCCTCATAATTTATGTGATTTTATGGTATAATTATCTGAAAGTCGATTTGGTATATTTAAACTAGATTAAATAGAGCCAAATTATCAGAGTTGCCTTATTTACGGAATTGCCATTGAGTGGGCCTTAGTTTATTATTATTCTTGAGCCTCATACACTCACACAAAACACATTCATCAGCCCATTTCTTTACTCTAGCCGACCAAGAGAGGGAGAAGGAGAGAATTTGAGTTCCATCTAGGGAATTGGCTTGTAAACTTGAAGATTGGTAGAAGATTTGTGCAATTGAGCTTTCATACTTGGAATTAAGGACCTTAGGTAAGGAATTCAACCCTCTAATTGTGAGTTTGAGCTAAGTCTTGCATGGTTCATGCTTCATTGTAGAACTAAGTCATGCTTTAGTGCAAATGAGTTGAATTGTAGCTTAATTCATGCATGCATGGTTGATATGTTGAAATTGGAGTTGAGTTCATGGTAGATTGTCACATGCATGTCCCTGTTTTGAGTGTAGGCCATGATTTCATCTTGTTTGTGAAACAATTGGCTCATTAGAGCATGTTTTGAAGCTTGAAAGTTGTTTAAAGATCATGCATGTTATGTTTGAATGTTGTTCTTGAAAAATGGTTTGAGATTGGGTTTGAATTAAACACCCTTGGGCTTCGATTTCTTAAATTGGGTTTTGAAACATGTTATTCTATGTGTTTGCAAGAGTTTTTCCAGAAAATAGCCCAAGAGGATCGAAAATATTGCTTTTGAACTTAGTTTTGAGCTTGGGACTCAAATCTGGAATTTCCAGATTTTGGTTGTCCGCTCGAGCGGAAGAAGTGCCGCTCGAGCGGGAAAATCGAGCTCCCAGCATCTTGCACTGCGCATCAGTCCGCTCGAGCGGAGTATTGGGCGCTCGAGCGGAGGACTGGGTGACACGCTCGAGCGGGCGTCGAGCAGAGATTTCACCTATCCAGTACTTTTTGGTCTGCTCGAGCGAGGATGTTGTCGCTCGAGCGGGGACCTTTGTTTGCTTGTCCGCTCGAGCGGGGAAACCTGCGCTCGAGCGGGACTCTGTTTCACTGAAAATTCTGCAAATGTTTTCTGAATACATCTTTGCATCCTCATCTCATCCTAGGCATTCTTAGGCCTAGTTTAAGGCATCTTAATGAGGATGTAGATGTAGAACACACCGAGGCATTTAGGGATTAAGTTATTATCTTTCCCAACTGTGAAACTTAGAGTGTGTTCAATCTGTTAACTGTATAAGGTTAGCATTCCGAGGAACCGCGCTCTAGCCTACTGTAGCCCAATCTCTGTGAGTAACAATTGTGTAAAGATATGTTCAAATGATTATCTTCTGAAATATTGAACTGAACTGTTTACTGAATTGATATTGTTTACTGTATGAATGTATGTCCTATATTCTGAACTGTATTGTGGCATCCTTAGCAACTACTGTTTACTGTTACTGCTACCGCTTGAGAAATCTCTGCCATCGATGGTCTGTGAACGGATGGCCCCATCGATGGGCTATGAACGGGTGGATTTGTCTAATCGACTCGGTTCCCATGTTGGAACCACTACTGTTTACTGATTGATGGCCATCAATTATTGTTCGGTCCTTTAAGACCTATCGTTTACTGTACTGCTATGCTAATGGATGTACCACATATTACTGAATGACAGATATACTGAATCAATTAACTGTTTTCATTACTGTTAGGACATTCATTCTTAACTCCTTTACGCATTGTGTTATTCACTGGGCTTTAGCTCACTGCTCATATATATATGTAGGTGTACAGGCACCGGATCAAAGCTAGAAGCGTCGGAGTAAACTCCAGTTTTGTCAAGCCAACCAATGTGCCTCACTGCAAGGTTCCGAGCCTATCATGCTAAGGCTTAGGGGTGTTTTAGTATTTCCCCTTTTTGCACTGTCTCACTGCTTTGTAATAACCGAATGGATTGTATAGACTGAATGTTTACTATACTGTTGAGTGGGGATTAAGTCCCTGTTTCACTGACTGACATGTATATATATGTACTGTTCTGTAAATATGTATGAAAATCTTTTTGGCATACAGACTGTCACAGCTCATTGGACATTATTTTATTACTGTATTGGCTTCCGCGAGGCCCTGTACTATGTTTTACTGTATTATTGTTAAGCAGGCCTTCGGTAATCTCGGATTACTGGCCGGTTACGGTGCTAAACCCATAGGGCCGGGTTTGGGTCGTGACACTTGTATTGTTTATCTGTTCACGCTACGCAGCGTTTAGGATCGTTGTCCTCCGGGGCTTTCTCAGGATTCGTTGTGTACGCGCCTGATTGCTTGCTTTTGTCCTTTTCCTTCATCACACGATTTCAGCGTGTTTGGAATTTATCTCAGGTTGCGTCGTGTACGCGCCTGGGCGGTTTGTTTTTGGACCTCCTCTCACGATTTCAGCGTGGTTTGAGTGTCCTTCTCCTCGCACGATTTCAGCGTGTTTGGAATTTATCTCAGGTTACGTCATGTACGCACCTGGGCGGTTTGTTTTTGGACTTCCTCTCACGATTTCAGCGTGGTTTGAGTGTCATTTTCCTCACACGAATTCAGCGTGTTTGGAATTTATCTCAGGTTGCGTCGTGTATGCGCCTGGGTGGTTTGTTTTTGGACCTCATCTCACGATTTCAGCGTGATTTGAGTGTGCCTTTCCTCACACGATTTCAACGTGTTTGGAATTTATGTCAGGTTGCGTCGTGTACGCGCCTGGGCGGTTTGTTTTTGGACCTCCTCTCACGATTTCAGCGTGGTTTGAGTGTCCTTTTCCTCACACGATTTCAGCGTGTTTGGAATTTATCTCAGGTTACGTCGTATACGCGCATGGGCAGTTTGTTTTTGGACCTCCTCTCACGATTTCAGCATGATTTGAGTGTCCCTTTCCTCACACGATTTTAGCGTGTTCGGAATTTATCTCAGGTTGTGTCGTGTACGTGCCTGGGCAGTTTGTTTTTGGACCTCCTCTTACGATTTCAGCGTGGTTTGAGTGTCCCTTTCCTCACATGATTTCAGCGTGTTTGGAATTTATCTCAGGTTGCGTCGTACACGCTCCTGATTGGTTGTTTTGGACCTTCTCTCACGATTTCAGCGTGATTTGAGTGACCCTTTCCTTACACGATTTCAGCGTGTTTGGAATTTATCTCAGGCTGCGTCGACCACGCTCCTGATTGGTTGTTTTTGGGATTTGTTTTTCCTCCTCTCATGATTCCAACATGGTTGGAGTATGTCACCCTTTGCATCTACTGTACTATCTGTTACATCACACTATTTTGTGCACCTTACTTGCATTGTGCATGCATTTTATTGCGCTATTTTGTTCATCACACCATTTTGTGCACCTTACTTGCATTGTGCATGCATTTTATCGTGCTATTTTGCGCATCGCACTATTTTGTGCACCTTACTTGCATTGAGCATGCATTTTATCGCGCTATTTTGCGCATCGCACTATTTTGTGTACCTTACTTGCATTGAGCATGCATTTTATCACGTTATTTTGCACATCGCACTATTTTGTGCACCTTACTTGCATTGTGCATGCATTTTATCACGCTATTTTGCGTATCATTTTATCACGCTATTTTGCGCATCGCACTATTTTGTGCACTTTACTTGCATTGTGCATGCATTTTATCGCGCTATTTTGCGCATCGCACTGTTTTGTGCAGTTTATCACTCACGCTATTTTGCGCGTCGCACTGTTTTGTGCAGTTTACATTTGCGTTATCTTGCGCACCTTATCTACACTTGTTAGTGCATTGCATTGTTCGCGCTATCTTGCGCACCTTATCTGCACTTGTTAGTGCATTGCATTGTTATGCGCACACTTAGGTTGCATTGTCATGCACCCCCCCATCTGCATTGTTATGCGCACACTTAGGTTGCATTGTCATGCGCCCCTCCATCCGCGTTGTTATGCGCACGTTCTACTTGCCTTGTCATGCACACCTCTTCACTTGCGTTGTCACGCACATTCCACTTGCATTGTTATGCACGCTCCTTTATTCGGAAACACCGGGACATGTCCCTATGTTTCTCCCTCTTTGGTTAAGAGCATTTGGAACATGTTCCAATGCTTGTACCATTCCGAAACACTGGGACTTGTCCTTATGTTTCTCCCTCTTGGAACATGTTCCAATGCTTGTACCATTCCGAAACACTGGGACTTGTCCTTATGTTTCTCCCTCTTTGGTTAAGAGCATTTGGAACACGTTCCAATGCTTGTACCATTCCGAAACACCGAGACTTGTCCCTATGTTTCTTCCTCTTTGGTTAAGAGCATTTGGAACATGTTCTAATGCTTGTACCATTCCGAAACACCGGGACTTGCCTATGTTTCTCCCTCTTTAGTTAAGAACATTTGGAACATGTTCCAATGCTTGTACCGTTCCGAAACACCGGGACTTGTCCCTATGTTTCTCCCTCTTTGGTTAAGAGCATTTGGAACATGTTCTAATGCTTGTACCGTTCCGAAACACCGGGACTTGTCCCTATGTTTCTCTCTCTTTGGTTAAGAGCATTTGGAACATGTTCCAATGCTTGTACCACTCTTTTTCCTTTCGCGTGCAGCGCGTCGAAATCTTGTTTGAGACCTCGGGTGTCCCCAATGGTTGCTTTTAGTCTTTCCTACGTGGTGCGTGGTTAAGATTGCATAATTTTCTTACATTCTTTCTGCATGAAATGTATCGGCATTGTGCATGTCATTTGCATCTTGCCCTTGCCTGCGGGCACATCTCTTTGTTATCTTGCCTGCTTGTCTAAGTCTTCGGCCTTGTCAAAAATGGGTCGTCTCTGGGCTTTGACATTCACTCCCGTCATCTTATGACTTTCGAGTTCTGTCAAAGAGGGGCAACTGTAGACACCCCATTTCTGACCGTCCTCAAGACTTGGACATCATCGTTTGAACACTCGATGATCATCCATGCTCGTGTTCGTTTTGAGTTCCCAAAGGTCTCGGCTGCTCGCCTTGCCTTAGGATCTCTCAACTTGTTTGTTTTGTGCTTGGTTGTGGACCAAGGACTTGTGGTTTTGCGTCTGAGGGAAGAGGGTGGCTTGTTGGCCATCCCTTCAACCCATCGGCTAAGGCTTTGTGCCATCGGCCATGTTTCCCTGCCATCGGCCATAAGTGTTGGCCGATCGGCACTCTTTTTGGTCGATCGACCATATTTTTGAGCCGAGGCCTTTCCATCTGCTTTTTGCAGATATTTTCTGCCAGCTGTGACAGCTGATGGGCACAATTCTCATCCTCCATATGGAGGGATTACATTCAAGACTCAAGCTTGTTCAACAAGCTTGAGAATTGAAATTCTATAAGAAGGGAGGCCTTCCTCCCTTTCCGAAGGTTCTGGAAATTTGATATACAAGTTCTATATATCTCTCTATATATATTTTACCTCTCTCTCTTGTTTAGCCCTTGTTTGTGCCCAAAAGTGTAGATTCTTTACACTATTGCACACAAACACCTACTAGAACACCATCCTTTGGTTGCTGAGGTCCTTAGGAGTTGGTTTTGGAGTTCTTGGACGGGTTTTGATCAGAGAAGAGTGCTGGAGTTGTGTTCTTAAAGGTGTTCTTAAAGGTGTTCTTCAAGGGTGAGTCAACTACCTTTTAATCCCCCTTTTTGGCTTAAGCTTTTAGACCTATTTGCATATTATTTTAAGCTCTACTCTAAACTACAAAAGGTTCTGATTTTGTGTGCTTGAGATCTTTGTTTAAGGTCATTTTTGTGTTGGGGGTAGTCTACCCTCTCTTAGGCCTTGTTTGGCCTTGTTTTGAGCCATCCCTTTTGGTCCTTGTTCTTGCCTTTGCATGACCTTTCAACCACTGAAATCCAAACGATTTTCAGTAGTGGAAAGGTGGTTTTGGAGTCTTGAATAGGAGAGGGACACCCCCCTCTCCTTGTGTCTCATTTGCTAGCATAAATGGCTCATAATAGTAGCATGTTTGCTTAGCATGTTTTGGCCCCATTTCAGCAAGTATTTGGTGTTATTTTGCCATGTTATACCTCTGTCTAAACTTGGTTTGCTGACCTCTTGCATGCACCATGCACTCGTAGTGTAATCCTCTCTATTGCCTTAACATGCATCTTGCATTTGGATCATCATTCTTGCATGTTTTGGCTCAACTCAAAGAAGCTTTTAGTCATGTTTTACCATGCTTGAGCTGTGTTTCATGTTGTTTTAGTCATGCATGCATTGTTTTGTATAGCCATGGTTCAATATAGCTTGTTAGCTTTGAGTGTTCAAGTCATTTGCATGCATTGCTTAGACCATTTTCATGATTTGGCATCATTTCATATGTGATTTCAGTCCATGTAGTGTAGCCATACACTTGCATTTGTCATCCTTTCAATGCTTTGAAGAGTTGGTGTTTTACGCCTTAAGAGTGGGTCATTGTGCATGCCTCTATGCTTAGGCCTTTAGGATGCCATCTCAGTGGGTTTTTGGGCTTATTTTGACGTGCCATGACTCTGATTTTTATTGGTTAAGTTATGCCATTTTTGGTTGTAATAGGTGTAGTGTAACACCCCTTGTTAGCTTTACATGCCTCATGCCTTTTGGACTTTTGTTCTAGTTTGTTTTGGCTTTGGTCCATGCATGTTTTAGACTCACTTTGGTATGCTTTAGGACTGTTTTGGTTCGCTTAGGCCATTTGCTTCATGTTTTGCATAGCCTTGGTGTGAGTCCTTTTGCTATCTTCAAGCTTTGAGCTTTCTCGTATGCTATACTTGTTTTGTTTGGTTGATTTGGCATCATTCCATGCTTAATTTCAAGGCCTATAGTATTGTCACATGTTCATACTTTTCACTCTTTAAGTGCTCTTAAGAGTTGGTATCTCCATGCCTTGTTTGTGAACCAAAGTGTGTGCATGTTTGTATGTGCTTTTGTCTTCATTTTCATTGCATCTTGGCCACTGATTTGGGCATGGCTGAGGCCTGTCCATTTTGGTTTAAGTCCATCTTTTGCATATTGTTGTATGCTTGTTCCATTTTGCATGTTGTCACATGCTTATCTTCGCATGTTGTTGCATGCTTGACATGTTGCATGTTGTTGCATGCTTTCTAGTTTGCATGTTGTTGCATGCTTGTCCATCTTTGCATGCCATGCATGTTTGTATGTTTAGGTTGCATTTTGCATGCTTGCTAGTTTGCATTTTGTCACATGCTTGTTTAGGTTGCATTGCATTTGGCATGCTTGTTACCTTAGCCTTG
The DNA here is from genome assembly GCA_036172215.1 of Camellia granthamiana. Lineage (NCBI taxonomy): Eukaryota > Viridiplantae > Streptophyta > Magnoliopsida > Ericales > Theaceae > Camellia > Camellia granthamiana. The sequence goes on along the minus strand of CM069907.1, from coordinate 37,960,162 downwards.
TGTGCATGTTTGAGTCATATTGCATTTGGCATGCTTATATTGCATTGCATAGCTTTTCCGTGTTGCATGCATTGCATTGTGGTTGGTTTGGGGTGTCAAACCAAACACGAGGACCGAGGGACGTTTTGTACTTGAAGTGACGAAACGTGCCTCAATTCTTGGTCGCCGACGCTCTTGATCCAACATGATAAAGTGTGAGGCATTCATGTGTTTTTGTGCATTCATTCCATATTGATTTGTGCAATTCGGCATCTTTGGCCATCGTGCATCGAAATGCGTGATTGATGGCTCGAGAGTCGAGCACTGCACTCCTTTGAGTCCCAAACATGATAAGGGGTGTAGTTGCACAACATTTTCTTGTAAATGTATTGTCATGCCCTTGTTTGTCCTCTGCTGCAGCAAAAGGAGCAGTCTGCAGGAAGAGATGGCCGGTCGACTATCTGCAGTGCCGATCGGCTAACAATTTTTGGCCGATGGATTCATAAGTGGTCGATAACCCATTTCCCTTGGCCGATGGCCTCTCAGAATGTCCATGGGGTGGTTCAGAGGCATCACAGAAGTTGGCATAGTTTTCAGAGGAGCATAAGTGTGCAAACAGAGGCAATATGGGGCATGGCAACGGATTTCCGAGTGAAGCCGATCGAGCATGCATTTGTCCCTTCTCTTGAGGCCGCTATAATTTGCTTAATTAGTTAAGAGTTTGTAATAATTAATTAGCTAGGGTAGTTGATTAATTAGTTGGTTTGTATTATTAATTCAAACCCTCCGTCGAGCGGGCGAATTTTGTAATAAATGTGCGTGCATGTGTTTCCAACCCCACATCTTTCTCCCTTTTACTTAACCGCTTACGATGGTTAGTTTTAGGTCATGTTTTGATTAGCATTCCTATGCTTGTATGTTTGCATTCATTCATCTGTATTGCATGCACCGGCCTCGGCGCATCATACTAAGTGCATTGTATTTCAATACCAATTTGAATACATGATTATCAAGTTGCTTTTCATATTCCATCTTTGAATAGCCGAGCCTATTTCTAGTTGCATTTTGCATGTGTTGCATTAGGCATTGTTAACATAACTAGGATTATGCATGATTTCTAACTAGTTGTTGTTTTGGCTCGGAGTACTAGATAAGTTTTTATGCTTTAGCATTTTGCATGAATGTGAGTGATTGCCATGATAGCATGCTTGCCATGAGGCTAACTGCTTAAATGATTAACTGCATGAATGCCTGTGGGTGAAGGTTGGATTACTTGAATTGGAACAATTCATCGAAATGCGAGTTTTAAGCCCACTTGAGGGTGGCAAAATCATGTTTTCTAGGCCCACTTGAGGGTGGCAAATCCACGTCTTAGCCTACTTGCGAGTAGCACCTTCAAACCATTTTCAAACAAACAAACATGAGATGTTTTGTTCCAACTTAGGCGATCTAGTCTATACTTGTATGCTGCGCGCATCACATAGTAAAGCTAGCTAATAACCGGAATAAGAACACATGTGTTTTCAAAAACAAGATATCATGCTTAGTACAGGCCGATCTTTGATCGGGCGAGCGGGGGTGCTCATTGCATGACCTTCTCCTCTCGTACCCAAGTTCCCGAGCCGAGGCAACTTTGGTGATGACGGACACGTGGCCTTAGGCACAAGTCAGGGTTTCCTAAATTCCCCCAAAATAAAATATTTAGGTGGCGACTCTGTATCTGGCAAAGCAGTCCATGTTTGGCACTTCTTTATTAAAATCAATTTTCCAAAACGATTTGCTGGATTTGGACTCGTTGGTGATTTATCAATCTTGCATTGCACTTTGCGAGATTAGATTTAGAACCGTGACATTGAGTCTGAGCTGTAGTAGCTTGAGAACAAAACGGATTTTTGCGCCATCTCGTGCGCGAAGCCGGGACGTTCGGGCACGTCTACAATGTGATAGGTGGGTGAGTCTAAATTTGTGTTTGAAGCTAGAAAGAACCATAGAGAAAAAGGAGCTTCTGGTCTTGAGCACATTGAAATGGAGAATGCAAGCAGTCACCCCATTCTCTTTCGTAGACAATTTCCTTAGAAAGATTAATGCTTATAAAGTTTTGCCAAGATCTTCAATATTTAGATCAACCCAACTCATATTGAGCATAATAAAAGGTAAATTCTCACTCACTGTTGAATAATGAAACTTTAAATAGTTACACATTTGAAAAGAAACTCAGTTTGATTTTATTTTCGGAATCTATTTTCTTTTATGGGATATTGGCGCTCCCTGTTCATTACATGGATAAAAAAAAAATAGAGGGAAGGAAGAGAAAAGTATAATTTTTGCGTTCAACTTCTCAATGGAAAGTAGGCTAGAGATTAAAATAGTTAATAATGACAAAAAAAGACATAAATAGTTAATAAGACAAAATGTTACATCCAAACTATAATAATTTTACTTTTTCTCTGACAACCATCAAATCAACTAAAAAAAAAAAAAAATCAACCAATTTCCCAAACACAACTTAACTGAAAAAGGGCGTTACGGGGCGAAACTGCAAAACAACACCTCGAACCACCGTATGGATGTCACGGCCAGCTTCGCCCTGACAAATAGGACCTGTCACAATTGACAGAATGTAATTTGGACCTGTAGGTTGAGAGTTAGAGCCGAAAACGCCTTCAACTTAGTTGAAAAAGGGCGTTCCGGGGGCGAAAATTCAAAACAGTCCCTAAACCACCATGTAGTTGTCATGAACAGCTTCCCCATGACAAATAGAACCTATGACAATAGACGGGATGTAATTCGGACTCGTAGGTTGAGAGTTAGAGCCAAAATTGCCTTAAACTTAATCGAAAAAAGGGCGTTAAGGGGGCGAAATAGCAAAACAGCGAAACTGCCCTCGAACCACTGTATGGATGTCACGGCCACCTTCGTCGTGGCAAATAAGACCTGTTACAACTGACGAAATGTAATTCGGACCTGTAGGTTGGGAGTTAGAGCCGAAAACGCCTTAAACTTAGTCGAAAAAGGGCGTTCCGAGGGCGAAAATTCAAAACAGCTCCCGAACCACCATGTGACTGTCACAAATAGATTGCCCATAAAAAATAGGACCTGTGACAATAGACGAGATGTAATCCGGACCCGTAGGTTGGGAGTTAGAGCCAAAAACTTAATCGAAAAAAGGGTGTTAAGGGGGCGAAATTGCGAAACAGCCCCCGAACCACTGTATGGATGTCACGGCCAGCTTCACCTTAACAAATAAGACTTGTCACAACTGACGGAATGTAATTTTCACTTATAGGTTGGGAGTTAGAGCCGAAAATGCCTTAAACTTAGTCGAAAAAAGGCGTTCCGAGCGCGAAAATTCAAAACAACCCCTGAACCATCGTATGGCTGTCACAGACAGCTTCCCTCTAAGAAATACGACTTGTGACAATAGACGGAATGTATTTCGGACCCATAGGTTGAGAGTTAGAGCCAAAACCGCCTTAAACTTAATCGAAAAAGGACGTTTACTTAATTGATCATTTCAACTGATATAGTTCATATGAAAAGTCCTTGTAGATTCCATATTGGGGCTTGTCTCCTATTTTCCATGCGTGAGTTTCTGTTTTAAGTGAATTTTTCTATTGCAGTGTACTTTATTTACAAATTTCTGGTGGAATTTCCAACAGGTTTCTATTAAGGATCACTTTTGACATACAACATTAATCAAAGAAGAACATCTTCGTCATTATTTACTATAATTTCATATGATTTTAGACCTTTTTTAAAAAAAATTTAATAATACTAATAAATATGAAAATATGGGGTATTGCTGACATTAAAAAAAATTAATAATAATAATAATAATTTTTAAACTTGGCCTGACATTAACCATTAAGGAACAAGTCCCATTAGTCATTGTTTTGATTGGTGGGTTAACTAATTGAACCATCATATGCAGAAAATTGTTGTAAATTTTAAGAAACATATGTACCTTAGATAAATATAAGGTCAAAAGAATCTGTGTGCGCATGCATGTGTTCATTTTTACTCAAACTTATCTATTTACTTTGACAACTTTCTTTAGTGTTTTTGGGTCAGTTTTGGTTATTTTTATAATTCCTTTAAGATTCTTATTTGAACTAAAATCACTTTTTACTTTATGTTAGCCAACTTTCTGATAAGAAATCATTTACTTGTCTGTTTATGTGGTGCTCTTCCTCTATAGCTTTCACTACCAACTAGGAGCTCCCTTAACTTGGAGAATGAAAATTTTCTTTCAAAAATTCTAAATCAGATTTCACATGCATTAACTTCTCATTTGGCACTCAATCAACCCACTAGGAATGTTTATGGCTTTACCATAGTTATAGCTGAATACGGCCTAAACTTAGTTGAAATAGCACTTTCGGGAGAGAAAATTCAAAACAGCCCCTGAACCACCATGTGGCTCCCACAAACAGCTTCCCCATGACCAATAGGACTTGTGACAACTAACGGAATGTAATTCGGACCTGTAGGTTGGGAGTTAGAGTCAAATATGTCCTAAACTTAGTCGAAAAAGGGCTTTCCGGGGGCAAAAATTCAAAACAGCCCCCGAACTGCCGTGTGGCTCTCACGGATAGCTTCCTCATGACAAAGAGGACTTGTGACAATTGACGGAATACAATTCAGACCCGTAGGTTGGGAGTTAGAGCCGAATACGCCCTAAATTAGTCGAAAAAAGGCTTTCCGGGGGCGAACCAGTCTCAAGTTAGATTCTAGATGTAGAAATAAGTAAATTTATGGGAGTGTGATAGTCTTAGGTCAATGATGAGGTTGGTAAAGAGATGGGTAGTTAGCGACCTTAAACTAAAAAAAAAAAAAAACACAGGACCTGTGGCAGAATACCTTAATTAACATGCCTTAAAGTTACCCGAAAAAGGGCGATAAGGGGGCGAACCACTGTATGAATGTCACAGCCACCTTCCTCGTGACAAATAGGATGTGTCACAATAGAAAGAATGTCGTTAGCACACGTTGTTTGGAAGTTAGAGCCGAAAACAGATTAAACTTAATCGAAAAAGGGCGATAAGGGGGCGAAAATGCGAAACAGCCCTTGAACCACCATACGGATGTCACAGCCACCTTCCCTATGATGAATAGGACCTGTGACAACAGATGGAATGTAATTAGCATGTGTAGGTTGGGAGTTAGAGCCGAAAACACCTTAAACTTAATCAAAAAAGGGAATTAAAAGGGTGAAAATGCGAAACAGCCCCTGAACCATCGTACAGATGTCACGGCCACCTTCCCTGTCACAAATAAAACATGAAAGAATAGATGGAATGTAATTAGCACACGTAGTTTGGGAGTTAGAGCCGAAAAAACATTAAACTTAATCGAAAAATGGTGTTAAGGGAGCGAAAATGCGAAACAGCTTTTGAACCAGCATACAGATGTCACGGCCACCTTTCTTGTGGCAAATAGGACTTGTGACAATAGATGGAATGTAATTAGCATGTTTAGGCTGGGAGTTAGAGCCAAAAACGCCTAGAACTTAATCGAAAAAGGGTGTTAAGGAGGCGAAAATGCGAAACAGCTTTCAAACTAGCATACAGATGTCATGGCCACTTTCCCCATGGCAAATACGACCTGTGATAGCAGATGACATGTAATTAGCACATTTAGGTTGGGAGTTAGAGCCGAAAACTCCTTAAACTTAACCGAAAAATAGCGTTAAGGGAGCGAAAATGCGAATCTGCCCCTGAACCACTGTACAGATGTCACGGCCACCTTTCCCATGACAAATATGACCTGTGACAATAGACGGAATGTAATTAGCATGTGTAGGTTGGGAGTTAGAGCCAAAAACGCCTTAAGCTTAACCGAAAAGGGGCGTTAAGGGGGCAAAAATGCAAAACAGCTTCCAAACCACCATAGGGATGTCACGGCTACCTTTCCCATGAAAAATAGGACCTGTCACAATAGACAGAATGTAATTAGCATATTTAGATTGGGAGTTAGAGCCGAAAACGCCTTAAACTTAACCGAAAGAGGGCGTTAAGAGGGCAAAAATGTGAATCAGCCCCCAAACCACCGTACAGATATCACAGCCACCTTCTCCATGAAAAATAGGACCTGTGACAACATATGGAATGTAATTAGCACGTGTAGGTTGGGAGTTAGAGCCAAAAACGCCTTAAACTTCACCGAAAAAAGGCGTTAAGGGGCAAAAAATGCAAAACAGCTTCTGAACTAGCATACAGATGTCACAGCCACCTTCCTCACGGAAAATAGGACCTGCGATAGTAGATGAAATATAATTAGCACATTTAGGTTGGGAGTTAGAGCCGAAAACGCCTTAAACTTAACCGAAAAAGGACGTTAAGGGGGCAAAAATGCGAATCAGCCCCCGAACCACCGTATGGATGTCACGGCCACCTTCACTGTGACAAATAGGACCTGTGACAACAGACGGAATATAATTAGCATGTGTAGGTTGGGAGTTAGAGCCAAAAATGCCTTAAGCTTAACCAAAAAAAGGCGTTAAGGGAGCGAAAAAGCGAAATAGCCCCGCAACCACCGTAGGGATGTCACGGCCAGCTTTCCCGTGGCATATAGGACTTGTGACAATAGACGGAAATGACTTAAACTTATTCAAAAAAGGGAGAGTTTGACATCCAATAAATGTTCAACATTTTCATTGTAAATGATGCCATTCTTTCATCATACACGGTGGTCATTTGGGTGGTAAACGTATGAAGAAAGCGTGATATGGTTATGGAGATAACCCTGTAGATTACTCAATCATTTTACTTTGATTAGAAAAATGAGAATGAAGAAGAGTTAAAATAAATTCACCACCAAAATATTCTACTCATAAAAATTTATTTTATGAAGAGGTATGCTCCTAAAAATTGTATTTGTAAATTGAAATCAAGTTTGAAATAAATCTTTCATGATACATACATATGATTGTATTTCGAAAAAAATGTTTTTAGAAATTTACCACCAATTGTTTTTTTATTTTTTGTAGATGGCTTTTGGTGTGGACTTGTGGATAGTCTACATTTTTGTTTATGGAGGACACTTGACACTTTTGTATAATCCTGCTAACTATGGCTTCCTCTGCTTTTGTGAAAATATTTTTTTTGCATACGGAGGGCTTTGATTTTTGTATGATTCTATATTTTGTATGGAATTATTATTTTAGTTTGGACAATAGTTGGTTTGTATGGACTTTGACATTTAAAGTTATTCATTTTTTGTATACGGATGCAGATTGTGGAATGATTGATAGTATACGAATTATTTTGTTTACATATGTATTACAGGTTGCATGGAATATAGACTGGTTGTGGAGAAATTATAATTTTGTGACAAAACATAAGATCGTGTTTTTGGCGACTAAATAATTAGTAGCTAAAAAGAAATTGGGAAAATAGTTTGGCCAACTAAAAGATTTGTAGCCAAAAAAAAAAAAAAAAATCAAACATTTGGCGACTAAAAGTTTTATAGCCAAAAGAAAAATCAAACATCTGGCGACCAAAAGTTTTGTAGCAAAAAAAAAATTAAACATTTGGCAACTAAAACTTTTGTAGCAAAAAAAAATCAAACATTTGGCGACTAAAATATTTCGTAGCTAAAAACAAAAACTGAAGAATAAAAAAAACTTTTGCCTACTAAACATTTAGTAGCAAAAAACATAACATTTTTGCCGACTAAAATATTACTAGCCAAAACACAAACTATTTGTCGACTAAAATTTTAGTAGCCAAAAACATAACACTTTGGCGACTAAACCTTTAGTAGCCAAAAACATAACACTTTTGCCGACTAAAATATTAGTAGCCAAAACACGAACTATTTGCCGACTAAAATTTTAGTAGCCAAAAACATAACACTTTAGGCGACTAAACCTTTAGTAGCCGAAAATGTGCTATTTAATTTTATTTCCAACCTTTTGACGACTAAAAATTTAGTCGGCAATTGAATACATTTGGCTACTAAAATAATGTTAGTCGCCAATTACATTTCCCAACAATTCTTTAGCGACTAATGTTGCGACCAAATAATTTAGTCGCTAAAAGCCATTGGCGACTAAAAATTGACTTTTGGCGACTAAAAATTTAGTCGCCAAAAGTGAAAATTCTTGTAGTGCAGGAAAAAGCCATAAAAAAGATGAGGTGAAAAAAAAAGAAAAGAAAAGAAATCATTAATATCATGATGCGAATTGGTGTGAGACTATAGAGATTTATTTTGTTTGATTGGAAGATTTAGGAAGAGATTTGAAAAGGAAAAAGAAAAGGAAAAGGAAAAAAGTAAATGAAATATGAATAAAATATATTTACATTTTACTTAATTTCACATACCTTTTTCCTTTTGCGTTTTAAATCCCTTCTAAACAAAACACAATGTTAGGATACGCATCCAAAGAAAGAGAATCATATGAAAGATTATAGAGTTCAAACGTATAGAAGAGACTTCATCCCAATAATAACACAAAGAGTCTAAAAAAAATTTAAAAAAAAAAACCAAAAATAAAAGTCTCTTAGTTAAAAATGCATCAAATGAAAAAGTTGATTTAACAAAGTATAAACCCTTAACCACTATATATATTGCTTTAATCAAAAAAATAATAAAAAATAAATAAAATGCTAAGGCACAACAAACATTTTTATAAGCAAAGCAAAAGAATTTCAACAATGTTTCATCTACACAAATTTTCTCTCTCAAGTCCACAAAAAAAAAATTTATTTTTATTTTTAGTTTTTATTTTTTTTTTTCGAAGAAAAAAATTGTGTGAAGGAATCATTAATCAAAAAGTATTATTAAAATAAAGAAGGAAAAAGATTACAGGCTTACAGCTCGCATAGAATGGGAATATCTGCATCATTATCTTCCCACCACATTCCAACTATGTTGACACTTAGTGCGAGCGAAAATTATCTACTAGGTCTGAAAGATCACGTATTCGTGTACCTATCCAATAATATTATATAATTTGTCCATTAGTTTTGCTTATAGGGTCACATATTCATTTAGCCTCCCGTTAATCATTGGGAACACAACCACTATATAATTTTCAGAAGATAAGATAATTTTTAGTGAGCATATATTATGGGTGTAAGTTCAATAATATGGAATCTCAACACAAAAATAACACAAAGAACCAAAAGTTGAAGAGATTTCAACTCAAAGAACCCAAAGCAAATAGTACAACCCATAACACCAAAACAATTCAAAGTAGAACAACCAACGGTCACCATAATTCACCCCAAGGCCCCGTTTGTTTTCAAAAGTAGAATAGAGGGGATTGATAGTGAGGGGATTAATAGTGAGAGGACTGTTAGTGAGGGGATTAAGAAAAATGTGTTTGTTTGATAACCTGTGGACTAGCAATAGTTCATGTTTGTTTTGAGAGATAGGAATGGGATTAACCATGTAAAATTACACAAAGACCCTTGTTGTATTAGTATTAAATTTAAGCTTATACCAATTAATAAATACATTACCCAATTAAACTATTCAAAAATTAAAATTAAAATCATATAATTAAAAATAATAAAAAATTCAACTATTAATCTATTTTTTATTATTATTATTATTATTATTATTAAAGAAACCCACTTTTGTCCGAAACCAGCCCATGATTTTGACAAAAGTATTCAGAGCATTATCAGCTCATATAATGTTGTCTTTCCATTCTGTGAGTTCACCGACAGAGCATTATCAGCTCATATAATGTTGTCTTTCCATTCTGTGAGTTCACCGACATAGAGAGAGAGAGAGAGAGAGAGAGAGAGAGAGAGAGAGAGAGAGGGAGAGAGGGTCAATGGCAAAGAAGAAGAAACGTGAATGGAGAGAGCTTGTGAGGAAGAAAAGTATCTCCGTAATCAATCCCTCAACTAAGGAGATCATAGGTATATATATTATCTGCTCATATATATATATATGTATATGTATATGTATATCATATATGTCTTTTGATTTGTATCTCTTTTGTTTGATTTAATCGAAGATCGGAGCATCACTCTTCAATTTTAATATTCTAATTTGCAATTTGTCTACATTTCTGTTTGGTTGGTGAGAAATCGAATGAAATATACATATATATCTATATATATATGATAAGAGAACAGAGACAGAGAGAGAAGGAGAAGAGAAGAGGGTAAACAAGTAAATTATTCTCTTAATACCAACGGACTAATAGTCAATACCAAGTGTTGGGGTAGACTAATAATCCCAACATCTAAGGCCCATCTGAAGCCCTCCGGCTTATGAATCCATTCCCCAAATCTGTAAACAAACCAGAGGTATGGTCACTGTTCATCATTCACTGTCCACTCCGGACTGTGAAAGAGGAAAACAAATGGGGCCCAAAGGTCACCAATTGCCTCGGGAAGAAGTCTAATATGAATCAAATTTGAGATGAAATCATGCACATAGTAAAAAAAAAACCCAGCTAAATTATTTTGACCCACAATACAATTTCTTAGGGTTAGTTTGGGATGATCTAAATAAGTGTACTTTTTGACTTTTTGTGAAATATGGGTTGGGTATGGGTTGGGTTTGAAGTGATATGACAGAAAGATGATGTGACTTAAATAGGATAGTAACTTTTTGACTTTATTAAGTACCCCAAACAAGGCCTTCCATAAGTTCGCATAAATCTTTTGGATGTGGCTATGTTAAGCCATTAGTGACAGGTGGCAATAATATTGAAAAATATCTAGTCAGTTAGTAAAGTTTGTTAGTAAGAGAGGAAAGAGAGGTTAGCCTATCTAGTTAGCTATAACCAATTATCAGAGCAAGAACAAGCTCAAACGAGCGTCAATTCTTGGCTTCAGTGGTTGATCCTTCAACCATTTCTTCATCATCTTCAATTGCAATTCCTTCAAACTTAACACTTCTCATCTCAAATCTTTCATCGTTTGTTACAATGAAGTTTGGTGCTTCAAATTTTTCGATCTGGAAAAACCAAATCCAGAACATCTTGAGGCCTACTGGCTTGCTTGGGTATGTCGATGGAACACTTCAATGTCCACCAGCAAAGATCAAGGATGCATCGGCATCTGAAATCTCTAATCTAGCACGAGTATAATGGGAACTCATAGATGCTCATCTGCTCAGTTGCCTGACGGAAAATCTATTATCTCCGATCTATTCAAATGTGATTCAATTTCAGCATTGTTCTGAGGTCTAGAATGCATTGATTAAACGATTCATCATTCTTTTTTGGTCACACATTCATCAGCTCAAGAATAAGCTGCATAATATTTCCAAGAAGCTAAATCAATTGAGGATTACTTGAAGAACATCAAGGAATTATCAAATCAGTTGGCCCTCGCATCTGCTATGGTCGAAGATGAAGATTTTGTGTTAATCACTTTGAACGGGCTCCTTGATGAATATGACTCGTTCAAGACTGCTATTAGGGCACGATTCGAGAGTATATCAATGAAGGAGTTATGTGCTTTGCTTTGTTCCGAATCCATTCATGTCAAACTGAAGAGCTAGAAATTTTCACCCATTGAGCAACCTAATGTTGCTTTCCTTGCTGCTTGAGGATCGCAATCCATTTTGTCTGGTAATTCTGGATATTTTCGTGGTTCATTTTCTCATTCAAGAGGTAGATATTTTTCCGAAGGAGGAAGAGGAGGTCGATTTTCTAATCAATCTTGCAGCCATGGTCGAAATTTTTCATGAAGTAGAGGACGAACTGGTCTGTTGCGTCACATTTGTGGTGTGTTTGGCCATATCACTTTTGATTATTGGCATCGTTTGGATGCTCAGTATCAACCTTAATCTCAGTCTTCATCTCAATCTGTGTCTCACTCCAAAGCTTTTGTTGCTTCTTCTTCTCTTCCAAATCAATCCATCTCCCAATCCTCTTCATCTTTAACTCCTTGTTATCTTGATTCGGCCGCTATTGATCATATGACCAACGATTTGAACAATTTGAGTCTCTATCCTATCCTGGAACTAATCGCATTAGTCTTGGAAATGGTCAGTCTATTCCCATCTAGCACATAGGTCAAGATATTTTACCCACTCCTCATTTCTCTTTTCGTCTAAATAATGTCTTACACTCTCCTGCTATTTCTTCTAATCTACTCTCAATTCATTAACTTGCTCGAGACAATAATTGCAATATCATTTTTGATGCCTCTACTTTTATGATTTAGGACAAGTAGTCAAAGAGAATACTTTACAAGGGTTCTAACACTAATAGCTTGTATCATTTTCAGTCTCCTCATCATTCATATGATTTGCCTCAAGCTCATTTTCATGCTTTGAATAAAACAGTTTCTGCCAAAATGTGGCATCATAGATTAGGCCATTCTTCTTTTCAGAAATTTACTCTTCAAAAGAAGCATTTCTCTTGTAAAAATAATCAGTTTGCTACACTTGTTTCTTGCTCAGATTCTTATGTGTCTAAAAGCCATAGTTTACCATTTCAATTGTCAAATTCTACTGTTAAACAACCCTTGTCCTTAATTCACAGTGATGTTTGAGGTCCCTGCAATAAATCCACATTTGGTTTCAAGTTTTATGTAATTTTATAGATGATTTTAGCACATTTACTTGGCTTTATCCATTAGTTTACAAAAGTGAGGTGTTTGCTAAATTTGTTGAATTCAAATCTTATGCTGAAAAGCAATTTTCCACTTCACTTCAAGTTCTTCGCACTGATGGTGGTATTGAATAGTTTAATAACAAAATGCAAGCTTTTGTCTTAAGTAATGGGAGTGTTCATCAACATTCATGTCCATATACATCACCTCGAAATGGTGTGGCTGAGAGAAAACATAGACATATTGTTGAAACTTCCATTGCTTTAATACATCATGCTTATCTCCCACTTCATTTCTGGTTTAAATGTTGTTATTGCTACTACATTTCTTATTAACAGAATGCCTTCTTCTATTCTTGCAAATAACTCTCCTTATGAGGTACTTTTTCACTCTATACCTAATTACTCTTTCTTTAGGGTGTTTGGTTGTCAATGTTTTCCTTGGCTTCAACCATATACTTCTTGTAAGCTTCATCCAAAATATGTTTCTTGTGTGTTTTTGGGCTACCAGCCCTTTGCTAAGGGATATAGATGTTTTGATCCTAAATCTGGTAAGCTTTATTTGTCTAGGCATGTGGTTTTTAATGACAATGTTTTTCCTTTTTCAATTGCTTCTACTTCTCCTTCTTTTACTACTTTGTCTCAGCCTTCTACTTTGGGTGTTATTCAGTCTTTCTTTTAGGCCTCTCTATTGGTCAAACCACATGTCCATCAGATAAGGCCTACTTCAGGTTCAGTCCATCAGCATGCTTCAACTATAGCCCATCTACGGCATAGTTTCAGTCTACTTCTGCAGCTCAACCTCAGGTTACAGTTCAGCTTGGTTTCCCAGCTCAGCACCAGGCTACACCACAGGCTCCTTATTAGTCCAACACTCCATCTCAGTCTGTCTAGTCCCAATCAATTCAGCCTCAGGCTATAGCTCCCTCTACTCAACCTTCTGTTCCTCTACCTGCCACTTCCAATCTATATAGTCCTCCACTTGTTCCAACATTTCCTTATCTGCATCCGTTCAGCAGTCCTTTCCTATTCACTCCATACATATTGATCTCCCTTCTTTACCACCTTCTACCACTACTAATCTTCATCTCATGATGACTGGATCAAAGTCCTCTTCTCATTCTACCTCTCTCAGTGTTTCCTCTTCTTCTTTATACATTGATTCTGAGCTCCAACATATCAAACAGCTCTTACCTCTCCTATTTGGTTTAAGGCTATGGAAGAAGAGTTTAAGGGTTTGCAAAAGCAATACACTTGGTCCTTGGTGCCATTACCTCCCAATAAAAATCAAATTGGGTGTAAATGGGTGTTTAAGATCAAACACAACTCTGATGGTTCTATTGCTCATTATAAGGCTCACTTAGTTGCTAAAGGCTATCTCCAACAAGAAGGTATTGATTTCCAAGAAACCTTCAGCCTGGTTGCCAAGCTTCCTACTATTTGTATTATTCTTTGTCTTGCATTGCATCATAGCTAGTCTCTCAAACAATTGGACATTTTTAATGCTTTTCTTTATAGCAAGCTTGAAGAGGAAGCTTTTATGTCCTAACCACCTGGTTTTCTTGATTCTTCATCACCTACTCATGTGTGCCAGCTTCACAAGGGGTTTAAGCAAGCTTCTCGTGCTTGGTATTCCACATTTTTTTACTTTTATTCTTTCTCAAGGCTTTCACAATAGCCATTGTGATTCCTCTATTTTCATTCATAAAACACCCTTTTCCATTACCATTTTGGTTGTCTATGTTGATGATATATTATTCACTGGCCGTGATCTTTCTTATATTTAGCCCTTAGTTACTCAAATGCACCTTGCTTTCTCTATGAAGGAGTTAGGGAATCTGTATTATTTTCTTGGTATTTCTGTTAAAGCCACACCTACTCATTATTTTCTTTCTCTGCAAAAGTATGCTCAAGAAATTATTCACAAAGCTAGGTTAGATGATTGTAAGCCTTACTCATCCTCTATTTCAGTTAAGCCTGGACTGCTTATTGATTTTGATCTTTCCTTTACTAATCCTTCTCTCTATCCTACTCTAGTAGGGGCTTTGCAATATTTGACTATTATTCAACATGATCTTTCTCTGGCTTTCAATCAAGCCTGTCAACACATGCATGCACCTACCAATGGTGATTTCTTCGCTGTCAAACGTTTGATTCGATTTGTTAAAGGTTCTATCACTCATGGCCTGACATATACCCCTAGCACCTTTGATGTTCATGCATTTTATGATTGTAACTAGGCTGGAGATACTGTTGATCGCAAGTCTACATCTGGTTATTGTGTATTTTTGGGATCTAATCTTGTTTCTTGGTCTGCAAAGAAACAAGCCACTGTGTCCCATTCATCGACTGAGGCCAAATATCAAGCCTTAGCCCATGCTGCTTAAATCAATTGGATTCGCATGTCGCTTGCTGATTTGTTTGTACCTTCTCCCCCATTGCCTATTCTCTGGTGTGATAATCTTTTCGCTCTTGCTTTGGCCTCCAATCCTATTTTCCACTCCCGTTCCAAACATATTGAAGTCGATTGCCATTATGTTCGTGAACAAGTGCTTGCTAAGCGCCTTTCTCTTCAATATGTTCCCATCACTGATTAGTTAGCCGATATTTTTACCAAGCCGTCATCTATCTCACGCTTTCAGTATCTGAAAGACAAACTCTTGGTGTTACGTCCCCCCCGTGAGTTTGCAGGGGAATGTAAAGCCATCAGTGACAGGTGGCAAGTCCACTGTAAAGTTTGTTAGTTAGAGAGGAAAGAGAGGTTAGCCTATCTAGTTGGTTGTAACCAATTACACTTGTATATATGTGAGCTCTGCTCATCTTTTCATTCATTTCATATCTTTCTATAGACTGAATGCCATTGAATATACAATCATTTCTACGGTATAAAAAAACATATTAATTAGAGTTGGGTTTCCCTCTAGTCTGGGTGCGTAGGCCTTATCACAAGTTTTGTTTGAATAATATGAATATTTTATCATTCATAAGAAAATTAGGTCAGTCTAATAACTATAACCTATTCAATTTAGAAAAATGATTGACAAGCAAAATTTAAAAAGTTAATTCACATTCAAATATTTTCTCAAAACTCTCTTTACATGCATTTTGTCTTACTACCTCATTAGGGGGATTGTGGGGGAAAAGAACTTGTGTGGATGTAACACTGTTGTTTAATTTATCATGTTTGTCTAAAAAAAAACCCATAAATGCATTTTTAAAAATAAACAATTTTATTTTATTTTTTGTAACGAATACAGTAAAATAAAGAAATTATAATTATCGAATCAACTTTAAAAAACTTAAGGTGCTAATTCTGGTGTGGGATGTTTGGGTGTTGTTTGCTAATTGCCTGATAAAGATATCCTCAAGATCTAAAGCAGAGTAATTTTTTGTTGGCGTACTTTTGGCTGTTAGAAACGCTACGCCATGAATGTTTTGAAATTGGGTAAATTTTATTATTAATTTCTCTAATTTGAGTTAAATTTTATTTTGGTCTTTATAATTTTAATTTGAATAATTTAGTCTTTACATTTTTAATTTGTTATAATGTGATTATTTCGTCATGCGTTATTAATATTTTGAACAAAAAAATTCACATGCAAAATTAAATGGACCAAAGTAGAGTTTAAAACAAACCATAAAGATCACAAGTATATTATATTCATGATACCAATCGTCTCTATAATTTCTTTTGAATTCCATATTGGTCCCTCTAATTTTGCACATAAATATATATATTTTTTCATTTCAAATTCTAACGGTAAATAATAGAGGAATCAGATTATGGAAAAATTAAAAGTATTTAAATTAAAATAACAAGATAATGATATAATTTACTTATTAAAATTCGTTGGATTGGGCTTTGTGTTTAATAGTAGCATATTCTTGTTGGTTTTATAGCATATTCTTTGTTTAACTTTGGTGGTTCGTATGATTGTGTTGAATGATAGTAGCATACATTTTTTAATGATTAAGTGAAGGTCACATTGGCATAATTGAGTAGCTTCTAGGTCGCTTCTAATGTTTAGTCCAACACTACAAGTCAATCCTAATCCATTTTCACGCAAGAATTATGACTTACGACAATTTATAATTTGAGTAGACAAATTTTTAGGCTTCATAAAATACGAAAAAAATTGGTATATTAATAAATATAATTTGCTACTATCATATGATAAATTAAAATTACGAAACTTATAAAATGAAATATATTTATATTTTATCGTAAAATGTATTTTGCAATTTACTTTTTAATTTTTACCAATTAAATTATGACTTGCAGTTTTTTATTAAGAACTTAGAACACACAATTAATAACATCAGAATTAAAAATATTCTCTTATGTGTAACTCTAATAAAATGAATAAAATTAATTGATTATAAATCATTTTTACTGCATATTTTAAATAAATTTTATATTATTATTTTAATTTGGAAAATAATTTTTAATTATTTATTTATACCCGTACATAACATAGGTAATATGCTAGTAATATATATATATATATATATATTGCTCTGATTATTTCAATTCAAAGCTAAAAGAGACATAGAAAAATGAAAGATAATTTCTCTCTAAAACATAAATAATCTTCTTGTTGATCTTCAAAATCTAAAAGAACAGATCCAAATCAAATTTGGAAGGGAAAGACTCAAAGTTGAAACATTCCATAAATCAAATGGATATGAAAATGACAGTGTTGTTGGTAGAACAAAACTTCAATTGATTCAATTTAAGGATTTGGAAGAAGAAAAAATTTGTGGGTAAACGCAAACTTTTTCAATCATTCAAAATGGAAAATTCGGCTTCTTTATAAATAGATTAATAATATGAAAATATAAACTAATTTTAAGCTTTTAATTGACTAATGTCATTGAATTGTCATTTATTTCCTAAATTATAGTAATTCCCAAAAAAGAGCAATTGAACCTTTTGAGGAATAGGAATACTGCTGTGCTTAAAAGAAAAGACCTTGCTAATATATAGCGATTTCGGTTTTAAGCCGACTCTTGTTGTATCTCGGACTCGGGTTTAATAGTTTCATATTGTTGTTTACATCTTGTTACCCTTATATCTCCTTAAATTTGGCTTTGGGGTTGTTGTGGTTGCGTTTGGGACAAGTTGGTTGCTCAGTTTCTGAACTTTTGTTACCCAGATTTTTGCCCCTCCGCTCGAACGACACTTCTTGCGCTCGAGCGGACTTTGTAAACTCTCAGTACTTTTGTAGATCTACAAAACTATTGGGAGAGTGTATTCTACGCTCGAGCAGTTCTTTCTACGCTCGAGTGGGCTCAACTCGAGAAGCCATTCTTGCGCCCGAGCGTTGGTCTGTTGTCTGCAAAACTACTGGATGTGTGTATTCTGCGCTCGAGTGTCACTTCTTGCGCTCAAGCAAAACGAATTGTTGTGTCTGACACTCGAGTGTTAACTCTTGCGCTTGAACAGACTGTGTGTATATCAGTTCGTAGCAGTACCCTTTTTCATCACTTTTTCATAACTTTCTCCCTCAAAACCCTAGATCTAGAGCTCCTCTCTCTAAAACTCACACTCTCTCTCTCTTCTTTTTCACCTAGATTTAGTGGTTTCTCCACCCTATCCTCTTTCATAAAAAGATAGAGCATCTCGAGGGCTACATTCTCATCTGAATAGAGTTGGGTTTCAGCGTGTTTAAAGTGTCTCGATCTTCTCTATTGGCTTCTAAACTTAAGGTAGGGACTTTCTACACTCATCTATGAGTTTTAACGTAGTTATTTGTTGTTGTGTTAGAAATATTTAAACATGGAATGATGTTGAGCAAACCTAAGGTTTGGAATGTAAAATCAAATGAGGGGTTTTGTAATGTAAACACAAAAAGGGTGATTATGGGAATAGGGATGGGGTGTGTTATGAGAATTGTAGTGATTTGGTACTTGGGAGGAACCTTGGACGAAAATGGCGTTTTGCCCTAAAACTCCTTAAATAATTATTTTGCACGAATAATGAAATTGGTATTGGAAACACGAAATTGGATGAATGTTTGTATGAATGGTGGAGTTAAATATGTATTACCTCTCACCTATTGAAATTTGAACAATTTATTTGTCCTTGAGATTGTATATCTATTTAGAAATATTTGTTTTGGGCTATCGGTGGAGGATAGCCATGATTGTTGTAGTTATTGCATGTGGATTAGGCGAATTGAAACTAATCTCTTAGCCATTATCATTGAATATGATTATGAGTTATATACATTGTATATGTATGATGTTTGGGAGGAGAAAGAGGATGTACTCCACGTTTGGGAGAAGAAAATGGATGGACTTCATTAAACTAAGTTGGCTTGTGTGTCTAGGGTGAAAGTCCCAAAAACCATGCGTATACATGGGTGCAGATTCCCGCGAATGAAATTTTCGTAAAATGGCAAGTGAATGTATATTGTATGATAATCATGTTGGTTGGAGGCCTATGGGGTATATCCTCTGTTCGATTGACTAAATGTAGTGGGTATAACTAATGGATTGAGATGTGAGTTTGACATAACATGATTGTGGAAAAAGTTGTAAAAGATTTTTTATTTGTGCATTGAACATGTGCATCATACTTATATCTTCATTAATATTCATATATTGTGTTAGATTGTTTCTACTGGGCTTTGGCTCACCCTACTTGGGAAACCATTTTCAGGTGCTGGTGACATGCCTTCTCCAAGGACTTAGCTTGGGAGGACCTGGGAGATAAAGGCTCTGTTTTGTTGTTTTGTATTTAATATTTGTACAAACCTATGGCTTTATATGTAAGGAGCTTAAGACTCTCTCTTTTGTTGTAACCAAGCATAGTCTTGGAAAGATGTAAGCTTGTAGGGCATTTATTTTGTTGATCATTAACTGGTATCACATACTATAGATTTTGGGTAGAGCTTGTGAATGTATATCACATGTGTCATTCATGTGAATTAACTCTGATTAATGAAAGTTTATTATTTTGTTTATGTCATTTGATATTAGTTATTTATAGATGAACTATTGTAATTATTTTGGGGGCGTGACAACTTGGTATCAGAGCGTATCAGGTTTGAATACTTTTGGTACGTGGGAAGTGGTTAGTACCACAATGGGTTCGTCTTGCTTGATAGAGACTTTAGAATGAACGATGTGTGCTTATATGATAACATGCTTATATGATTATATGGGTATGGGATTTAATTTCTAGGATGTTGATTGAGTCTACGGGTTTCTAAAAGTCCTATTAGAAGAGCACCTAATCACTCCTGTTTCTAACTGGAACTCTAGCAACACCGCAGGACGATCATTATCCAGAAATGAAATTCATGTGTGTTTACGTGGTTATGTGCTTATGTGGAGTCAATTATTGTTGTCCATAGCATTAGGATGCGAGTGAGTTAGCTTCAGCACATTTATAAATGTGCTAATCTTGTTTGATACCTTTATTGGGATGTCAGGGCGTAGACGTGGTGGTGGTAGGCGTGGTAGGCCTAGGAGGCATGAGGTGCCTCTACCACACGAAATTCAGGCACAGGAAGAAGGCGTTGGTTAGGCTAATGTGGCGGAGCCAGGCCACGGGCACCTTAGCCCATGAAATGGCCGGAGCATTGAGAAAATCTATGGACATTCTTAGGGCTGAGAATCAAGTCCAGGCCCAAGTGGCTAAGGCAGGGCCATCTTTTCTGAAGCGAGAGTTTTTCCGGTCAAATCCAGATGAGTTTTTGGGTGATCCTAATGAGCCACTGAAGGCAGCTGAGTGGCTAGAGCAAACAGTGAAGCATTTGAGATGCTTGGCATCGAGGACGACGGACTAAAAATGACATTGGCATCCTTCCAATTGAAGGGAGATGAGGGTCAATGGTGGAAGTATGTATGTGGGCAGATTGGAACAACTTGGAAAGCTTTTGTCAGCGCCTTCCAGGACAAGTTCTTGCCTAGTACCATTAGGGAGAAGTTGAGGGATCAGTTTTCTCAGCTCAAGCAGTTGAACACACCGGTGGCCGAGTTTGAGGCAGCCTTTACTAGCCTCTCTAGGTTTGTACCCGAGTTAGTGGGGACAAAGGAGAGCCGTTGCTTGGAGTTTGAGAAGAGGTTAAGGACCGAGCTTTTGTTCAAGGTAGTTAGTTCGATGATTAGAGATTATAGGCAACTTGTAGAGTCGGCAGCTCATCCTGAGACCATGATGCAGATGGAGGAGAAGATGATGAGGGGCTCTAGGAGGAGTTAGGATGTTTAAGGGGACAACAAGAGGCAGAGGGGTTCTAACCCACAGCCGTCCCAGGGAGCTCAATCGAGGTCCACTTTTTCAGTACCAAGTTCGAGTTCCGAGAGAGGTGGTCAGGGAGATTTCACTTTTTACAAGTGCGGCCAGTTGGGTCACAAGTCTCCAACTTGCCAGCAGTGCATCATGCTCGGCTCATTCTCAGAGCCAGAGTCAGGGAAGAGGATAGCGACTCACTTGTTCTCAGTGTCGGCAAGCGAGGCACATGAAACGATTTTGCCCTCAATTGAGTGGCACACCTAATGCATTTGGTTCGAGACAGACCCAAAGCCACCAACCGGCACAGTCAGCACAGGCCTCGAGGGCCAATCAGGGAGCCTCTTCGGTTCAGTCAGTGCATCAGGCTTATGCTCCAAAGGGTGAGCAGGTTGAGCAAAGACCTACAGGGCATACGTATGCTGTTACCGCGCCAGATTTAGTACCAGCGCCTTTAGTCGTGAGAGGTACCTTTTTGTTTTACAATTCAATTACTAATGTGTTGATTGATACCGGTGCATCCTATTCATTTATCTCGTCTGCATTTGTATCGATTTTGGGGTTAGAGTTGGCTCAGTTGGCATCTCCTATTTGTGTAGAGTCACCTATTGGTAGTGAGAGTATTTTGAAGTAGGGGTGTCAGGGTTGTGACATTAAGGTTGCTGATCGCCGACTTCCTTTTGCGATTGTATTGATTGATATGTCTAGCTTTGGCGTTATATTGGGTATGGACTGATTGTCTTCATATCGGGTTGTTATAGATTGCTACCGTCAGAAGGTTACTGTATGAACCTTAAGCGGTGATTGCTTTTACTTCTTAGGAGACCAGGTGGATAGAGTCTTACCACCGGTATATGACCCACATGGTCGGAGTGAACTTAGTTTCCTTCTTGCTAACTTCTTGAGTACAGAGTGTGATGAAGCCCGAGTTGAGTTGCCAAGGGTAGTTTGTGAATACCCAGATGTTTTTTCAGAAGATCTTACCAGTTTATCACCTCACCAAGAGATCGAGTTCTCTATTAACTTAGTGCATGGCACGTCACAGCACCGATTTCTATGGCACCGTATCGGTTTGCACCTGCCGAGTTGAGTGAGTTCAAGATTCAACTCCAGGAATTGTTAGATAAAGATTTTATACACCCTAGTGCTTCACTTGGGAGAGCGCCGGCTCTTTTTGCCAAAAAAAAAAAGATAGTGCGTTACGACTTTGTATAGATTGCCAGAAGTTGAATCAGGTAACTGTTAATAACAAGTACCCATTGCCTCGTATAGATGATTTGTTTGACCAGTTGAAGGGGTCTTGTTGCTTTCCTAAGATAGACCTAAGATTGGGTTATCATCAGTTGAGAGTGAAGGAGGACGATATCCCAAAGACGGCATTCCGTACGCGGTATGGCCATTATGAGTTTCTAGTGATGCCCTTTGGGCTAACCAATGCACCGGTTGTGTTTATGGATTTGATGAACTGGATCTTCCGTGAGTTCCTAGACAGTTTCGTTGTCGTCTTTATGGACGAAATCTTGATTTACTCACCCTCTAAGGAAGAGCACGAGGAACACTTGCGGGTAGTACTTGAGTCACTTAAAGCCCACAAACTTTATGCCGAGTTCAGGAAATGTGAATTCTGGCTGAGAGAGGTTAAGTTCTTAGGCCATGTGGTATCTGGAGAAGGGTTAACTGTGGATTAATCAAGATAGAGGCAGTCCAAGATTGGAAACCACCTAAAAATGCTTTTTAAATCCATAGTTTCTTGGGGTTGGTCGGGTACTATCGTTGATTTGTGAAGGATTTCTCTAAGCTAACCTCACTATTAACTAGATTGACGAGGAAAAGAGCTAAGTTTGTGTGGAGTGAGACCTATGAGAAGTCGTTCCAAGAGCTCAAGGTTAGACTTACCATTGCTCCAGTATTGATTATTTCGAAGAGGGGTTTGGGCTACTCGGTGTATTGTGATGCTTCACGGGAAGGCTTGGGTTGTGTTTTGATGGCTCGCAGTAGTTGAAAACACACGAGAGGAACTACCCTACCCATGACCTAGAGTTAGCGACGATGATCTTTACCTTGAAGATTTGGAGGCATTATCTGTATGAAAAGAAGTTTAAGGTGTTTTCTAATCATAAGAGTCTGAAATATCTGTTTACACAGAAAGACTTGAATCTGAGGCAAAGGAGGTGGATGGAATTCATAGAGGACTATGATTTTGAGTTATATTATCATTTAGGAAAGGCCAATGTAGTGGCCGACACTTTGAGTAGAAAATCCATTGGCAGTGTGGCTAATGTTACCATTCAGAAATGGGAGATATTGGGCGCAATTGGAGAGTTTAACTATATCTTGGTGAATCCGTTGAGTCTGCAGCCTTATTTTCGGTAGTTGCACAACCTACATTTGTGAACCGAGTGATAGAAACACAGAGGGGTGACCTTGAGGTGGAATTCCTCCGAGAGAAGATCTCTAATAGGAAAGTAGAGAAAGGCTTGAATGTATATCCCGATTTGAGTATTAGATATCGTGATCGTCTCTTCATGCTGGAGTCTTGCCGAAAGGAAATACTCTGAGCGTTTCATCATTCACGCCTTGCGGTGCATCTAGGAGGCATAAAGGTGTATCACGACCTTTGCTGCCAGTTTTGGTGGAAAGGAATGAAGAAGGATGTAGCCGTGTTTGTGTCAAAAAGCCTTACTT
The DNA here is from genome assembly GCA_036172215.1 of Camellia granthamiana. NCBI lineage: Eukaryota > Viridiplantae > Streptophyta > Magnoliopsida > Ericales > Theaceae > Camellia > Camellia granthamiana. The sequence continues at coordinate 37,936,730 of CM069907.1, read as the reverse complement.
GTCAACAAGTGAAGGCCGAGCATCAGAGGCCAGCAGGTTTGTTACAACCCTTTCCTATAGCCGAGTGGAAGTGAGAGCATGTCACGATGGATTTTGTTGTGTGTCTTCCGAGGACTCAATGGGGTAGTGATGCCATTTGGGTGGTAGTTGACCGGTTAACCAAGTCAGCGCACTTTACACCTATGCGCGTGAGTGTAGACACCCAATTTTTGACCGCCCATAAAACTTGGGCGCCATTGGTTGATTACTCGATGATGAAAGTTATGTTGTGCAAATGTTCTATTTCTTCAGCAAGAAGAACTTCTAAATCCCAACCTTACATCCTATTTTTGACCAAAACTATTTTAGACCTTAAAACCCTCTCTTTCAAAATATTTTTCCAAATGTTTCTACGATGTTCCGAGGCTCGCATTTCATTTAAAATATTACACTTTTCGGTAAACTGAGCAAGGGCAAAATGGAAATAAATGAAAAGGAGGTGAATTCTTTGAAAAAATATTTAAAACGTCTTATTTAAAGGTTTGAAGTTGAAAAAAAAAATATGAGGGAAGGGAAGAAAACTAGTTGGGGGAAAAGTTAGGCATCGATCCGTTAGGACAAAACTGAGCAACCTTCACTAAAATAGGCATATCTCTTTTCACACTTAGCATTTAGATATGAGACCACCTCCATTGGAAACTAGACTTTCAAGGCTTCAATTTAGACTCAATAATGACCTAAAACCAAGTTCGAATAAGGAAGATATGCCTGTTTGAAATCAGGTCTACAAGCAGATTTTTGTGGCCGTTTTAAGTGTCTTGGCCTTCCAAGTGTCCCCCACTAGTGGCCTACCGTCCACTAATAGTAGCTTGCCGGCCACTTGTGTCAAAAAACCAGTTTTTTGTAGATATTTGTTGCCAACTATTCCCACACTGCACCACCTGTTTGTATGTAGATATTTTCGACTAAGGCTCATGTTTTTTATATATAGAAAACCTCCCCTCTTGCTTTCAAGGTTAGAAAAAATTTAGGAATGAGAAAATATTTTTGAAGAGAAAATTATGGAAAATTCCTCTCTCTACAATTCTCTCTCTCTTTCTCTCTTATAACTTGCATAGCCTTTGCCTAAACACTCTAAACCAAACCTAGAGAGCTTCTTGTTGAGGTGATTTGAGCTTGATTTTGAGTTCTTAAGGCACTTGAGAGTGTGAAATTGGTGTTTTGTAACTCAAGGAAGCACTCCTCTTCAAGAGGTATACCTTCTCTTACTTTTGTACCATCTATACACCAATTATTTTCCATCGTTTCTTTATGTTTTTAAGCTATTTATTACCTGTATTTTTGGGTTGACACTTGTGGTTTAAGGCCATTAAAGGTAGACGGTTGATAGCCCTTCTTTGAACCTTGATTTTAAGGCCTTTGCCCTTATGTTTCCCACCTTCTCATCACCTTTTTTTGAGCTTTTTACCACTGATTTTCAGAGTTTTTCAAAGGCTAAAAATCATGTTTTGAGGTCCCAAAAATGTAGGGGTTAGCCACCCCTCCTTTGGCTGGTTTACTAGCTTAAATTCTCCATTATTTTAGCTTAGTCTTTTAGCTATTTTTACCTAAATTCCAGCACTATTTTTGCTTACTTTAGGACTGTTTTGGGCTGGTTGTGTCATTTATTCTTTATATTACATGCTTGTAGTGTAATGGTCCTCATAGGTTTGGTGGTTTAGGCCTTAGCCACCAACCTATTTGAGTTGATAGTGTTTATTTCTTACTTTCCATACTTGTATTCAGATCTAATTACCTCTACAACCTCCCTCATTTCTTGACTTTTTCTTTACTTTGAAAGTTGTTTCAAACTAGTTGTTTGTTTAAAGCTTGAGATTGAGGTCTTGTACTTAATGGTTTAATCCCTTTGGGGGGTTCATTACCAACGACATGACACTTCTCCCATGCCTAAAACAAACACTTGGTTTGGTGCTCCTTTCCATGAGAGGACTTAAAGCTCACTTTTGGACTCAATTGATTAAAGAATGGTTGGTAATTAAAAATGAGTGATAAAATTGAGACTAAAAGTGATGCAAGATAAAATCAGTTTGGGTTCAATCAGACCTTAATTGAACCCATTGAGTTTTGAGTCGTTTTATGCTTGTTAGTGATGTAAACGGTTCAAGAGTCAATGTCAACCACTTCCCTTAATCAATCCATGACAGGGAGAAGGTTTGAGAGTCTTTATTTGTTGCATTTATTGAACTTGTACACCTTGGTTCACAGGCTATCATGCAATGAAATTGCATCGATTGATGTCTTATGAATTGAGCATGCCACTCCTTGGAGTTGTTTGATGATAAAGAGGGGTAAGGGGTACAAACATACCTTGAGAATACCCTATTTTGTGCTCTGTATGCTTTCTGTTGTAGCAGGAGGAAACAAGCTTTAGTGGCCGGAAGGCCACTACTTCTGAACGTCAAGCTACCATTTGTGGCCAGCCGGCCACCACTTCTAGCCTGCCGGCTACTTTTGTCAAATTGAGCAACAACCTTTTGGAACAAAACAGAGCAGAGGCTGAGGTGAATAGATGTTCCACTGTGCAACAAAAGCATTATGGCAGCAGAACAGTGGGCTTTTCAAGTGGAAATCCATGCATGCATGAGCATTCCTCGCTTCCCGGGGTTGATTAATTAGCTTAGTTACTTATTTCATGTTGTATTCATGTTGTAATTAGTTAGCTAATTAGAATTTGTAATTAATTAATTAGTGTACTTACTTCATTAGTTCTAATTAGTGTAAGCTAGAATAATTCATTAATTGTGATGTCGTAATAATTAGCTAGCATAGTTAGCTTATTTCATTTGGTTTGTAATAGGTAGTTAATTCGTAGTAATTAGCTTAGCTAGTTAGTTTATTTGAACCCTCCTGCGCGAGGGCACAATTGTAATAATGTGTATATCTTCCAACCTCATGTCTTTCTCTCTTTTACTTACTTGCTTATGATGATTAGTTTAGGGCATCATGTTTCGTTTAGCATTTCTCATGCCTTGCATCCATTGTCTAGCATGCATTGAGCTCGGCGCATCATTCTAACTTGCATTGTTAGTTGAACATTCTTGGAATATGTGCTTAGACCACATGCTATCAAATTGATTCATATGCCATATTAGTAGCCGAGCCTAGTAATTGCATATCGCATGCGTTGCATTAGTCATGTTGCATTAGTTAGGAGCATGCGTATTTTTAACTCTTTTGTTTCTTTTGGCTCGCCTCAGAGTACTATGTGTTGCATTTTTTGTGCTTTAGCATATCGCATGAGTGTGATTGTTGCCATGTTTAGCATGCTTTCCATGAGGCTAAGTGCTTAATTGATAAACTGCTTGAATGCCTATGGACGAAAGCTAATTGCTTGAATTGGAATAATTTGAGTAATGTTCATATGAGATCACTTTTTCAAGTGGTACATATTCGAAACAATTTTCAAAACAAACATGAAATCAAGTGTTCCAGTTTTTGTAAATTAGCTATACTTGTGTGCGCATCACAGAGTAATATTAGCCTAATAAATTGGAACAAGAACATATAATGTAATTGAGATTCACATCATGATTAGTAGAGGCTAATCTTTGATCGGGCGAGTGGAAGTGCTCAATTCATGACCTTTCCCTCTCGCACCTAAGTTCCCGAGCCGAGACAAACTTGGTGATGAAGGACACGTGGCCTTTGGCATGAGTCATGGGTTTCCTAAATTTTTCAAAAATATTTAGGTGGCGACTGTGTATCTGGCAAAGCAGTCCATTTTTGGCATTTTGATTCAAAATTGATTTTTCAAAAGATTTGCCGGATTTGGACTCTTTGGTGTTTATTTATTTCACATTGCACTTGTGAGATTAGATTCAGAACTGCGGGAGTCCGATATGTAGGACTTATTCGTCTTCCGAAAGGAGCGCGAAAAGTCGAGCTATAGTTTCTGGCGACTCCATTGGGGAATTTAGAGAACTTGACTCGAATTTCACGATGAGAAATTTTATCTACACTTATATGTTCTTTAGATTTGCATTTGCATTGGTGTGCCTAAGTCACTGTGTTTGCCATCTGCTATTCCTGGACAGTTTACCGGAGGCTTGCCCAAACGCTTGCCAAAAGGCTGACTAGTCGTGGGCTCTACCATGATGGGAACACAACCCTTGGATCTGGACTACCGCTATACTGTTTGATCCTCCTTTCACTTCTCGGTGTTAGGTGCGAGAGGTATATTAGGTGGTCTTGCTGAGGTACCCTCTTTGACCATTCAACCTAGCTGCATATAGTAAAGCCCTAGTGACTGTTCCAAATTAGGACAGGATGCTCACCCTTGTGCAAGATTGTGTGAAACCGCTTGCTTGAAGTAGTGAAACCCCAGTTCATGCCAAAACTAGGATAGGGTAACCCTACCCCCGCATAGGGGTGCTTTGGCTCTCTTTAATTGGTATGTGTTTTACAGTGAAACTGTACATGAATGTTCATATCAGTGGGTACAGTTGGTATCTGTTTTGCCAAAAAAATTCAGTAAGGGAGTATAGTCAGTCAGCTGTGATCATATATGTTCTATTGAAATCAGGCTAAGGTGCCGTCTGTTTTCTCTTTTGCGAGGTAGTCCTGGAACCATAGCTTCAGAAGGCTCTGATATCTCTCGAGTATTCTGGACTTGTGTTGATAAACTTTGTCAGGTCAGAGTTTAGTTCAAGGGAAGCCAGTGTTTCCTTCACCAATGGCAAGGCAAAGAAGAGCCAAACAGGGCTCACCGGTTCCACTGTTCCGTCATTTACCAGGTAGATCACCTCTATTCAGAGCACGACCATCTACCCTTATCATGGCTCAGCCTCCGACAAATCTAGAGGATTTACTGATCCGTCTTCAGCAATCAGTAAATTCCCTACAGCAAGATATGGCTAGGCAAGCTAAGATATTGTAGAAAATGATATTCAACTTTAAGGACCTCCATGAAATTGGGGTTCAAATCAAGGATGCCATCAAATAAGGGCTCATTGTGGAAGGTAATGAGCTTATGAGGAAGAATGTTGTTTGCAATTCCAATGCTACTACCAATGGTAGCACAGCTGCGAAACGCTCAGAAGTAAACACTGCCACCATGCCTATCAAAAACCCTCTTCCTGATAATAGCCAAAGACCAACCACTTAAACTCGGCCCCAAGCCCGAAATTTCCATCCTCTTTACATGAGTCTCTCTCAAGCCTTGAAAATGCTGCTAGAAAAAGGGCACCTAAAGCTCCTAGAACCCTGACTCCTCCCGAATCCTCTTCTACCAAGACATGACCCTGCTAAATGCTGTGATTATCATCAACAACACGGTCATGACACAAACCGTTGCATCCGCCTCCGTCATAAGATTCAGGATCTTATTAACGAAAAGACCATAGCTCCACCAAAAAGACCTCAGGCCACCACTAACCCATTACCTCCACACCTCAACCTAATCCACACATTGCCATCTACCTACAGCCCCGGTATATACATCACCCCAGCCCATTTACCTTAGCCTGAGGTGTTCATTCCAGAAAGCACAGACTTGTGTATGATGGATGCACTTGAATCACAATCATCTCAAACCCATGAACCCACTACTTCTGAGCTAATGAGCATGATTGAAGATTTGCAGAGAATTATGGCAGATTTAGCCTTTGGGATTTTGGCTCTATCATCAACCACATCACATGCTAGAAATTTCAGGCCAAAAGGCTCCCTAATCTTACAGCGAGTTGCAATTAAAAATGGCCAACCCCAAGCTATCTCAAGCCCGGGTAATGACATGTCGACAACAACTGGGCTCCACTCTGATATAGCGACCTAATCCCTTGGCAAAATGGAGGCAAGTGGCAAGAACAAGGCTGGGGCAAACATTGATCCCTATGAATATCTTCAATGAGCTATTGAGACTTTGAAGGTCAAAGGGCTGAACAAGCTGCAAGTGCTTGTAGTTGTTGCAAAAACTGTGGATGACACTTTTGTCGCTCAGGTTGGGAGCATTTTGCATCAAGGTGCAAGCCAGGAAAAGGGCTGCCGTACCAAAAACACCCTTTTCAGCTCCAATCCTACACCCGTTAGAGATCTCTAAACCCAGGAAACACCTGCTGACCCCTCTATCAATCCTGTCAGGAATGGTAACCGCACCTTCAATCCCCTTTACATGATCTTGTCCAAAGCTCTCCAAATCCTCATAGGACAAGGCCATCTCAAACCCCTTGACCCTCAACCTCTCCATGATCCCCTTCTAGCCAGGTATAAAGCTGCCAACTATTGTGCCTTCTATCAATAAATCGGCCATGACACTGACAATTGTTTTCGCCTTCGCTATGAAGTTCAAGATTTGATTGACAATGAGGTCATCACTCCACCGGGTCTTACAAAGTCTATCGGCACTGGATTGATGAACTTGGGGGATAATGTGACTGTGTGATTGGGGATGGACCACATGTTGATGGCGCTCATTTTACTCCAAATGTAGTGAATGGAACGCACTTTTTAGCACTTGGAAAATGCTGTTTATTTTACTTTCAGACTTGGGTATTGAATCAACCTTGTTGTGTTGTATTGAGTTAGTCTTTTTGTATTGAGTCAGTCTTGTTACGTCGGAGGTTAGTGATTTCGAGGGTGTTAACTCGGACTTCATTTCCCTGTTTGTTTTGTTTTCTTTTTTCACTCTTTCTTTTGTGTCTGTTTCTATCATTAAGCCAGTTGTGCCAGAAGTTCTAAATGGAATTGAAGTTATTTTCACCTACTTCTACTGTGCCTTTAAATCATTGCATTGACCAGTGTTTTTCAAAACTATGGTGAAAACAAAGAGGAAGGAATTCCTCGGGATTTGCAAAAATTTGATCAATTGAGAGGAAGAGAGGCGTGTTAAGCCCTTAATGAATGAAATCATGTTTGTTAATGTGAGTACTGAGAAGGATCCTGGTTTAATCCAGATTTGTTCTACATTGTCTTCAGAAGAGCACGAGCGACTAGTCATTTTATTAAAAGATTTCAAAAAATGCTTTGTGTGGTCCTACGAAGACATGCCTAGATTTGATCTTGAGATTGTACAGCATAGGATCACTCTTGGCCTCGAGACTCGACCCCTTTGCTTTCAAACCTTGAACCTTTTAGAATATTCAATGATCAACCAAAATATGAGGCTTGCATAGTCGGATTAGAAACAACCCTTGAACTAGGAGCAAGAAGGTCAGATGTGACCAAAGGAAGCTTGCATGGCCAGATGAGAAACAGCCCTTGAACCAGGGGCAAAAGGGTCAGATATGCTCGAAGATTCAAAAGTGGGTCATTTCTCAAACCAACGGAGATCGGCAAGAAAGCCAAATCCCAGAATCTAAGAAAAGAAAATTTTTGCTGAAGGACAATCAAGTTCCTATCCATGACACTAGGGGCAAATTCAAACCCAATTGGATGGGCCCTTATATCATCAAGACTACATCATCAATGAACAACAGCCATTCTCCTGGATTCAGATGGCTTAGAGATCCTACGACCGATCAACATTAAACTTTTTTATCCTTGAGAGGCTTGCTGGGCCCAAAACTCGGAAGGGCGACTCAAGCAAAAGTTAGATCAAGAAGAAAAAGAAAAATAACAAAAATGGAAAAATGGAAAAAAGAAAAAAGAAAAAAGAGAAAAAAGAAAAGGAAAAAAAATAAGAAAGAGAAAGAAAAATAGCTCGCAAGGTTGAAAACCCAGAAGGGCGGCTTTGACAAAAGTTAAAGTACAAAAGGAGAGTGTTAATACCCGAGTGCACCTTAACCCGGGAACTACGTACGGCCTGATTCCCATCTTTGGGATACGTAGGCAACTTCATCCTGAAGTTCGGCCCCAACCATTTTCAAGCTGCTTGTCTTATCCATGTTGGTTGGCTTATCCTTATTCAAACTCAGCTATCTTATCCATGTGCAAATTGGTTCGTCTTCGCTCATCTTTGTTCAAAATTGGTTGTCTTATTCTGTTAGAAGATTCAGCTGCAAGAGAAATCAAGTTCAAATCTAAGGTTGTGCATCTCAAGAGTTAATTCCTCGTCAGTTGGGTAGTGGCCATTTCCAAAAATAATTTTTGAGGATTTTAATGACGTTGACTAATTTTCTCAAAAATTATTCTATTTTTTTCCAAAAAATGGACCATTTCTTGGCCCCAAAAAAGGAAAATTTTTAGTACTCACAACTTGACTTACATGATTTCAAATCAGAAAATCGAACAAGCATGTTAATCTAACTCTCATATTGGTCAAAATTGTTTTAGCAGAAAGCCAAAAATAAAAAATGGTCAAAATAATGAACTAGGGGCATAGTTGAGTTAGGTTTTTCTGTCTTTTCTCCATTGTCAGCACACTCGCCAGAAAGGGCACAACTGAAGCTAACAACAGGGGCCAAAGTTTTCTCATCCTCCAAGCAGTGAGATATTGGGCCAAGTGCGAAGCACGAACTGGAAATGGAGTAGGGTATTCCACTCCCTCATCTAGATGGGTCTAATCATGTCCAAACTGGTCAAGGGCATCATCAACCGATGTCAGACAAAACAATTCGTTTCAATCATTCAAAATGGAAAATTCGACTTCTTCATAAATATATTAATAATATGAAAATATAAACTAATTTTAAGCTTTTAATTGACATATGTCATTGAATTGTCATTTATTTCTTAAATTGTAGTAATCCCCAAAAAGGAGTAATTGAACCTTTTAAGGAATAGGAATAATGATGTGCTTAAAAGAAAAGATCTTGCTAATATATAGCAATTCTGGTTTTGACCCAACTCTTATTGTATCCCAGACTCGGGTTTAATGGTTTCATATTGTTGTTTACATCTTGCTTCCTTTATCTCTCCTTAAATTTGGCTTTGGGGTTGTTGTGGTTGCGTTTGGGACAGGTTGGTTGCTCAGTTTCTAAACTTTTGTTGCCTAGATTTTTGCCCCTCCGCTCGAACGGCACTTCTTGCGCTCGAGCGGACTTTGCAAACTCTCAGTACTTTTGCAGGTCTACAAAACTACTGGGAGAGTGTATTCTATGCTTAAGCGGTTCTTTCTATGCTCGAGTGGCCATTCTTGCACTCGAGCGTTGGTCTATTGTCTGCAAAACAACTAGATGTGTGTATTTTGTGCTCGAGTGTCACTGCTTGTGCTCGAGCGAAATGAATTGTTGTGTCTAGCGCTCAAACGTCAACTCTTGCGCTCGAGCGGACTGTGCGTATATCAGTTCGCAGCAACACCCCTTTTCATCACTTTTTCATAACTTTCTCCCTCAAAACCCTAGATCTAGAGCTCCTCTCTCTAAAACTCACTATCTCTCTTTTTTTCCACCTAGATTTAGTGGTTTCTCCACCCTATCCTCTTTGATAAAAAGATAGAGCATCTCGAGGGCTACATTCTTATCCGAATAGAGTTGGGTTTCGGCATGTTTGAAGTGTCTCCATCTTCTCTCTTGGCTTCTAAACTTGAGGTAAGGACTTTCTACACTCTTCTATGAGTTTAACTTAGTTATTTGTTGTTGTGTAAGAAATATTGAAACATAGAATGATGTTGAGCAAACCTAGGATTTGGAATGTAAAATCAACTGAGGGGTTTTGTAATGTAAATGCAAAAAAGGTGATTATAGGAATAAGGATGGGGTGTGTTATGAGAATTGTAGTGATTTGGTACTTGGAAGGAATCTTGGACGAAAATGGGGTTTTGCCCTAAAACTCCTTAAATAATTATTTTGCACAAATAATAAAATTGGTATTGGAAACACGAAATTGGATGGAGTTAGATATGTATTACCTCTCACCTATTGAAATTTGGATAATTTATCTGTCATTGAGATTGTATATCTGTTTAGAAATATATGTTTTGAGCTATCGGTGGAGGATAACCATGATTGTTGTAGAAATTGCATGTGGATTAGGCAAATTAAAACTAATCCCTTAGTCATTATCATTGAATATGATTATGAGTTATATACATTGTGTATGTATGATTTTTGGGAGGAGAAAGGGGATGTACTCCACGTTTGGGAGAAGAAAATGAATGGACTCCATTAAACTAAGTTGACCTGGGTATTTATGGTGGAAGTCCCGAAAACCGTGCATATACATGGGTACCGATTCCCACGGATGAAATTTTCATAAAATGGTAGGTGAATGTATTTTGTATGATAATCATGTTGGTTGGAGGCCTATGGGGTATATCCTCTATTTGGTTGACTAAATGAAGTGGGTATAACTAATGGATTGAGATGTGAGTTTGACATAACATAGTTGTGGAAAAAGTTGTAAAAGATTTGTCATTTGTGCATTGAACATGTACATCATACTTATATCTTCGTTAATATTCATATATTGTGTTAGATTGTTTCTGTTGGTCTTTGGCTCACCCTACTTGGGAAACCATTTTTAGGTGCTGGTGACATGCCTCCTCTAAGGACTTAGCTTTGGAGGACCTGGGAGATAAAGGCTCTGTTTTTGTTGTTTTGTATTTAATATTTATACAAGTCTAGGGTTTTATATGTAAGGAGCTTAAGACTCTCTATTTTGTTGTAACCAAGTATAGTCTTGGAAAGATGTAAACCTTTATGGCATTTATTTTGTTGATCATTAACTGGTATCACATACTATAGATTCAAGGTAGAGCTTATGAATGTATATCACATGTGTCATTCATGTGAATTAACTCTGATTAATGAAAGTTTATTATTTTGTTTATGTCATCTAGTATTAGTTATTTATAGATGAATTATTGTAATTATTTTGGGGACGTGACATAATAAAATTTGAGTAAGAAAAAAAAAATTTAATTAAAAATTTACTATATAAAATATAAAATTTAAATGAATACTTAGGAACAAAAGGATAAATTACACTGACACCTTCTGAGGTTTCGTCTGATTATATCCCTCCCCCTGACGTTATGAAAATTATATTCTCACTCTTGTGGTTAATAGTCTTAGTTCACAAACCCTATGCTTATATAAAAGGCAACAACTCTGGGTAAAAAAACAGATAAAATTACAGTGGAAAAAAAAATAAAGCAAAAGAGGGGGGGAAAAAAGGAGAAGAAGAAGAAGAAGAAGTAAAGCAAAGTAAGAAAAGAGGGAGTATATGAATTCAATGTCTTTTTTATACCAACATTAATTTCCTCTAAATAATTACAATGACAAGGGGGTTATGTAATTTCCCAAACATTAGGGGGTGATATGTATTAAACCCAAATATTAAGAGGTGTAAGTGTAATTTACCCTAAACAAAAATAAAAAAAGAGAGAGAAGAGAGAAGAAAAAATTGCCAGGGGAACCAATTACCCTTCTAGACCTAGTAGATGTTTGGTATGCACTAAAAAAGTATAATTTTTTGCATACATACACTTATTTTGGTCACATCAATCAACATCTCCTCTATACTTTTTTACCCACTTTCTCTACTTTTCTACATATTTTTTTTTTATAAAAAGTCAAAAAGTGCACTTATTTAGAACATCCCAAACCACCCCCTAGTGTAAAGCAAAGATAGAGATGATTTTTTTGTCTAAGGCTGAATTTAGTTAGATAGATAATACAGAAACATAAAGAAATTTTATGTGTTTATTTAGATAGAAAGTCCAAGAAAATAATGAAAATTAAAATTTCTTGTACAATTCATTTTAGCTTGTTAGTTAGGCTAACAATTTCTAGCAAAATATACAGGAAAATTTATTTTTTTTCATAAATCTTGACAAGATTTATTTTGTTTTCCTTTTTACCCATATTTCTCTCCACAACTTCCTATTCTATAGTGATTATATATTTTTTCCCATTACTTTCTTATAATTTTTTTCATGTATTCAAATGCATGCAAGAAAATAAATTTTCATTTGTTTTCTCCTTTCTTTCACTTCATTTTCTATCATTTTCATTTTGTATCATCTGTTTTTTTCTAAACAAATGGAGCCTAATACAAGAAGAATGGGATTATGGGTCATCAACAGGCCTAGGCAGCTTACTTTCTGTCTACTTTCAATTTGATCCATATACTTTTAGTTTAGTTTTAATTTGGTCATCCGTTTAACTTGAATGTTAAAGTGATTTCGGTACACACGTCACTCTCCTAAAGCATACACATAGAAGAAATTGGCGGTTATTGAAATGGAATAATCAAATTAAAATTAGACTTAAAATGTACAGAATAAATTGTTCAAATTGAAACAATAAGGGCCAAAGCGAAATTTAAAATCTCTAAAATGACACTCACATCCCTTCTAGTTTATTTTTTAACTAGGAGTATACTGTATTATATCTATGAAAAATCCTTTTAAAAAAAAAAAAAAAGGAGACAATTTTTAGCTTAAAATATGTTTGTCTTAATTTTTTAAACAACGATATTTAGACTTCATTTTAAATCACTTTTTTTTTTTTTTATAATCTCTCAAAAGGAACGTGTGAATATTGTTGTCATTTTATTTTAATTTTTTTTTATGCTACTGCATTAGATGATTAAATGGATCATGAACATAATACTTTCATTTTTTATTTTATTTTTTTGGGTTTTTTTTTAGGGTTCAAGTTATTTGAATATATCAAACTTTTTTTTATGAACAAAAAGAGATCTTTATCAATAAAAATTTAATATACAGAGCAAACACTAAAATCAACCTCAATAAAGAAGAGGCAAGTCCAACATCCCCTTTCATGCCATCACCACCTAATCCACCATATATTTGCTTTCGTTTCAAGTGATTGCATGCCATAAAGGAAATAAAAAAGAGCAAAACTTAATTGGAAAAGTATGATAAACACAATTTATATATACACACCCACAATCAAATAATTACATACAAAAATTTTAAAATCCAAAAAAATGGAAATAATTGAAACCCAGTGTGGCCTACATGCAAAGCAACAAACTGAAGATTTTGGGTTGATCAATCCTATTGTCAAGCCAAAATTGAAACTTTTAGAAATCAAAACAAAAGCAATGAATTTCCTTGAGAAAAAATGAATAATTTAATTATAAGGGTAAATTTGTAAAATATCAACTCCGTTAACGGCATTTGGATGGATGAGCAGTGTTATTTCAAAGATCTCAAGGGAAATCCTTAAGATTTTTTTTTTTTTTGAAAAAAACACTTAAGGGAAAGTCAATTAAATTTACTCTCTCTATTTTTTTCTCTTTTGATTTGCACAAATAAAATAAAATAAAAATTATTAGAAAAAAGAAAGAGATGCAGTACAACAGAGAGACAGAAGACTTAATAGACTGCTTGGATCAATCAATTAATCAAACAAACCTTTGTAAAAATAACAGTCTCAACAGCAAATTAAATCTCAAGCCACTTCAAATTGCATTCATAAGCTTTATTGTACTGACATTTTAAATATCAATAAGTACGTATCGTATCACCTGTTATGTATCAAGATTTTAAAGTTTCAGTATTGCTATTCTCAATATTGTCATTTAAAACCAAGATAAAAAAAACATAAAAAGAAAGGGCAGTTCAATGTTGGCTAAAGAAACCAAAATTCAAAAGCACCAGAACCAAAGTAAATATGTTGATGTAAATGGCTTGAAAGTGTTTTTAGTCCATCTGTTCACGCTTCAGTTGAAGATAATGCCTTCTTCCCATATCCCTGTGTCTCTGCATAGAGAAAAAATATATTATCAAAATCCAACACGCTCTCTAACATAGAGATGGATCCACCATTATAACACGGGTCAAAGTATGTGACTCCTAATCGGAAATTTTGTTGAAAAATTTAAAATGCAAAAGTAATATAAAATAAAATAAAACAAAAAAATTTAATAATATTATCATCAACTAAACATCGTTTATCAACATAATTTGACTATAAAATTATGATCATATTCTATTGATTGTATTAACTACAAAAATAAAAAATAAAAAATAAATAACTATTGTGATACATGAAAAAAATATAAATGACACAACTCACATATTAAATAAAAGAGTATTCCCCAAAGTAAACATAAATAAGAACAGGGACACTAATATTTGATAAAACTTGTTTAAAAATGTAGTTTAAAATTTAGTCATTATAGTTTGCACTGGAAAGGGTTGATTCTTTGCATTGGAAAGCAGACCCATCAGAAAACTTCACTGTTTCCTCTGCTTATAAGTGGTGTGATAATTCCTTACATACAATGTGTAAGGTAACTGATCTTATATGGAACAATGTATCTTCACCTAAAGCTCAATTCTTTGGTTGGTTGGCATGGAAAAGGGGGATAAAGACTTCCAGTTTTTTGCATCGAATTAAAGTGCTCTCTGATGAGACTAACATGAATTGCATTTTCTGCAATGTGGGAGTGGAGAATGTCAATCATGTGCTTCTGCATTGCCCTTTTGCTTGGAAGGTTTGGTCACAGATGCTAAATTGGTGGGGGTTGCTGTGGGCTCAACCTGGTACTATACATTGTTTATTAGAATGGTGGGCTGGTACAAGGATGAAAAAACAAGAGAGGGTGGTCTAGAAGGCCTTGCCTTTGGCTGTGCTTTGGTCCATTTGAAAACTGAGAAATGATTGCATTTTTAATGGCATTCATCCTAATTTTAAGGAGCTGTGTGAGGTCATTAAAGTGCGAGTTGCGATGTGGAGCAAAGCTGCTGGCTCTTCTTTCTCAAGGTTTTCAGTAACTGATATTGTGAACCACCTGCAACAGGTAAGGTTCTGTAGTAGGGGTATTGGCTGAGTAAGTTTGTTGATGTCCTGTCCTTCATGTTGCTATTTTTTGTTTTTATGTGGTCAGTTTTTACATTGGTGATGATTGAGATGACCTTGAACATTGGTGTTTTCAATAACTGTTATTGTGTTTGCTGCTGTTTTTCTGGTGTGTGGTCTGCATCACTGTGAGGCTTGTTGCATCAGTTCATCATCCAATTCCTTGTTCTTCTTGGCAACAGGATTGTATTTCTACTCTAAGGCATTAGTTTTGGTTTGGGAGATATTCGGCTGTATATTGCTCTGTTTTGGCTTTGGTTTCTCTGGAGTGTGGTTGCATTGGTGTCAAGTTTGCTGGTTTTACATTGGTGTGAGGTCTAGGAACTGTATGCACAGGAATCTATTGGAATCTAAGGGTGATCTGAGCAGGCCAGCTGCTGTGATGGTGCATGTTTGGTGGTTGCTCTGTTGGTGCATGTTAGTGGTCTGCTAGACTAATGGACTGATGCTGGTCTAATGCACAGGGGAGTTTTGTTGGTAGTTGTGGGAGTGGTCTGCTGGAATGATGCAGAGGGGAGTATGTTGGTGGACTGCTTTGGTGTTTTGGTTTTTTTGTGTATCTTGTGGTTGTTCTCTCTTCAACCTTGTGGTGTGCTGGCAAATGATTGGGCTTTCCTCGCGGTGTCAACCTAGTTGGGATCGTGCGGTTTGCTTTGATGCTTTTTGCACTTCCTCTTTCTTTTTTTGATGCAATTCCTATTTGGCAATTTTCATCAATAAATGGTTGTTTTTACTGTTCAAAAAAAAAAAAAAAAAAAAAATAGTCATTATAGTTAATTTGGGGATGCAAGCCCTAAAGTTTTGGGGGTGCAAACCTCTATAATTTTGGTAATGTGAGATGTTACGATTTTAAAATTTTCTTATTAATTACTAGCATAATAGGAAAGGTTTTTTTTTCAAATTTTTGGTGGTGAGGTCACCGCCCTCTCTGGATCCATCCTTGCTTTCACGTAGTATGTGTTATGCTAAATATGAAATATAGAAAAGCTAACAAACAAATTGTTGGACAATCTTGTGTACTTGTGTGTGAAACCAATGACAAACCAAAAATAATTGAAAAATTAAACTGAAAATAATAACTTACGAAAAAACTTTGAAAATCCACAAAGAATAGTAAGTGATCAAGGCTTGTGTTTGACACAATGTTCTTAAGACTTAAATTGCCCCTTACTCCAGCGCTCGCGAGTTGAATGGACGTTCCATATCTTAGAATACAATGATCAAGAACCTAGTAAAAGTAACACTTCAACATACAAGTCTGGTGAACCAACACAGTGGTGTACTCTCTTTGACATAAAGTAGAGAGTAGAACGGAGAGAAGACGAGTTGATTGTGAATAAGAATGAATGCAACCGTGTTGTTTATATAGGCAAATTCATGCTTTTTCGAAAGGCTATGAAGGTTTGTTCCATGGAAGAGGTGCAACAGAACAATCATGTCTGTTCTCAGAGTAGTGGGTTCAAATTATGGATCGCATTTGATTCGGTTTTGACCAAAATAAATAAATAATCATGGATTTATTTAAATAAAAAAATTATTTCAATTTAAATAAACTTTGTCAAAAATTAATATACTATAAATGACTGACCCACATCCTGACCAAGTTCAACTTAGGGTGGTGGCAGATAGGGGTGGGCATTTGTCGGGTCGGGCTGACACTACATAATAAGGGATTTTATGTCTGTCGAAGCCCGACCCAGCCCTAATATCGGCCCTTTACATCTATCCAAGTCTAACCCAAAAAATAGTTATAAATCCTAAGCCCACCCTTAGATTATATGTTAAAAAAATTAAAACAATTCATAATTAAATTCAATCACATATTATATTTCTTAAATAAATATACCGACATCATTATAAATTGAAAAATTTTATGTATAAATTAAAAAATTTCTTAAATAAACTCAAGCACACATCACTACAAATGTAAGTTTTAATAAAATCAACAAAGATAAAGTCTACATCTCAATAAAAAATATGTATTTTAATATATTATAATTAATTAATTTAATAACAAGTCGGGCTGAGATGAAAATAGAAATCTGAGCACAGCCCATTAATATATTGGGCTAAAAATGTTGGCACAGCCCGGCCTTATGGGTTAAAACAACCTTCTCACATTCTAAAAAAATAGGGTCGGGCGAGGTGGGCTGGTTGGGCCAACGGGCCGATGCCCACGCCTAACAGTAAGGCGCATGTGTGGTGGACCACATTTGTTCTTCCCTACTAATAAAACTTGGTGGGGCTGGCACTTGTAAAAGAACGGTCTAGCAAATGATGTCCCAGAGGAAATCAGAGGTCCAAAAAAGGGTTTAATTGATTTAAAGAGTTGCTACTCGGTTATATGTCTCCGGAAACTTTATATATGAACTTCCAAGGATAAGCATTAGTTCCATCATAACCAAGTGAAAATGAGCTTGGAAGCCAAGTTACTAATTATGAAAGTATTAAGTACCCATTTAACTTAACCATGTGGTTAGTCTCTAGTTAGCATGAATTTTTCTTTATAAACTAAAAATAAACTTACACACGTGTCTACAAGATATAAGCAAAAAGATGAATAATCAAAGCAATAAAACTAGTTATTACTCAATAACAAGAAAGGAAAAAAGGGGAAAAAAATCATGACAAATCTTTTAGTTCAATAATGTAATAAAAGAAAGATAATGAAGTAAACTTCCTAAATAACACAATACATATGCTGAATAAAGGTAACATGAAATCTTAATTTTAAAGGAAGCTCCTATCATGTTTCTAAGTGTGCAAACTACACTAATATGCTGGAAATTAAATAAAAAATAACAACAAAATGATCAAAACAGTGAGCAAATCATGGCTGTAAAGCACAAATTAAAGGAAAATATGGATGGACCTATCTAAAGAGGAAACTCATGGCATGTTTCATGGGCATATGATACATTTTGGAGTCTAGAACTGTAATTTCCTGCAACTATTTCATGCTCAAACAGTAGGTATTCCAATTCCAAAAATCAAAGAAAACATTGTGACATGCGATTCAAGACTTAACTACTTACAAACTAAAGAAATGCTAAAAAGAAAAGCAAAATATGTATTTTTATGACAATCTAATGAACTTTAACATGGAAAATACATACTCTACCTCAAAGATACAAATCTTACATACACAAATAAAACTCTTCAAATAATACACACCTAAAAAGGGATAACTGTGATTTTCTTGAATAACATATGAAAAATTATTATTCTAAACATTCATAATTATGCAATGACTATATTATGGCTAGCTAAGTGTGAAAAACCAGTACATTTATATTAAAATCTATCACTACATGATTAACAGTCAAAACATGCATTTTCAAGCAACTATCTATGCATTTGGTTAAACAAATGAACGAAAAAGTTAATAACCACTAGGAAAACAGTAAGTAATACCTATAAAAGCGTGATTGAAATAGTAACAAAGCCGCTAGCCTTGTCCCTTTCAATATTCCTTCCGTTATGACTCTTTACTGGAAGATGACTAGCTTGATTTGAAGACTTGAACAAGATTTTTCAATGTTTGAGAGATGGAGAGTGTGTAGGTACTGATTTAGGGGCTTGGAGATAGATGATTTCAGAGGTTTGAGAAGATCTTTACACAAGACTTTAGCAAGATGAAGAGAATTGAGATCTCCTTCCCTCACCAATTCTTAGCTCTAGTGTTTCTCAAAACTTTCTCTATGATTCCTCTCTCCACCCAACTAAAAAGAGGCCTCTATTTATAGAGTCAAAGGTTTGAGAGGGTGGGGAAAATCAGCTAGACAAATCTTGGACCGATGTGCAAGGGCATGCAAGTACAGTTGTATAATAACACACACCAGTTACGATGTGGTGCCTATCATATGATGATATGACACTAGCCATTTTGTGTCAACAAGATATAGAGCATGCCATATCACATTATAGTGCATGCCATATCGTGATAGCATGATACACACCATGTCATAAAGAATGCCTGAAACTCAATGTCGCATATAGAACTTAGTGCGGTATGTGCCGTACTTAGTCTAGGTTGCACCATGTTGGTCAAAACTTAGTATACGAGCATCATTCTAAGGAAAACTCGTGACTTTTGGGCTTTGTTCTTTATTTTGAGCTTCTAAAGGTCAAAAATCAAATTTTAAGTCTTTGAGAGATAAAAAAAACAAAAAAGGTTGGGAAAGGGTGTTCAAGCCTTCTTCAAGCGAAATCATCTTTTTTTGGCCATCAAAAAGGTGATCTTTCTTGATCTCTTCATTGGGAATACCGTAAAGGTATCCAAGAATTATAACAGGTCGAAATGGAGAGAGTATAAGTAGCAAAATGTCCAGTTGTTGGATTCTACATAAATTTACAGGTATGATTAATTGCAAAAGCCAAATTTGACCTTGTAATTGTTAAGTACTACAAAGCACTAAGCAAACTTCTTTTTTTTTTTTTTCGATCGGCAAAATAAAAATTTACTGATGAATTATGTAGTGCAAGAAGTACAACAAATTACATCAAGAAGTTTAAGAAAAAAAATATAATTGCTTAAGAAGCACATTCCAACTAAATTAGAATATGCCCTAAGCAAATCAGGTAAGAATCCCAAACAAGGCTGCAAATGAATCTAATTGTTCAAGAACAAGCTCGGCTCGTCTCGTTAAGGGCTCGACTCAACTCGTTAAGGGCTCGGCTCGTTTAGTAAATGAGCTAAGCTCGAACTCGAATATTAGGCTCGTTTCGTAAACGAGCCGAGCTCGAGCTCGAATAAATTTGGCTCATTTATTTTTATTTAAATTATTTAATAAATATATTATTTATACAGTAAATAATATAAAAAAATCTTATCGAGCCGAACCGAGCTGAACTTGAGTTTAATTAATATAAAGAGCCAAGCCGAGCCGAGCCGAGCCGAGCCGAGCCGAGCTCGAGCTCAATAAACAAGCTCGATAAGCAAATGAGTTGAGTTCAAGCTCAACAAAGCTCAGATCGACTAGGCTCTGTTCGGTTCGATTCGATTCATTTGCAGCCCTAATCCCAAACTAAACAAAGTTAGCAAGACAATACTACCAAAACATTAATACACCCATAAACACAGCTACGAACCTAAACTCAAGACTTCTGCAACTAACCAAAGCAATAGAACACCAACATACTAAACTCAAGATGAGCACCAAAAGGCCTCAATGGAGCAGTCCACTGAAAAAAGAGGCAATAGCAACAGAGTAGTTGTCCAGCAAAGTCTTCTAATATATGGACAAGTTCTTTCAAAATAGTCTTTAAAGTTTGAAGCTTCCATGCCTAACTCTATTGCTTTCCGATTAATAAAGCCATAACACTCATAATAAAAAATTAAAAACTAAAAAAAAAATCCCTCTTCACTCATAAAATCCCAACATCATAAAATAGAATTGAAGTAAAACCACTCTCAGCAGATTCATCAACAAAGAGAACCGAGCACTGACAGGAAGGCTCCAAACGATGAACATAATACTATCAATGCAAAAATTGAAAATAAGAGCTGGTGGAGCCTACTCCATTACTCCCCATATTGCTTGTGAATATTCTTCCAATTTTGGGTAGAACAAAAATGACCATTTCATCAATGAATTATCTTAAAACCAATTAAGTCTTCGCCACATCTTAGACAACCATTCCTACCACAAACTATGAAAACTTCAAACAAATCACTTCCCAAGATTCAAGGGGGCAGAGAACATTTGATAAAGAGCACTAAGCTGAGACCTATTGAAAGCACTGAGTTTCACCAATTGGCCCGTCGAAGTTCACCAAAACACAAAAGGAACCTTCGTGCAAGATGAAGTTCCTAAGAAATAAATTCCTTTGCAGAGCCTTCAGCCTAAATTGAATGTAAACCACCAAAGAGATCAGTCTTTTACTAAATTTCCATAAAAAAATCACCTTTTCCGATAACAATCATTTGGGAGAACACTACAACTAATTTCCTGGACATCACAAGCTTCCTGATTAATTTCCTTAGACCTCTCACCTTCCATGAAGGATAGTTGAGAATATGGCATTAAAGCACCAATATGAGAAAAGGGCATGACAAATATGAGAGAGGAATAAGGCTTGCACTCAACCATGCCAGTCTTGGCAAGAAGTCGTTGATATTTTCCAACTCTTTTACAGGAAACAAAGAGTGCATGTAAGTGATTAAAGAAGCAATATAGACTAAATCATTGCCAATAATGAGTATATCATCGACGTAAATCAGCATGATAATAATTGTAGTGGAAGTCTTTTGAATAAAGAGAGAAGAATCATGGTGACTGTTTTTTAAACCATTGGAAAGAAGAAAGAAGAAAAGATAAAAAAAAACAATCTCTAGGGGCGTGTTTAAATCCATATATGGCTTTGGTTGGCTTGTAATTGGCTTGTAATAAGATAAGGATGAGCTTAATCAACAAAGCCCTAAGGTTGAGACATGTAGATGTCCTCTTCCAAAATACCATGAAGAAGCATTGGAGATGTTTAATTGCTTAATTTTCCACTGAAAGTGAAACAAAAAGAATCGGATAGTAGGTTGCTTAGAAACAAAACTAAAGGTATCATGATAATTATTGCCTTCCTCTGAATGATACTTTTTAGCTACTAGTCTAGTCTTATGCCTGGAAGAAGATTGGACCTGGAAACTAGAGGAGATGAAGCCTGAGCAATATGAAATTGAAAAAAAAAAAAAATGAAAGAAATAATTGTAGAAAAAATAAGAAGACGATAAGGGTAAAAAGGGGAACCTGGGAGAGGAAGACCAGAAGGTCTACTGCTGTTCCACAAAAGGAAAAGAAAAGCAAGAACTAGAAAAGGGAAAATGAAGTTCATAAAAAATTACATAATTAGGGCTCATTTGGCAATACCATAAATAAGTTGCTTATTGACTTATTGATTTGTTTGGATCACATCATCTCTCTACTTTTTTACACGTCATTTCGTAATAAGTATAAAAATTAGTTTATAAGTCATACCCAAAACAATCGTAGACATATAAACCTTGCTAGTGGCAGGGTCTAAACACCTATAACCTTTAACAATACACATCTGCAATCAATATTCTAAAAAAGATTTATTTCAATTGATTCAATAATACAGATTATAGGGATGAGACTATCTTGTATAGAGATACTAAAGTTAGTTATAGAACTCACTAACTAGGATTAATCTAACTCTCAACTATTTAGCTTAACCAACTCCAGTTGTAACTAATTTGGTATTTCTGTTACAACAATTTTTGTTTCACTAGTTTTGTTAACTATCAAAGCTCTCCGTGATGTCTAATACTGGTTTGTTGTGAATACTGTGTAAGCTCTTGTAACTTTTTTTTTTTTTTCGAACGGCAAAGAAAGAAACTTCATTGATGAAAATGTAGTACGAGGTACAAACAAATTACACCAATAAAGAGAAAAAGAGAAAGGGTGCAGGAGCATCACAATGAGCTGAATCATCCCAACGAGGTTGGCACAAAATAGCCCATCCTATCATTTGCAAGCACCCCTAAGTAGGTGAGGAACCAACGAAAGGAACAGACCAAAAGCTTGCAAACTCAGATCAATACACCAGCAGCTTGCATACTCAGATCAATACACCAGCTGAATCAAGCAGCAATTAGACCAAAAACACCAGCAGCCATTAGGACAGTTCAGAACAGATCACAGCAGCCATTAGAGCAGATCAATACTCAGCCTAAGGACAGAACACCAGCAGCTTGCATACTCAGATCAAAACAACCCAGCAGGTGTCATAACAGCAGCAGCCAGAAACATCCCAAGCAACACAAAAACACCACTTAGAACAAAACACCACACCACCTTAACATAGTAGAAGTCACTATGGATTGCATAACACTAACTAAAAACCATAGAACAGACCAGCAATATTATCAGAACATTAACAGCAGCAGAACAATAACAGGACACACACCAGCAGCAATTAGACTAAAAACACCAGCAGCCATTAGGACAGTTCAGAACAGATCATAGCAACCATAGAGCAGATCAATAGCATGGCTAGTCGATCTACCTTGATCCACCAGACCAGAGTTCATAACTGAGCAGGCAAACAGATCAACATACATTCAGCAACAGGCAAATAGATCAAAGAAGACCAGACTCACAAGCAGCAAACAGTTGGTCCACAAGCTGCAAACACCAGACTCACATACTGATCTAGTACTCACCTAGTACTCACCTAGCTGCCAGAAATGGACTGAGCTAACTGCCCGACAAAACAGATCCCCTAATTCCTTCCACCTAAACAGAATCTGATTTGTGAAATGTTATGGAGGAAGTCATCAATCAAGAATGAAGTCCCCTTGGTTGCAGCTTTATACCAGATTGCAATTCTTGTGATGATGAGCTCCAGTAATTTCTCTAACTTGGGTTGAGAACCTTGAAAGAGGCACTCATTTCTATGCTTCCAAATTGACCAAAGAGCTACCAGAGGAATGGCACTCCAAATCCTTCTTTCAGCCTTCCTGCAGCAATAACCTAACCACTAGTCAAGCAGGCCTTGAATAGAACCAGGCACCACCCAAGCGATCTTCCACCACTTCAAGAGGCCGGTCCAAACTCTCCATACCAAGGGGCAAAGGATAAGCACATGTTCAGAAGTTTCAGTACTAGTCTTACAGAAAATGCATAAAGTAGAAGTACTAGAATCTAGAATTCCTAATCTATGCAGAAACACTGAAGTTTTGACCTTATTTCTCCTTGCAAACCATCCAAAACATTGCACTTTGGGTGGAAGGTATTTAATCCAAACCATACTACTGTAACTGACATTATCACCAAATTCAAGATTGGTGTGCTTGTAGAAAGCAGATACCAGGGATTGGCTAGAACTCTACGCTAACCATAATGCACTATCCTTGACTGCCAGATTCAGAACAGGGGCTACTTGCAAGGTGTCTGAGAGTCTAAGTAGTTTCTCATTTTCCCAATCAAATAAGGATCTTCTAAAGTTAAAAACCCAGCTTTGTGAGGAGGCTGTATGAACTACCAGGTCTTTAATAGAGCTGTCCTTGTCATTAGAAAGCTGAAATGGCCTTGGGAATTCCTCTTTGAGTATAATGCCTCCACACCATTTATCATGCCAGAATTTGATTCTGCAACCATTACCCACTCTTAAATGGAGATTAGAAACATAGAACAACAACAAATTTTCCTTCTGCTCAACTGCTGTTAGAATGTCACCCCAAATCCTTGAGCTAGTGGTACCAGGGCTTAGGATAGCTAGCTATTCTCCTCCTTGAAATCTGTATTTGCTGCAGAGAACTTTCTTCCAAAGTGAATCATGTTCATTGGCAAACCTCCACCACCATTTGAGAAGTAAGCAGACATTCACGTCTCTAATTCTTCTTATGCCTAGGCCACCTTGCTTAATACTCTTAGTCACCTCTGACCATTTGACTAGATGAAGTGATCTCTTTAAGTCTGGGCCACCCCATAAGAATGCTGCTTGAATTTGATCTATCTCCTTAGCTATACCTTCAGGCACTCGGAACAGAGACAAAAAATACACTGGTAGGCTGGATAAGACTGCTTTGATCAGAGTTAGTCTACCTGCAAATGAGAGGAACCTCCTTTTCCAACCAGCAAGCCTTAAATTAATTTTGTCAATAACAGGTTTCCAAGTCTTCTTTCTCCTTGGACTAGCACCTAAAGGCAAACCTAGATATTTGAGAGGGAGCTTTTGAGCCTTACAATTCAGTACTGAGGCAAATTCATGGAGGGAAGAATCAATAATGCCAACCCCACAAAGGACACTCTTGTGGTAATTGATTGTGAGACCTGAAGCTAGTTCAAAGCACCTGAGAACCCTCTTTAGGCACTAATAAGCTCTTGTAGCTTATTAGTTAGTATACAAAAGGACACTGAAAATGTGAAATTCCTTGTTGAAGAAAACATATAGAGAAAGGTTTCAGTTTAAATGGATATGCTAGATGATATTGCAAAATCTTAACTACACATATGAATTGCCGTTACAATTATTATGAACAATTTGTAAAATCTTATGACTATTAATTGTTGTTAATTTATTATTATTATTATTTTTGGTGATAGGAAAAGAAAGGATTGTATTTAATAAAATAAAAGGAGAGAACACAACATAGCAAATAGTCCCTGACTTTCCAAACTACAAAGTGTTGGCAAGATATTGACACTCAAAGAAGAACCTCCGCAAAAGTATTGAAAATAAATAAATAAATAAAACTAGATGGTAACAATGAGGCCAATCTTTAACTGTTTCTTATTATGAAAATTTGAATCTTGATTCCTTCACTGCATCATCTAAACATAGTTCACTGAGTAATCCTTGATGTCCCCTAAAGCTTTCACCCAAAAGGCAACCCATACCTTAACCAACTCAACTAAATCACTCTAATTCTGGTCTTCAAGGGTGAAAACTTAATCATTGCGAGCTTTGATAGTGTCATCTGCAAATTATTAATGAGCAATTGCCACATTAAATTTTCAACCTTCAACCCTTTAATTAGGCCTATTTTTATAGTCATTTAAATCACAAGATTGAGACCTTTGGCTACCATATTAAAATAGGAAAGGTAACAAATGATTATCTTATCTCAAACCATCGTAGATCTATCTTTCATGGCTAACCCATTAATCAAAATTAGAAAAAGATGCGCACAATATCTATGGATTCCTTTACTCAGCCACACCATTTACTATCAAAATTACATCTTATACCAAATCTGATTAACAAGAAATCCCAATTAACACAGCCATAAACTTTTTCAAATTCAACTTTTAGAATCATCCATTTGTTTCAACTTCTCTTCCAATGATCTACTACCTCATTAGTTGTAAGATTTCTATCAAATATTTGTCTTTCACCAACAAAATCTTGTAAACACAATCTACCATTCTTATAGGCCTAAATTCCTTAAACTTTGAACAATAATATTAATTATAATCATCATATTTTCTTTTTACAATATTTATTGACATCACTACAATAAAAAAAAAAACAAAATTCATAATGTAATGATTAAAGCAATGCAGTTATGACAAATTATATAATAAACAAAATATGATGCAATGAAGGGGCTTCTACTTTTGGAATTTAATAATGCAACAATAAAGGCAGAATTGAAGCCTATTGGAGTAAATTCAGCGATGAACTTAGCAAATATTCATTTGTTATATTCCAAGCACTTTTCATTAAAACGGCAGGCAAACCCATTAGGGTTTTGAGCGACAGTATTGCGGCTAATAATAAAAAAAAACCTTGCGATAGTTTTAAATAGCAGATCAAATATCTGTCCATATTGAATAGGATCTAGGATCTGATTAAAAATGGCAATGGATAACCTATTCAGTGGATAGACCCAACCCAAATATAGAGAGAGTTTCTCCATTTATTTCTACCTGTTGGGTCGGATAGGTGATATTGTTTAAACCTCTATTGGGATGGGTCGGGGATGAGTACCCGCCCATCTCCCCATATCCCCTTTTTCAGCTTCAGTCCAGCTGGAGAAGTCGCCGGAGGTCTCTGGTGGCGGAGTTGCCGTCAATGGCGACCTTCGAGACTTGCTTCTTACTGAAGAACGACGGCAAAGGAACTGATCTCGGCTATGGCGACATCGAAAACGCTGATCCAGCGTACTCCCGGTTGCCGGAGGAGATCACCAGGAGAGAGAGAAACGGATCTGAGGTCTCCGACCCGGAACTCCTTCCGAAATCTACAGCTAGTTTTTCATTCGCACTCTCTCTCATTCTCTCACTCCAGAACCCAATATATATATATATTCTCTGTAATTTTCTTTAAACTTCTAGTTTTTGACTATTTTCATGGTTTCGTATATATCTATTCCAAGTTCCAACTAGCAAGCTACATCAGCTTACTACCATGTCAATCGGTGGAAATTTACGGTGCAAAAAGGCCTGTTGTGTAGCCAATAAACTTCTAGTTTTTTGCTTCTTTTTTTATTAGGGTTGCTAAAAGCTTGTTTGGTTGTCTGAATATTATAAATTTAATTACTTTAAAATAAATGTTTAATTAATTAATTAATATGTATTTAATTTTGTTGTTGAACTAAAAAAATAAAAAAATAAAAGTGAATGTGGGTTTGGCTTTGGCTTTGGCCGTGAATCTTGAAGAAAAAAAAACAAAACAAAACAAAAAGAAAGGGTCAAGTTGGGTTGAAAAAAACTCAAACCCATTAGGGGATGGAGAGGATAGCCACCATGGGGATGGGAAATGAAAAATGAAAAAAAATTATAATAGGAGAATGGGAACGAAGAATTAATGGGCTCGTTTGGTTTGTGTTTGGGAAAAAAATTTCAGAAATTTTTTTCAGAAACAAGTTTCAGAAATTTTCTCTACCAAACAAATTTTTCCAAAAAAATTTCCCAAAACACACAAACCAAACAACTTTTCCAAACAAACCTCTCTCACACACACATCAAATCAATCACTTTTTTCAAAACTCTCTCTCAAAACAATTTTCCAAAACAAATTTCCCAAAAAACCAAACCAAACATGTTTTCGTACTTTTTTTTTCAGAAACATGTTTCTGAAACACAAACCAAACAAGCCTAATATCTGCCCCTTTTTCCTAGATCTGATGCCGATATGTGTAGTATTTAATTGCGAGTCATTGATTACCAGAGATTGAAGAACGCGTGGACAAAAGCGTACAAAAGGAGAGCAGCAGCAGAACCAGGAAAGATCATCCAGCTGACAGGGAGAAACATAGTTGTGATCTCCAAGAACCCAATTGCTAGTAATAGTGAACCTGCATAATCAATATAGGGCGCGACACGTGGGGAGGCAAGGCACGTCAAGATCGCCATAAAGAGCACCATCAAACCAATCACCGCCATGGCAACCTCAGGGCTTTCTAAGTTCCTCATGTTAGTGAATTGTGGCAAAAAGTGTTCAGAGCTTTCAGTAATGAAGATGGGATGTGAACTGGAGGATCTTGTGGTTGGTTAGTCTGGGAGAAATTCAAACCCTCGATGGGGTTGTTTGGAAAGTTTGGTCTTTGATTTTTTTTTTTTTTTTTTTTCACTAAAAAGATCAATTGATTACAAAATAAAAAAATAAAAATCAATTCAAACATAATATCATATCAAATTTCATAATCATTTTATTTTTTATCTCATAAATATCACATCTAATCATAAAAAAATCTAATTATATTTTCAAATATAAAAAAAAATTTCTTCAATAATATCCTATAACTAAAAAAAACTTTAAAAATTCTCCACTCCAAACACCCACATTTATTTTTGACGAGTTGTTCGATCTTTAAATAGAAAAAGTGCTAATGTAAGAAAAATGTTTAGAATAAAAAAGGGCGAAAAGTGGCCCTTTTGATAGGCCAATCTGGGCTTTTGTCAGAACAGATTAAGGGACATGTACTATTCCACGGGGAGGTGAAGGTGAAATGACAAATGTGGTAGGAGTTGAGGTTTGAGAATTATAAGTTGAAATGATTATTATAATCTTAAATTTTATATAATTAAATACTAATCATATAAAAAATTATTTTCAAACAACTCTGGAAGAAATCTTGACTCTTAATTGTTATCTTTCATGTGTTTTTCAATCTATAAGAGAAAAAAAGTACTAAAGTAAAACTTTTTATAAAAATTGGCTTTTGCTGGGACCAATTTTATAAAAAATGACAAAATATCCTTTTGTGATTTTGTTTGAAAATTCTAAAAATACATTTTATTTCATTATTATTTCATAGAACTAATTTTTAAAAATTATTCAGAATAATGATTCGAAATATTTTAAATTCTCATTTGCTCCACTAAAAATTGGTAAATTCTATGGTGTAGTATGCATACCATATAATTTTATCACAAAGTTTCGTAACATCATTCATAAAATGTGTAATTCCGTCATAAATTAATATAACAAAATGTCTAAAATTTTGTAGTTGATGTTGCAAAAATTTGTGACTTGGTTACGACCTTTTTTGTTTCACCAACTTGTGAGACATTTTATGATTTATGTTACGAAATTTTGTAATTAAATTACACATTTTGTGATAGGATATGACATCAGTGGGCCCATAGAGGCTTTTGGCCCACCACTTAGAGTCCAATTCACGGTGTAAACATTAAAGCTCAACACTACTGAAACCCAACGTTGCACCAAGAACCAATGGCATCTAAACACTTGTTAAGAGAGGAACCAGCCACGTAAGTAGACAAAGATCCTGCAGAGTTATTGCACTACACATCAGCCATTAATGAGGTCCCTGCAGCACTAAATGCGATAATCCCTTCACGTCGGAACAGGCAGCCGCACCATGAACAAGACAAATTAGAGCATAGGCTTTCGGCCAACATGACAAGTCGAAGTGGATAAGGAAATGATGAACAAAGAATATAAGGAAACTTCCAAGACACAAAAACGTTAAGTTCCCTATCATTATTCCCTCTCTATTGGCCATTAACCTTTCTCTCTTCTAACTTGATCATCCGAGGGTCCGCTAGGGGACTCCCGTCCCCCACTGGGCATTTGTGCAGGTGCCACGGTGGGCTTAGTGACCAGAGAATGATGTTGGAAGCGTGGGTCAGCCCGACCTAGTACCCAGGAATCTGCTGTACCATCAGTTGGCGCTGTCTGTGGGAACGCCACTCCGGGTAACAGTTATGCTCATTGTTGCCGGAGACCCGTTCCCGATAACTCCTCCTCCCAGGCCATCAAGGTGGATGGTCACAACGACATCCATGGCTTCTCAACACAACGTCGTCGACCCCTAAGCCGACCCTCCCAACCCGAACAACCTACCCCAGTACTTTACAAAACTCACCAACAACATCAACCGCTTGACTAAGCAAAACCAGGCCTTAATCAATGCCTTGCTCCAGCGAAACCTCCCTATACCTCCTCCACCACCACAAGATATCCCCTCCAATCGAGAATAGACCCCGAGCCATCCTTTCCCACAAGCTCACCTCTCCAACTTAGAGGATCTGCAGCCTCCACCTCAAGACATGAACCCGCCACTTCGGGGTCTTCATCCGTCAATTCACGCACCTACTCCTGAAGGAGAGGCTAGTAGTGTTCAACCCCCATTGTACTCTGGAGGTGACAATGTTCCTATCTAGGATGCGAAACTCCGTGCCATAAAACTCCAGCTCCAAGGCGTCATGCAGAACAGACAGAATAAACCCTCCACAACAGCCAACTCCCCGTTTGTCGCCTCCATCAGGGACAAACCCCTACCCCCCAAGTTTAAAATGCCCTCGATCGACTCATTCGATGACACAACGGACCCGCTTGACCATTTGGAGACCTATAGGACCCTCATGATCCTCCATGCTTTTCCTGACGAGATCATGTGTTGGGCTTTCCCTGTGACGCTTAAAGGGTCGGTTCGGCTCGGCTATGGTTTAGTCAGCTTCCATCGGGCTCTGTCTCCATTTTCCAACACCTAAGTGATTCCTTCCTGAGCCATTTCATTGGTGCTCAACGACAGCGGCGCCCGGCAACTTAACTGCTTAACATCCGTCAGACAGAAGGGGAGTCACTACACAGCTATGTCACCCATTTCAACACTGAAGCCTTTCAGGCGGCGGAAAACGATGACAAAGTCATCCTCACAGCCTTCATGGCCGGTTTACGACCATCTGATTTCCTTTTCTCCCTTTCTAAGAACCCTCCAACCACCATGGCCACCCTTCTCTCGAAAGCCCAAAAATATATGAATGCTGAAGATTCTTTGCCAGCACGCCAAGATACTACAACTAAAAATCCAACCCCTCGGAAGAAAAGAAAAGAATTGAAAACCAGGCCCTCCCACTATACCCAACAAACCCCTCAGTATGCTGACCAACCGACACCTACCCGACCGCCCGGCCGGTTCGAATGATACACCCCCCTTGGAACAAGTCTTGAACTAGATCCAATGAGATTACAACTTGAAATGGCCCCAACCATCGCGGTCTCCCTCTAACTGGCAAGATCAATCCAAGTACTGCCGTTTCCATCAGGATTACAGCCACAACA
Organism: Camellia granthamiana; assembly: GCA_036172215.1. Taxonomy (NCBI): domain Eukaryota; kingdom Viridiplantae; phylum Streptophyta; class Magnoliopsida; order Ericales; family Theaceae; genus Camellia; species Camellia granthamiana. The sequence continues at coordinate 37,906,044 of CM069907.1, read as the reverse complement.
CTAAGGAATGTGTTAACCTTAAAGACCAAGTAGAGGATTTGATACGACAAGGTCTCCTCAGCCGGTTCACTGCAACCCGTCCCCAGCAGCGACCAAGGACCGACCCCCCTGAGAGGCACCGCCGACATACCCCTCCCCGACAACCCACACAACCCAAGCAGGACAATGATCGGCCCCCTGTAGACGTCCCCGAACGCATCCCGGGGAAGGAGTGCGAGTCCCCCCCGTTCTGGTTCGATATTGGGTCACTACAGTTCGAAGGACTCAAATGTCACGGTTCTTAATCTTGAACCAAAGAGTCCAAATCCGGCAAATCGTTTTTGAAAATAGATTTTTGAAAGAAGTGCCAAACATGGACTGCTTTGCCAGATACAGAGTCGCCACCTAAATATTTTTTAATGGGGAAATTTAGGAAACCCTGACTCGGTGCCAAAGGCCACGTGTCCGTCATCACCAAAGTTGCCTCGGCTCGGGAACTTGGGTACGATTGGGGAAGGTCACTTCATGAGCACCCCCGCTCGCCCGGTCAAAGACCGGCCTCTACTAACCATGATATCTGTTTTTGAAAACATTGTATGTTCTTATTCCGGTTATTAGCCTAGGTTACTATGTGATGCGCACAGCATACAAGTATAGACTGAGTCGCCTGAATTGGAACAAAACATTTCATGTTTGTTTTTGAAAGATGGTTTGCTACACGCAGGTAGGCTTAAGATGCAGATTTTGCCACCCTCGGGTGGGCTTAGAAAACATGGTATTGCCACTGTCTAGTGGGCTTAAAACAAACATTTGATGAATTGTCCCAATCCAAGTAACCTAACCTTCACCCACAGGCATTCAAGGCAGTTATATCACATAAGCAAATAGCCTCATGGCAAGCATGCTATTCATGGCAGTCACTCACACGCATGCAAGGATGCTAAAGCATAAAACTCACCGAGTACTCCAAGCCAAAACAGAAGCTCATTAGAAATCATGCATGATCCTAAATATGCTGAAATGCCTAATGCAACACATGCAAAATGCAACTATAGCAGGCTCGGCTATTCTAAACATGGCATATGGAATGCTACAACTAACACGTATTCAATTTGGAATTGAAATACAAATGCAGTTTGTATGATGCGTCGAGCCCGGTGCGTGCAAAACAGATGAATGATGCAAACATGCTGTCGTACTGTATGCTAATTGAAATATGCCCTAATCTAACCATCATAAGCAGGTAAATAAAAGGGAAGAAAGACGTGGGGTTGGAAGATATACATCACACTCACCCACACTTATTACAGTTATGCCCTCGCGCAGAGGGTCCGAATAAATATACAGTCCCGAATGAAAGAATAATACAATCCAAAATAATACAGATTCCTAATTAATTAACAAATTAACTAAGAAAACTGTAAAACTGGCATGCAAGCCAGGGGCTACCTTGATTCTGATGAATAATGCATGCCGGGCTGCTTTGGCGCTGAAATCCACTGGGATGCCCCAATTAGCCTCTGTTTGCACCTGCTCTTGAAATGCGTGCCAAGCTCCGAAAAGTTGCTGATTCTTCATTTTGCTGCAACAGAGAGCAGGAAAGGGGCATAGCAATGTATTTCACAAATATATGCATGCCTCGATCCTCGTGCCACCAATCACGCATCTCGATGCATGATGGCCGAGGAGTCGGATTGCACAACTCAATATAGGATGAATGAATGTGAATGCTACAACAAAACCTAACTCCATCATGGGTAATCCGGAGTGTCGGTGACTTGGGAATTGAGACCCGTTCCGTCACTCGGGGTGCGAAACGTGCCTCGTTTCCCGTGCCCGGGCTAACTCCTATCCCGAACACGATGCAATATGCATGATATGCATGAAATGCAGTTAACATATGACCTAGCATGCACAATGCTATGAAAATGAGATGCCTCGAAATGCGTGCACGCGGGCACGCAAACCGAGACAATGATCCTAAGGCATGAAATGGCATACGCAATGCAAATTGGACTTACACTAACACGAGTGGACCTCAGCCACACTCACATAAGAGGCCGATGGATGAAAATAAAGTGTCTCGAAATGCGTGCACACGGGCACGCAAACCGAGGCAATGGCATACGGAATGCAATGAGACTAAAATGACAAATACAATGCAACATGGGCTTATACTAACATGAGAGAGCCTCAGTCGCACTCACATAAGAGGCCGTCGGATAAAAAAGAAGCGCCTCGAAATGCGTGCACACGGGCACGCAAACCGAGGCAATGACATACACGATGCAATGAGACTAAAATGGCATACCGAATGCAAAGATGGACTTACACTAACATGAGAGAGCCTCAGCCACACTCACATGAGAGGCCGTGAGATAAAAAAGAAGTGCCTCGAAATGCGTGCACACGGGCACGCAAACCAAGTCAATGGCATACAGGCATGAAATGGCATGGAATATGATATGCAAACATGCAAATGAATTTCAACAACTAAAAATGATGCAAAACAGCCCCGAAATGAGGCGAAATGTCACCAAATGCAAGGAATGGTCCCGAAATGCGAATTTAGGCACCCGAAATGGCCTATAGCTATACCAAACATGCACAATATGGACATGGAATGAAAATACAGTAGCAAGGCAGCCCCAAGACAAGCATTTTTCAGTCATAAAAAGGGCTAAACAGCAAGCACACATAGGATTAAGCAAGAATGCAAAAATGGCTCCACAAGAGGGATATTGAAGTAAGTAATAAATGAAAAGCTCAAACAAGAAAATATCCTTCTACAACACTGAAGAGGGCCTAAAAATATGAACATTTACAGTAGATGACATCCCCCAAATCAGTATGCAAACATGCTAAGAATGCCATTCAAGAAATAGGCCACAAGGGGGTATAACATGAAGTAGGCCAAACATTCATCCAACAAGCAAAGACCCTTAATGAAACATGTTAAGAAGGTCAAAATATGACCACTTTCAGCTCTGATCATGGTCCAAAAACTGAAGCAAAATAGGCTAGCAAAGCATGCAAGAACAAGGGTAAAACATGGATTCAAAGCAAGTGACACATGGAGTATGAAAACAGTGTTGAGCCCTTCTTCAATATTGAAGAGGGGCTCAAAATAAGCATAATATCAGTTCATGAAATACTCCAAAACAGATCACACGTAGGCCAAACAAATCATACAAATTTACGGTAAATAGGAGAGATTATGAAGCAAGTGCAAGATAAAGGACCCAAACAGGGTTGAGCCCTTCTCCAATGTTGAAGAGGGGCTCAAAATAGGCCCACTCACAGTTTACATAATGCTCAAAAACAGATCACACATAGGCCAAATATTCAATGCAAAATAATGGCATATAAGAGGATATTGAAACAAGTGCCAAATGGAGGGCTCAAACAGGGTTGAGCCCTTGAACAAACATGAAGAATGGCTCAAAAAAAGCATAGTTTTAGTTAGGGTTGGAGCCCAAAACAGTAAGCAAATAGGCTAAGGAAATGAGGCAAAAATGAGCTCAAAAGAGGGTGAAGTGGACTTACCCTTGAAGATCAAGACTTTGGTTGCTTCTTGGACCAAATTTGTTGCCTCTTAGCTGCTGGAAAGCCTCTCCTTGCTGCTGGAATGGAGTGGTGATGGTAGAGCTTGGTAATGATCAAGAAATGGCACCAAACTTGAGAAAAATGAGAGAGATAGAGATGGATATGTATGTGTATGCCCCAAGAAAGTTTTTCAACCCTAGGGACAGAGGTGGGAGGCTCCTTATATGGACCAAGAGAGGGGTGTAAAGGTGGAGGGAAATGCACCCAAGTGCTTCCCTCCAAAATATCCCCCGGATACAAAGATCTTTTGGGACAAACAGCTATACAGCTGTAAAGTATGCACTGAGGGGAGTATGGCCGGCCAGGCATTTTTGTTGCAGGTGGCCGGCCGGCCACCCCCCATGGCCGGCCGGCTAGGGGTCAAAAAGGTCAAGTTGAGTTAATGGCCGGCCACCAGATATTGGTGTCCTCCCAGGTCCCCTCAACACAACCATGTGGTTCAAATTTGGAGAATGTAAAACAGGAGAGAGAACAAGCTACTTTTAGGAGGGGTTCAAAAGGTTCAATTGGAGTTACTGGCCGGACATATGTTTTTAGGGTCCTCCCATGTGTGTACAACACAAATATGTGGTTTGGGCTTGAAGAAAATGGCCCTAAGGTGTTCAACATTAGCCCGGAAGTGAGAAAAACGGGCGTCGGAGGGCGCCGGAGAAGCATAACTGGTTGCTGAGATAATTGATGGCCTCTCACCCTTCAGTGACCTTCCTGGTGATAAAACAGAGGTACCTGCCAAAAATGAACAAAAACCGATGCAAAACGAATGCTCGGGGGCCAAAACACGCAGTTCGGGGTCCCAAAAACCGGCCATTAAGCACCGAAAGTGGTGTTTGGCCACGAAGTGGGTCTCTCAGGCCCCAGTGTCCCTCGAAAGGGAATGAATGAGATGCATGCCAAAAATCGGAGGAATCGGAGATGGTTAGGCGGTCCCGAACCGAGGCACACGGCCTGACGGCTCCGAAAACCGGGAACCGGGCTCCGAAATGGGCAAAATGGCCTACGACCACGAAATGTAGCCCACGGCCACTAAGAGATAGTCTACGGGACCTCTCCCTCCCCTCAGGAAAGAAAACAGAGAAAACCGAGTCTAGTTCGCAAACCGAGGCAAGGCACAGAAGAAGGTTCGGAAGTCCGGAGGCAGGGCGCACGGCCGCGACTCTGAGACTTCTGAACGAGCACAATATGCAACATCACCGAGCGCTCAATCGGTGACGTCTGAGTCTTAAGGTCGGTCAAAAATGGGGTGTCTACAGGAAATGCACCCAAGTGCTTCCCTCCAAAATATCCCCCGGATACAAAGATCTTTTGGGACAAACAGCTATACAGCTGTAAAGTATGCACTGAGGGGAGTATGGCCGGCCGGACATTTTTGTTGCAGGTGGCCGGCCGGCCACCCCCCATGGCCGGCCGGCTAGGGGTCAAAAAGGTCAAGTTGAGTTAATGGCCGGCCACCAGATATTGGTGTCCTCCCAGGTCCCCTCAACACAACCATGTGGTTCAAATTTGGAGAATGTAAAACAGGAGAGAGAACAAGCCACTTTTAGGAGGGGTTCAAAAGGTTCAATTGGAGTTACTGGTCGGCCATATGTTTTTAGGGTCCTCCCATGTGTGTACAACACAAATATGTGGTTTGGGCTTGAAGAAAATGGCCCTAAGGTGTTCAACATTAGCCCGGAAGTGAGAAAAACGGGCGTCGGAGGGCGCCGGAGAAGGATAACTGGTTGCTGAGATAATTGATGCCCTCCCACCCTTCAGTGACCTTCCTGGTGATAAAACAGAGGTACCTGCCAAAAATGAACAAAAACCGATGCAAAACAAATGCTCGGGGGCCAAAACACGCAGTTCGGGGTCCCGAAAACCGGCCGTTAAGCACCGAAAGTGGTGTTTGGCCACGAAGTGCGTCTCTCAGGCCCCAGTGTCCCTCGAAAGGGAATGAATGAGATGCATGCCAAAAACTGGAGGAATCGGAGATGGTTAGGCGGTCCCGAACCAAGGCACACGGCCTGACGGCTCCGAAAACCGGGAACCGGGCTCCGAAATGGGCAAAATGGCCTACGACCACGAAATGTAGCCCACGGCCACTGAGAGATAGTCTACGGGACCTCTCCCTCCCCTCAGGAAAGAAAACAGAGAAAACCGAGTCTGGTTCGCAAACCGAGGCAAGGCACAGAAGAAGGTTCGGAAGTCCGGAGGCAGGGCGCACGGCCGCGACTCTGAGACTTCTGAATGAGCACAATATGCAACATCACCGAGCGCTCAATCGGTGACGTCTGAGTCTTAAGGTCGGTCAAAAATGGGGTGTCTACAGTTGCCCCTCTTTGACAGAACTCGGAAGTCACAAGTGACGGGAGTGAATGTCAAAGCCCAGAGACGACCCATTTTTGACAAGGCCGAAGACTTAGACAATCATACAAGATGCAAAGAGATATGTGTGCCCGCAGGCATGCCCGCAGGCAGGGGGGGCAAAATGCAAAGCAACATGCACAGAGCCAAATGATCATGCAAATGCAGCAAGCTGTAATGAGGCAAGTATTCGCAAATAGATGCAACAGTTTTAAGCAAGAATGCAAAGCAACAACTACATTTCATGCAGTTAGGAATGCGGAGAATCATTCAATTCTCGTCGCGTCTCACACGGAGAATATACGATACCTGCGCGATTCGTCTGGTCGCACCAGCCTCAAATGAATCGTACGTACAATATCGTGCCTGCAAAAGAGAGAAATTCAACAAGAACAATATGCTAACAACATATATTCAATGTGATTCCTGTGGTTCCGAAAGTTTGACACACGCAGTGTCGGCGAGTGAATGCATCGCAATGAGAGAAAGGAACACGCGTGACAACGCACGCTCAAGCACAGAGGTATGGTACACCAAGAAATCATGCATGACAATGCAAAATGTTGATGAGAATGCAAGTTATATGCAAAACAATGCAAAATGAGCACGAATCAGGGTGCTCGTTTGTTGCGAAACAACGAGTAAAGAAACGCGCATTTCGGCGAAGGCAACTCGATCGCGGCCTCTGATTCACCTCCCGGAGAGGTTACAACATGTTCAAAAAGGATACACCTTGATTTTGATGAGTAATGATGAGACACATGTCAGAAATTGCAGCTGAAGTTCCGGCGGAGCAGTTTCGCGCCAGAAAGTGCACTTTTCTTGAACTTTTTCAGGTCCCGGGAACTCCGATCTTCCTCAAAATTTGCAGAGAGCTAGGTGGGGGTGTGGGGAACACCACCGGCCAGGTGGTTGCCCTAGGGGAGGCCACCGGCTAGGGACAAAAAAGCAGATGGCCGGCCAGCTAGAAAAGGTGGCCGGCCGGCCACCTGTCCAAAAGTAGGGGCAATTTTGTCTTTTGCCTCATTTCTATATAACCTCTCATCCATTCATTCTGAAATCACTCCCACAGCTGTGAAAACTCCTCCCCTTGCTCCCCAAACCATTTTTTTCTTCAGATCTGCACTTTATACGCGCTTTTCGGCCTTCCACGCAAGTTGTTTTCGCGAAATCTTTCAGTTTTAAGCACTTTGAACCGATTAAGTTTTGATTTCGGGGCTTCTTTTCTCATTTTCACCACTTGAGGTAAGTTTGTCTTAATATTTGGAAGATTTTCTCGGGAGTTGACTTTTGTTGACTTTTTCCATTTCCCGAGAGTTGACTTTTGTTGACTTTTTCCAATTTTGGTTCATTTTTGCTCATTTTTGCTCCTTTTGCAGATTTTCTGAAATGGCGGGAAATTTCCCTCACGGCGGAGGTCCTCTAGGTGCCGGGGATGATTTTGATGCCATGACGTTACCCCCGAGGGTCCGGCCTTTTATTCCCGGGAGATACGCCCCATCGGTACACATTCTTCCGCGGGCTATTTTTCGTCATTTCACCGACTTCAATGATCGGGTACCCGGGGATCTACTTCTGCAAGAGCCGGAGCATCACCTCTCTTACGAGGTACGAGAGGTATTTTACTTTATTTTCTGCATTTTTCGCGCATTTCGTACCTTTGTCATGCTTGAACACACAGTTTAGCTTATGACATAGTATTTTGCTTGCATTCTGAACATATGACTTGAACACTTGAATTTCTGAACACTCGGCTCATTTATTGATTGCGAACGCATGGCACACATTAGTTAAGAATTGAACACACGGCTCAAACACTGGTTCGTCGGACACACAGCTCGAATTTGAAGGTGAACACACGGCACACACTGACTAAGAGTAGAACACACCGTCCCAAACTCTAATTTTCTGAACACACAGTCCACATTGATTGAGAGTAGAACGCGCAGTCCCAAACTCTGATTTTCTGAACACACAGCCCAGACATTTGAAGTAAACACGCAGCCCACTGATTTTGAAATTTGAACACGCAGCCTAAATTTTGATTTTCTGAACACACAGCCCAGATATTTGAAGTGAACACGCAGCCCACTGATTTTGAAATTTGAACACGCAGCCCAAATACCAATTTACTGAACACGCAGCCCAGATTACAGGTGAACACGCAGCCCACTGATTTTGAAATTTGAACACGTAGCCCAAATACCAATTTACTGAACACGCAGCCCAGATTACAGGTGAACACGCAGCCCACTGATTTTGAAATTTGAACACGCAGCCCAAATACCAATTTACTGAACACGCAGCCCAGATTACAGGTAAACACGCAGCCCACTGATTCTGAAATTTGAACACGCAGCCCAAATACCAATTTACTGAACACGCAGCCCAGATTACAGGTGAACACGCAGCCCACTGATTTTGAAATTTGAACACGCAGCCCAAATATCAATTTACTGAACACGCAGCCCAGATTACAGGTGAACACGCAGCCCACTGATTTTGAAATTTGAACACGCAGCCCAAATACCAATTTACTGAACACGCAGCCCAGTTTGAAGGTGAACACGCAGCCCACATAGATAGAGAGTAGAACACGCAGCCCTAACTCAGATTTTCTGAACACGCAGCCCAGATTGAAGTGAACACGCAGCCCACATAGATACAGAGTAGAACACGCAGCCCTAACTCAGATTTTCTGAACACGCAGCCCAGATTGAAGTGAACACACAGCCCACACTGATTGAGAGTAGAACACGCAGCCCTAACTCAGATTTTCTGAACACGCAGCCCAGATTGAAGTGAACACGTAGCCCACATAGATTGAGAGTAGAACACGCAGCCCTAACTCAGATTTTCTGAACACGCAGCCCAGATTGAAGTGAACACGCAGCCCACACTGATTGAGAGTAGAACACGCAGCCCTAACTCAGATTTTCTGAACACGCAGCCCAGATTGAAGTGAACACGCAGCCCACATAGATAGAGAGTAGAACACGCAGTCCTAACTCAGATTTTCTGAACACGCAGCCCAGATTGAAGTGAACACGCAGCCCACACAGATAGAGAGTAGAACACGCAGCCCTAACTCAGATTTTCTGAACACGCAACCCAGATTGAAGTGAACACACAGCCCACACTGATTGAGAGTAGAACACGCAGCCCTAACTCTGATTTTCTGAACACGCAGCCCAGATTGAAGTGAACACGCAGCCCACTGAACACAACTCATTCATTTCATTTGCACACAGCTCATTCATTTCATTTGCACACAGCTAACTTTATTTCATTTGCTGAAACGTGTATTCATTCTGAATGCAGGTTGGCTCTCGCACGGTACGGGGGTATGGCTCCACTGCAGCCAGGGATTGGTATGTTGAGCTTTCGGAGGCTGTCCGGGACTTAGTTGATCTAGCAAGGTTTGGGGCCTTCTGCGTTGGATTATCACGTTGTCCTGCCAGTAGGACTCTGTTGGGAGCTTTGGTGGAGAGGTGGTGGGACACCACCAATTCCTTCCATTTTTCTGCCACCGGGGATCTGACTATGACCCCGCTAGATTTTACTGTACTCACCGGCCTAGACATAGGAGGTTGGCCCATTCCTTACGACGAGGATATGGGCGAGTGGGAGGCCGCTTGGATGTATTTGCTGGGGGCTCGCCCGCCTGTGGACAGAGCTTCAGGGAGAGTCTGATACACCTGGTTCTCTTCCCATTTTCGGAGGCCGGAGATGGAGCCTGAGTCTCCTGCGGAGGCTGAGCAGTACGCCCGTGGTTTCCTTATGTTCCTCTTTGGCACCACTCTGTTTGCAGATAGGGGGAACACTGTCGGGTTGTATCTTTTGAGTGCCCTGGTGGACCTATCACAGGTCAGTCGGTACGACTAGGGCGGCGCCGGACTGGCTACCCTCTATTGCTACATGAGCGCCACTTCCCGCGGGCAGGGAGGCTTACTTGGCGGCTATTGGAGAGCCTGGGAGGTACGTTCTGTCCTCTTGATTTACATTTCTGCACCTTATTACTTGTTCATTGCACACACGACGCACTTTACATCCTGCATTTTGCACTCAGCATTTTGTATTCACATTCTGCACTGTTTTCCACAGCTATGGGTCTATGTATATTTTCCGACATTAGCCCCGGAGATGGTGGTGGCAGGGCCCCTCATGACCCCGTATTCCTTGGTATTCGAGGGCGAGCACCGACCGAGACCCCGAGAGACTCTCCTCTATCTGCGACAGTACTTTGACACCGTGCGAACGACAGAGGTATTTCAGAACTCTCAGTTTTCTGCCGTTTTCATCTTTGATCTGCTTTGTATATTCCCGATTTCTGATTGATTCATGCACTGGTTATCCGCAAATCACGTGGCAACCCTGGGCAGTCTTGGGCGATGGTCTCCGATTTCAGTATGTCGGAGGATTAGGCACCTCCCAATACAGGATCCTGCTCAAGGGACCGGTTGGTAGAGCATGGTTTCTGGGGGAACGCTTCCTGCGTCAGGTGTGGGGATACCTTTCTCAGGATCCTCCTGCAGCACCTCCAGCCACTATGCGGACTGCTGATAGACTTTCTACCCAGGAGGTCATTAGCGCTATGTAGGGCACCGATCCTTTGCTACATCTTATAGAGGGAGACTACGCCACTTATCGTCACACATATCTGATGCCTCCCTTGACAGGAGTGCGCGCTCCGCCACTGAGGCCCTCTAGTGTACCATCTTCGAGTCGGGCTCGTGCTACAGACATCCCTTCTAGCAGCAGGGCTGGTACGTCCAGAGGTGGGGGCGGATCGATTCCCCCGATCCCTCCGACTCTTCATCATCCCGGGTGGCCAGACATGCCGACCGAGTTGATGGGGTGGCAGTATGGGACTACTTCTCCGATTTCGATCCCTATAGAGCCTCCGATGCCTGGTCACAGATATGTCAGAGACCCTGACTCACCATCGGTATGTTTTACAGCTTTGATTTATCAATCGGACATTTGGACATCCATTCTTTTACTGATAGTTTTGCATTTGTGTCTGTAGCCTCCAGTTGAGTACGTGGATGAGATGCTTGGGATGCTGGCCTCACTTGAGGGGATGGTCCTGCGTAGAGAGGCGCAGTTGTCCATCATGGGCTTCCAGGTACCCTTTTAGTTTTCTGGTATTTACCATACTCCTGATGATATGCTGATCTTGAACATTCTACTGCATTGATAAGCTGTTTGTGTAGAGCACATCTGACACACACCCCACTCACATACTGTACTTTCATCTGGTTTTCAAATTTGAACTGATGTATTGAACTGTTCATTTTCAGATGCCTCCTGTATATACTCCGCCACAGGCTAGACCGCCTGGGCCTTCTCAGGGAGGTAGACCGTCTGGATCTTTTCGAGGTGCTGGACCATCTGGGCCGTCCCGAGGAGCTGGGCCATCTAGGCCTTCTCGAGGGGCTCGAGGAGCGGGGTCGTCTCACAGACGTAGGGCTCATGTTATTGAGGAGGAGCCTGGTGAGGATGAGGAGGAGGAGGAGGTCGCAGACCGTGAGTCAGAGACATCTGCTGGGGAGGAAGGCTCCGGTCTTGGTTCCGGGAGTGGAGACGAGGCTGAGGGGGATCCGGAGGATGATAGCTCTGACCCGGATGGTGATGATGGTGCAGAGGTTGTCCCGCAGAAGAGGATGAGGGGGCCTCCTCATTCCCGTTCCCGAGGGCATTGATGCTGTTTCCTGCTTTATTTTACTTTTTGCTAGTAGTTTGTAGCACTTTGCAGATTATCAGGCAGTTTTATTTCCTGTAAAACTCGTACCTTTATTTGTTGTAAAACATGATGGAATGAAACAGCTTTTGAAAAGGATGTTTGTATTTGAAAGTCTTAGCATCGCATCGCGTCATTTTGCACAAAATAAAATCGAATGAAATGTGCGCACCGTGTATTCACCGAGTCAGGTAATGAGTCGACACAACAAAACAAACAACTCAACTCGTTAAGAAAAGACAAGATCTTAACAAGTTTACAACTCGATAAGCAAAATACAACAATGTTAACGACTCGATAAACAAGACTTAACAAAATTGCGTAAACAAAAGAGTAACAACTCAAAACACCAAATGTGACAGCTCGACAAAACTTACAACTCGATAAACAAAACGACAACTCGATAAGCAAAACAACAACTCGATGGACAAAACAAAGCGTACATTCAGATGATCTGGGTGACGGAACGCATCCGAAACTGAGAGAAATGGAGGCCTTTGACATTCCCGATGCATCGAGATGCCTCAAATTTCCTTCCGGAGGGTAAACAGGACCAATGAGCATGGTGGGCCCCACTTTGCTTTTGGAGAGCCATAGGTGGCCGGCCTGCTAGAATAGGTGGCCGGCTGGCCACTTTTCTCTGCAGCCTCCAGAATTTTGACACTTGTCCCCTGAATAGTGTTTTCTCCTCTATAAAAGCTCCAACTTCGAGATTCATTCATTTCATCACTGCTTTGCACAAAAATAGAGGCATTTCTCGCAGAAAATCTCACATCTTGGATCTCTTCTCTAGATGGCTCGGAAAAGTTGAACTTCCGGGGTTTCGGCTTGAATGCACTATTCACGCTGGGCCGGACTCCACTGCACTTTCCTTTCCTCCATGCGGCGGCGAGATTTTGGAACCCGGTGATGCACGTTTTCAGCTTTGGAGGGCAAGAGGTATGTCCCACTTTTGAAGATTTTCAAGTTTTGATGGAGTCTGAACATTCAGAAGAGATCTTGCCTCAGTCTCGTTTCGGCCACGCCCAAGCTTTAGGGCGGATGTGTGGTCTCAACGTGCATGATGCTCGATCCCTGATTTGTAACGGGAGGTTGGATATCCCGAGCCTGATTTACCGATTCTCCGATGCCGGTGACCGCGGTGACTATTATCGGCAAGGTTTTCGACAACATGCCCTCTGCTTGTGCATGCTATCTCATTTTCTGTTTGTCTCGGGCTCCGGGGGAGCTAACATCCGTTTGATTGAAGTTGCTCAAGGCTTGAGGGAAGGAAAGAGCTGTACCGCCATGACATTAGCTGAGACACTGCTGGGTTTGGATGCCTTCCACCGCCAGGAGACAACCAGGTTTGCGGGGAGCCCACTACTGTTGCAGGTAATGTTTCCCACCCAAGCTCACATATGTAGTTGCTCACATCGCTCGGCCCTCAGGCTCGGTTTTTCTCATAAAACCCTCATCTTACTTTTCTCTCATCGCACATCTCTCTATTCTTTATTCTCTCATTTTTTTCATCCCTCCCCAGATATGGTTGATGGATAAATTGCAAGTTGTGGACTCTTGCCCTGCTTATTCAGCCCGCGGCTACTTCTTTCGACAACGCCTGGTTGACGCCCTTGATGAGGGATGGTGGGTTGAATGGATGTGCAACTTGTCAGCTGAACGCATTGCTTGGCGCTGTCCTTGGCTTAACCTTCCAGCGATGAGCTATAGCATGTTCCAGGATACTGGGATCCGGTTGATTGGCCTGACCCATTGTGTATTCTATTTCCCATTCTGCATTCTGCGCCAGTTCGGCCATGATCAGACTTGCCCTCCGGAGGGGATAGAGTATCCGGTCGCCTTCCCGATCCGAGGTGCACACCTCGCCCGACATACTACGGCTTGGAGGACTAGAGAGCTCCTGCCCCCCGCCCCTATTTTCAGTTGCACTTTGTCTGATGAGTGCTGGGATTGGCTCAATGAGGAGGCACAGATTGGGCCTAGGTCGGCATCGGGGGCTTCGACTAGCTCCGGGAGGGGGCGCAGGGACATCTGACCTGACTATGCCCCAGATTTATTGCTTTATTAGTACTTTCAAGTTTTCATTATGAGTGTAATAAAAAGCAACTTCAATTGTATGCAAGAGCAAGAGAACTCTGTTTTGAAATCAATGAAATTGAAGGTTGTGGTACTGAAAATTTTCCGCTTTGGTCCAAAAATGGTCTTAGTTGTGAAAAGATTAATTTGAACAAAGTCAACTTTTATTAAAACTTTTCAAAACTATTTTCGATAAGGATCAGAACTGGACACGCCTGAGATCTGTCACTGAGATGCACAACCCCGGATCCCAGCAACTGGAAAGTTGCCCCTAGTCTGAATGGCACCACAGCACCTCTTGGCAACGGAAAGTTGCCCCTAGTCTGAATAGCACTGCACCGGAGATTACGATGAATGCTGATGGACAAGGATGACTGAGATGATCAAAATGAACAAAGTTGATCGGGGAAAATGTTTATGGCTGAACTTCAGGATGAAGCTGCCTACGTATCCCAAAGATGGGAATCAAGCCTTACGTAGTTCAGGCTTAGGTTCGCTCGGGTATTTTTACTCTCCTTTTGCGCTCTAACTTTTGCCAAGGCCGCCCTTTGCGGGTTTTCAACCTTGCGAGCTCAGTTTTTATATTTTCAAATTTTTGTGCTCTGAGTTTTGCCTAGGTCGCCCTTTCGGGTTTTCGGCCTAGCGAGCCTCTCAAGGGTAGTATTTCTTCAACTTGTCCATGTTGATCGGTTGTGAAAACTCTAAGCCATCCAGATCCATCAAAACCACAGCTCCACCTGACCAGAGTGACTTAATGATGTAGGGACCAGTCCAATTAGGTCTGAACGTGCCCCTAGGGTCGTGGATGGGAGCTTGGTTGTCCTTGAGCACCAAATCTCCTTCCTTTAAATTCCTAGACTTAACCTTCTTGTTAAAAGCCCGGGCAATTCTGCGTTGATAACCTTGAATGTGGTACAGTGCTTTCAGTCTTCTCTCATCAAAGAGCATGAGTTCCTCGAATCTGCTCTGCTGCCAATCCGCTTCGGCTATCTGGCATTCGACCAATACTCGTAATGATGGAACCTCAATCTCAATAGGTAGAACGGCCTCCATCCCATAAACCAATGAATACGGAGTCGCCCCAATAGAAGTTCTGATTGAAGTCCGGTAGCCCCACAGAGCAAACGGCAGCTTATCTGGCCAGTCCCGGTAGGTTTCCACCATCTTCTGTAGTATGCGCTTGATATTCTTGTTGGCAGCCTCAACCGCTCCATTGGTTTGCGGCCGGTAAGTAGACGACTTATGAAAAGCCACATTGTATTTCTCCAACAAATCAATCACCTCTTTCTTGAAGTGGGAACCGTTATCTGAAATTATTTCGTTTGGGACTCCGTAGCGACAGATGATGTTGTTTCTGATAAACTTTGCAACGTGCGAAGCCTTCAACATCGCATAAGATTGGGCCTCAACCCACTTTGTGAAATAATCTATCGCTACCAAGATGAACTCATGCCCATTCGACCCCTTTGGCGTGACAGCTCCGATCACATCAATTCCCTAGACTGAAAATGGCCATGGCGAAGTCATGTTGTACAGCTTTGATAGCGGGATGTTCATGCGATTTGCATGGATCTGACATTTATGGCATCGCCGGACAAAACCAATACAATCCTCCTCCATGGTGGACCAGTAGTAACCTTGTCTGAGAATCTTCCGTGCTAGCATTACCCCATTCATATGTGCTCCACATTCCCCTCCATGGATGGCTTCCATCAGACTCTTTGACTCTTCAGCATCAACACACAGTTTATGCATTCCCAGATGACCTCTTTTATACAGCTTACCCCCACAGATGATGAATTGAACGACCAATCTTCTTATTGCCCTTTTGTCCTTGGCGTTTACCCCTGGCGGGTATGCTTCCTTCTCCAAAAAATTCCAAATGTCGTAATACCAAGGGTGTTCGTCCTGAACTTCATCTATGGCTGCAATCGACTCGTAGGCTGGTGCAAATTTCTGGTCAATGATGACTGGACGCATCCGGACTCCACACGGGATGTCTATCATGGATGATAGAGTTGCTAAAGAATCTGCGAACCTGTTGTTCTCTCTTAGTAGATGAGTAAAACTTAGCTTCTCAAACCGAGGAATTAGCAAATCCAAGGTTTGGTGATACATCATCATCTTTTCCTCTTTTAATTTCCAGTCTCCTTTAGCTTGAGACACAACGAGGTTCGAGTCCCCAATGACGTCCAGCCGTCTTGCCCCTAGTTCCATGGCTACTTCTAGGCCAGCGATACACGCCTCGTATTCTGCTTCATTGTTCGAGACTTTGAACCGGAGTTTGAAGGCTAGAGGGATACGGGAATTGTCGGGCGCTATCAGCAACACTCCTATCCCATACCCATGTTGATTTGACGCTCCATCAAAGTACATCGTCGAAGTTTCATCGTCGATATGCAGGATTGATTCATCCGGGAACAGGTACTCAACTGCTTCATCCCCCTCAACCGGGTGGTCGGCAAGGAACTCTGCTACTGCTCTTCCTTTTACTAACTTGCGTGTGACATACTTCAAATCAAATTCGGAGAGCAACAGCAACCAACGAGCTAGCCTACCCGTAAGCGCTGGTTTCTCGAAAAGATATTTGATGGGATCGAGTCGTGAAACCAACATTACGGAGTGAGCTAACAAGTAGTGCCGCAGCTTCCTGGTAGCCCATACCAGAGCTAAGCAAGCCTTTTCCAGCGGTGTATATCGGGTCTCATATTCCAGCATTTTCTTGCTTAAATAGTAGATGGCTTTCTCCACCTTGTCTTCTGATTCTTGAGCAAGCATGCAGCCCATCGTGGTCTCCATCACTGACAGATACAAAATCAACAGTTTCCCCGGTTCTGGTGGCAATAAAACGGGCGGGTTCTGTAGATACTCTTTAATCTGCTCAAACGCAGCTTGACATCGGCCGTCCCATTGGAACTTCTTTCCTTTCTTCAGGAGACCAAAAAGTGGTTCACAAGTCAAGGTTAATTTTGAGATAAACCGTCTTATGAATTGCACTTTACCCAGAAAGCCTCTCACCTCCTTTTCAGTCCTTGGTGGGGGCATTTCTAGGATGGCCTTGATTTTGGAAGGGTCGACTTCGATGCCCCTTTGTGTAATCAGAAACCCCAGCATTTTTCCCGCTGTAACACCAAACGTACATTTTTTAGGGTTCAGCCGCAACCGGAATTCCCTGATCCTTTGGAAGAACTTATGCAAGGCGGTGTAGTGGCCCTCTCTTTCTTTGGACTTGACAATCATGTCGTCTACATACACCTCTACCTCTTTGTGGATTATATCATGTAATATTATGGTTGCGGCCCGTTGATAAGTAGCTCCAGCGTTCTTCAACCCAAACGGCATTACCCTGTAGCAGTATGTCCCCCACGGGGTGGTGAATGCAGTCTTTTCCCTGTCTTCTGGTGCTATTACTATCTGGTTGTATCCTGAGAAGCCATCCATAAATGAGAGCAATGCATGCCCTGCTGTGAAATCTACCAACTCATCGATGTGCGGTAAGGGGAAGTCGTCCTTCGGACTAGCTCTGTTCAAATCCCTGAAGTCCACACACACCCGGATCCTGTCGTCCTTCTTCGGCACCGGAACAATGTTGGCCAACCAAGTCGGATATTCAGATACCAGCAGGAAGCCTGCGTCGATTTGCTTGGTGACCTCTTCTTTAATCTTGAGAGCCCAGTCCGGGCGGATTCTCCTGAGTTTCTGTTTGACAGGTCGAGCCTCGGGGTCAAGGGGGATCCGATGCTGTACAATCTCAGGATCGATTCCAGGCATGTCTTCGTAGGACCACGCGAAAATATCTTTGAAATCTTTTAATAAAGCGACTAAGCGCTCGCGTTCCTCCGAAGACAACGTGGACCCGATCTGGACCAGCCGCGGGTCCTCCTCAGTACCAATGTTCACGGTAATGATTTCATCCATTAATGGTTTAACAAATCTCTCTTGCTCTTACTCAATTAAACGTTGTAAAACCGGAGGAACTTCGTCCTCTTCGTTTTCATCAAAATTTTGAAAGTCTGAATTAATGCAATAAATTAGGGGCACAGAAAAGTACTCGGAAACCACAGATAGTTCATTCTCATTAGGCACAGCCAGATCGTCCAATTCATCGGTTACAACAGACTCAAATGAAAAGGAAAAAGACGACCTAGATAGGACCGTGGCATTCGGGTTAACATCCCCAGGAGTACCAGACTCAGACTCAGTCAAGCTGGAACCTGATTCCGACTCACAAGACTCGGTGGAATCAGATTCCGGCTCACTACCTGACCCGGTGCTGCTGGACAAAAACCCCTCCTCGTACTGCCAAGTGAGAGAGGGTGCGATAGATGCATCCAAGATAGCTGCTGGTTGGCTCGCAGCCGTTTCATCCCCAATCATGGAAACCTCGGAGTTATCCCCCAAGCACTTATGGTCGATCGGAGGATCAGAGAGTAGACATGCCAGCGCTACCCCCATTTCAAATTCTGTGCCCTCAGGATCCACTGCCTTGCGCTGTTCAACCTTGGCTGTTGGGTCTGTCTGCTCTGTGGCAACGTCATCCCCGGGTAGTTGCAGGTCGAAGAAAATCTCAAAACCGGGTACGCGCTTCTTCTCCGCGTTTATCCACGGCTCTGGGAAGCCGCAAAATGGAAAGTCCTCCCCCTCCCGGACAAAGCGTCCGTTCAGGGTACCCTGAATAGGTCTATGCATTAATTCAAAAGGCTTCCCAGCCTGCTTTGCTCTGGCCTTTCCGGCCATTTCTTTTCCCTTCCTCACCCAGTCCTCTTTGGTGGGCAGATAACCCAGTCCAAAGGTATGCGGGTTGTGTGGCACTTCGGCCAACGTAGCGACTCCTTTCCTGCCGCTCCTTCCCAATCCCATCCTGGGAATATGTTGTAGCTTGTTCATGAGGTAAACGGATTGAGCACTGACGTACATACCTTCATTCACAGCCATAATGTTTTGCACAACCCGGGCCTCGGCCAGAGTAAATCCTGATATAAACACATCCTCCATGCCGTGCTCTATTTCTAGGACTGGTGTAGACACCTCCGGAGGGGGATGGATCGATGAATTCCCAAACACGATGGCTACTCCCTTTCCACAGGGGTATTTCACCATTTGATGCAGAGTAGACGAGACGACCTTCACCTGGTGTAACCACGGTCGCCCCAAAAGTAGGTTGAAAGTTGCGGGAACCTCCAAGACATGGAAATCTATCTCGTGTTGTCCAGGTCCAACCTTCGTCTGAATCTTGACAGTTCCCATCACTTCTCTGCTGGTATTATCGTACGCTTTGATCACCTGAGTTGTCGGGATGAAGTCCGCGGGCTTCAACCCGATTGCATACGCTGTTCTGGCTGGGCAGACGTTGATAGCAGACCCGGTATCAACAAGTACCACCGGTATCCACTTGTCTCTACATTCCACGGAGATGTAGAGGGGTTTGTTGTGATTCACGCCCTCAGGCGGCAATTCCTTGTCTGAAAAGGTTAATGCCGGGGAACCTCCTCCCGGAAAAACCAGCCCGACCAGTTGCTCTGGTGTAGTATCGATTGAGAGTTTGGCCTTGTCCATGGCAGATAGGACAGCCTGTCTGTGTACCCGTGAAGCCATAAGCAGTCCCCAGATGGAGATGTCTGCTTGTATCTTCTTCAACTGCCTCAGCACAGCTTCTTCTTCAATTTGTCTCTCTCTCTGTTTCTCAGTTTCCTTGTCTTTACCAGATGCTTCTGGTTGGTCTAGGTGCGGGGGCTTGAAGTACCGCCCACTCCTGGTCATGTGGTCCACCTCATCGAGGTACCAGGTGCTGTCTGGTTGATTTGCTCCCCAATCTTCGTCTATGTGGGCAAGACATAAGTCGTCGTCTTCCCACCACATCCCGTTAGCATCCAAAAGACACCTGTCTGGTTCTGGCAAATGTGTACTCTCAGTACCTTCATCCCATATGCTCACAGCATTGTCCGTTCTTGTGCCCACAGCACTCTCAGCCCCTTCATGGGCTTTTGCCTTTCTGATTCTCTCGGAATCCCAAAACTTCGCCTGTTCTGTTTGCGTTGCTGCAGTTTGTTGTTCCATTGTCTTTGCATCCACAATGCTTAAGTCCCGAGCGGAATTCTTTGTACCGGCGCTCTCCGACAATCCATTCTGACTCTCGGCCCTTCCGGCCACAGTTGATACCTTCGCCCCTGCCGGGCTCTGCTCTGGCTGAAACTCCACAATATCAGGCTAATCATCTAACCACCCGGTGGCCTCCGCCGACTCCTCATATTCAAACCAGTTGATTGTTGCATCTCCTGATTCTTGGTCGTTGAAGAACTGGAGGTTGGCGAAGTCCTCCTCCACTGTTGCTAGATCATCTGCCCCCTGTTCAAGTCCGTCCCCCTGAATCATGCACAGTTCAGCTTTTTCTGGCAACCCCACACTCAGCTCAAACCGGCCCAATGATAAAATGTATTCGCTTGGATCATAGGCTCCCCCAGCGTAATTCCCAAACCGCTTGACCCCAGACTTAACAACTCTGTTCTCCTCTGAAACCCACCTTATTCCGTCTTCAGTGGTCACCACCTTTGACTCGGATTGGGTTGTGAAGGTGTCCAACATGCACAAGTCAGTGCAGTTGGGAAGGATCACCTCCGGCTTGGGTAGGTGGGAGGGAGTAATGTAGATACTAGGATCGTAGGATACGACCCCAGTTTGGATGAGGTTGACTCTTTTGGGTGGTGGATCTTGGTTATGGGTAGGGAGTGGGTTGGTTGTGACGTTGGGTCTTTCGGGAGGTAGAATAATATTTTTGTCGATGAGGTCCTGAACCTCGTGACGCAGCCTGAAACAATGGTCGGTATCATGACCGTGCTGCTGGTGGTAGGCACAGTATTTGGCTGGGTTGTGAGAGGGGGGGAGTGGATTTGGTGGCGGCCTCGGCTCCAGGGGTTTTAGATGTCCCTTTCTAATCAAGACCCCCAGAACCTTGGACAAAGGCATGTATAGTGGAGTAAAGGTTCTTTGGCCTCTGGGCTGGAATCTCGGGGCTTGGGTACTGCTCCCGGATGTACTGGAAAAGGGGGTGGCCGCCATGGGCCTTGGCTGGGGAGGGGGATTGGTGGTGACCATACTGACCTCCGAAGTCCTTGTGTTTGCAGCGCCACTCGGGCCTGCGTTGTTATTGCGGTTGAATGTCCTCCGGGGTTGCTCTCGGTCCTGGTCAATCAGACCTTGCTTCATCGCGTCCTCGATCTGTACCCCCATCTCGTGTAAGTCTGAGAAGGTGGGAAAGGGGAGTACGATCATCTTCTGCATGAGTTTTGGTTGGAGATTGCGCACAATCATCCTAATTTGATCTTTGTCTGTAGGCCTTAAGGTCATCATCGATGCCTTTGCCCTCCATCGAGTTACGAAGTCTGAGAAAGTCTCCTTGGCCTCTTGCCTCGTCGTTTCGAGATCACGAGTTGTAATCTCAATCTGTGTATTGTACGAGTACTGTGCAACGAAGGCCTCAGCCATCTCATCCCAGTTTCTTTTCACGTCATCTTCTAGCTTCGCGTACCAAATGGCTGCCACACCCGACAAGGTTCGGCCAAACAGGGAAAGCTTTTGTGGTCGGGTTAGGCCCATTGGCCGCAGGATGTCTGAAAACAGCCGGAGATGGACCATAGGATCCCCTGACCCATCAAAACGATCAATCTGTGGCATCTTAAATCTGTCTGGCAATGTTACGGCCACGTCGGTGTACCCATATTCGATGTCTGGGATGGCCTTCACCCCCTGAGACTTCTTAAAAAGCTTCTCCAGTTTGCTCAATTTCAGAGCTGTGTGGTCTACCTCGAACTCGAATGGAGAGTCCGGGTGATTGGGTGTAAGATTCTTGGACAGTTGAGGCAGGAGCGGGGGTGGAGCCAGCCCCGTTGGATGGCCTGTGTCCTCTTGAATATTCTGGACATTGGGTAGGGTGTTCTAGGTGTTCAGGGGGGTATTCTGGGGATTTGGCAGGGCATTTTGACCAGTGGATGCCTGCTCGGGTAACGGAGCTCCGGGTGGAGGAGGAGCCGGGTGCGAGGTTGATGTTCCGGTTTGCTGCTGGAGCCTGGTAATGAGCTCAGCCTGTTGGGCCATGACTGTGGCCTGTTGCTTAGAAAATTTCGCTTGGCGGATGGCATCCTCTTGCATCTGTCTCATGCTCTCTTGCATTTGGCGCATCATCACCTCCATCCCTAATGTATTCTGCTGTTCCATCTGAATGACCGATAAATGTACCTCTATGGCAGACACAGAAATCTCAACCTGACTGCTTACTGTCAAAGTAGCCCTCTGTTCTGATAATCCCTGTTCTGACACACTACGCCTCCTCGGCCTTCTTCTGATAACTGGGGGTAGAGAGTGGAACACTGGATGTCCGTCAACCAGATCCTCGGATCGATTGAGTCGGCGACCTCGTGTCCAAAGTGCTTGGGGAGTATCTAGTGGTTCAGAAGCAATCGTGCTAAAAACTGCCCTAGCAAAAAGATAATAAAGCGAAAAGGAAATAAATAACCAGATAAACGGACAGCATAACAGCTTAAATTAAATACACAACACACAGTCGGGCATACAACACACGGTTGATGAGCTGGGTATACACTGTCCTCAATCACTGACTACTGTCCCTATATCACTGTTTCCCAAAACCGAATCTGATATCCGCAGACAACTGATTCTCAAATGACTGGCTGATGCCTGCAGGCCTGACGCCCAATCTCAAAAACTGATGCCCGCAGGCCTGATGCCCAAACCCATAAACTGATACATGCATTCCCTGTAGAGACGCACTCTAACAAGCACATAACAGATAAGTGAGAGCCAAACACCCCTATGTTGGGGTAGGGTTTCCCTGTCCTATTTTGTCAGGAACTAGGGTTTCACTATGCACGCAGCGGTTTCAAACAACCTATAAACGGGTAAGCAACCTGTCCTAGTTTGGAATGGTCACTATGGATCCGAATATGCACTAGGTCGAATGGTCAAAAAGGGTGCCCCGGTAAAACCGGGGTTTGTGTTCCCATACTGGTAGAGCCCGTAACCGATCAGCCTTATGGACATGCCTTGACAAGACAAGCCTCCGGCAAACCGCTCAGGAATAGCAGATGGCAAACACGGTGTCCTAGGCGCACCAATGCAAATGCAATGCAAAGAAACACACAAGTGTAGTCAAAACCAGATATCATGAGTTCGAGTCAAGTTCTCTAAATCCCCAGCAGAGTCGCTAGAAACTGTAGATGTCCCCGAACGTATCCCGGGGAAGGAGTGCGAGTCCCCCCCGTTCTGGTTCGATATTGGGTCACTACAGTTTGAAGGACTCAAATGTCACGGTTCTTAATCTTGAACCAAAGAGTCCAAATCCGGCAAATCGTTTTTGAAAACAGATTTTTGAAAGAAGTGCCAAACATGGACTGCTTTGCCAGATACAAAGTCGCCACCTAAATATTTTTTAATGGGGAAATTTAGGAAACCCTGACTCGGTGCCAAAGGCCACGTGTCCGTCATCACCAAAGTTGCCTCGGTTCGGGAACTTGGGTACAATTGGGGAAGGTCACTTCGTGAGCACCCCCGCTCACCCGGTCAAAGACCGGCCTCTACTAACCATGATATCTGTTTTTGAAAACATTGTATGTTCTTATTCCGGTTATTAGCCTAGGTTACTATGTGATGCGCACAGCATACAAGTATAGACTGAGTCGCCTGAATTGGAACAAAACATTTCATGTTTGTTTTTGAAAGATGGTTTGCTACCCGCAGGTAGGCTTAAGATGCAGATTTTGCCACCCTCGGGTGGGCTTAGAAAACATGGTATTGCCACTGTCTAGTGGGCTTAAAACAAACATTTGATGAATTGTCCCAATCCAAGTAACCTAACCTTCACCCACAGGCATTCAAGGCAGTTATATCACATAAGCAAATAGCCTCATGGCAAGCATGCTATTCATGGCAGTCACTCACACGCATGCAAGGATGCTAAAGCATAAAACTCACCGAGTACTCCAAGCCAAAACAGAAGCTCATTAGAAATCATGCATGATCCTAAATATGCTGAAATGCCTAATGCAACACATGCAAAATGCAACTATAGCAGGCTCGGCTATTCTAAACATGGCATATGGAATGCTACAACTAACACGTATTCAATTTGGAATTGAAATACAAATGCAGTTTGTATGATGCGTCGAGCCCGGTGCGTGCAAAACAGATGAATGATGCAAACATGCTGTCATACTGTATGCTAATTGAAATATGCCCTAATCTAACCATCATAAGCAGGTAAATAAAAGGGAAGAAAGACGTGGGGTTGGAAGACATACATCACACTCACCCACACTTATTACAGTTATGCCCTCGCGCAGAGGGTCCGAATAAATATACAGTCCCGAATGAAAGAATAATACAGTCCAAAATAATACAGATTCCTAATTAATTAACAAATTAACTAAGAAAACTGTAAAACTGGCATGCAAGCCAGGGGCTGCCTTGATTCTGATGAATGATGCATGCCGGGCTGCTTTGGCGCTGAAATCCACTGGGATGCCCCAATTAGCCTCTGTTTGCACCTGCTCTTGAAATGCGTGCCAAGCTCCGAAAAGTTGCTGATTCTTCATTTTGCTGCAATAGAGAGCAGGAAAGGGGCATAGCAATGTATTTCACAAATATATGCATGCCTCGATCCTCGTGCCACCAATCACGCATCTCGATGCATGATGGCCGAGGAGTCGGATTGCACAACTCAATATAGGATGAATGAATGTGAATGCTACAACAAAACCTAACTCCATCATGGGTAATCCGGAGTGTCGGTGACTTGGGAATTGAGACCCGTTCCGTCACTCGGGGTACGAAACGTGCCTCGTTTCCCGTGCCCGGGCTAACTCCTATCCCGAACACGATGCAATATGCATGATATGCATGAAATGCAGTTAACATATGACCTAGCATGCACAATGCTATGAAAATGAGATGCCTCGAAATGCGTGCACGCGGGCACGCAAACCGAGGCAATGATCCTAAGGCATGAAATGGCATACGCAATGCAAATTGGACTTACACTAACACGAGTGGACCTCAGCCACACTCACATAAGAGGCCGATGGATGAAAATGAAGTGCCTCGAAATGCGTGCACACGGGGCACGCAAACCGAGGCAATGGCATACGGAATGCAATGAGACTAAAATGACAAATACAATGCAACATGGGCATATACTAACATGAGAGAGCCTCAGCCGCACTCACATAAGAGGCCGTCGGATAAAAAAGAAGCGCCTCGAAATGCGTGCGCACGGGCACGCAAACCGAGGCAATGACATACACGATGCAATGAGACTAAAATGGCATACCGAATGCAAAGATGGACTTACACTAACATGAGAGAGCCTCAGCCACACTCACATGAGAGGCCGTGAGATAAAAAAGAAGTGCCTCGAAATACGTGTACACGGGCACGCAAACCAAGGCAATGGCATACAGGCATGAAATGGCATGGAATATGATATGTAAACATGCAAATGAATTTCAACAACTAAAAATGATGCAAAACAGCCCCGAAATGAGGCGAAATGTCACCAAATGCAAGGAATGGTCCCGAAATGCGAATTTAGGCACCCGAAATGGCCTATAGCTATACCAAACATGCACAATATGGCCATGGAATGAAAATACAGTAGCAAGGCAGCCCCAAGACAAGCATTTTTCAGTCATAAAAAGGGCTAACAAGCAAGCACACATAGGATTAAGCAAGAATGCAAAAATGGCTCCACAAGAGGGATATTGAAGTAAGTAATAAATGCAAAGCTCAAACAAGAAAATATCCTTCTACAACACTGAAGAGGGCCTAAAAATATGAACATTTACAGTAGATGACATCCCCCAAATCAGTATGCAAACATGCTAAGAATGTCATGCAAGAAATAGGCCACAAGGGGGTATAACATGAAGTAGGCCAAACATTCATCCAACAAGCAAAGACCCTTAATGAAACATGTTAATAAGGTCAAAATATGACCACTTTCAGCTCTGATCATGGTCCAAAAACTGAAGAAAAATGGGCTAGCAAAGCATGCAAGAACAAGGGTAAAACATGGATTCAAAGCAAGTGACACATGGAGTATGAAAACAGTGTTGAGCCCTTCTTCAATGTTGAAGAGGGGCTCAAAATAAGCATAATCTCAGTTCATGAAATACTCCAAAACAGATCACACGTAGGCCAAACAAATCATGCAAATTTACGGTAAATAGGAGAGATTATGAAGCAAGTGCAAGATAAAGGACCCAAACAGGGTTGAGCCCTTCTCCAATGTTGAAGAGGGACTCAAAATAGGCCCACTCACAGTTTACATCATACTCAAAAACAGATCACACATAGGCCAAATATTCAATGCAAAATAATGGCATATAAGAGGATATTGAAACAAGTGCCAAATGGAGGGCTCAAACAGGGTTGAGCCCTTGAACAAACATGAAGAATGGCTCAAAAAAAGCCTAGTTTCAGTTAGGGTCGGAGCCCAAAACAGTAAGCAAATAGGCTAAGGAAATGAGGCAAAAATGAGCTCAAAAGATGGTGAAGTGGACTTACCCTTGAAGATCAAGACTTTGGTTGCTTCTTGGACCAAATTTGTTGCCTCTTAGCTACTGGAAAGCCTCTCCTTGCTGCTGGAATGGAGTGGTGATGGTAGAGCTTGGTAATGATCAAGAAATGGCACCAAACTTGAGAAAAATGAGAGAGATAGAGATGGATATGTATGTGTATGCAAGGAATGGTCCCGAAATGCGAATTTAGGCACCCGAAATGGCCTATAGCTATACCAAACATGCACAATATGGACATGGAATGAAAATACAGTAGCAAGGCAGCCCCAAGACAAGCATTTTTCAGTCATAAAAAGGGCTAAACAACAAGCACACATAGGATTAAGCAAGAATGCAAAAATGGCTCCACAAGAGGGATATTGAAGTAAGTAATAAATGCAAAGCTCAAACAAGAAAATATCCTTCTACAACACTGAAGAGGGCCTACAAATATGAACATTTACAGTAGATGACATCCCCCAAATCAGTATGCAAACATGCTAAGAATGCCATGCAAGAAATAGGCCACAAGGGGGTATAACATGAAAGTAGGCCAAACATTCATCCAACAAGCAAAGACCCTTAATGAAACATGTTAAGAAGGTCAAAATATGACCACTTTCAGCTCTGATCATGGTCCAAAAACTGAAGAAAAATGGGCTAGCAAAGCATGCAAGAACAAGGGTAAAACATGGATTCAAAGCAAGTGACACATGGAGTATGAAAACAGTGTTGAGCCCTTCTTCAATATTGAAGAGGGGATCAAAATAAGCATAATCTCAGTTCATGAAATACTCCAAAACAGATCACACGTAGGCCAAACAAATCATGCAAATTTACGGTAAATAGGAGAGATTATGAAGCAAGTGCAAGATAAAGGACCCAAACAGGGTTGAGCCCTTCTCCAATGTTGAAGAGGGGCTCAAAATAGGCCCACTCACAGTTTACATAATGCTCAAAAACAGATCACACATAGGCCAAATATTCAATGCAAAATAATGGCATATAAGAGGATATTGAAACAAGTGCCAAATGGAGGGCTCAAACAGGGTTGAGCCCTTGAACAAACATGAAGAATGGCTCAAAAAAAGCCTAGTTTCAGTTAGGGTCGGAGCCCAAAATATTAAGCAAATAGGCTAAGGAAATGAGGCAAAAATGAGCTCAAAAGAGAGTGAAGTGGACTTACCCTTGAAGATCAAGACTTTGGTTGCTTCTTGGACCAAATTTGTTGCCTCTTAGCTGCTGGAAAGCCTCTCCTTGCTGCTGGAATGGAGTGGTGATGGTAGAGCTTGGTAATGATCAAGAAATGGCACCAAACTTGAGAAAAATGAGAGAGATAGAGATGGATATGTATGTGTATGCCCCAAGAAAGTTTTTCAACCCTAGGGACAGAGCTGGGAGGCTCCTTATATGGACCAAGAGAGGGGTGTAAAGGTGGAGGGAAATGCACCCAAGTGCTTCCCTCCAAAATATCCCCCGGATACAAAGATCTTTTGGGACAAACAGCTATACAGCTGTAAAGTATGCACTGAGGGGAGTATGGCCGGCCAGGCATTTTTGTTGCAGGTGGCCGGCCGGCCACCCCCCATGGCCGGTCGGCTAGGGGTCAAAAAGGTCAAGTTGAGTTAATGGCCGGCCACCAGATATTGGTGTCCTCCCAGGTCCCCTCAACACAACCATGTGGTTCAAATTTGGAGAATGTAAAACAGGAGAGAGAACAAGCCACTTTTAGGAGGGGTTCAAAAGGTTCAATTGGAGTTACTGGCCGGACATATGTTTTTAGGGTCCTCCCATGTGTGTACAACACAAATATGTGGTTTGGGCTTGAAGAAAATGGCCCTAAGGTGTTCAACATTAGCCTGGAAGTGAGAAAAACGGGCGTCGGAGGGCGCCGGAGAAGCATAACTGGTTGCTGAGATAATTGATGGCCTCCCACCCTTCAGTGACCTTCCTGGTGATAAAACAGAGGTACCTGCCAAAAATGAACAAAAACTGATGCAAAACGAATGCTCGGGGGCCAAAACACGAAGTTCGGGGTCCCAAAAACCGGCCATTAAGCACCGAAAGTGGTGTTTGGCCACGAAGTGGGTCTCTCAGGCCCCAGTGTCCCTCGAAAGGGAATGAATGAGATGCATGCCAAAAACCGGAGGAATCGGAGATGGTTAGGCGGTCCCGAACCGAGGCACACGGCCTGACGGCTCCGAAAACCGGGAACCGGGCTCCGAAATGGGCAAAATGGCCTACGACCACGAAATGTAGCCCACGGCCACTGAGAGATAGTCTACGGGACCTCTCCCTCCCCTCAGGAAAGAAAACAGAGAAAACTGAGTCTGGTTCGCAAACCGAGGCAAGGCACAGAAGAAGGTTCGGAAGTCCGAAGGTAGGGCGCACGGCCGCGACTCTAAGACTTCTGAACGAGCACAATATGCAACATCACCGAGCGCTCAATCGGTGACGTCTGAGTCTTAAGGTCGGTCAAAAATGGGGTGTCTACACCCCTACTACAACCCCGAGCACAAGGCAACCCTGCCCTCCCGGTCGGAGAAATCAGAGTCATCACTGGCGGTCTCGCATGCGGAGGTCTATCCCGCTCGGCCCAACAAGCCGAACTCAGAAAAATTAGACATGGCTCTGATAAGGAAGTTGCAACATTGGATCGCCCCTTCAAACACCCCAAGCAGTGGATTGAACCCATCACCTTTACGGAGGCCGACTGCACATGCATCTGTTACTCCCACGACGACCCCATCGTCATCTCTGCTCTCATATCCAATTACAAAGTCAGATGGGTGCTTGTCGACAACGACAGTTCTTCAGACATTATCTTCCTGAACGCTTATCGCCAGCTCAAGGTCGAAGAAGAAAAATTGTCCCCTCTCCAGACCCCGTTAGTTAGCTTCACGGGGGATCGGGTGACCTCCATAGGTTCCATCAATCTTCTCATCACCATCAGAGAGTATCCACGGTAGACCACCAAGTTACTCACTTTCCTTGTCGTCAACTGTCCTTTTGCTTATAACATAATCCTCAGCCGCACAGCTCTTAATGCTTTCCAAGCTGTCACCTCCACATTCCATCAAGCCATGAAATTCCCCACCAACCTTGGGGTAGGCACCGTGAGGGGCAAGCAGACAATGGCCAGAGAATGCTACGTCGCCTCACTAAAAAAGGTCAAGCTGAAAGAAGCTATGATCATCGAAGGACTCGACGTCAGAGACGAAGAAGAGTTAGTCAGAGGAGAACCAGTGAAAGAACTTGTCGAAGTCCCCATCGATCCTAAGAACTCAGCCAAAACAGCTAGGATCAGCAGCCAGCTATCCTCCCAAGCCAAAACCGACCTCACAGCTCTCCTAATC
Organism: Camellia granthamiana; assembly: GCA_036172215.1. Classification (NCBI taxonomy): domain Eukaryota; kingdom Viridiplantae; phylum Streptophyta; class Magnoliopsida; order Ericales; family Theaceae; genus Camellia; species Camellia granthamiana. The sequence continues at coordinate 37,876,378 of CM069907.1, read as the reverse complement.
GAGCACAATGATGTGTTTGCTTGGACCCATTCCAGTATGCCGGGCATCGATCCCTCTTTCATCACTCACCGACTTAGTATCGAGCCCTATTTCTGACCTTTCCGCCAGAGGCAGCGTATCTTTCACCCGAAACGAAATGCCCTCACCGCCTCTGAGGTAGACAAACTACTGAAGGCGCAGTTCATCCAAAATGTGGCCTACCCCAGGTGGCTGTCCAATGTAGTCTTGGTCCGTAAAAACAATGGTAAATGGCAACTCTGTGTCGATTATTCCGATCTTAATCGAGCTTGCCCCAAAGATAGTTATCCCCTTCCCAGGATAGACTTGCTGGTCGATGCCACTGCCGAACACCAGATGCTTAGTTTCATGGATGCCTTCTCCGACTACAATCAAATTCTGATGCACCTGGCTGATCAAGAACACACCTCTTTCATCACAAATAGAGGAACTTATCACTATCGTGTTATGCCGTTTGGATTGAAAAATGCCGGAGCAACTTACCAACGTCTGGTCAATGCCGTCTTTCAACACCAGATAGGCCGAAACATGGAAGTCTACGTCGATGACATGCTAGGTAAGAGTAAACTCTCCTCTGATCATTTGGCAGACCTATGAGAAACCTTCGAAACCTTACGCAAATATCAGATGAAGCTAAATCCGGAGAAGTGCGCCTTCAGCGTAAGATCTGGGAAGTTCTTGGGCTTCATGGTCAACCAGCAGGGCATCGAGGCCAACCGCAAAAAGATCAAGGCCCTGATAGAAATGCAGTCTCCTAGAACAGTCAAGGAGGTTCAACGGCTCACAGGCAGAGTTGCCGCCCTAAATCGCTTTATTTCTCGGGCAACAGACAAGTGTCTTCCATTTTTTAAAGTCCTCCAACAAGCTTTTAAGTGGAACACCAAATCTGAGGAGGCCTTTCAACAACTAAAGCAGTGCATGGCCAACCCCCCCTCCTTTCTCAAGCGCTCCCTGGCGAAGCCCTCTTCCTCTACCTAGCCGTATCAAACAATGCTGTCAATGCTGCCCTCATCAGGGAAGACAGCTCCATACAACGTCCAGTCTACGACATTAGCTGCACTCTTAGGAGGGGAGAACAGAACTATCCCTTGTTGGAGAAAATGTGCCTCGCCTTGGGTATAGCCTCCAGGCACCTCCGACCTTATTTCCAAGCTCACTCCATAGTGGTTCTCACTAACCAGCCTCTGAAAAAGATCATGTAACAGCCAAAGCTGTTAGGCAGACTTATGCAATGGTCCGTTGAGCTCAGTCAGTTTGAAATCTCTTGTCGACCTAGAACAGCGATCAAAGGACAGGTCGTCGCCGACTTTATCTCGGAGTTCACCAATCTCACTCCAAACGTGTCCCCTCCTCCAACACAATCCAACATTGAGGTAGAAGACCCCTATTCTTGGACACTTAGTATTGATGGGTCATTCCATAAAGAAGGCAATGGGGCCGGTCTCATCCTTACCACCCTAGAGGGTGGGTATTTCAAGTGTGCCCTCCATTTCCTATTCGATGCGAACAATAATGAAGCCAAATATGAGGCCTTGATAGCAGGTCTTCGACTGGCCAGAGACATTGATGTGAGCCATATCCAAGTATTTAGTGATTCTCAATTAATCGTCAGGTAGATTACCGGGGAATTCGACACATAGGAAGACACGATGCGAGCCTACAGGGACATTGCACTCCCCTTTATTTGCCTTTTCAATACTTTCCAGATCAGGCACATCCCTAGGTCAGAAAATTCCAAGGTGGACAAAATGGCCCAAATAGCCTCGGCCGACCAATCAAACCTCAGCCATGGCATCCTCATCGAATACCTGACCCATCCGGCTATTTCGCCAAACCAGCAGGAGGTTCACTTCCTCCAAAACAAACCTATCCCATGGGCTGCAGACATCCTTCTATTTTTGACACTGCCAGACGATAAACAGCAGACCGCCAAAGTCAGAGCCTGGTCGTCCAATTACATCCTCATCAGTGACCTACTGTGCAAACGAGGATTCTCACGCCCATACCTCAAGTGCCTCAGTCCTGCTCAAGCTACCTATGTGATGAGAGAGGTCCACGAGGGCATATGTGGTAATCATTCGGGTGCAAGGTCTCTGGCCCACAAAATCCTCCGCACCGGCTACTTCTGGCCGACTCTCAACCAAGATGCCATCAAATTTGTGCTTAAGTGTGACAAATGCCTATGCTTTGCTAACGTCCCCCATGCTCCACCAACAAAACTGATTACGCTCAACAGCCCCTAACCCTTCACCAAATAGGGCATCGACTTAGTCGATCCCTTGCCCACTGGTAAAGGTCAAACCAAATTCACTGTGATTGCCATTGACTACTTCACCAAATAGGTGGAAGCAGAACCCCTCGCTATAATCACTGAGCAAAACACCACCAGGTTCATCTGGCAGTCGATCGTATGCCGATTTAGAATCCCCCAAGCCATCGTTTCGGACAACGGCAAGCAATTTGACAATGCCAAGTTTAGGAAATTCTGCGCAGAGCTCCACATTAGACCATGTTTCTCCTCTTTAGGTCATCTCCAAGCTAATGGGCAAGTCAAAGTCACCAATCGCTCCCTCCTAAAGATCATCAAGACTAAGTTAGAAGTCGCTAAAGAACTTTGGGCTGAGAAATTACCGAACGTGCTCTGGGCTTATCGGACGATTGCCCGAACCCCTATTGGGGAGACCCCTTTTCGCCTAACAGACGGCGCTGAGGCAGTCATCCCAGTGAAAATCGGCCTGCCGACCCCTCGGGTTTTACACCTGAATCCAAAACTAAACGAAGAGTTGCGTCGGTCTGACTTAGACCTGATTGAAGAGCTTCGAGAGACAACTGCTATCAGACGGGCGTCATATCAGCAGAAAATGAGAACACATTATAACCGCAAAGTCCGGCCTCAAGAGTTTGCAGTGGGCAATCTAGTCTTGCGTGAAACAACCCTTGCCACTAAAATCCGACCGAGGACAAGCTAGCAACCAAATGAGAAGGACCTTATGTTGTCAAGGCCAGACCTCGCCTAGGCACTTACCGTCTCCAAGATATGGAAGGCAGAGACCTCCCCCATCCATGGAATGCCGAGCACTTGAAGCGTTATTTCCAGTGAAATGGCGTCTCCTGTTTTTGTATTGTTCAATTGTTGTATGTTCTTTTTTGCCGATTAGCGCACTTGTTCATTTTTGCCCTTTCCATACATGGTGTAAACTTGTGATCAACAAGGTGTGCATTAAAAGACAACAATTTGACATCTCGATTATCTGTGTTGTGTTTTAATAACAACTTTTTGATCAAGCCTCAGCGAGACTGAACACGAAGAGCTCAGCCAAACTGAGTTAACTGAAGCCTCAGCCACACTGAGCAGGAAGTGCTCAGCCAGACTGAGTTAACTAAAGCCTCAACCCGACTGCGCCCTTTAACCCTCAGCCAGATTGAGCATGAAGAACTCAGACAGACTTAGTTAACTAAAGCCTCAACCCGACTGAGCCCTTCAAGTCTCAGCCAGATTGAGCACGAAGAACTCAACCAGTCTAAGTCAAAACTAGTCTCATCCAGACAAAGCATACAGTTACAATCAGTCGCTGTCAGACTTAGTTAAAATCCCAGTTCATAATCATCCATTTTTACTATTCATACAAGTCAGCCTGCTTGCCCATTTTTACCATTTTTATAAGATAGGTTACTTATCAAATTTCATATTCCAAAATTTTTCTTACCCATTTTTATCCAATTCTATTCGACCATTTTTACTATTTAAGCTTTACAAATCAAAGTAATAACAAAAACAACAAAAACAGAACTCGTCATTTTATTCACAAACTTGCGTTTTTATACAATTCATTACAGAAATTACATGTACAAAAAAAGAAGGAACAATTTTATACGTAGAAACAAAACAACAATTTTACACGCTTAATCCCCTTCGCTTGACGCAAGATCTTCCTCTTCGACCCCCTCATCCAAGGGGGTCTGGGCAACGTCGTCTTCTCCCACCTTCACGCGACTGAAGTCCACGTCTGGGAACAACTCTTGCACCTTATACTTGAAGGACATCCAGTCGTTGTCCCAGTACTGGCTCATCTCGTGCTTGTAGAAGTCGGACCGCTGAAAGCTTTGGATCACTTCTTCTTCGCTACTGCCTTTAACGGCCGCTCTCGATGGCCCAACACCCCCTTCCCCCTCATTCGCCAAGCTCCGAGCGACTGCGGCGTTTGATGGCCATTTGGAATTTGATGGACCCCTTAAATTGCTCCACCGCCGCCATACATAAGTCGGGGTACGTCGCTCTCTCAGATGCCAATTTGGCCCTCTCCTCTGCCAATGACTTCTCCAACTCTGCAATTCGACCATCTGCTTCTTCTTTGTCCATAATTGCCTGGTCACGCAGATCTTCGTTGTTGGAAATGGCCTCTTCTAACCTTTCATTGGCAGTGGTGCAGGCCTGTTGGACCACGCCTAGCTTCCTCTGCTAGCCCGCCAACTCGAACTCCAGCGATACCGCCTTGTGGCGCTCCGCTTCCAACTCTAATTTGGTCACGACGAGCTCGGCGGCAGCACGCTCTGTGAAGTAGCTCTGTACCACTGCCAGCACTTCCATCTTCTTTACCCTTTACGCATATTCCAGTCCCTTCGCATATGCACTTCGAGCGGCTTTTCTCTAGCCCTTCTGCCTCCACCTTCACGCACGCTACCTTATTCATCAGGGCAGCCGCCAAGGTCATCGCCTCCATCTGCACTAAGCAGAACCCTCTCAAGAGGTTGGCCTCTGTTAATTGCGCCATCGATCGCATGGCTGCATCCTCCACTACCCTAACGAGACGGTCGGCAGCGACCCTGGCTTCCTCCATTTCTTCTACTGATCGACCGGCCGCCGCGTGCACGTGGAACATGGCGATCTTCAATGCAGCACCCATCTCTGGTTTGCTCGCCCCAACTTTCCCTTCTCTAAGACTTAGGGCCACTTCTGACATAGGCCGTTTCTTGAGTGACTGGGGCCCCAATCTCTCACCCACTGCCATTTGCTCTGGCTCCACCGCGCCCATCCCCACTTAGACACTTGGACCCAACAATTCTTCCCCCACCACCCTTGTCTCCCCCATCTCCACTTTGGGGGTTTCCTCTGCCCTCCCCTCATTCATCTTCTTTAAAAGCGAACCCTCCTCACTTTCCTCCTCCCTCCACTCCTTCATCTTCTTCAAAAGCGGACCCCCCTCACTCTCCTTCGCCACCGCCCTCTTTTTCTTCTTCTTCTTTAGCACCGCCTCCACCTCCTGTTTGCTCATCTCTTTTAGCGAATCCACTGGGGGCGACAATGGCGCAAAATCAGTAAGATCTTTGTCTCTCAACTGCTTGGGCCTTAGTCAGACCCGCTTTTTCATCACCAACTTAGGCGCAGGCCCCAACTACGATTCCTTATACTTGTCCGCCTTGGCAAACGTTTTCTGCTCCTCCGCCTCCTGTGCCTTTCTCCTTGCCTCCAACTCCTCCCGTGCAGGATCCTCCTCAGTCGGCTGCCTCAAGGCCAATAGGGTTGACGGTCGAACAAGGTCATCCCACTTCACACCCTCCTTCTCCTTCCACTCCTTAACCCATTTCACCATATTCTCGGCCTCCACTTCTAGCCTTGGCTCCACCGACTTCGTGGGGACTTTCCACGTTGTACGCACCCCCCTCCCACCATTTGCCGATACATAGAACCACCTCGGTCTCCACTCCTTCACCATTGATGGTAGGCCCGCCACTAGTCCTCTGCCGTGAATGTTGACTTGTCGGCCTTGGTGTGCCAGCGGTACGGTTCCACTTGGCTAATTGGTCTTGTGGCTACGATCATCGTAGATGGGCGAGCTCGTGCCGCTTTCTCTGCCCCTCTTTCCTCCCGCCTCTCTGCTCTGTATTGCTCCGCCAACTCCACTGCATCGTCTTCCCCCAGTGCCTCTAACCTCGTGGTTGGCACTTCATCCCGAGCCATCTTTTCTACGTTTCTACGTATTGCTTTGGACGCTGGCACAAGGAAGTCCGCAAAGTATTGGAGAGGCGTGTCACACGAAACAAATCGATTCAACTCTGGGATGTGTTGGTTTTTTGAAAAGAGGTATGTAAAACGAATAACTCCAAATGCACACGGTTTGGCCATATTCCAATGATCGAGATTAAATTTTGCCAGTTTGAAAATTTCAAAATTTTTCGCCCTCGCCTTTTTCACGTCCCATATTAGTCCTAACCCTTCGCTTCCTGCTAACGCATCACCTCCCTTATCACTGGATCATGCCACGTGTATAACTACAATTCACAACCCTTTTCCCTTTCCCTGTCTATTCCACTTCACATCACCACATGCCATGCCGCTTCTCGAGCCCCGCGCGCCGCTACTTTCTCGCTCGGTCCCCCTTTGCGGTCGGCCCTCCTCTCAGTCGGTCTTCTCGCTCGGTCCTCTTTCGCGGTCGATTCTCCTCTCGGTCGGTCTTCTCGCTCAATCCCCCCATTTTTTGTGGTCGGCCCTTCTCTCACTCGGCCACACTTAATCCCCATCTTCCTTCTTATTCCCTTCGTTGGACTGAAGCTACACTTGAGAATTGGAGACTACTGACATCGGTGGGCCCATAGAGGCTTTTAGCCCACCACTTAGAGCCCAATTCACGGCTTAAGCATTAAAGCCCAACACTACTGAAACCCAACGTTACCCCAAGAACCAATGGCATCTAAACACTTGTCAAGAGGGGAACCAGCCACGTAAGCAGACAAAGATTCTACAAAGTTATTGCACCACACATCAGCCATTAATGAGGCCCCTGTAGTATTAAATGCGATAATCCATTCACGTCGGAATAGACAGCCTCACCATGAACAAGGCAAGCTAGAGCATAGACTTTCAGCCAACATGGCAGGTCGGAATGGACAAGGAAATGATGAACAAAGGATATAAGAACGCTTCCAAGACACAAAAATGTTAAGTTCCCTATCATTATTCCCTCTTTATTGGCTATTAACCTTTTTCTCTTCTAACTTGATCGTCGGAGAGTCCACTGGGGGACTCTCGTCCCCCGCTGGGCATTTGTGCAGGTGCTACGATGGGCTTAGTGATCAGAGAACAGTGTTGGAAGCGTGGGTCAGCCCGACCTGATACCCAGGAATCCATTGTACCATCAAGATACATGTGGTAAGCGCCATAATATTTCCAACAAAAGTCTCTCACTAGTAAATAAAAAAAAAAAAAAAGAAGATAAATTACCAATACACTCCATGAGCTTTGCTTAAAATATAAATTGTATCATGTGATTTCGGAAATTATATCATGTCCCTTAAAGTTTGTAATTTTATAATAAATAGCTTATTTTATTAATAAATTATCAAGTCAATTAATAGTTTTCAATGATGTTAAAATTTTATTTTAATTAATAATTCAGGTAATTTTATTATTGTATAAAAAAGAAGCTTTACTTTTGTTAAATAAAAAATTCTGACAAGTGAAATTTATAATTTTTTAAATTAACAAAATAATTTATATTTTAAACAAAATTCAAAAAATATATTTCTAATTTAAAAAAAAAAAAGCCTACTTGGTGCAATATTATGGCACTAGGAGGAGACAAAGGAATTATTGCAATAATTAGTTACAAGTCGGTAAAGGTTTTGGATAAATTATTGCAATTGGCACCGTTTGGGAAGAAGGTTTCTAGGCTTTATTTTTTGGCTATTTTAGCCACAAAAAATAAAATAGGCTATTTTAGCCGCAACAAATAAAACATCACATCTAACATATAATCATTACACTATTTTCTCACAAAAAAAGTCAAAAAAGTCAAAAATTCCTTCTCAAACCAAGCTTTTTAGCCCAGGCTAAAAAAGCCAAAAAATCAAAAAATCAACCCACTTTCCAAACGGAGGCTGATTGATTTTGGACGCATATGATAAACCTTTTATAAAATATGATTTGTTATTACATACCATAATTTAATTAATAAAGGGTTTCAATGATGGTAAAAAGTGGCATCCAGTGAGACAATTTTATTTATTTATTTATTTATCAGCACATCAAGTGAGATAAACTGTTAAACAATATTACTTTAATCAAAAAAAAAAAAAAAACCACACACTCAACAACAAATACATATTTTGTGGTTTGGTTTGGTTTTCAAAAGTAATTTTTTTATATTATTTTATTTTAAAATTAAAACCTAATTTTTGTCTAAAAAATGGAAGAAAGCAAATATTTTATTTTCACATAATTTTATCTTTCTTGAAGGAATAATGTTATATGCGTTAATTTATATATTAATTAATGTACCAATTGATGATGTGACATAATTTAAGAGATTTTTGATATTTATAATATGATCAATGAGTAGGGCCAATAATAATATCATAACTAATATTAGTATAATATTTAATACACTAATTAATATATGTAACACCACCGATCTTAAAGTAAAAATAACTTTTGAAAAATGCAGGTTGGTGGAAGAAGAAAAAGGAAAGTATGATTACTCTCCGATGTGCAATGTGAAAATTAGGAAAATGACTGAGAGCTCGAGAGAGTGGCTCGATTTGTGGCTCGACAGCCCAAAACGACGTCGTTTTGGGCTGTCTATTTTTTTTTTTTTTTTTCTTCTTTTCTTCCTTTTCTTTCGTCTTCTTCGTCTTCATCGACTTCAACACAGAAGAGAGAGGGAGAGAAAGAGAGGGAGAGGGAGAGGCCGTCGCCGTCGCCGTCGCCGAGCGCCGATCGCCGCGCCTCCGCCTTCGCCGCCTCACTGCTCTGATCGTTGCCGTCGCCGAGCGCCGATCGCCGCGCCTCCGCCTTCGCCGCCTTCGCCGCCTCGCTGCTCTGATCCGCCGCCTCCGCCCCCTCCTCCTCCATTTTTTAGGCCCCCTCCCCCTCCTCCTCCTCCCCCTCCCCCTCCCCTCCCCTCCCCTCCTTCGTCTGCTGAAATTCGAGCCGTTTGGCTCGAAATGGTTTCGAGCTACCAATCATAACCGGTGAAAATTATTGGAGTAATCAGTTCCGAGTCGGTGTCAGAAAAAATAAATACATATTTATGGAAAAATTTAATTATTAATATGTATTGAAATTAAGACGAGAAGGAGCACATCCCAGATTTCAAAGTGTATCCATTAGGTCGATCCTTTGAGGTTATGTAGTTTTTATTTGGCAAGTGAGTTAAATTTAGATTAGTACTAAAATAATATAAAATGATAAAATAGGTTAAATAAATTAATAAGACAAATTATTATATATAAATTATAATTATTTTATTTTTTTCTCATAAAAAATTAAAAGGTCAAAAAAATTTTAAAAATTCTTTTTAAACAAAGCTAATTTAACCAGACTAATCAAAAAAATCAAAAAGTTAAGTTAAATTTTTTTTTTTAAGCGAACTAGTAACTTTATAGTCACTATAAACAAGAAAGATGATAAGGTAAAACTTGTATTCAACCAAATATTCACTTTGGGGTGTTTGGAGAAGTTGGTTAAAAGTATATTTTTTTCATTTTTATTTTATTTTTTTGAAAAAACATGTAAAAATATGAGAGATGATATGATTAAAAATGGATTAAAAAGCTAAGAAGTGACTTTTATTTCACTTTTCAAAAGATGCCTTTGTTTGGTTTTGATTAATTTTTTTTAAATTGATTTTTTTTATTTTTAGTATTTTTTTTATATTTTAAATAATTTTTTATTTTAGATGCACATAATTTAAATGTACCTAAAAAGTAAAAATATTTGTAAAAATATATTTAAAAAATTTAATAAATACACAAAATATGAAAATATACTGATTCTTTATATTTTTAGTTTTTGATGAACTTTATAAAGATTTTTCTATAAATATCTTATTTTTTAAGTGTATTTAGATTAAGTATATCTAAAAAAAATTAGTAAAATATTAAAATTTTTAACTAAAAATAAAAATACACAAAAAATAAAAAATTTAATTTTCTAAAACCTGAATTTAATTTTAGGTGATTAGTTTTTCAACTCCTCTCTCCTTTTGATTTGGAAAAAATGAGAGATCGTTTGAGATGTGGGTTAGTTTTTTTGGCTTTTAACTTTTTAGTTATTTTAGTTTGGGGTTAAAAAGTTTCATTTTGAATAAACTTTTTGATTTTTTAAATTTTTATGAAATAAAAAATAAAATAATTATGAATTAAATGTAATATTTTATCTTATTTAATTAAAATAACTTATTTTATTTTTGGTAAATTACAAATACACCCTTTGAGGTTTGCTTAAAATATGAATTACCTCATGTGATTTGAAAAATTATAAATACCTCCCTATCAAAATTTTTTATTTAACAGAATTAATTGAAAATGTGAAATTTCTAACTATTCACCTATATAATAATAAAATTATCTGAATTATTAATTGAAATAAAATTTTAACATTTTAACTTAATGATTTATTAATAAAAAAAAAACTTATTTGTTATGAAATTCGAAACCTTAGAGGACATAATATAATTTGTAGAACTACATAAAATAATTTATAATTTAAATAAATTTTAAAAGTATGTTTATAATTTATCCTTTTATTTTATACGGCTATGCCATTGTTTGGGAAGTGGATTTGGGTGGATTTGAGGTTAAAATAGTCACAAAAAATAAAATAGGTTTTTTAGTCTCATAAGATAAAAAATCACATCCAATTTATAATCATTATATTTTTTCTTTTACAAAAAAAATCAAAAAAATTAAAAACTCTTTCAAAACTAAATTTTTTAATCCCAAACTAAAAATATGGAAAAGCCAATTCATTTTTCAAACCAGGCCTATTTTAGTCCCAAGGCACGCCAAGTTATGTTTGGGGGAAAAAAATTGGCAATCCATCAATCTATTTTTGTCGGCTTAGGGTTGCAATGACTCAAAAAGCATCACTTGTCTAAATCAATTGTCTTCTCCATCTTTATCTGAAGTCTGGGCCAGCTGCGTTTTCACATAGAATTTAAGGAGTAATTACATGAAAGTAAGGAAAAAGTAAGTGATATTTACATTCTTAACAATGATTCATCCCATTAGAAATACTACCACTAATAACACTAATATATTAAAAAAAAAAATACAATTCCCAGACCAAAACATCACATCATTACTGGTGGGACCCACTGCCACCTAATTAGTTGGAGCACTAATTAATGCTCCCACTCATTTTCCTTACATTCTTAAATCTTTTATTTATAATCTACTATACACACACTTGGGTGTTATTTAGAATGATCTAAATAAGTATACTTTTTGACTTTTTATAAAAAAAAATATAAAATATGGGTTGAATTTAAAGTGATGTGATAGAGAGATAATGGGCTTGTTTGGTTTGTTTTTAGGAGAGTTATTTTTGAAAAAAATTTTAGAAAGAGAGTTTAGAAATTTTTTTGATTTATTTGGTTGTATATTTTGGGAGAATTATTTTTTTGGGAGTTTGGGATGATTTGATATTTTGGGAGAATTTGAATAGATGTGTGTGAAAGAAAAAGTGATTGAGAATGAAAGAGGAGAGAGAAAAAGTGATTGATTGATGTGTAAGAGAGAGAAAATGATTTTGAAATTTTTTTGAGAAAAACTCAAACCAAACAAGTTTTGAGAAATTTTTTTTCTAAAACTCATCTTCCAAATGCAAACCAAACATACCCGATGTGATTTAAATGAGATGATGTAATTTAAATAAGATAGTGACGTTTTAACTTTTTGAATTTTTTGTATTATGCCAAACTAGGCCTTATACTTTTATATATTTATAATTGTTTTTTCTAACTCCCATCTTTATGTAGTTCATTCAAAATTTAATGATTTTAATAATTAAAATTTGAGTTTTTGTTAACAATTTATTAATTCCTCTTAACTAATGTCACTATCATAAAAAAAAAAAAATTTAAAAAATTATAAATGGTATATTATTAAAGACCAAATTATCATTTTTTAATTTTTTTCTATATACTTTTTATAATGGAATATTTTTTTAAATATTTTTTTATTATAAAAGTAAATATCTTTTATTTTTAAATAACATTTCTCGACTTTTTTTATTTTTAATTGTCTTTTATTTTTTATGCTTGTTATAATTTTTTTTTTTCTAGAAAATATAAAAAAAATTCATAATGTTAATCAACGAAGAAATTTTATTTTTAAAATTACATTAAAATTTTTAAATGCCCTGTATTTTTAATTATAATCAAACTATAGTTGTATTTTATTTTTAAAATTACATTTGGTGGATTTTTTTAAAAAATTTTAAATGCCCTTTCTCAATTATAATTAAACTATATGGTGTAAGGAAAATCAATGTAACCTTATAACAAATATAAAAAATAAAGGACATTTAAAAATAAAAATAAAAAATCACGAAATGTCATTTAAAATAAAGGACATTCACTTTCTCTCAACTTTAGGCCTCGTTTGACAACATCACTTTTTAGCTTAAAAGTTAACTAGTTACTAAAAAAATCAAAAAATTAACAACCTATATCAAAAAATCAAAATTTTCTTTTTCTTTCTACTTTTTGCACATCTTTTCGTAAAAAACAAAAAAATCATCTCAAACATACTAGTTTTTTTACATCTACTACAACAAAAAGTGCCTATAACCACATTGGTTGGACAACGTTTTTTGAAAAACGCCGTGGAACACATAAAGTAAAATTGAAAGACGCGTTATCCTCTCTTATAAACACGCGTTCCACTTGTATAACGGTGCTCTGTCTCCTCAGTCTCTATTTCTCTTTCCGTCATTTTGTTTTCTCTCTCTTTATCGTTTTCTCTCGCTGTCCTAGATCTAGGGTTTTATGTGTCTTTCCTCACTGTCCTAGATCTAGTGTTTTTTTTTGTGTCTCTCTTATCGTTTTCTCTCACTGTCCTAAATCTGGTGTTTTCCGTGTCTTTCCTCATTCTCCTTGAGAGATTCACCAGGTTCGATTTTGATTATTTGTTCAGATCTAATTCTAAATCCATCGATTCTTGAATCGATTTGGTTGAAATTTCTTGACGGTATTTTGTTTTTCTTAATTCTGATTCTGATAATTTTGTAGAGGAAGATAGACCAGTTAAGTGAAGAAGGATCGAGATCATTGGGATCAAGATAAGGATCGGGACCGAGATCGGTCGAGTCAGAGCAAGAGGAGGAGAGAAGATAGGTTGATTCACGGGAGTAATAGAGAAGATGGTGGTGAGGATAGTTCAGAGGAGAGCGTGAATGATGAGGAGGACGATGACGATGACGATGATGATAACGATGACGATGGAGTCGCCGACACAGCCGGCGGTGGTGGTGTGGTGAGGATGTTGCCACCTAATCCAACAACGTCAATGTCGTCTTCATTGCCAAACCACCACCATCAGCACCGGAAGAGCTTTCCTCTGCAACTACAAAATTGTTCTCACCAGTACCTGGTTGGAAACCGGCCGATGAAATGATAGGCTTTTCAATTCCAAGAAAACTCGAATAGGTGTGGATTAGACTATGTTCTGAATTGCCTATTTTGTATTGAGAGATTGGGAAATTTTGCTAATCTGTTGTTGTTATTTTTTTTTTATTATTATTTTTTTTTTACAAACTGGTATAGATGTCAATCTGGTGTAGCGGTATCTTGATAAGTGAATTTATCATTCACGGATGATAATCTGGTGCTTCCTGAAACCAATTATAAATGTCAATCATTGGATTAAGTGGGTTATTATCTCTTAATCTATACATGCTCTGTTGTGGTATGATACATTTCATCCTTTTCCTTTTTGTTTCTTAATCTCTCATTTGTCCTCACTCTGTCATGATTGATTATTTAACACAAACATCTATTTGGTTTTCATTCTCCATTTTTTCATTTTGTAATCTAGGTTTAATAATGAGCTAAAGGGGAATCTATTTCTTCCTGGTTATTTCTGCTGGTGATGTGTATCGGATCTCTTTTAACCTCCCATCTGTAGCTGTATTCCTTGAAAACCCATGTTTATTGTTTTAGATGCATTAATTTTTGTCAAAGAATCTCAAGTTAGTCCACAAAAGTCTCTTTTTGGTACTTTCAGTTAGTTTATAAAAGCCTCTTTTGCTTCCTGTGTGACTGGTGCCCTTTTCCTCCAGTCTTCTCTTCTTAGAAAACCAAAATTGGATTAAGCAAACCCCTTTATATGATTCAGGCTTTTCGCCGGTTATGTGCTTGATTTAGCAAATGCCTTTTTTATCTTTCTTGTTTTGTTCTAATTTACTGTTTAAATATTCATGTTCAAAGTAATTTTTGTTAGATAAGGTTTATGCATTGCAATTTGCTTAGAAATTTTACAGTGATTGATGAGAACTCTACTGGGTATCTCATGTTGTATACAACTTGGCAACTTGCTGTAATGATGTAACATATTCCATAACATGTGCACAAATTAGATGCTTAAACATTGGTAGGGCTAGCTTCTTGGCTGCCTACACCCATTGATAAATGTGACCTGGTTTATGAGTTGAGTATTTACATCCTCTATCAAGTAGCTACAATTAAGTAGATGATTTGTGTTTTCTGCGTAAACTCTTGATTAGAAATATTAGAGTCGGGCATTGGACCATCGAAATCAGGCTTGTTTGCCCTGGAAAACATTGCGCCATGAATCCAAGTTAATCATGTATTGCCCTCAATAATAATGCAATGGAAGTGTTGACTTTCATTTTTTGTTTTCTTATATGCCTTTGTTTCATATTTTTGTAATGTTGTTTAAACTTGAAGTAATCTTTCAGATGCATTGGAATGGTTTTTGTTTTTCTTCTTCTTCTTCTTCTTCTTTCCCTTCTCTCTACTAAGAAGAACTAACTGGTCCTGTTTTAACATGGTTTTAATTGTAGGTATACTACAAAGATGCTTTTAGCTGCAATTGATGAACACCATAGGGGAACTTATGATTTCATTTATCTACCCATCGATTTTAAGGCAAGTGAATTTTCACCTCAGAGAAGAGCTTTTATAGAAGCAAAGGAGCATTTTTATTTTGTTTTATTTTATTTATTTATTTTTGACATTCATTCATAGAATAATTATTTTCCTTTCCTTTTTGCTGCAGAACAAATGCAATATGGGTTGATTTTAGTTTTTGACCTCTTGGATAAACCTTTGTTTGTCTTCTCCTCCTTTTTCCTGTGCAGTTTGATGCCACTATTTCCTTCAGAAATGGAGCAAGATGAATCTAGTCCATATCTACAACAAATTAGCTCTCCTAATAACTCAACAATGGGATTTTCTGGTATGAGTACTGCCAGTGAGATATACTATTCATTAGAAATTGATTTAAAAGAAGGCTTTGTGTTACTTTTGCCTTACAATAATTGTTCTACAGGACCAATTTCACATGGGGGAATCACATCTTCAGGCATGGATAATGGAATTATTTCAGGGGTACACACTGCAATCCAATCACCTATTAGTCCCTTCATGGAAAGAGTGTTCCATCATGAGATCTCATCTAGCATTCCTAACAGTTTACCCTCTCTAGCGAGAGTTGAATTACTTGGCAATCAATCCAGCCTCCCTGAGCCTGCCCTTTCACCAAGACAGCCAAAAATTGAATTCCAGGGAATACCCAATTTTCATCCTCATTCACTTCCAGAGTATCAGGATGGTTTAATTAATGGTGCTCCTTGTAATTCCCCGGGCATGGCTGCAAATATTAGTGCCAGTCCATCTGAAAGAATTGAGAATCGCCAGTTTTGTAGAGTAAGCTCAAATGGGCATCCACTTGAACTGAATGATGAAGGCAATTCCAACCAGGCTGACAACAAGAAACAGTTTGAACTTGACATTGACCGCATAATGCGAGGGGAAGACAACCGGACAACACTTATGATAAAGAACATTCCTAACAAGTATGCAATATTTTACTGACCATAAATTCTTTGAAATTAATTATTTGTCAAAATTTAAGATGCAAATCGATACGCCATCAAAATTGAAGTCCATATTTCTTTCGAAGATGTTCTCTTTTATGTCAACAGTATACAAGCAGTTCTAAATGTATTTTTGTAATTTGCTGCCTATGTTCTACTAATTGTTTGGGGAAATCTGCTGTATACGGCAATGTAGACAAAAGAGCAACATATCTGGAGGGACAAGGCCACCAACAATATCTACACTACTCAGGTAGGAGATTGTTATGTATCTTATTTATGTTAAAAATGGTTGTTTCTTATGTTCTACTAGTTGTTGCTTGTATGTAAAATGATTCTCCCTGCAATATGCTTCATAGCATACATCAGACCAGAAATTGATGATATGCTGAGAAATTAACTATTTATGCGAATACAGACATTTAATTTCTCTTATTTTTTGTGGGTATTTGCTAAGCTTCTAATTTTAATAAAATTTGTTTCATTTACAGATCCATTCCTACATCCTGATAAAGTATGCTGGTCAAAGAAGTTGCCTTCATTCCAAGACGTAATAGTCTTTTATTTCCCTTCGATCGAGATTTGTTATTATTTTTTATTTAAATTTTAATATTTTTTTGGGTGTCATACATGATAGATGGGTTATTTGTGTGAAGGAACTCATGTTGATTTCTTTACTAGTGACAATAAATTTTTATAGAGTATATTAGTGGCAATAGTTTTTTTAATGTATCATGTTAAGCCTTTTTATTGTTATTGTACTTTCCTTCTAAGTACTACCTTTTCTGTTTTGGGTTTTGTTCACCACACCTTCATTTTTCCACAATATTAGTCTTCTTTCTCATAAATCATAAGTATTGAGATACTACCTTTTCTTGTACATTTTCAAATTATAACTATAGTTTTAGCTTGTTATTTTTCTCATCTTGTTACATAACATCAAAATGAAACCAAATTAGGGAAAGGCTCCAACCTTGGATAATTACTCAGTGGTATATTTCTTGTACATTTTCTAAAGCTTTTGATATATTCTATTTGATAATTCATTTATTCTTTTTTCTTGCATTTTCGTTAATGTTTTGGCCTTAAAAAGTGCAGCTATTCAAGTGATTTTGAGCGGTGAAAAAGAGATGGTAGCCTCTTTAGCTGGTCCAAGCATTATAGTTTTTGTGTTGCTGCAGTTTTATGGTGGAAGTTTGGTGTATAAACAATACTGTTCTTAATGTAGTTGTTCTCAACTCTGTCAAACTTCCTTTCATTTTTTTTTCTTTATTTCTACTTCCTATGTCATATGACCTTGGTCTTCAAGTTGAGAACATAAAAATCATTTGTACTGTTTGATTGATCTTTTTTAGCAAGCATGTCTCTTCAGTTGTTGATGAAGATTGAAACTCAATCTGAACCATTTCCAATTGATTATATTGATTCATTTAATTTTTTATTTATTTTTTACTCCCAATCATCTGCTTACTTATATGTGTATATTTTGTTTTTGTGGATGATCACAGATGCGGACATTCTTTTTGTTACAACTACGGATCTCCTCTAATAGCCCACTACTGTAGTAAATGTAAGCATTAAGCCCTCATAGATACCAGCCTTTTTGCTCTTCTATTGCAAGTTAAAATGTAGAAAAATAGTGCATGATATGGTGCGCAGAGAATGGAAATATTATTATTTAGGTGTACATATGGAGTCATTGGAAAACAAATCAGGATGTGAAAGTATATTTCAAATTGAAGCGTTGTCTTGAATTGTTTCAACTTTCTATTGAAATGTGAATGGAAATATATTATATAGTTAAATTTTGTTTGTGTGTAAAATATTTCAATCTTTGCAAAAGTTTTTATTTATCTCTCTCTCTCTCTCTCTCTAACCTCAGTTCTTACTTAGCCTATCTATCAATTCAACTTCTCATTTTAGTCCAACCCATGCTCTGTTTCGTATTCATTCTAAAATTCAAACTGTTTATTTCTTCATAATCCCAATAATAACTTTCTTGAATTTGATTACTTGCTCTGGCTGAAGAGTTGGTGCTTTCAAAGCTGTTTGAAGATGTTTCAAGAACCAGGTGTCCGTTACTACCTCTGCTGCCAATGCAGTACCACCCTTGCATTCACCGACCAGTTAGTTTCCAATGTATGATCACTCTCTCACTTCATTGTTTGTTGTGCTTTGGTTGCTTTGAATTATGCATCAGTTTTCTGTACTGTGCGTGTTAATAATAACAGAACCATTATAATTCCAATATAAACTTGCAAGATTTGCATGTCTTTGTTGTTAAAGTTGTTCCAATTTTGAGGGTTTTATTTCTTTCATGATGTTATCAAGAAATGCTTAGTGGTAATTAAGGCTTGTTGATTATGGTATTACGAGCAATGGGCGATGGGTTTCTTTATATTCTCGATATAGATTAATATTGATTTTGAATTTTTTTGGAGGTTACGGTTCTTGATATTCTTGCATTGAAGAACAATATGTGTGTGTGTTTTGAACCAATATAATTTCTCAAAGTGCTTCAAGATTGTAACAAAACTGCCCATTATCATCTGATTATGTATTCATGAAACTTCTGTTTTCAATTTGCTACAGGACATAGTGATGGAAGCAGCCTTCTTAACAGATGTGTAAAATGCTCATCTTTAATGAAATTTTTTTTAAAACTTCTTTTTAACGATTTGTTATGAATTCCTTATTAAAGATTAGTGCTAGACACAAATTCTGATCTCTATTGTAATCAACAAAACAAATGCAATTTGGATGAATCTTGGTCATCATTTTCCTAACCTGATCACAAAATTTAAATTTATCAGGAACAAAAAAAAGGACATATGTTCATATTATATTAATTGCTGGGTTGCATGATGGGTTAGTGATAGATTTTGCAAATTTACTTACAAGGTTACATGATGAATCATTTTTGCGCAATAGCACTTTTAAGATCATCATTTTTTAGTCTTCAACTGATAATGGCATGCTCAATGGCTAATATTTATTGGGTTGATAGTCAATGGCTACTGTAAGAATCTAACTATCCAGTTTATTTTTTTATGCCTAACTTCTTTCTTATCAGATTGAGTTTTTTTTTTTTTTTTTTTTTTTTCTTTTGATTACAGTAAAAAAGGCTTTTATGATCTTGAGAATGACAAAGAATGGAAGGATGATTGAGGTATATATCATCATTTTGCTGAAGAGGATTGGATGACTGGAAGATGAAGTTATTTTCAGAATTTGGAGAGCACACCCCATTTTTTTATTATTATTAAAATGTAAAAATATTAGTGATTTTTATTTGTTTTTTTTTGGTATTGAGTTAACATATTGTGTTTTATTTATTTATTTATTTTTTTAAGTTATGGAAAATTGAAAAATGGATACTGCCACATTATGGTATATATTTTGAAGATGGTGACGGTGATGGTGATGGATAATAGGTTTGCTTTGAACAAAAGTTAAAAACATCATTAATTATGAGTTTTTTTTTCAAAAAAAAAAAAAAAAGAGAAAAGGTGGCATTTTTCATAAAAACATCGCAAAATATCGTCATGATTACGTCATTCT
The DNA here is from genome assembly GCA_036172215.1 of Camellia granthamiana. Lineage (NCBI taxonomy): Eukaryota > Viridiplantae > Streptophyta > Magnoliopsida > Ericales > Theaceae > Camellia > Camellia granthamiana. The sequence goes on along the minus strand of CM069907.1, from coordinate 37,856,961 downwards.
AACGGACATTGTTAACAGATGTTAAGAATTAGTGGCGTTTTAAGAAAACGTCGTCTAAATTCTTTAGTGGCGTTTTTAAAATGCCACAAAGATAAGACGGCGGCCACATCATCGACGAATTTTGTAAACGTCACTTTATCTTTTTGCGGCGTTTTACAAACGCCGCTAATTCTCAATTTTCCTGTAGTGATCATATTTTAACTAAAAGGGCAAATTACATATACCCCCTCGAGGTTTAGCAAAATTACAAATACCCCCCTGAGGTTTGAGAAATTACAGATACCCCCTGAAAGTACTATTTGCATAACAAATTAAGGGACAAATTGTTATGAAAATATAAACCTCATGGGGCAATTTATTATAAAAATATAAACCTCAGGGGGGTATCTGTAATTTCCGAAACCTCAGGGAGGTATCTGTAATTTAGCTAAACCTCGAGAGAGATATATGTAATTTTCCCTAACTAAAAAGTAAAAAAAAAACCTAAAAAAGTTTGTTTCCAAACGAGGCCTTAGGCTTGATTTGGCAAAGAAGTTAAAAATTACTTTTTGACTTTTAATCTATTTTAAGTTATATTATCTCACTAATATTTTATATATATATTTTAAAAATAAAAATTCAAAAATTAACTTTTAATCTACTTTCTAAAACAATCTTTAACCTAATAATCTTATAACCATACCGTAAAAAATATAAAGAATTCACTTTGATGGTGCAGTGACGAGCAACAAAAATTGCCCTTTGATTTTTCAACTCCTCTCTCCTCTTATTTTCTAGTTTGCCTACTATCGTATTTCACTGTTTCTAAGTTTATTTCATTTTTTTCTAAGCCTGGTTTGGTTATCATTTTAGGACTAAAAAAAAGTACAAAATAATAAAATAAATTAAATAAGTTAGTAAGACAAAATATCACACTCAACTCAGAATCATTACATTTTTTCTCTTACAAAAATCAAAAAAATTAAAAAATTCAAATCAAATAAGATTAAAAAAATCAAGCTAAAAAAATCTTAGCATAAAAAAATTGACTATATTAATCAATGTCAAATGAAACTTCATATCACTCTCTTTTCTTGCAACTCTCTCTTTACACCATGTCTCTAATATTCCCCCACTTCTTTCTCTCTCTCTTTCTCTCTCTCTCTCCATCTTTTTCTTACGTAAGGGTTTGTTTGGGAATCTATTAAAATAATATATTTATTGTCTTTTTTATCTTTTCAAGTCATATTATTTTTTATTTTTTTTATGCATCTTTTCTTAAAAAATTAAAAAATTACTAAAATAATCTATTCTTAAATATGTCTCACTTTCTTAAATATAAGTTTAAATACTAAAAACTTTTTTATATTATAATCTATTATTTAATTTTTTTGGTCATATTTAAAACTTATTTTTCTCACATTTTAATTATTATAATTTGTAGCAAAAATTCTGAGAGATTGAAATATTTTGATTTGAACAATTATTTTAGTATTTTGATAAAGTTTTTTTTTTTTTTAATTAGATCTTTAACCAGCATGATCTTTTCCTATAAAGTAATGAATTTATTTTATAACATTTACTTTCAATGTAATAAGTTTATTTTTATCATTTTGTTAATATTTTGAGTGTATTTCTACTTTTAATTTATAAATTTATTTTTAATATAATTTTTGTAGCCTTGCAGAGCTAATACATATAAGTTTTAAAATTTTCAAAATTATTTTTGTTTTCATTTTAATATTTTAAAATTGAAAATTTTAGATCTAATAAAATCAAAGGGACACACTGTGAAACATTTATATATATATACATATATGTTTCGGTGCAAGTGCAGTATCTGTTAATCTGTGTGGATTGTTACACAAGCTGCATTTGCACTAAGTGCAAATTGCAGTTGTACACCGAACAAATGTAACACATGCACCGAGTATAGTGCCATTTGCATTGAGCACGTTTTTTAGTTACGAGTAAAGGTTTCGGGTCATGACGAGAAATGACTGAGAGATTTTTTTGATCAATAAAAAATAGATTTTATTGAATTAAAATTAAGATTAATTTTTTAACATTTTACCTCAATAAAAACAGACAATAGAAGTACTATAAGTATCATAGTGAAATCTACTCATGCTAATTAAGTTGGCATAAGAAAGATCACCCAAATGATTGGGAGATTTGGGTGACAACAATGGCTAAAGTTTAAAAATTGTTTACAATTTTTTTAAACAAATTTGCACTACTTTATTTTTGTAATTATTTTTATAAAAATTTCGTATATGTAATTGTATAATAAAAATTTTGTTTATGTTGCTTTGCATTACATTATTTATGTAGTTATTCAAAGCTTAATTTATGTAGTTATTATATAAAAACTATACTTACATAGTTGTTTTATGACTTGTACGGGAAAGAAATAAACCTTCTCGTATAATCCTGTTGATTAAGATTGCGCTCCTCTGTACGACGTCGCTTTACTCCCTGAAAACACAAAACGTGAGCTAGCCGGCGGGTGTGTGCCGGATACCTCTCTGATACCTAAATCAACAAAAATAGACAAATAGACAAGAAGCTTTGTGTATTCGGGAATCAAAGTTGTGTTACCTCTCCATAGGTGATGTTTGTGAGCTTTTGTAGGTTCCGTGTGGCATAATCCTAGTAGGACTCTTACTCCTCCATGCAGAATCCTCCTAGGAGTCATACTCCCGAAAGATAATGCTTATCCTTCAACACCCCCCTCACTGCTTAAACCAAGTGAGATGGTTTTACCATAGTCGGATTCCAATATGACTGAGGTAAGCAATGCTATGCCAAGCTGCAGAATAGACCGAACTACACCTAGTTCGGTCCTTTCGCTGCTCTTACCTCGATTCCTCTTGTATAAACCGTGCTAACCACAGTGTTTGTTTAGATACTGCTAATAATTGGCTACGTCTAACCGAGCTATCCATATTACGCCACGACCAGGCTAACTCAATGTAGTAATCTAGCGGCCGAGCTATCCGCAGTGCTGTCCTGGACCGAAATAACAATAGGGTCTTTGGGACCGGCCTAACTTTAAGGCCTTCTGGAACCGGACTAACTTCAAGGTCTTCTGGGACCAGACTAATCTTCAAGGTCTTCTGGGACCGGACTAACTTCAAGGCCTTCTGGGACCGGACTATCTTCAAGGCCTTTTTACTTAGCCCGTCGTATTGTGGCCCACAACGGCCCATTACCTAGCTCGGCCCAATTTATATAAATTACCCTCTCAATTGCCCCTTAATTCCATCTGCACAGCATGATAGGGATTTACCTTGTCTACCAGCCGAGCTAAAAACTTTTAACCTTATTACCGAGCTAAGCTTTTAAGCTTTTCCAGCCGAGCTGAAACTCTTTAGCCTTTCTAGCTGAGCCAAAAACTCTTTTAGCCTTCTCAGCCGAGCTAAAAATTCACACCGGGCTCAATCTGTCCGGTCAAAACGTCTCTTCAATCACAGCAATTGAATCGCTTCTCATTCCAATGGACACGTGGCAGACTCTTAATGGCCCAGCGTAGCTGTCACGCCGTTCTTCGTACTTCACAATTTTTGAACAGTCCCGCCAAAAGCTCTACACAAAGTAAAAAACCCTTTTTTCGAATCATTTCCCACACTATTCACCTTCTCTTCCTCTTGCTCCCTTTCTTGCTTAAGTCTCCATTTCAGAAACCACTGTTTTTTTTCGTAAAGCTCATGCTCTTTCTTGCCACTTGGATCTTCATCAACTTGCCTCCATTCTTGTAAGTGACTCAGTCCTATTTCCTTGTTTGTTGACTTCGTATCTGTTTTTGCATTTTTACAGGATGTTGTTTATGTTTTCACAAAACACATTTTTTCCATTTTGTGCTACGCCTTGCATTTTCTGGAAAAAACCATGTAAGAACCACTTTGTATTCATGAAACAACCTGTAGAACGCTGTATTTGATCCAAAATCACAATATAACCGGAGTAAAAAGTTGTTTGTAGTTGATGTCAATCTAGGCAGGCCATTCAACTGAACTAACACTTCATGCTATATCCGTAGTTTTAACAAGTCAAACCATCTTTTGATTTACCTTAGCCGAGCTAACAAACCGTACTAAGTCTGCGTAATAGGCTAAACCAGCTTTCTTAGTTCAAACCGAACTAAGAGCGCTGCCCCTAGAGGCTCAACCGGGCTGACAAAACCCTTGCACAAACCGAGATAACAAAACCCCCTGTTCAAACCGGGATAACAAAACCCTTTGCGCAAACCGAGCTATCGAACCCCTTGCTCGAACCGAGCTAGGACTACATTTATCTTCCTTTATTTCTTTTAGCACGGTCCCACGATCTGTGCTTAACACTTTTGTTTTTCACTTTGCAGACTTTAGGTTGCCCAGGCACTCCTTTGAGCCCTCAACCGAGCTACTCAGCACCTTTCTCCGACTGAGCTAACACAAGTTTAATTTATTCATAAATTAATCCATAAATGGGAAAGTATAGGTTTTTAGTAAACACGCCTGGTGGAATGGCTGAATTCCGAAAGGATTATAACATCCCTGATGATGTTCACCTTACTTTAGCCGATGTAGATACCACGCCATGGGGAAACCTCGGCTTTGTTCCCTTTACCTTTTTGTCCATTATAGAAACCGGACTAAGATTCCCTGTACAGCCTTTACTCTGTGAATTCCTTAGGCAAACTAGGATATGTCCCACCCAGCTTTCCACAAATTCATACTGCATAATAATTGGCATAGCCGAGCTAAACCACCGAGCTGGTATTAACCTGAGCTTAGCCAAACTCTTCCATCAATACTCCATAGGATTAAAAGAAGATGGCTGGGTCTATTATCTAAGAATACGCCACCGCCGAGAGAAAATAATAAAGGACACACCAGATAAAGACTTGAACGACAATGATTTTTTCTGGGTATCTGGGAATTTTGAAGACCACCAAGCCCAGATCCCAGGCCGCAGTATAAACTAGAAGAAAGGAACCCCCGGTATAATTACCTCGGCTCCTTTGTATGCTCCTCTTTATTTCGATTTTCTATTCCTGAACCAAACTGACAGTTGTCTTTTTTATGCAGATTCGGCCCACCTTAAGTCACTATACAGTTACCCCAATCTAAACACACTTCGCGCCGCACTACGATATCCTGAAAGAAGTTGGGCCAAGTTACTGAATTTTGAACCGACGTACAGATACAGCAGTCGACGAAAAGCCAGAGTAACAGACTTCTTACTGGAAGCCGCTCCTGAACCGGATCCATCCTTGCCTCAAATCAACCTGGTCCGAACTACTGCCGAAGAAGAGATGGCAAAGAGGAACAGAGTAAGGGCCCTTCTAACCGAAACAAACCGAGCCGAGGTACCACCACCCAACCAGACTCAGGAAACCGTAGTGGCCCTTCCATCTCAACAACCCTCCTCATCTCGCCCAAGCAAGCGTGCCAGGATTACCCCAACCGAGCAGCGCCTTGTTGATGAAGACGAAACCATTCTTCCACCAAGCTCTCCACCGAGCCCGTAACCGGAGCGCTCTAACCGAGCTAGCTCCTCCAAGTGGGCACCCAAAATTATTTTTCAAAACCGAGCAATTCAGGACACTGACTCAGTGGTCGCTGAAAAAGGTCACTTAATGGCATTTAACCTTGCCAAGAGTGTTTGCCTTCCAGCAGACATGGAGCACCACAAACATCTGACCGAACTAAAGGCCATCCGCTCGGCCACGAAATCCATGGTGCTTGTAAGTAGCTTTTTCTATTAATCTTTCTAATTTGCACAACTTTCACTTCGGTTTCATTACAAGTCTTCCCTTTCTTTTGCAGGCCATGCAAAAGAGCCACATCGCTCATAAGCGTGTGCTGGAACTTCGCAAGACTACAAGGCAAGCCATGGCCGAAGTGACTGAAAAAACTGCCGAGCTAGAACAAGCCAGGAAGCAAATAGCTGAGCTAAAATCCGAGAACGGTCGTCTGACCGGACTTGTTAGCTCGGCTGAAGTAGAAAAAAAAAAAAAAAAAGCTGCAGCCGTGATAAATGACAAATACCTGCGCGAACTGGCTCAACTTGAAGGAAAGAAGAACGCCGAGATTGAGAAGCTGAAGAAGAGTGCGGATGACGCCGAGCTACGGGGTTACAAGGAGGGGGAGGCGACTTACATTAAACAATGTGAAGCTGCCAAGGATCTCTTCTTCAAATGTGGGTGGAGGGCGGCTGTGGTGCAGCTCGGTCACGGTCCAGAGACCGAGGTCTTCAACGCTCCTGCATACTTCATACCGAACTCCATGGCGGAATATGCTACTGCCCTTCAGCAACAATTTCTTGAGGATTCAGATGATGAAGAAGAAACCGTGCCCAACGATACCCCGGCTGTCAACGACCTTGTCAATCAGTCAGTTCGGTCGGAGCCAATGGTGGAAGACCTGACCAACGAGCTGACTATTGAAACCGTGCTCCCAGCCGAGACCGAGCTCCCAACCGAGACCATGCTCCCGTTTGAAATCGGGCTCCGGGTTGATATTGACGCTGACCATGATGATCTGTTTAACTGATTTTGTACTTCTCTTTTTGTTGTTTGTTTTTAGTATTTTCTTCTTTTTGTTGGACAAAAAAGTTTGTAACCGGAGTGAGTCCCAACTATTGTAACTCTGTTTTTGCTTTTGAATGAAAAACCTTTCATCTTTCTGTTCGGTCTGTGCCATACCTGTATTCACTTTGTATACAGACCAACATTTTCTTGCCGAGATAATTATCTTGGTCTTAATCTTGCAATCTAATTATAGCTGCCAACCACTCTTTAGCCGATATCCTTACTTCGGCTGAAGAGTACTAAGAGTTGGTTTAATCCAGCCAACCACTCTTTAGCCGATATCCTTACTTCGGTTGAAGAGTACTAAGAGTTAGTTTAATCCAGGCAACCACTCTTTAGCCGATATCCTTACTTCGGCTGAAGACTACTAAGAGTTGGTTTAATCTAGCCAACCACTCTTTAGCCGATATCCTTACTTCGGCTGAAGAGTACTAAGAGTTGGTTTAATCCAGCCAACCTCTAAATTGGTTATTCTTACCAATTTAGAAAAATGTTTGGTTATTCCGACCAAACGTCCTGCAGCCTGGATCCTTATCGTGGGCTTAGGAGGGGTGTTGGTTTAATCCAGCCAACCTCTAAGTTGGTTTTTTCCAGCCAACCTAGAGTAAAGTGTTTGGGTATTCCAACCAAACGTCCTGTAGCCTGGATCCTTATCCTGGGCTTAGGAGGGGTGTTGGTTTGTCCGGCCAACTATGTTTATAATGTTCCTAACTCACTAAAACTATCTTTTACAGAAAATAACTTATACTGAAAAAGAATCTACTTGTTTTATTGAGAAAGGAAAAGGAAAATTACATATGCTTGAAAAAAGTTAAAAATAAAATAATTTGAGATTGGCAGTGTTCTATGGCTTGGGAATGGCTTTGTCGTCCTCATCTTCCAAGTGGTATGCCCCTTTTCCTGCTAATCCAACCACTTTGTAAGGTCCTTCCTGATTGGGCCCTAACTTGCTATCTCCTGGTACCATGGTGTTTCCCATCACTTTGCGCAGCACCCAATCGCCGATCTTGAATTGCCTTGGATGCATTGTTTTGTTGTATTTTCTGGATAACTCTTGTTGGTATGAGGCAATGTGAACCAGTGCTCTTTCTCTTCTTTCTTCTGCAAGGTCGAGCTCCAATGCTATGGCTTCGCCATTTAAGTCTGGATCAAAATTTTCGCTTCGAATTGTGGGGAGGCCAACTTCTAGTGGGATTACTGCTTCCATACCATAGGCTAAGGAGAATGGAGTTTCTCCTGTTGACTGCCAAGGTGTGGTATGGTAAGCCCATAAAACATGAGGGAGCTCTTCTGCCCATTTGCCTTTTGCTTTCTCTAGCCTTTTTTTCAATCCATCCAAGACGACTTTGTTTGATGCTTCTGCCTGACCATTTGCTTGGGGATATGCCGGTGTAAAATTGTAGAACTCTATCTTGTACTTTTCACAAAAGCCTCTAAAGATTATGCCGTCGAACTGAGTGCCGTTGTTTGATATTAGGGCTTTTGGTATGCCAAACCGAGTGATGATGTTCTGCCAGACGAACTTCTTCACGTCTTTTTCTTTGATTGATGCTAAGGCTTCTGCCTCCACCCACTTTGTGAAGTAGTCGGTTGCTGCAAGAAAGAACTTCCTGTTGCCTGGTGCTGTTGGAAGTGGTCCTACTATGTCCAAGCCCCACATTGCGAAGGGCCATAGGCTGGTTAAGGGTAGGAGTTCTCTGGCAGGTTGATGTATTTGGTGTGCGAACTTCTGACATTTCTCGCACTTCTTCACATATTTCTCTGAGTCTGCTTGCATGTAAGGCCACCAATATCCTTGCGAGATTGCCCTGTAGGCTAATGACCTTCCCCCTTGATGGCTTCTGCACACGCCTTCGTGTATTTCAAACAAGAATACTTCAACTTTGCTGGGATGAACACACTTTAGGTACGGTCCTATAGACACCCCATTTTTGACCGTCCTCAAGACTTGGACGTCACCGTTTGAACACTCGGTGATCATCTATGTTTGTGTTCGTTTTGAGTTCCCGGAGGTCTCGGCTACACGCCTTGCCTCAGGATCTCTCAACTCGACTGTTTTGTGTTTGGTTTTGCACCAAACACTTGTGTTTTGCCTTTGAGGGGCAGGGAATGGCTTGTGGACCATCCCCACACATCACCGGCCATGGCTTGAGGCCACCGGCTGTGTTTTGTTGCCACCGGCCAAATGTTTGGCCGGCCGGCACTATAGATGGTCGACCGGCCATCTTTTTTTTGGTCGAATTGCATTTTTGGCCGGCCGACTACTGTGCATCTGCTTTTGCAAATATTTTTATGCCAGCTGTGCTAGCTGGCATACACGTTGCTCCCCTCCATACACGTGTATGGAGGGATCTCCCACTTGTTAGCTTACCTTGGAAGCTTTACAAGATGGAATCCCTTATAAGAGGAGGCCTCTTCTCCCTCTTTGTGGTTAGACAACATTTTTCTAGAGCTTTGAGTTCTAGGGTTAGGGTTTGCATATATCCTATCTCTATATATCTCTCTCTCTCTCTTTGTGTATTTGTGTGTGTTTAGTCTTAGTATTGCACACAAACACCCACCATTACACCTTCTCTTGGAGCTGAGGTCCTTGGAGGTTGTTCTTGAAGTTTTGGAGCTGGGTTGGACCTAAGGAAGCTACTGGTCCATCATTTGTGAGGAGGGTCTACAAGGGTAACATTCTTGCTCTTTTTACCCCATTTTTGCATAGATTTTTTTGACTACCTTGCAACTGTTTTTAGACTTAGTGTATAACATATAAAAGTTTTGTTTTTTCCTACTCTAAATAGTTGTTTAAGGGTGTTTTGAGCTTTGAGGTTGTTTGACCCCTCTTAAGCCTTGTTAGGCTCCATTTTTGTGCATTTTTGGTGAGCTCCGGGACCATTGTGTTTGGGCCTCCTCACCACTGAAATCTTGAGGAATGATGCCTTGAGGTCCTAAGAAGGAGAGGGCCACCCCCTCTCCTTATTATCCTTGAAAAGGGTCATTTTTGCCTCATGTGTGAGCATCTAATTTAGGTTCATGTTGGCCATGTCCTAATTGATTTTTGTGCTTGTTATGTCATAATATAGCTCTGTTTTCACTTGGTTTAGGTACACCATGCTTTCTTAGCATACATGCCTTGTAATTCCATTGTTTAGGCTTTAACATGCTTTAGGTTTTGATCATTGTTCTAGCATGATTTTGGCCAACCTTTGTGAAGCTTTTTTGTTTGTTTTAGCATGCTTAAGTTTTGTTTTTGGTTGTTTTGGTCGACCATGACATGCTTAATATAGCCACCTTGCATTTTGGCTTATTAACCTTAAATGTGTGGGTGCGTAGCATGCTTTGCTTGCATTATTTTAGTGGTTTAGAATCACTTGCCATGCCATTTTAGTCCTTGTGGTATACTTGTGTGCTTACATTTGATGCCCCTTTAATGCTTTAAAAGGTTGGTGTCTTATGCCCTTGTTTAGGCCTTTGTGTATGCTTGCATGTTTAGGCCACTTAGATGCCATCTAGGTGTACCCTTGGCTTTGTTTAGGTCTGCCTTGGACCTGTTTTAAGTCCTCTTAGCCTTGTGAAGCTTGGTTGACTTAGCCATGGTTTAAGCCTTCTTGGCTTGCCTTAAGTACTTGGACCATTATTGCATGCTTTGCTTGTTTTGATTAGTTGGTTTGGCACCTCTCCTTCATGATTTTCAGAGCTTTCTATGCATGCCATATGTCCATGTTTTGTCTCTTTTAAGTGTGCTTAAAGGTTACTTGTTTGATGCTTAAGTGTTGGTCCATTTGCATGCATGTTTGTATGTATGATTGTCCCTCATTTCCATAGCATTGGCCACTGTTTTAGGCTTGTTTGAGGGCAGCCTAACTTAGTTTGAGTCCACCCCTTAGCATGTGGTTACATGTTTGCCTTATGCCTTGCATGACTAAATACACATTGCATGTCCATGTTGCACACTTAGCCTCCATGCCTAGGTTGCATTCCATTTGCATGCATGCTTCACCTCTTGAGTTGAGTATGATAGAGGTTGAGCCCTTTTGTTTGATTACGTGCATTGCATTCCATATCAAAATGCATACTTGGTTTCTTGGGCCATCACGCATTGAAATGTGCGATTGGTGGTCCGAGAATCGAGACCCATCCTCCTTTGAGTCATGAATATGATAAGGAGTGTGGTTGGTGCATACATTGCTTGAAATGCATTGCCATGCTATGTTTTGCCCTCTACTGCTGTCAAAAACAGATTCTGCAGGGAGCTTTGGCTGGCCGGCCGGCCATCTTCAGTGCCGACCGGCCATCCATCAGTGGCCGATAGCTTAATTAGTGGCCGGTGACCATTCCCCTTGGCTGGTGGCCATTCCTCCTAGCCGGTGGTGTTCCACAGTGTGCAGAGAACATATCCTGGGACTTGTCCAGCCTTCAGAAGAGCAGAACAGTCAAAGCAGAGGCATTTTGTGCATGGCAGTGGCTTTCTGAGCTGAGACGAGCACGCATTGCATTGGACCCTCTTCCCGAGGCTGTTTACTGTTTAATTAGCTTAGTTAATTTGCTTAACTAGCTAATTGTCTGTAATATTTTAATTAGCTTGTAGGTTAGTTAAATTTGTATTATTCTTTCGGTCCCTCCGAGCGAGGGCAAATTTGTAATAAGTGTGGGTGCGTGTGTGCATGTCTTCCAACCCCCACTTCTTTCTCCCTTTTACTTACCTGCTTTTGATAGTTAGTATTAGGGCATACTTACTTTAGCATACCTTATGCTATGCATGCGTGCATCAGTCATCAGTATTGCATGCACCGGGCTCGGCGCATCATGCTAACTGCGTAGTATTTCAAATCCAACTTGAATACATGCTATCTGTGCATTCCACATGCCATCCTAGGATTAGCCGAGCCTATTCTAGCTGCATCCTGCATGTGTTGCATTAGCCATCTTAACATGAACTAGGGTCATGCATATGATTACTAACTAGTTTCTATTTTGGCTTGGAGTACTAGGTAAGCTTTTTGCTTTAGCATACCGCACGCGTGTGAATGTTGTCATAATAGCATGATTACCATGAGGCTAGCTGCTTATGTGATATAATTGCTTGAGTGCCTGTGGATGGAGGTCGAATTACCTAAATTGGAATAATGCATTAAAACTGTGAGTTTTAAAGCCCACTGGATAGTGGCAAAACCCTCTTTTCTAAGAAGCCCACTCGAGGGTGGCAAAACCTACATTTTAGCCTACTTGCGAGTACCAAACCATTTTTTAAAAACAAACATGAAATGTTTTGTTCCAATTTAGGCGATTTGGTCTATACTTGTTTGCTGTGCGTATAACATAGTAATTCTAGGCTAATAACTGGAATAAGAACACGTAATGTTTTCAAAACAAGATATCATGGTTAGTAGAGGCCATCTTCGGATCGGGCGAGAGGGGGTGCTCATAGCTGACCTTCCCCAATCGTACCCAAGTTCCCGAGTCGAGGCAACTTTGGTAATGACGGACACGTGGCCTTAGGCAAACGAGTCAGGGTTTCCTAAATTTCTCCCATTAAAAAATATTTAGGTGGTGACTCTGTATCTGGCAAAGTAGTCCATGTTTGGCACTTCTTTTCTAAAATCTATTTTTCTCAAAACGATTTGCCGGATTTGGACTTTTTGGTTCAGATTAAGAACCGTGACAAATTGAGTCCGAACTGTGGGGTGAGGCCCTCACGCGGGGCGCGTCCACAGTTTCTGGGGACTCTGCTGGGGACTTAGAGAACTTGACTCTAACTCATGATATTTTGTTTTAACTACACTTATGTGTTTCTTTGCGTTGCATGTGCATTGGTGCGCTTAGGATACCGTGTTTGCCATCTGCCATTCCTGAACAGTTTGCCGGAGGCTTGTCTTGTCAAGGCATGACCATAAGGCTAACCGGTTATGGGCTCTGATAGTATGGGAACACAAACCTCGGTTTTACCGGGGCACCCTTTTGACCATTCGACCTAGTGCATATTCGGAATCCATAGTGACCATTCCAAGCTAGGACAGGTTGCTACCCGATAATAGGTTGTTTGAAACTGCTGCGTGCGTAGTGAAACCCTAGCTCCTGACAAGATAGGACAGGGAAACCCTACCCCAACATAGGGGTGTTTTGGCTCTTTTACTTGCTATGTGCTTTAGAGTGTATCCCTACAAGAACGCGCATATCAGTTTGCAAGCTTGAGTATAAGGCCTAAGGGCACCAGTATCAGTTTGTGAGAATCAGTTATATCCGTGGGTATCCAATTCAGTGTTTTGGGGCAGTGATTCTGGGGAACAGTGATCAGTGGTAGAGTATAGTTGTTCGGCTACACCTGTGTTTGATCCGTTTGGGCTGAAATGCTGCTTGTTTTTCCTTTCAGTTCAGAGAGTTGATACAGAATAGCCAGTGTTCTCCCTTGCTGAGGCAAGACAGATATCTGATCTGTCGATCACCGTTCAGTACAATGGACTTATCATGACACAGAATTCGGAAGAGATTGTGGTTATGACAGCCGCATTAGATCAAGGAATCACTTTGCAAAATGAGACCAATGTTGATGTACCGCGTCCACCTAGGTCGCCTGTTGTGCACCCGGTCTGGACCCCCCAGTTGTATTAGGCTCGTGAGCCCACCACATTCGAATTGATGGGGATGATTGGTGACCTCTAGAGGTCCGTGGCGGATCTCTCCTACGGAATGTCGGCTTCGCCACCAGCCGCACCATATACCGGGAATTTTGTACCACAGGAGCCCCCGCTATTGGGACGGATTGTGATCGAGCTTAGCCAACCTGAGGTTGCCTCTAGCTATGGCAATGACGTGTCAACATCAACCCAAACCCTCGATCAGGCTGAGGCCAGAGACAAGAACAAAGTAGGGACAGATGCCGATCCCGTTGAACAACTGCTGTGGACAGTCGAGGCTTTGAAAGCTGGGGGGATGAGTAAACAGCTAGTATCCTCAGTTGTGACCAAGGCTGTGGATGATGTCTTCCCCACTCTAACTGAAGGCAGTTCAAGCCAGGCAGAAAACCGGGATGGGCCCCGTTATGCCAGAACGGTTCCTTCCACTCCCAACTCTGCACCTGGGAAAGATCAGAAAGTCAAGGCAGTGCTTGCCGACCCTTTCGCTAGTGCGTCTAGCAAGAATACTCAGACTTCAAAGTACCTGCCCCGAGGGCGCAGGGTCTTTCACGCTCTCTACATGCCTTTTTCTAAGGCGCTCCAGATCCTGGCCGAAAGAGGGCATCTTAAACCCTTGGAGCCTCGGCCTCTCCCAAAGAATCTCCCTCTCACACATGATGCTACTTTGTACTGCGCGTACCACCAGCAAACTGGTCATGCTACCAATAATTGTTTCCGCCTTCGTTATGAGGTGCAAGATTTGATTGACAATGAGGTTATCCTCCCACTCACCTCAGCCAAGTCTGTTACTACCCAGCTATTGGACTTTGAGGATACTGTGAGTATGTGATCGGGGTTGGACCACCTGTGGGCGGCGCCTGGTATTTTTGATGTGGCGTCTGGCACGCATTTTTGAGCATCCGCGAATGCTAGTTTTGTAAATACTGGCTTGGGTATCGAGTCAGTTCTTTGTTTTGTTTTGAGTCTGCCTCATCGTCTTGAGTCAGTTCTTTTTGCTTAAGGGTCTGTCTTGTTGTAGTGAGTCAGTCCCCTTGTATAGAATGTCGGGTGGTTCCGGCGATGTTGCCTCGAACACCGTTTTGTTTTGTAATTACCCTTTTGCTTTCTTTTGGGTCTGTCTCTACTGTGGAGCCAGTTGCAACCAGGAAATCCGAATGAAACAGCTGCGGCTATCATGTTTCCGTGCTTATTGCTATTTTGAGCATGTTGTGCTAGAGGATCTGAATGGAACGACAGTACATTCCACCTGCTCTCTTGTGCCCTGAAAATCATTGTGATGGCCTAAGTTTTTCAAAAAAACTTTTTTTGAACACTGTGGTGATGAAAACGAAGAGGAAGGAATTCCTCGAGTTTTGCAAAACTTTGATCAATTTGAGAGAAAGATAGGCGTGCTAAGCCTTTAATGAATAAAATCATGCTTGTTAGCGTGAGTACTGAGAAGGATCCTGACTTGCTGCAGATTGGTTCCACACTATCTTCAGCGCGAGCGATTTGTCGCTTTCGTAAAAACTTTCAAAAACAAAATGTTTTGCGCGGTCCTGTGAAGACCTGTGTGGAATCGCTCTTGAGATTGTGCAGCCTAGGGTCGCTCTCAGCCTCAAGATTCAATCCATTTGTTTTCAGACCTTGAACCCATTCAGAACATTCAACGATTAATCATCAAGAGAGGCCTGTGTGGCTAGATTTGAAGCAACCCTCGAACAAAAGGCACCAAAGTCAGATCAAGAGATCAGACGTCGTCAACAGAAGCTTGCAAAGCTAGAACAGAAGTGCCCCTCAAACTAGGGGCAAAAATGTCCGATATGCTTGAAAAGCCGAAGATGGGTCTTTCTGCAAATCAAAACAATAGCCACCTTCCTGGATACGAATGGCTTTAAAACCCTAAAACCATTTAGCATGGACTTGTTACACTTTTACCCTTTGAGAGGCTTGCTGGGCCGAAAACCCGGAAGGGCGACCCAGACAAAAGTTAGAGCAAATAAAAATACAAAAAAGAAGAAAAAGAAAAAGAAGAAAAAATGCAAAAAAATATATAAAAAAAGAAAGCAAAAAAGAGAAAAGAGAAAAGAAAAGAAAAACAAAGCTCACAAGGTCGAAAACCCGCAACGGGCGCCTTGGCAAAAGTTAGAGCTTAAAAAGTGAAGGTTAAAATACCCGAGTGTACCTTAACCGGAACTACGTAAGGCTTGATTCCCATGTTTGGGATACGTAGGCAACTTCATTCCGAAGTCCAGCCCCCAACGCTTTCATAGCAACTCTGTCCATGTAATGGTTTTGATCATCCTTGCCTTCTCTGAATTCGATAGTTTGGTTGTGACACCGTGAACTACGTAGGCTAGATTCCCATGTTTTGGGATACGTAGGCAGCTTCATCCTGAAGTCCAGCCACCAACGCTTTCAAAGTGGCTGTGTCCATATATTGGTTCTGACCATCTTCGTCTTCTCTATGTCCGAGAGTTCGGTCGTGATCGTCGTTAATGAGGACTATTTACAATATGCTGCACCATCATCTAAACAAGGGCAACTTTTCGTTGCCGTAAGTTGCCATGAGTCACCATTCAAACCAGGGGCAACTTTCCGTTGCCATGCAGCTCTTTCAAGCAAGGGGCAATTTTCCATTGCCTCCGATCCGAGGTTGCGCATCTCGAGAGTAAGTTCCGTGCTCGTTGAGCATTGACCGGTTGCAAAAATAGTTTTTGAGAATTTTTACTGAGGTTGACTATTTTCTCGAAAATTATTCCATCTTTTCCAAAACTGGACCATTTTCTTGGACCCAAGAAAGGAAAATTTTCAGTGCTCATAGCCTAACTCGCATGATTTTCAAATCAAAAATTGAGCAAGTATGTTAATCTAACTCTCATGTTGGGTCAAAACTGTTTTCGTAGAAAACCAAAACAAAAAATGGTCAAAATGATGAACTAGGGGCATAGTTGAGCCAGGCTCCCTGTCTTTCTCTCGATTGTCAATACTTGCCAGAAGGGCGCTCTATTCGCCAGAGGAAGACACAACTGAAGCTGTCAGTAAAGGGCTGAAAGCTCTCAACAACCTCCAAGCAACGAGGTATCGAGCCAAGTGCGAAGCACAAATTGGAATGAATCAAGATACTCCACCCGGAATATCGACTAGACGTCCCGGAAGGAAATAGCCGCAAGCTAATAGTGTAGGGCGTGAACCCACAACTTTCTATTCATCTACCAATCACCCTGGAGAGGGATGGAAAATGAGAGAATAAAGAATAGAGAGGTGTAAGTTGAGAGAAAAGTGAGGAAAAGGGTTTTGAGAGAAAAACCGAGCCTGAGGGCCGAGTGATGTGAGAATCACAAACAAGAAGGGTGGGAAACATACCCGGAGGAACTGGCTCCTCGAGATCTGAGGTCTCTCGTTTCTGTAAACACGTCCGTGTGTCGTGTCTTTTGTTTTGTTTACCTCGACTTTTGTTTTGAGTCTTTTCCGAATGTGTCTCGTTGTGATTAGGTCGTGTACCTTATGTTTGAGTCTTTTTCGCTGTGTTCAGTTGTAGGCTCAATACCCCGGTTTGAAAAACCCTTTTTCAATTTCAAAAATTAATCATTTTGTGTGCTCAGAGTGCTGTTCCATTCTCCACATCCATGCGAAGCAAAAGAAGAAAAGGGAAAATTTGGGGCATCTGAGTGTGCTTCAGCTTCAGCCGATTCTACCTTTGTGTTCCGCCTTGTCAGATTGAACTGTCTGTTCAGGGTTTGCCGTGTGCAAATAAACAGAATACTGTGCTATGGGCTGTGTGTTCAGAATGAGCAGTGGTTTGTTTGAGTTGTTTTGCCGTTGGCTAGTTCATTACTTGGTTATTACAATCCAAATGGTTGGTTTTCAGACAAAAGATCAATCTCATCTACATTGAGGTGTAATATGATACAATGCGATGCAATATATGAAATGTACAAAATATAACACTTTTTCAGACAAAAGTTGGTTTCATTTCATCATCTTTTTCAAGTACAAAGCTTTGGAAACAAAAACCTACCTGCGGCAGTACAAGGTACTCTAGCTACCAGCAAAAAAGAAAAGAAAAAGTACAAAAAAGAAGAAAAACAGCAAAATCTGGATCAATGTCAAAAGGCCTCGGGTCTAGGGGTCCGTTTTCGTCCTCTTCCTGGACGAAGGTCCAGGAGCATCGTCATCAGCATCGTCATCTGAGTCTGAGCCCGAGCCGTCTCCGGTCTCCTCCTCGGACGACTCTGCCTCCGCATCTGCCTCAGCCTCGGACTCATCATCATCATCAGGGACGGGTGCCCGTGAGCTACTCCCAACATGGGTGCGCCCCGCCTTGGTGCGGGGGTATACTCTGCCATCTCCTCCGGTAGGAACAGAAGGTCCAGCTGGACCACCTCCCACAGTAGGGATCTGGAAGGGAGGCTGAAAAGTACAAAAGGCATCAATATACTATGAGCAGTGTATCAGTACAGAATACAGTGTATGAGTACAGTGTGTGAATGCTGTGAGCAGTGTATCAGTACAGAATATAGTGTTTGAGTGCAGTGTAGGAATGCCGTGAGTAATGCTGTGAACAATCTGTGGGCTGTAGTATATCAGATGCCGTGAGGGCTGTGTACCGGGTGTTGTGTTGACAGTATGATGCATCAGATTGTGTAGAGTTTAAGACCGCGGTTGAAGAACATACCGGAATGCCATAGATAGCCAGAAGATTGAGACTCCGCTGGAACATCCCCATCATAGAGGCAGTTAGCTCCAAGGACTGGCAGGTGTACTTGGAGGAAGCCTACAAAAGTATTAGATGCATCAGTATTCTGCGGAATATCAAATAAACTGAAATGAAATGGCAATGCAAGATGCAAGATGCAACATGAAGTACTACATACCGGAGGCAAGCAGTAGAACCCGACCAACTCATGATCAGCCGGAGGGGGAGTAATGGGGATCTGATAAGTCTCCCCACCCTGTCCTCGGCATGTCATCGTAGTGGGCAGTGCTGGCCAACTAGCCCCCCGTCCCCTCTGAGCTCCACTCCTGCCACGGACTCGAGCTGTCCTCGATGTCCCTACCTCTCCTCCTACCCTAGCCGCCGGCGCCGCTGGCCTCTCTCTCTCAGCTCGACGGCCACCGCTTAGAGGCCGCATAATGTAGGTCCGGACGTACTCCGAGTAGTCGCTTATACCTCTGAAGCGGATCGCATCCTAGCCGATCGTGTAGTCGGCCATCTGCTCGGGAGTGAACCTCTCTGTCTCCCTCATGTGCTCAGGAGGGTGAACCGGGACTATCTGCTCCGGTAAACCTAGGGTCTGGCGTAGGAAACGCTCACCCAGGTACCAAGCCCGACAGACCGGGCCCTCCAGCAAGATCCTGAACCGTGCGATCTCCTCAGCACCGACAAACCGTGCCTGAATCTCAGCTGGCAATGGAGCCCAAGGCTGCCAAGTGATCTGAAAATAAAATATAGTTTGTTATCTACTGTCATTGAAAATACAGTGTGAAGCGAAGCTTAAATAAATTCTAAAGTTGAACATACCTCTGCGGAGGTGATGGTGTCGAAGTAGCGGCGGAAGAAGATAAACGTCTCCCGGGGCCTCCGCACGCACCTCACGTCAAAACGGCGCGAGAACGAAACGACGAGAGGGGTCTCCACATCTGGCACGGGCGCAAGCCTCGGAAAGTAGGCATAAACCCACAACTGCAGAGCAAATACCAGTATGATTATCAGATAAAGCAGAATACAGAATAAAGCAGAAATCACAGAGCCGTGTATTGTGCAGTGTATTGTGCAAAGTGTATAGTGTGTGCAGTGTACAGTCAGTGCAAAACAGAGTATGTGTGTGTAGTATACAGTCAGCATGAAGCAGACCGCAGTGTGTGCAGTGTACAGAGTACAGAAAATATAGAATAGAAATGAAAAGCAGAAAAGAAAATGTACCTCCCAAGCTCGCCAGTAAACCCCGAGCAACTGTCCGCTGCAACGGGAGGCTGACCTCATGTATCCGTATAGAGTGGCCAAGGCAGCGCCACCCCAGTCGTAGCACAAGATCCTGGTGACATCCACAAGAGCGTTGAGCAGATAGAGGGGCACGGTGTTCGCCCGATCGGCGAAAATAGTTGTCCCCAGCAAAAACATGAGGAAGCCGCGCGCATAGCGCTCCACCTCCTCCTGAGTCATCGGAGCCTCCTCGACCAAGGCTGGCTGAACCCTGAACTGGACCTCGAACCATGAGTACCTAACGAAGCGGGACACGCGAGAGGCTGCACCTCGCCGAGTAGGTAAATCTGAGCGGCCTCCCACTCGTCCATGTCAGTGTCAAAGGGGATCGGATCACCCCCTACCCCAATGTCGGTGAGCATCGAGAAGTCATAGGGAGTCATCGTCATATCTCCCGTAGCAAAGAAGTGGAAGGAGTTGGTGGTGTCCCACCACCTCTCCACTAGAACAGCAAGGAGAGGCCTGCTCGCAGTGAGGCACGAGAGTCCCCTGCAGAATGCGTCGAACCCGGCCTAGTCCACGATGTGACGGACCGCATCTGGCAGCTCCATGTACCAATCTCGAGCGGCAATGTTCCCATACCCCTGGAAGGCATGGGAATCTCCCTGTTTTCAAGCAAACAATTGCGAAGCAATGCTAAATATACAATTTTGAAAAGGATTCAGAATTGGTAATGATACACCGTGTGTGCACGTGTTCAAATTCAAACAGACATCGGGTGCCGGTGTGCTTACAGTGAACTACAACATGTGATGTGTCAGCGTGTTTGGGTGGTTCAGTACCAATGCAGCGTGTGTGCACGTGTTCAAATTCAAATAGGCATCGGGTGCCGGTGTGCTTACAGTGAACTACAACATGTGATGTGTCAGTGTGTTTGAGTGGTTCGGGGCAAATACAGTGTGCGTGCATGTGTCCAATTCCAACAGATATCAAGTACAAGTGTGTTCACAGTCAACTACAGTATACAGTGTATCAGTGTATCTGAGGTAAGCAGTTAAAGAATGGAATCAACTATGGCAGTTAAAATGTTCTACATTGCAGAAAACAGAGGGAAGAATATACCTCGGAAGCGCCGAAAGACAGATGAGACGTCGGCTCGCGCAGGAGAAGCTCCGGTGGCACGCCCTTGTCAAAACTCTTGAACTGGCGAAGACCGTCAGGAGGTAGCACGTGGATCGCCGGCCGGTAGGTCGCCGGGTCAAATGGACGGATGCTCAAGGGCAAGAGCTCGGCCCCGGGATCCATCTCATGCTCCGGGGGAGTCCCGCCCCGTGGAATATCATCCGCCATGTCCAAAAGTGGTATGAAAATGACAGAGAAAGTGAAAACCGGGTGAGAATGCGAAAAGTCAATGAAAAGTCAACCCCGAGAGGGCGGAAAATGGCCGAAAAAACCGAAGTGTGGAAAAGGTACGGAAATCAAGAAAAACTTGGGGGAAACAAACCCCAAGAGGCGGAAATCGAAAAAGAGACACCGAAACGGAGTTTTGTTTAGATGAAAATGTTCGAAACGTGAAGAACTTCACGAATCAAACGGAGGACGGAGAGAGGAAAATACTCTAGAGAGAGGGAGGGGGAATTTTCGGCCAAGAGAAAGTAAGAAAAATAGGGTTTGAAACCCTATTTTAAAAAACCCAAGGCCAAAAGACCAAATTGCCCCGATTCAGGCAGATTTGGCCGGTCGGCCACACTTTTGGCCGGCCGGCCAAATATTTGGCCGATGGATGGCCGATGACCTCCCCTTATGGCTGGTGAGCCTCCTACAACCTTGTTTGGGTCAGATGTGTAGTTTGGGGCCTTCATTGCTTAAGACAGTACAAGAAAAAGCAGTTCCGAAGCTCAATCGGCCCCTGTTTTGACCTCGGACCAAGTGGGCACCCAAAATTATTTTTCAAAATCGAGCAATTCAGGACACTGACTCAGTGGTCGCTGAAAAAGATCACTTAATGGCATTTAACCTTGCCAAGAGTGTTTGCCTTCCAGCAGACATGGAGCACCACAAACATCTGACCGAACTAAAGGCCATTCGCTCGGACACGAAATCCATGGTGCTTGTAAGTAGCTTTTTCTATTAATCTTTCTAATTTGCACAACTTTCACTTCGGTTTCATTACAAGTCTTCCCCTTCTTTTGATGGCCATGCAGAAGAGCCACATCGCTCATAAGCGTGTGCTGGAACTTCGCAAGACTACAAGGCAAGCCATGGCCGAAGTGACTGAAAAAACTGCCGAGCTAGAACAAGCTAGGAATCAAATAGCCGAGCTAAAATCTGAGAATGGTCGTCTGACCGGACTTGTTAGCTCGGCTGAAGCAGAAAAACAAAAAGCTGCAGCCGTGATAAAAGACAAATACCTGCGCGAATTGGCTAAACTTGAAGGAAAGAAGAACGCCGAGATTGAGAAGCTGAAGAAGAGTGCAGATGACGCCGAGCTCCAGGGTTCCAAGGAGGGGGAGGCGACTTACATTAAAAAATGTGAAGCTGCCAAGGATATCTTCTTCAAATGTGGGTGGAGGGCGGCTGTGGTGCAGCTCAGTCACGGTCCTGAGACCGAGGTCTTCAATGCTCCTGCATACTTCATACCGAACTCCATGGCGGAATATGCTGCTGCCCTTCAGCAACAATTTCTTGAGGATTCAGATAATGAAGAAGAAACCGTGCCTAACGATACCCCGGCTGTCAATGACCCTGTCAATCAGTCAGTTCGGTCGGAGCCAATGGTGGAAAACCTGACCAACGAGCTGACGACTGAAACCGTGCTCCCAGCCGAGACCGAGCTCCCAACCGAGACCGTGCTCCCGTCTGAAACCGGGCACCGGGTTGATATTGACACCGACCTTGATGATCTGTTTAACTAATTTTGTACTTCTCTTTTTGTTGTTTGTTTTTAGTATTTTCTTCTTTTTATTGGACAAAAATGTTTGTAACCGGAGTTAGTCCCAACTATTGTAGCTCTGTTTTTGCTTTTGAATGAAAAACCTTTCATCTTTCTATTCGGTCTGTGCCATACCTGTATTCACTTTGTATACAGACTAACATTTTCTTGCCGAGATAATTATCTTGGTCTTAATCTTGCAATCTAATTATAGCTGCCAACCACTTTTTAGCCGATATCCTTACTTCGGCTGAAGAGTACTAAGAGTTGGTTTAATCCAGCCAACCACTCTTTAGCCGATATCCTTACTTCGGTTGAAGAGTACTAAAAGTTGGTTTAATCCAGCCAACCACTCTTTAGCAGATATCCTTACTTCGGCTGAAGAGTACTAAGAGTTGGTTTAATCCAGCCAACCACTCTTTAGCCGATATCCTTACTTCGGTTGAAGAGTACTAAGAGTTGGTTTAATCCAGCCAACCACTCTTTAGCAGATATCCTTACTTCGGCTGAAGAGTACTAAGAGTTGGTTTAATCCAGCCAACCACTCTTTAGCCGATATCCTTACTTCGGCAGAAGAGTACTAAGAGTTGGTTTAATCCAGCCAACCACTCTTTAGTCGATATCTTTACTTCGGCTGAAAAGTACTAAGAGTTGGTTTAATCCAGGCAACCTCTAAATTGGTTATTCTTGCCAATTTAGAAAAATGTTTGGTTATTCCGACCAAACGTCCTGCAGCCTGGATCCTTATCCTGGGCATAGGGGGGGTGTTGGTTTAATCCAGCCAACCTCTAAGTTGGCTTTTTCCAGCCAACCTAGAGTAAAGTGTTTGGGTATTCCGACCAAACGTCTTGCAGCCTGGATCCTTATCCTAGGCTTAGGAGGGGTGTTGGTTTGTCCGGCCAACAATGTTTACAATGTTCCTAACTCACTAAAACTATCTTTTACAGAAAATAACTTATACTGAAAAAGAATCTACTTGTTTTATTGAGAAAGGAAAAGGAAAATTACATATGCTTGAAAAAAGTTAAAAATAAAATAATTTGAGATTGGCAGTGTTCCACGGCCTGGGAATGGCTTTGCCGTCCTCATCTTCCAAGTGGTATGCCCCTTTTCCTGCTAATCCAACCACTTTGTAAGGTCCTTCCCAATTGGGCCCTAACTTGCCATCTTCTGGTAACATGGTGTTTCCCATCACTTTGCGCAGCACCCAATCACCGATCTTGAATTGCCTTGGATGCACTGTTTTGTTGTATTTCCTGGATAACTCTTGTTGGTATGAGGCAATGTGAACCAGTGCTCTTTCTCTTCTTTCTTTTGCAAGGTCGAGCTCCAATGCTATGGCTTCGCCATTTATTTCTGGATCAAAATTTTCGCTTCAAATTGTGGGGAGGCCAACTTCTAGTGGGATTACTGCTTCCATAACATAGGCTAAGGAGAATGGAGTTTCTCCTGTTGACTGCCGAGGTGTGGTACGGTAAGCCCATAAAACATGAGGGAGCTCTTCTGCCCATTTGCCTTTTGCTTTCTCTAGCCTTTTTTTCAATCCATCCAAGACGAAGGGACGAAGAGGTGAAAGAGATGGCAAACAAATTGGCAGACCTGCAATCGGTTGTCAATTTTATGATGCAAAATAACGTTATGCAGCCATCATACCCACTGCAGGACACGCCGATTCCAGCGGCCAATGCCCAGAAGGGAGGGCAAAAAGCAATCCCAGATGCCCCCCAGCACACCAGGAGTGAAAGACACTCTCACCGGCCTTCAAGGGAGGTCGGAAGAGGGGAGTCAAGGAAGGAAGAGTCACAAAGGACACAACGCACCAAGAAGGCCGACCCCAAAGAACATCGGCATGTTCAAGGGCAGGTACTGTGCTTCGACACAACTCATGAAGAGGGGTCGAAGAGGACTCACCATGAAGCTGAAAGTAGTGCACCAAAAAGACTGAAAGCAGGAGATAGTCGAGCTCTTGGGCGGACAAAGGAGGACTTAAGAGATTACCTCAAGAGGAAGCAACAGAATGCCTACGCTGAGGTGACCTCCCTAGATAAGCCGAGGACACCATTCTCGGTAGAGTTGGATAGGTTTGAAGCGCCGAAGAGATTCAGTATGCCGAGGTTCCAAATATATGATAGTAGGTCAGACCCCAACTTCCACGTTGGATTGTATTTGAACTCAATGGCATTGTATAATGGGAACGAGCTATTGCTCTGCAAAGTGTTCCCCTCATCCTTCGGGGAGATTGCATCAAATTGGTTCCACAAATTACCAAAGGGAAGCGTGAAGACTTGGGAAGGCCTGGCCGAGATGTTTGTGGCCAGGTTCATGACAAACAAGCTACATCCATTAAGGGTGGACGCATTGATGGCTCTGAAGATTAGCAAGGATGAAGGCCTTAGGGCCTATGCAAAAAGATACTATGAGGTGTTCAACCGAATACCAGAATGTAACCAAGAAGTGGCGGTCGTGTCTTTCAAGAACGGCCTAAAAGACAACTGTCCACTACGGAAGTCTTTGGCAAAGACATTGCCAAAAAGCATGGAAGAGCTCATGGTGAGAATCGAGAAGTATGCCAGAGCCGAAGAAGACATATCGGGGACCAATGAAACAAAGCAAGAGAAAGAAAACGGCTCGCCGAAGCGAGGCCGAGGTAACAATGGATCGAGCAAGCAAGAAACAGAACTGAGGGCTGCACAGGCAGTGACTACTGTGTTCCGAATCCCAATTCACAAAGTCCTGGAACAAATTCGGAATCAACCCTATTTCAGAGCACTAGCAAGGGCACCAGGAGAATTTATGAGAAGAAACCTTGGTAGGCATTGTGCTTACCATAATGAAGATGGGCATATGACTCAGGGCTGTAGAGCCCTGAAAACACACTTAGAAGACCTGGTGAGGCAGGGCCATCTGAGAGACCTTGTCGATGAAGCTAGGACAAGAGAAGAGCAGGCAAGACTGCCTCAGGCACCAGCAGCTCCCCCTCTCCCGGCACAGCAACCTCAGGCAGGAGGACCTCGGGTAATTAATGTAATCCACTCAAAGGTCAATGAGAACAAGATTAGGGGGGAGACCCAGAAGGTAAAGCACTTGCAGCACGTCTACCAAGTCGGGAAAAAAAGACATCGGGTAGAGAAGTGCTAAGGACCAGTAGTGTCCTTTTCTGAAGCCGACCTTGAGATGGTACAGCATCTGCACAATGATGCCTTGGTAGTATCCCTCTAGGTTAGGGAATGCCAAGTAAAACGCATCCTGATTGATCAAGGCAACTCTTGTGACATCATGTACGTCTGATGTTGCAAGGAGCTCGGCCTTCACCCAGACGATATGGGCCAATCCAATAGCCCGATGGTCGGGTTCAATAGAACGCCGACATGGCCACTGGGAACAACCAGCTTGGAGGTGCAGGCAGGCACCAGGAAGATAACAACAGAGTTCACCGTAATCGACACACCCTCCCCTTACAACATCATTTTGGGAAGGCCATGGTTGCATGCAATGGGGGCTGTTCCCTCAACATTGTATCAACTATTGTGGTTCCCAACAGAACATGGGATTGAGGAGGTCAGAGGAGATCAGCTACAGGCAAAGAATTGCTCCATGGCAGCAATGAAATCCACCTGCAGTATACGAGAACCAGAAAAGGCAGAGATCGAAAAACAAGGACATGGAAGTCCTAAAGGACGTCGGCAAGGAGCCATCAGAGAAGAGTAAAGAAACACTGAAGAAAATCCCCGTCCAGGAGGGGGATGAAGAATGCTTCTTTCTTCCCAGCTCGGGCTTAACCGAAGATGAGGGCAAAGAGTTGCCAAGGCCTTGGAACATTTATAATTTAAAATTTTTCTATCACTAGAATCTTCTGTTCTTTTGTCATTTGCCGAAGTAAATAAATAAAGTTTCAGCTTAATTTATCTGTTTGTACACTCATGACCGATCAAGATACTTGACGATTGTTTCTGACATACATGAATAATGAGAACCCAAGTGAAACTTAGGTTCACATTAGGGGACAGAGAGAAGACAAGCGATGTTTAACACTTGTTGAAACTTGAGAAAAGTTTACAAGTTAAACCGATATGATGTTTACTTGTTGAAACTTGTGAAAAGTTTACAAGTTAAACCGATATGATGTTTACTTGTTGAAACTTGAGAAAAGTTTACAAGTTAAATCGATATGATGTTTACTTGTTGAAACTTGTGAAAAGTTTACAAGTTGAAGACTAAGGTTAAGCACTTGTTGAAATTTTATGAAAAATTTACAAGGTGAAACCAAGCTTACGCCGAGAAAGATACTTGGGTATTTGCTGAGGTAAAATCATCAGTTGTATAACCGAGGTGTGTCACCCCGAGAAGGTTGCACAAGGATTGGAGTGTATTAAAGATATGCAAAATATTCTAAGTATGGAGGCATACAAGGCAAGCATGCAAGTATTCAAAAGCAAAAGAGTTGTTGTATTAAAAACACATCAGCAATGTGAAGAAGTTTACAGTACTTCAAAAAAGAAAAACAAAGTACAAAAAAAGGAAGGAAAAAACATAAGGCTAAGACTTCTCAGCAGTAGCAGTTGGTTGAGTTTGAAGTTTAGACGATTGTTGGGAAGACATCTCAGTAGCCTTATCCGCCACGAGCTCGGCGTCAATTTCTGCAAGGGTTTCATTTAGGCTCTTATCGACAAGGGGAACGTTGGCCAATGCCTTCTCAGCTACAGCATCTTCAGGAACCTCCTCACCATCCTCATCTTGAGTCAAGTCTAGGACTTGCTCATTCAGAGAAAGGGACTTAGTCCCAGTAGTCTCTTTTGATTTCCTCACCAAAACTTCCTCCTCAACCTCATCCTCAGAATCAGACTCATTGTCAGATTGATTGGGAGGTGGAGTTAGAGGGAATGGCAGGGGAATGGCATCGACATTCTTAAAGGAGGAGTCCTCGGGGACATCAAGTTTCTTCAGCAAGGTCATCCAACCAAGGGTGAAACCCTTGTTGCATGCTTGCTTGACTTGCTTTTCGTAGGCCTCCGTAACATCGTCCATGCCCTGAGCATACGCCTTCTCATCGGCATCTTTGATTTCGGCCTCTTTGGTGGCCAAGGCGTCTTGAAGCTCCTTCTAGGCCTGGGCCACTTTTTCCTCGGCCTCCTTCAGCTGGGCTTGAAGGACTTTATTTATCGCCTCAGCAGCGCCAACCTTCTCTTCAGCTTCATCTCTGGCTTTAATAATGACCTCGGCCTGATCCTCCAGGGTCTTCATTTTTGATTGCAAGTTTTTATTAGTTTTCTGAAGTGTGGAGACCTCCCTCTTCTTCTTGGCTAGCTTCTCACGGTTCTCAAAAGATTGTATTGAGAAAGAGTGGGCATGCTGGACGGCCTAAAAGAAAACAGAAGTATTAGAAAATATTCAAATAAAGAAATGAAGAGAAAGACAGACAAATTACCAAGTAAAGATACTTACCTGAATAGATCGCTGGAGCATCAAAGCATAATTTTCGTACTCACTCAACTCGACGTTCCGGTCGAGATCGCCGGGAAGAAGTAGAGCAGTACTGAGGGCAACACTGACGTTGATATCATTGGCACTATCGCTAGCCATAACAGGCTTATCTTCCAGGGTAATCTCGGGGGTCCAGGGGGCATCAGGCTTTTTAGACCCCGAGGTCGTTGCAGAGGATGACCTCGGCCTTTTGGATTTGGTAGATTCGGATGGAAGTGTTTCAGCGGACCTCTTCATGGGGACAGAGGCAGTCTTCTCACTCGGAGCCAGTTTGGAAATTGGCAAGGTATCCTCAGAATCGATCTGAGTCACCTTTGCCTTGGGCTGAGCCTTTTTGATTCGTTTTGGCTTTGGTGGAAGCTGGGTTTGTGTTGGTTGTGCAGCAACGTCAGAAGGAATGCTGGCCAAGAGGTCTTTTGCAACTGGTTTTGGGTGACCCATCTCGGCAGAAGAAACTGTTCGGCGTCGACGGCGGCATTGGGATGTTGGAATCAAGTATGGAGCCGAGGTTGACGGTTGCTCAGCTGGATCAGAGGTTGATCCTTGGTCTGTCCGAGATGTGGACGCGGTTTGTGGAGTTATGGCAGAGGGTGGAGAAAGGCTTTTCTTCTTCCTCCTAGCGACGTCAGGCAGAGCTGACTTGTATGTTGGAATAAAATTGAGAAGCAGAGGCGTCTTCCGTTTATGGACTAGCAAGTCCAAAAGTTTCTTCAAATCCTTGCTGGGAATGAAGGATTGGCGAAAGTTTTTTGATGGCTTAGGAACAGCTGCAAGAAAAGCAGACATTAAGAAATAGATAAAGTATGAAAGAGTTTAAAAAACAAGTAGGTATGAATGCAGGGCTCTTACCATTACCCTCTGCAAAGACTGATCGAGGGAGAGGGAAGAGATGGAGGTCTTCATTTGGGGCGAACTCCCAGTTCCCCGAAGTAATGAAATAATCGTCCCCAGCTCCCTTGTTGGAGTCAGGGAGGTTGGCAACGATTTTGTATTCAGTGGACCTCGGCTTGAGGTAGTAAACGTAGCTGGTGTCTTTTTTGAGGCCACACATAGTGTAGCAATATTGGATGTCGGCTAATGTGATCCTACCGTTTTCTTGTTTGGCTAAAGCTATGATACCATTGATGGTTTGATAGGAATTGATGGAAAGTTGTATTGGGTTCAACTTGTAATAATGAAGTATTTCACGGAAAAGGGTGTTGATTGGGAGTCGAAGTCCACACTCAATGAAGGCTACCACAAGGAAAGGCATGGAGTCATCAGTAGGCATGATGGAGTCATCATCCCCAGCCAACCTCAGAT
Source organism: Camellia granthamiana (assembly GCA_036172215.1). Lineage (NCBI taxonomy): Eukaryota > Viridiplantae > Streptophyta > Magnoliopsida > Ericales > Theaceae > Camellia > Camellia granthamiana. The sequence continues at coordinate 37,828,162 of CM069907.1, read as the reverse complement.
GGACGTCGGCTGGGATTTCAAACTCTTGTCTAAAGAATTCTAGTTTGGATGGGGTGTCTACCCTATGTTTCCACATACCCATGATATCGGCTTAATTGAAGATGTTGGATTTCAGAAATACTGTAAACTGAAAGGGTTATTGGGACCTCGGCAAACACTTAGGTAAATGCAGGTTTCAGTTTTTTCCTAAATTGTGGGTTCTACAGACAAATCCCAAACCTAAGTCTATGGAAACGAAGATTGAAGGCACAAATCTGGAAAAGACGCAAAAAACAGAAAACAAGAACAAGTTTCAGAATCAAGAACAGAGATGGACTATCAAGAACATAGTGAGTACAAGGGGTACAAGGTCAAGAACAGTGGCAAAAGTGCAAGAAAATGGTGAACAATGCGTGTATTCAAGACATGGGCAAGGGCAAAATCGTGGAATAAACACACTCAGATATGAGATTCACAGATCGAATGTTTAACTAGTAGTAAAGAGCATTAGAGAATTGAAAACGAAAGGAACAGTGGCTTACCAGAAAAAGTGAAGCCGGTATGAAGATCGCCGAAGTCAGGCGGCGGTTACAGAAGTAACAGAACGGCGAAAGCTTCACCAAGAGGGAGGAATGAAGGCAGTTGCAGAGCTTGAAGTCTGGAACAATGGTGGTTTCAAGAGAAAAAAGTAAGAGAGATAAAAAGCAAGAGTATCGAATGAAAAGTGAAGAAATGAAAGAAGAGGGAAAATTTTTTGTTAAAACCTGAAACGACGGCAAAAAAGAGCAGTTAATACACCTAGAGCAGCGAATGCGTCAGACGGCGCACACAAGCACAAGACGGCTTACAGGCGCGTCACAGACACGATCCAATGAGGATAAGACGCGTGAATGAAGCGATTGAATAGTGATGCATGATAGCTCATACGAGTGAAGGAATTCACTAGGAATTCTTGTTCTTTAAGGGAGGCATGTCGGCCTTAAAACAATGATGTTGGCTAAAATGATTTAAGCCGACATACTGGAAGGAGGCACCGATATAGGTTCCATCACCTCAGAATGCCGAGGTAATAAAACCTAGGTGGCAGTTGTGGGGATATATTTTTTAGTACCAACACGTGGCAAGGTGACGCTGACGTGTCAGCCAAGGTGCCAGGTGTCCTGGTCATGACGCCGAGGTGATCTCGGCATGGCCGAGGTTATCTCCGAAGATATCGGAATCCGAGATAAGCGGATAAGGGACAAGAGTCCTACAATGAGGAAAGACTTCAAGCTGGATAAGGATAATGATCTTAGGGAGTATAGCCTTATCTCTTGAGGAGTCCAAAGTAAGCACTGAATGGGAGTCCATAGAAGTCAGGCTTCTATCGGGACTAGGATTGAGTTAACTATAAAAGAGAGGCACCCCCGTGGGTCTAAGGTACGCAATTTATATTCTGAATAGTGAGATTCATACTATTGATTATCTTTGAGAGATATACTGACTTGATCGTCGGAGTGCCCCCGGGTGGACGAACCACCGCTGGAATCTTCTCTTTTTGTTGCAGGTTAGCCAGGTGTCATCTATTCTGCCAGTGCTCTCCTACTGAATACTAAGTTGGCAGTGTGGTCAAATTTTCACCCACACATATATATATATATATTTTTTGAAAATGCATACAAAACAATATGATATACTTGATAATTGATAATGCATTATGGAAGTATGAATGAACTCAACAAGAGAAGGGCCTACCTTGCATGTTTTAGATTTAACTTGTTTTGCATTATCTCTTGCTATCTTCTCTTTATATATCCTCATTGCCCTATGCTCACACATTGAAAGACCTCTTGAATGCATGAAAATTTTCCCTCCGTGAATAATGAAGCCTTGCATGTCTAAGTAAGAAAACCCTCTCAACCCTCTCATTTTTTTTAATTGATGAAATTTTCAGATTATATTCATATGATAAAATGACTAAACTTATAGATAGAAATTTTTATATATATGTATATAAATTTTGTGATGTGTATATCAAATATTTGAAGATATTGATAGTCTTAAAGTCATGGTATTATTGTGGAAATAGGCTTGCATGTGTAGTTTATACCATTAAAGAGAGGATTGAAGATTTTATTTGGCCTTTAAATCTGTTAGAAAATTTGTACGAATTTTTGGACAATTTTATACTCCAAATTTGAAGATGATTTCTTCTACAAACTTGTTGGGAATGATATCTAGTTCATCTAGGAATATTTGCAACAATTATTGAGCTTTTTACAAATTTATACAAATTTTTACTTAAATCTGAAATTGTAAGACAAATTTTACTATATGTTTGAAAATTTATTAAAAATTCTATATTAAGCCAAACCTAGTAAGTTCTAACTAAAAGATGAAATTTGAGAAGTCTAATTTCAAAATGAATTTTTATTTATGGAGTTGATCTATGAATTTAAGTATGGAATTAATTTAAGAAAATGTGATAAATCTGTGTCATAAAATTTCTGAAACTTTTACAGAATTATTTATAAACTTTTGGAAAATTCTTTTTGAAAAATGACCTAAACATCTTTATTGAATATTCTGTACATTTTCACGAATTTTAGAATTGTATAAATAATTTATTTATAATTTTTATTACCTAAGGTATAACTTGAAAATTTCTGGATAGGTTTAAGATCATCACTTCAATTATTTATTTGGATAAAAATCAATTATTGTGTTGGTCTAATTCATCAAATATTGTAAATTAGTAATCCATGTATGGGTGTATTGTGGTTTATTTAATATTGTACTAGTTTAATCTTGTAAATTAAAAATCCATGCATGTATGTGATTATGATTTATTTATTTTTATATCTAAATTATTATTTCATACCATGGTTTAAATTAATTGTTTATTTAATTTTTGTACATTGATTTATTATTGTGTGACCTGTGTAATATTTTATGTTAGAAATTTTAATGAGTTGGTATACCATTATTGGTGACTAAAATTTGAATTGTTGTGAATTCGACAAATAAAGAAACACAAAATCGAACTGATGATACATTAAAATTTAAAAGTAATGGGGTGAGCCCGGTTTAGAATCTTGCACAAGTGAGTTACGAACCCTAACATGGCACGGGAAGGTATTTCGGCTCTTATTGGTGTAGGCGATATAAGATTGGTAGTGCGGGTGTCACAACATAGACTGTTCCCTTGGGGCAGACCGTGATGTCACGACTCGGGTACGTAATCTTGGTGCGTGGGCATCATTGGTAGTCACAGCAAGTAACGTTTGAATATTTGACCAAAGGAGAGTCAGAATTGCCGTGGCCATTGCTTAGCGATTGAGTGGAGACAGTGCTCCGGGAGGAGTTATTTAAATTTATCTGATAAACTAAATCTATGAGGATTTAAAAAGAAAGGTATGCATTTTCCTTATGATGAAATACTGCTTCCGTTTGCCCTTTTTTTATTATTTATTTATTATTATTATCTATTGTTAATATTTCAACTGATAGCATTCCTGTTATGCTCATTAAATGCTACTTGTTATTCTGTTACTACACATTATTCATTAATTGTGAGTATTATTAGCGGGGTGGGTATTTTCAAGTTGTAGTATCTTATTGAGCTCATCGCTCATTGGCATTCCCCTTGCCCTGGCGTTTTATGCCAAGTACTGAAGAAACCGAAGGGAACACAGAGGCCTTGCAAGGCAACATTCAACCTTGTTAGCTTAAAGAGTGTCCAAGTTCCATGAACTATTTTCTAAATTTTCTAGTTTTTTTTTTTGTTTTTTTTGTTTTTATATATATATTGGTGTTATTTTATGTACTAAGACTAAGTTGTAATTTAAGAACTTACAATTTCTGGGTTGTTAATTAATGGATGTTGGTAATATTGGTGGCATTATTGATTTTAAGTTCTAAATCTTAATATGATGTCCTTAAATTTTGGGGCGTCACAGCGGTGGTGGCGGCATGGTTGTGGTGGTGGTGGTGGTGGCAGTGGCGGTAGTGTTGATGGTGGTGTTTATGGTAACAATAATAATGGTGATGAAAGCGGTGGTAGTAGTGGTGGTGGTGGTGGTGGTGGTAGTATTGATGGTAGTGTTTATGGCAACAATAACAATAGTGATGAAAGTAGTGGTAGTGGCATGATGGTGGTGATGGTGGCGGAGGTGGTAGTGTTGATGGTGGTGTTTATGGCAACAATAACAAAGTGATGAAAGTAGTGGTAGTAGTAGTAGTGGTGGTGGTATGATGATGGTAATGGTGGTGGCGGTGGTAGTGGGAGCTATGGCGTGGTCATGGTCGTGGTGACTGTGGCATAATTGTGGTGGTTGTAGTGATATGATGGTAGCGATAGCGACACCGTTGATGGTGATGGTGGTGGTAGTGATAGCGGTAGCGGTGGTGGTAGTGATGGTGGTGGCATGATGGTAATGGTGGTGGTAGTGGTGGCGGTGGCATAATAATGGTGGTGGTGAGTTTATAATAATATATATATCGACGATTATGTTTAGTATTTATAAATTCCGTCAAAATGAAATAAGTTTATTATGACTTTAAATTTTAACTTACATTTTAAGTACTTAAATTTTTAAGTGATATCAATTGTGATTATTAAACGAATTTAATTGATTATCACTTAATATATTCAGTTTTAAGTATTAAATCAAATTATCAAAGACTCTCGAAGTGAGCCTCTATAATTTTGAGATAATTATCGATAATATTATTAAAATAAAGAAGTTTTAAAAATTATAGGAAGAGCGGTCAGCCCCTCTCATCTTTTTAGGTCCATCTTTAAGGGGAGAAAATTAAGGTGAGTCTCTATAGAGAATGGTAAATTGAAGAGAGAGACCGACAAGAGATTAAAAAGGTCGGTTATTACAATGGGAAATTGAAGAGAGAGACCGACAAGCGATTAAAAAGGTTGGTTATTACGATTTGTAGAGAGAGAAAGAAAAGAGAGAAAATGTAAAAGATATATATAGGGAAATTGTATTTTAGTGGAGTAGTAGAAAAAAATTATTCGTAGTGTAATTTTTTTTCCTATTGCTCCATGTAAGCAATTTTTCCAAAGATAATATGAGGATCTTTCGAAAGAAAGAACCAGTAGTACAACAAAATGCACATTCGGCGGCCAAAATTGGCGACTAAACAAAATTTAGTCGCCAAAAGTTGTAGAATTGGCAGCTAAAAATTTTTTTAGTTGGCAAAAGTAAAATATTTAGCTACTAATTTTTTTTAGTCGGGGTATATTGGTTTTTGGCGACTAAAAAAAATTTAGTTGCTAAAAATGCTAGAATTGGCGACAAAAAAAAATTTTAGTCGTAGTATATTGAGTTTTGGCTACTAAAATCATTTTGTCGCTGAATGAAAAATAAAAAATTATTTTTTTACCTTTGGGGACCAAAATTTTGGTCGCCAAAAGTTTATTTTCAGCAACAAAAAAGAATTCTAGCCGCCGAATATTAAGTTTTGGCTACTAAATCATTTAATCGCTGAATGAAAAATAAAAAAATAATTTTTTACCTTTGGTGGTCGCCAAAAGTTCATTTTCAGCGACAAAAAAGAGTTTTAGTCGCCAAAGAATTAAAATTTTTTGAGGGAGACATTTCAAATAGTTTAGAGGGATTTATAAAAGACTTTCAGTGACTAAAAATATATTAGTCGCTATTACTCAATCTTTGGTGGCAAAATATTTAGTCGTTACATATTATTATTTGGCGACAAAAAATTTATTTAGTCGCTAAAGGACAGTTTTAGAATTTGTTTTAGAGGGAAACAAATTATTTTGGCGCCAAATATATTTACACTCTGTTCTGTCTCTTACACACACACACACACACACACACGCGCGCGCACACACACACACACATACGATATACACTTCTGTCTCAAACACTACCAAACCTCACCCCCACTCACCACCAGCGCTTACCACCGGCGCTCGCCACCGTCGCATTTCACAGGTATTTTTCTCTCTTTGTTGCTCTCGGGCTCTCTTCCTCTCAGTCGCTCTCAGTCTCTCTCCCTCTCTGTCGATCTTGTTCTCTCTCCCTCTCTGTCCATCTCGGCCTCTCTCTTTTTCTCTCTGTCCCTCTCTTCCTTTCTCTATTTCCCCATTTCTCACACTTGCACTAAATATGCTAATTGTTTAATTGTGTGTTGATTTTCTCTCGGTCTCTGTTTCTCATTCTTTGCCCATCTCCTTAATTTTTTCAATTGTAGAAACCCTAGCCTATTTTTTTTTTTTTAATCCAACATTTTTGTTTGCTATTTGGGGCTTTTATTATTCTTTGTAAATATTTTTTTCATATCTAACATTTGTATTTCATAAAAAAGAATTATAATTTTAACACCTTATTGGACAAAAATTCATACTCTTGATTCAAGTTCTTTCCAATGAATTTTCAATTACTCTTGAGGCGATCAATTGGAAAATTCAATAAGTTTGCAAGTTCTTTTTGTGTTTCTGTTGCTGAATTTGTTACTTTAGTTTGAATGTGCCTATAAATTTCTTGGTTTCTATTTGAAGTTGGATGTAAGTTTTGATTTTTCCTCTTAGTTAGATAAATTACTATCCTGTTTATTTTTTTATTTTTTAGTAATGTAGGCAAATTTTAGGTTGATCGTAAACCCAAAAATTTTGGTTCATTGACATGTGTACAGTTGATCCATCAAAATACTAATTAATTTTATAGGTTTGAGAAATTAATTTTGTTGAAACAGAGCAACCTAAACAGAAATGTACCCAAGAACAGTATTTGGAAACAATTTGACTATAAAAAGGATGAGCAAATATTAATCTGGCTTGATATGTGTTTCCTATTTTGTTGTGATTTTGCTTTTGTTCTTTCACGACTCTATGGTGTAATGTGGCTTGGCCTAAAAGCTTTGTTGCTCTATTTTAAAGAGAGAATTTTAGAGATTGAAGGTTTCTCAATTATGATAACATCTAGCATGCAGCGATAGAAAAGCGATAGAGAGAATTTAAGAGATTCAAGATTTCTCAACTAAGGAAAGAAAATCTCAGACAAGCATTAAAGAGTGTATTCAAAAAAGGGATTCAATGTCTGTTTTTAATTGTACATCTATTAGCATATTTAGTGCTTCTTTTGACATGCCCCAAACCCCAATTTGTGGGGACCAATACTAATTGATGATAGGTCTAAACAATGGGAACACAATTGTTTATTATATTGATTTTGGCCTTTCCAGATCATGAAGTAAGTGATAGTGTTAATTCGTTGTTGCTTGGTTATCTACATGCTTTACAACTTTCATTCCTAGAACACATGAGAGTGCAATATCAAAGCTTCTTGTCTTTATGAAGTCCATATCTATCAAATTCTAAATTATTTATTGAGCCCTAAGTGTTGCCCATGTAGTAGTAGTAGTATAGCGAGAGGCTTTTGACACAACTCATTTTGATCAATTATGATGAATGAAAAATCGATGGATTAAAAGCTTCAAAGATTTAATCCAAAATCCTTATACTAATGTAAATCTGAACATCAAAGAAGGTAGACACACCAATGTAGGGAACGTGAGGACCAAATCTGGAATAATAAAGACAATTGGCAGCTAGAAATCGAATGCAATAATTAATGTTTCTAAAGTAAAAAGGATCATTTGCAAGCTGTTTATTTTTGACCATTTATAATAATGCCAAGGTGGTATATTTCTTTGTTACAACTATGGGAAGTTGCAATAGTCCAAAATGCCAAATGGTTTGAAGTGTCCAAATATTTATTTTTCTTATGGTTTTTCTACAATACTATAAAAAGACAATTCTCTGTGCTTCTGGAGATGACTGCTAAACTAGGATTCTTGTGACTTGGAAAAAATATAATATTTTAGTAATCAGCAGGCATGTGACACTGTCTCTTCAGTGGGATCATAATATTTTATATAATCAAGGTTATCTTTGATGGAAGTAATAGAGGAATGCTTGAAAATCTGTATTTAAGGGTTGGTTCTTTTGTTTATTCATTTATTTAGTAGACCTTTTAAGTGACACCTTCCATTTTATTTCCTAAATTACTTAGAGGGTCAATTTGTCTTACTCTTCAGGAATAGTGTGAAATGGGTACGAATAAAATGATGAATTTAACATGTTAACAATGTCAAGCCTTGAGATGCTAAAATGATCACACTCATGATATGGGATGGAATCGCTGCAAATGCCAAAAAAATAAGATGGGGTATTTTAGGGGTGAGCATGGTCCGGATTGGACCGGATTGGGGTAAAACCAGGACCAATTCGTTATTTACGGTTCCTGAAAAATTGGAATCAATCCAATCCGTTTAAATCATGGAACCAATCCATTTAAATATGGATTGGATCGGTTTAGGACCACGGATTCACATAATTAAATAACAAATATATATATATAACACTTTAATTTCATAAAAACATAAACATAGCGTTATATTAGTTCCGCAATAGCAACATGTCTTTCTATAATAGCGACATACCATTCTAGAATTTAAACAACTATAAGATAATTGGTTTCACCATAAGTATTTAGACCATTACAAATTAAAATTAAAAACTAACAAACAAAAGTAATAAAAAAAGATATTATGTGGGTTTAGGTTTGAGTTTATGTTTTATATGGAATAAGAGAAGATACTATGGGGAAGGATGTATAATAAAAATATAGACTATTTGTATACGGTTCGGATCGGTTCCAATCTGGAACCGTGGTGTTCAATCCGGAACCAATCCGTGGACTACGAATTTTTAATTCTTCAATCCGGAACCGAACCACGGATTCAAAAAACCAATCCAAACCTATCGGATTGGACTGGACTGGATCGGATTACGGATTTCACGAATTCCATGCTCAGCCCTAGGGTATTTTGTGTTGTTTTTAGGGCAAAGTGGTTTGATTAATTTTCATCTTATTTCAATATTATTTTGATCGTTTTGTCAGCCCTCTCGTACTTAGCTAGTGACAGTACCAATGGATGCATCATGCTCATATTGGTTTTCATTAGCGTCTCCCTCCAATTTTATCAGGAAAATGGCCCGAATATTCCTCTAGAATATACAGTCTCATTTTAGTTACACTCATGAGCATGTTTAACATCTCAACATAGGCTAACCCTACTGCATATATACATTAAAAGGGCAACTTCGAACTGAAAAATATAGTGAGAGATTAGAAATTTTTAGGGATAAAATTTTTAAAGAAGCAACATGGTGTTTGGAAGATGGAGTACAACATCTAAGTTAGATATAAAATATTCAGCCATTCAAGGCACCTTAATAATACTGTATGTTGTGGTGCATCTTCTTCTCAGCCAATGTAAAAATTTTCAGGCGCAGGGTCATACATTTGGTCACTTGTTTAAAGAGGAAGCTTGGAGACCCACCGAAGGCTGTGGCATAGTTTTGAAGTTATTGATTTTTTTTAATTCCATATATAGTTTCTATATAAAGTACATTTATAACAAAATTGATTCATTTTTTATAACTGTAGTTTTTCTAATATATGCATTGAGGCCTTTCAAAAAAATGAGAAGAAATTAGGTAGTTTGGAGAAGTGATAAGAAGATCAGTGGTTCCTTTTTGGTGATTGGGAAGCTATTGGTGGTGAAGGTAGTGCTTAGTTGTTCAACCGTGGGATAGATGTATGAACAGTTCAATATGAATGTGAAACTATGAGACACTAAAAATATGCAAAAATAATGTCCAGACTTGCAGGTAAAAGACATTATATACAATGAATTTTCATGTGGATTTTGTTATTGTTTGTAGATCCAATTGTTCTAATCATAATGAGGAATATGACAGGTGGGTGAGTCTAAATTTGTGTTTGAAGCTAGAAAGAACCATAGAGAAAAAGGAGCTTCTGGTCTTGAGCACATTGAAATGGAGAATGCAAGCAGTCACCCCATTCTCTTTCATAGACAATTTCCTTAGAAAGATTAATGCTTATAAAGTTTTTCCAAGATCTTCAATATTTAGATCAACCCAACTCATATTGAGCATAATAAAAGGCAAATTCTCACTCACTGTTGAATAATGAAACTTTAAATAGTTACACATTTGAAAAGAAACTCAGTGTGATTTTATTTTCGGAATCTATTTTGTTTTATGGGATATTGGCGCTCCCTGTTCGTTACATGGATAAAAAAAAATAGAGGGAAGGAAGAGAAAAGTATAATTTTTGTGTTCAACTTCTCAATGGAAAGTAGGTTAGATATTAAAATAGTTAATAATGACAAAAACAGACATAAATAGTTAATAAGACAAAATGTTACATCCAAACTATAATAATTTTACTTTTTCTCTGACAACCATCAAATCAACTAAAAAAAAAAAAAAAAATCAACCAACTTCCCAAACACAACTTAATTGAAAAAGGGCGTTACGGGGCGAAACTACAAAATAGCCCCCGAACCACTGTATGAATGTCATGGCCAGCTTCGCCCTGACAAATAGGACCTGTCACAACTGACGGAATGTAATTTGGACCTGTAGGTTGAGAGTTAGAGCCGAAAACGCCTTAAACTTAATCGAAAAATGGCGTTTCGGGGGCAAAAATTCAAAACAGTCCCTGAACCACCATGTAGTTGTCATGAACAGCTTTCCCATGACAAATAGAACCTATGACAATAGACGGAATGTAATTCGGACCCGTAGGTTGAGAGTTAGAGCCAAAACTGCCTTAAACTTAATCGAAAAAAGGGCGTTAAGGAGGCGAAATTGCGAAACTGCGAAATAGCCCTCAAACCACCATATGGATGTCATGGCCAGCTTTACCGTGGTAAATAGGACCTGTCACAACTGACGGAATGTAATTCGGACCTGTAGGTTGGGAGTTAGAGCCAAAAACGCCTTAAACTTAGTCGAAAAAAGGCGTTACGGGGGCGAAAATTCAAAACAGCTCCCGAACCAGCATGTGGCTATCACAAACAGATTCCCTATAAAAAATAGGACTTGTGACAATAGACGGGATGTAATTCGGACCCGTAGGTTGGGAGTTAGAGCCAAAAACTTAATCGAAAAAAGGGTGTTAAGGGGGTGAAATTGCGAAACAGCCCCCGAACCACTGTATGGATGTCACGGCCAACTTTGCCTTGACAAATAGGACCTATCACAACTGACGGAATGTAATTTTCACTTGTAGGTTGGGAGTTAGAGCCAAAAACGCTTTAAACTTAGTCGAAAAAAGGCGTTCCGGGGGCTAAAATTCAAAACAACCCCCAAACCATCATATGGCTGTCATTGATAGCTTCCCTCTAAGAAATACGACTTGTGACAATAGATGGAATGTATTTCAGACCCATAGGTTGAGAGTTAGAGCCAAAATCGCCTTAAACTTAACTAAAAATGGACGTTTACTTAAATGATCATTTAAACTGATATAGTTCATATGAAAAGTCCTTGTAGATTCCATATTGGGGCTTGTCTCCTATTTTCCATGCATGAGTTTCTGTTTTAAGTGATTTTTTCTGTTGCAGTGTACTTTATTTACAAATTTCTGGTCAAATTTCCAACAGGTTTCTATTAAGGATCACTTTTGACATACAACATTAATCAAAGAAGAACAGCTTCGTCATTATTTACTATAATTTCATATGATTTTAGACCTTTTTAAAAAAAAATTAATAATACTAATAAATATGAAAATATGGGATATTGCTGACATTAAAAAAAATTAATAATAATAATAATAATTTTTAAACTTGGCCTGACATTAACCATTAAGGAACAAGTCCCATTAGTCATTGTTTTGACTGATGGGTTAACTAGTTGAACCATCATATGCAGAAAATTGTTGTAAATTTTAAGAAACATATGAACCTTAGATAAATATAAGGTCAAAAGAATCTGTGCACGCGTGCATGTGTTCATTTTTACTCAAACTTATCTATTTACTTTGACAACTTTCTTTAGCGTTTTTGGGTCAGTTTTGGTTATTTTTATAATTCCTTTAAGATTCTTATTTGAACTAAAATCACTTTTTACTTTATGTTAGCCAACTTTCTGATAAGAAATCATTTAGCTGTCTGTTTATGTGGTGCTCTTCTCTATAGCTTTCACTACCAACTAGGAGCTCCCTTAACTTGGAGAATGAAAATTTTCTTTCAGAAATTCTGAATCAGATTTCACATGCATTAACTTATTATTTGGCACTCAATCAGCCCACTAGGAATGTTTATGGCTTTACCATAGTTATAGCTGAATACGGCCTAAACTTGAAACAGCCCTTGAACCACCATGTGGCTCCCACAAACAGCTTCTCCATGACCAATAGGACTTGTGACAACTGACGGAATGTAATTCGGACATGTAGGTTGGGAGTTAGAGTCAAATACGTTCTAAACTTAGTCGAAAAAGGGCTTTCCGGGGGCAAAAATTCAAAACAGCCCTCGAACTACCGTGTGGCTCTCACGAATAGCTTCCCCATGACAAATAGGACTTGTGACAATTGACGGAATACAATTCAGACCCGTAGGTTGGGAGTTAGAGTTGAATACGCCCTAAATTAGTCGAAAAAAGACTTTTCGGGAGCGAACCAGTCTCAAGTTAGATTCTAGATGCAGAATTAAGTAAATTTATGGGAGTGTGATAGTCTTAGGTCAATGATGAGGTTGGTGAAAAGATGGGTAGTTAGCGACCTTAAACTAAAAAAAAAAAAAAAAAAACACACAGGACCTGTGGCAAAACACCTTAATTAACATGCCTTAAAGTTACCCGAAAAAGGGCAATAAGGGGGCAAACCACTATATGAATGTCACAGCCACCTTTCTCGTGACAAATAGGATGTGTCACAATAGACAGAATGTCATTAGCACACGTTGTTTGGGAGTTAGAGCCGAAAACACATTAAACTTAACCGAAAAAAGGCGATAAGGGGGCGAAAATGCGAAACAGCCCCTGAACCACCGTACGGATGTCACAGCCACCTTCTCTGTGATGAATAGGACATGTGACAGCAGACGAAATGTAATTAGCATGTGTAGGTTGGGAGTTAGAGCCGAAAATGACTTAAGCTTAATCAAAAAAGGGCATTAAAAGGGCGAAAATGCGGAACAGCCCCTGAACCACCGTACAGATGTCACGGCCACCTTCCCTGTCACAAATAAAACATGTAACAATAGACAGAATGTAATTAGCACACGTAGTTTGGGAGTTAGAGCCGAAAAAACATTAAACTTAATCGAAAAATGGCGTTAAGGGGGCGAAAATGCGAAACAGCTTCCGAACCAGCATACAGATGTCACGGCCACCTTTCCCGTGGCAAATAAGACCTGTGACAATAGATGGAATGTAATTAGCATGTTTAGGTTGGGAGTTAGAGCGAAAAACGCCTTGAACTTAATCGAAAAAGGGCGTTAAGGAGGCGAAAATGTGAAACAGCTTTCGAACTTGCATACAGATGTCATGGCCACCTTCCCTGTGGAAAATATGACCTGTGACAGGAGACGGCATGTAATTAGCACGTTTGGGTTGGGAGTTAGAGCCGAAAACTCCTTAAACTTAACCGAAAAAGGGCGTTAAGGGAGCGAAAATGCGAATCTACCCTTGAACCACTGCACGGATGTCACGGCCACCTTTTCCATGACAAATAAGACCTGTGACAATAGACGGAATGTAATTAGCATGTGTAGGTTGGGAGTTAGAGCCAAAAACGCCTTAAGCTTAACCGAAAAGGGGTGTTAAGGGGGCAAAAATGCAAAACAACTTCCAAACCACCGTAGGGATGTTACGGCTACCTTCCCCATGACAAATAGGACCTGTGACAATAGACAAAATGTAATTAGCATGTTTAGATTGGGAGTTAGAGCCGAAACGCCTTAAACTTAACCGAAAGAGGGCGTTAAGAGGGCGAAAATGCAAATCAGCCCCCGAACCACCGTACAGATATCACGACCACCTTGCCCGTGACAATAGACGGAATGTAATTAGCACATGTAGGTTGGGAGTTAGAGCCAAAAACGCCTTAAACTTAACCGAAAAAGGGCGTTAAGGGGGCGAAAATGCGAAACAGCTTCTGAACTAGCATACAGATGTCACGACCACCTTCCTCGTGGAAAATAAGACCTGCGATAGTAGACGGAATATAATTAGCACATTTAGGTTGGGAGTTAGAGCCGAAAACGCCTTAAACTTAACCGAAAAAGGGCGTTAAAGCGGCGAAAATGCGAATCAGCCCCCGAGCCACCGTGCGGATGTCACAACCACCTTCACCGTGACAAATAGGACTTGTGACAATAGACAGAATATAATTAGCATGTGCAGGTTGGGAGTTAGAGCCAAAAACGCCTTAAGCTTAACCGAAAAAAGGCGTTAAGGGAGCGAAGAAGCGAAATAGCCCCGGAACCACCATAGGGATGTCACGGCCAGCTTTCCTGTGACATATAGGACTTATGACAACAGACATAAACGACTTAAACTTATTTGAAAAAGGGAGAGTTTGACATCCAACAAATGTTCAACATTTTTATTGTAAATGATGCCATTATTTCATCGTCCACGGTGGTCATTTGGGTGGTAAACGTATGAAGAAAGCATGATATGGTTATGGAGATAACCCCGTAGATTACTCAATCATTTTACTTTGATTAGAAAAATGAGAATGAAGAAGAGTTAAAATAAATTTACCACCAAAACATTCTACTCATAAAAATTTATTTTATGAAGAGGTATGCTCCTAAAAATTGTATTATTTGTAAATTGAAATCAAGTTTTTGAAATAAATCTTTCATGATACATACATATGATTGTATTTCGAAAAAATGTTTTTATAGATTGTTCTACTTAAATGCATGTTATTACAACATTTTTCCTATGTCTGAATGAATTGATATTTTGTAATGGATGCAATTGTTTTTTTTTATTTTTTGTAGATGGCTTTTGGCGTGGACTTGTGGATAGTCTACATTTTTGTTTATGGAGGACACTTGACACTTTTGTATAATCCTGCTAACTATGGCTTCCTCTGCTTTTGTGAAAGTATTTTTTATTTACGGAGGGCTTTGATTTTTGTATGATTCTATATTTTGTATGGAATTATTATTTTAGTTTGGACAATAGTTGGTTTGTATGGACTTTGACATTTAAAGTTATTCATTTTTTGTATACGGATGCAGATTGTGGAATGATTGATAGTATACGAATTATTTTGTTTACATACGTATTACAGGTTGCATGGAATATAGACTGGTTGTGGAGAAATTATAATTTTGTGACAAAACATAAGATCATGTTTTTGGCGACTAAATAATTAGTAGCTAAAAAGAAATTGGGAAAATAGTTTGGCCGACTAAAAGATAGCAAAAAAATAAATAAATAAAACATTTGGCGACTAAAAGCTTTGTAGCCAAAAGAAAAATCAAACATCTGGCGACCAAAAGTTTTGTAGCCAAAAAAAATTAAACATTTGGCAACTAAAAGTTTTGTAGCAAAAAAAAATCAAACATTTATCGACTAAAATATTTCGTAGCTAAAAACAAAGCTGAAGAATAAAAAAAACTTTTGCCTACTAAAACTTTAGTAGCCAAAAACATAACATTTTTGCTGACTAAAATATTAGTAGCCAAAACACAAATTATTTGTCGACTAAAATTTTAGTAGCCAAAAACATAACACTTTGGCGACTAAACCTTTAGTAGCCAAAAACATAACACTTTTGCTGACTAAAATATTAGTAGCCAAAACACAAACTATTTGCCGACTAAAATTTAAGTAGCCAAAAATATAACACTTTAGGCGACTAAACCTTTAGTAGCTGAAAATGTGCTATTTAATTTTATTTCCAACCTTTTGGCGACCAAAAATTTGGTCGGCAATTCAATACATTTGGCTACTAAAATAATTTTAGTCGCCAATTACATTTCCCAACAATTCTTCAGCGACTAATGTTGCGACCAAATAATTTAGTCGCTAAAAGCCATTGGCGACTAAAAATTGACTTTTGGTGACTAAATATTTAGTCGCCAAAAGTGAAAATTCTTGTAGTGCAGGAAAAAGCCATAAAAAAGATGAGGTGAAAAAAAAAAGAAAAGAAAAGAAATCATTAATATCATGATGCGAATTGGTGTGAGACTATAGAGATATATTTTGTTTGATTGGAAGATTTAGGAAGATATTTAAAAAGGAAAAGGAAAAAAGTAAATGAAATATGAATAAAATATATTTACATTTTACTTAATTTCAGATACCTTTTTCCTTTTGCTTTTTAAATCCCTTCTAAACAAAACACAATGTTAGGATACGCATCCAAAGAAAGAGAATCATATGAAAGATTATAGAGTTCAAACGTATAGAAGAGACTTCATCCCAATAATAACACAAAGAGTCTAAAAAAAATAAAAAAATAAAAAACCAAAAATAAAAGTCTCTTAGTTAAAAATGCATCAAATGAAAAAGTTGATTTAACAAAGCATAAACCCTTAACCACTATATATATTGCTTTAATCAAAAAAATAATAAATAATAAATAATAAATAAAATGCTAAGGCATAACAAACATTTTTTTATAAGCAAAGTAAAAGAATTTCAACAATGTTTCATCTACACAAATTTTCTCTCTCAAGTCCACAAATTTTTTTTTTTTTTTAGTTTTTTTTTTTTTTTTTTTTTTTGGAAGAAAAAAATTGTGTGAATGAATCATTAATCAAAAAGTTTTATTAAAATTAAGAAGGAAAAAGATTATAGGCTTACAACTCACATAGAATGGGAATATCTGCATCATTATCTGCCCACCACATTCCAACTATGTTGACACTTAGTGCGAGCGAAAATTATCTGCTAGGCCTGAAAGATCACATATTCGTGTACCTGTCCAATAACATTATATAATTTGTCCATTAGTTTTGCTTATAGGGTCACATATTCATTTAGCCTCCCGTTAATCACTGGGAACACAACCACTATATAATTTTCAAAAGATAAGATAATTTTTAGTGAGCATATATTACTGGTGTAATTTCAATAATATGGAATCTCAACACAAAAATAACACAAAGAACCAAAAGTTGAAGAGATTTCAACTCAAAGAACCCAAAGCAAATAGTACAACCCATAACACCAAAACAATTCAAAGTAGAACAACCAATGGTCACCATAATTCACCCCAAGGCCCCATTTGTTTTCAGAAGTAGAATAGAGGGGATTGATAGTGAGGGGATTAATAGTGAGAGGATTGTTAGTAAGGGGACTGCTAGTGAGGAGATTAAGAAAAATGTGTTTGTTTGATAACCTGTGGACTAGCAATAGTTCATGTTTGTTTTGAAAGATAGGAATGGGATTAACCATGTAAAATTACACAAAGACCCTTGTTGTATTAGTATTAAATTTAAGCTTATACCAATTAATAAATACATTACCCAATTAAACTATTCAAAAATTAAAATTAAAATCATATAATTAAAAATAATAAAAAATTCAACTTTTAATCTGTTTATTATTATTATTATTATTATTATTATTATTATTATTATTATTATTATTATTATTAAAGAAACCCACTTTTGTCCAAAACCAACCCATGGTTTTGACAAAAGTATTCAGAGCATTATCAGCTCATATAATGTTGTCTTTCCATTCTGTGAGTTCACCGACATATATAGAGAGAGAGAGAGAGAGAGAGAGAGAGTCAATAGCGAAGAAGAAGAAACATGAATGGAGAGAGCCTGTGAGGCAGAAAAGTACCTCCGTAATCAATTCCTCAACTAAGGAGATCATAGGTATATATATTATCTGCTCATATATATATATATATATATGTATGTATATGTATATCATATATGTCTTTTGATTTGTATCTCTTTTGTTTGATTTAATTGAAGATCGGAGCATCACTCTTCAATTTTACTATTCTAATTTGCAATTTGTCTACATTTCTGTTTGGTTGGTGAGAAATTGAATGAAATATACATATATATATATATACATATGATAAGAGAACAGAGACAGAGAGAGAAGGAGAAGAGAAGAGGGTAAACAAGTAAATTACTCTTCAAATACCAACGGACTAATATTCAATACCAAGTGTTTGGGCAGACTAACAATCCCAACATCTAAGGCCCATCTGAAGCCCTCCGGCTTATGAATCCATTCCCCAAATCTGTAAATAAGCCAGAGGTATGGTCACTGTTCATCGTGCACAGTCCACTCTAGACTGTGAAAGAGGAAAACAAACGGGGCCCAAAGGTCACCAATTGCCTTGGGAAGAAGTCTAATATGAATCAAATTTGAGATGAAATCATGCACATAGTAAAAAAAAACCTAGCTAAATTATTTTGACCCACAATACAATTTCTTAGGGTTAGTTTGGGATGATCTAACTAAGTGTTAGTTTGGGATGATCTAACTAAGTGTACTTTTTGACTTTTTGTGAAATATGGGTTGGGTATGGGTTGGGTTTGAAGTGATATGACAGAAAGATGATGTGACTTAAATAGGATAGTAACTTTTTGACTTTATTAAGTACCCCAAACAAGGCCTTCCATAAGTTCGCATAAATCTTTTGGATGTGGCTATCTTAAGCCATCAGTGACAGGTGGCAATAATATTGAAAATTATCTAGTCAGTTAGTAAAGTTTGTTAGTAAGAGAGGAAAGAGAGGTTAGCCTATCTAGTTAGCTGTAACCAATTACACCTATCTATATATATGAGCTATGCTCACCTTTTCAATTAATGAGAATCATTTCATATCTTTTTACATGGTATCAAAGCAACAACAAGCTCAAACGAGCGTCAATTCTTGGCTTCAATGGTTGATCCTTCAACCATTTCTTCATCACCTTCAATTGCAATTCCTTCAAACTTAACACTTCTCATCTCAAATCTTTCATCGTTTGTTACAATGAAGTTTGATGCTTCAAATTTTCCGATTTGGAAAAACCAAATCCAGAACATCTTGAGGGCTACTGGTTTGCTTGGGTATGTCGATGGAACACTTCAATGTCCACCAGCAAAGATCAAGGATGCATCTGGATCTGAAATCTCTAATCTAGCACGAGTACAATGGGAACTCATAGATACTCATCTGCTCAGTTGCCTAACGACAAATCTATCATCTCCGATCTATTCAAATGTGATTCAATTTCAGCATTGTTCTGAGGTCTAGAATGCATTGATTAAACGATTCATTATTCTTTCTCGGTCACACATTCATCAGCTCAAGAATAAGCTGCATAATATTTCCAAGAAGCTAAATCAATTGAGGATTACTTGAATAACATCAAGGAATTATCAAATCAGTTGGCCCTCGCATCTGCTATGGTCGAAGATGAAGATTTTGTGTTAATCACGTTGAACAGGCTCCTTGATGAATATGACTCGTTCAAGACTGCTATTAGGGCACGATTCGAGAATATATCAATGGAGGAGTTATGTGCTTTGCTTTGTTCCCAATCCATTCATGTCAAACTGAAGAGCTAGAAATTTTCACCCATTGAGCAACCTAATGTTGCTTTCTCTGCTGCTCGAGGATCGCAATCCATTTTGTCTGGTAATTCTGGATATTTTCGTGGTTCATTTTCTCATTCAAGAGGTAGATATTTTTCCAAAGGAGGAAGAGAAGGTTGATTTTCTAATCAATCTTGCAGCCATGGTCGAAATTTTTCATGAGGCAGAGGACGAACTGGTCTGTTGCGTCACACTTGTGGTGTGTTTGGCCAATCACTTTTGATTATTGGCATCGTTTGGATGCTCAGTATCTACCTTAATCTCAGTCTTCATCTCAATCTGTGTCTCACTCCAAAGCTTTCGTTGCTTCTTCTTCTCTTCCAAATCAATCCATCTCCCAGTCCTCTTCATCTTTAACTCCTTGGTATCTTGATTCGGCCGCTACTGATCATATGACCAACGATTTGAACAATTTGAGTCTCTATCCTATCCTAGAACTAATTGCATTACTCTTGGAAATGGTCAGTCTATTCCCATCCAGCACACAGGTCAAGATATTTTACCCACTCCTCATTTCTCTTTTCGTCTAAATAATGTCTTACACTCTCCTGCTATTTCCTCTAATCTACTCTCAATTCATTAACTTGCTCGAGACAATAATTGCAATATCATTTTTTATGCCTCTACTTTTATGATTTAGGACAAGTAGTCAAAGAGAATACTTTACAAGGGTTCTAACACTAATAGCTTGTATCATTTTCAGTCTCCTCATCATTCATATGATTTGCCTCAAGCTCATTTTCATGCTTTGAATAAAACTGTTTCTGCCCAAATGTGGCATCATAGATTAGGCCATTCTTCTTTTTAGAAATTTACTTTTCAAAATAAGCATTTCTCTTGTAAAAATAATCAGTTTGCTGCACTTGTTTCTTGCTCAGATTGTTATGTGTCTAAAAGCCATAGATTACCATTTCAATTGTCAAATTCTACTGTTAAATAACCATTGTCCTTAATTAACAGTGATGTTTGGGGTCCCTACAATAAATCCACATTTGGTTTCAAGTTTTATGTAATTTTATAGATGATTTTAGCACATTTACTTGGCTTTATCCATTAGTTTACAAAAGTGAGGTGTTTGCTAAATTTGTTGAATTCAAATCTATGTTGAAAAGCAATTTTCCACTTCACTTCAAGTTCTTCGCACTGATGGTGGTATTGAATAGTTTAATAACAAAATGCAAGCTTTTGTCTCAAGTAATGGGATTGTTCATCAACATTCATGTCCATATACATCACCTCTAAATGGTGTGGCTGAGAGAAAACATAGACATATTGTTGAAACTTCCATTGCTTTAATACATCATGCTTATCTCCCATTTCAGTTATGGTTTAAATGTTGTTGTTGCTGCTACATTTCTTATTAACAGAATGCCATCTTCTATTCTTGCAAATAACTCTCATTATGAGGTACTTTTTCACTCTATACCTAATTACTCTTTCTTTAGGGTGTTTGGTTGTCAATGTTTTCCTTGGCTTCAACCATATACTTCTTGTAAGCTTCATCCAAAATATGTTTCTTGTGTGTTTTTAGGCTACCATCCCTTTGCTAAGGGATATAGATGTTTTGATCCTAAATCTGGTAAGCTTTATTTGTCTAGGCATGTGGTTTTTAATGACAATGTTTTTCCTTTTTCAATTGCTTCTACTTCTCCTTCTTTTATTGCTTTGTCTCAGCCTTCTACTTTGGGTATTATTCAGTCTTTCTTTTAGGCCTCTCTATTGGTTAAACCACATGTCCATCAGACAAGGCCTACTTCAGGTCCAGTCCATCAGCATGCTTCAACTACAGCCCATCTGCAGCATAGTTTCAGTCTACTTCTGCAGCTCAACCTCAGGTTACAGTTCAGCCTGGTTTCCCAGCTCAGCACTAGGCTACACCACAGGCTGGTTTCCCAGCTCAGCTCAACACTCTATCTCAGTCTGTCTTGTCCCAATCAGTTCAGCCTCAGGCTACAGCTCCCTCTGCTCAACCTTCTGCTCCTCTACCTGCCATCTCCAATCTATATAGTCCTCCACCTGTTCCAACATTTCCTTATCTACATCTGTTTAGCAGCCCCTTCCTATTCACTCCATACATATTGATCTCCCTTCTTTACCACCTTCTACCACTACTAATCTTCATCTCATGATCACTAGATCAAAGTCCTCTTCTCATTCTACCTCTCTCAGTGTTTCATCTTCTTCTTTATACATTGATTCTGAGCTCCAACATATCAAACAGCTCTTACCTCTCCTATTTGGTTTAAGGCTATGGAAGAAGAGTTTAAGGGTTTGCAAAAGCAATACAGCTGGTCCTTGGTGCCATTACCTCCCAATAAAAATCAAATTGGGTGTAAATGGGTGTTTAAGATCAAACACAACTCTGATGATTCTATTGCTCACTATAAGGCTCGCTTAGTTGCTAAAGGCTATCTCCAACAAGAAGGTATTAATTTCCAAGAAACCTTCAGCCTAGTCGCCAAGCTTGCTACTATTCGTATTATTCTTTGTCTTGCATTGCATCATAGCTAGTCTCTCAAACAATTGGACATTTTTAATGCTTTTCTTTATAGCAAGCTTGAAGAGGAAGCTTTTATGTCCTAACCACCTGGTTTTGTTGATTCTTCATCACCTACTCATGTGTGCCAGCTTCACAAGGGGCTTAAGCAAGCTTCTCGTGCTTGGTATTCCACATTTTTACTTTTATTCTTTCTCAAGGCTTTCACAATAGCCATTGTGATTCCTCTCTTTTCATTCATAAAACACCCTCTTCCATTACCATTTTGGTTGTCTATGTTGATGATATATTATTCACTGGCCGTGATCCTTCTTATATTTAGC
Organism: Camellia granthamiana; assembly: GCA_036172215.1. Lineage (NCBI taxonomy): Eukaryota > Viridiplantae > Streptophyta > Magnoliopsida > Ericales > Theaceae > Camellia > Camellia granthamiana. Next base: position 37,805,946 of record CM069907.1, on the reverse strand, counting down.
CCTTAGTTACTCAAATGCACCTTGCTTTCTCTATGAAGGAGTTAGGGAATCTGTATTATTTTCTTGGTATTTTTGTTAAAGCCACACCTACTCATTATTTTCTTTCGCTGCAAAAGTATGCTCAAGAAATTATTCACAAAGCTAGGTTAGATGATTGTAAGCCTTGCTCATCCCCTATTTCAGTTAAGCCTGGACTGCTTACTGATTTTGATCTTCCCTTTACTAATCCTTCTCTCTATCCTACTCTAGTAGGGGCTTTGCAATATTTGACTATCATTCAACCTGATCTTTCTCTGGCTTTCAATCAAGCCTGTCAACACATGAATGCACCTACCAATGGTGATTTCTTCGCTGTCAAACGTTTGATTCGATTTGTTAAAGGTTCTATCACTCATGGCCTGACATATACCCCTAGCACTTTTGATGTTCATGCATTTTATGATTGTAACTAGGCTAGAGATACTGTTGATCGCAAGTCTACATCTGGTTATTGTGTATTTTTTGGATCTAATCTTGTTTCTTGGTCTGCAAAGAAACGAGCCACTGTGTCCCATTCATCGACTGAGGCCAAATATCAAGCCTTAGCCTATGCTGCTGCTGAAATCAATTGGATTCGCATGTCGCTTGCTGATTTGTTTGTACCTTCTCCCTCATTGCCTATTCTCTGGTGTGATAATCTTTTCGCTCTTGCTTTGGCCTCCAATCCTATTTTCCACTCCCGTTCCAAGCATATTGAAGTCGATTGCCATTACGTTCGTGAACAAGTGCTTGCTAAGCGCCTTTCTCTTCAATATGTTCCCACCACTGATCAGTTAGCCGATATTTTTACCAAGCCGTCATGTATCTCACGCTTTCAGTATCTGAAAGACAAACTCTTAGTGTTACGTCCCCCCCGTGAGTTTGCAGGGGAACGTAAAGCCATCAGTGACAGGTGGCAAGTCCACTGTAAAGTTTGTTAGTTAGAGAGGAAAGAGAGGTTAGCCTATCTAGTTGGTTGTAACCAATTACACTTGTATATATGTGAGCTCTGCTCATCTCTTCATTCATTTCATATCTTTCTATAGGCTGAATGCCATTGAATATACAATCATTTCTACGGTATAAAAAACATATTAATTAGAGTTGGGCTTCCCTCTAGTCTGGGTGCGTAGGCCTTGTCACAAGTTTTGTTTCAATAATATGAATATTTTATCATTCATAAGAAAATTTGGTCAGTCCAATAACTATAACCTATTCAATTTAGAAAAATGATTGACAAGCAAAATATAAAAAGTTAATTCACATTCAAATATTTAATCAAAACTCTCTTTACGTGCATTTTGTCTTACTACCTCATTAGGGGGATTGTGGGGGAAAAGAACTTGTGTGGATGTAACACTGCTGTTTAATTTATCATTTTTGTCTAAATAAAAACCCATAAATGTATTTTTAAAAATAAACAATTTTATTTTATTTTTGTAACGAATATAGTAAAATAAAGATATTATAATTATTGAATCAATTTTAAAAAACTTAAGGTGCTAATTCTGGTGTGGGATGTTTGGGTGTTGTCTGTTGATTGCTTGATAAAGATATCCTCAAGATCTGAAGTAGAGTAATTTTTTTGCTGGTGTACTTTTGGCTATTAGAAACGTTACGCCATGAATGTTTTGAAATTGGGTAAATTTTATTATTAATTTCTCTAATTTGAGTTAAATTTTATTTTGGTCTTTATAATTTTAATTTGAATAATTTAGTCTTTACATTTTTAATTTGTTATAACGTGATTATTTCATCATGCGTTGTTAATATTTTGAACAAAAAAATTCACATGCAAAATTAAATGGACCAAAGTAGAGTTTAAAACAAACCGTAAAGATCAGTATATTATATTCATGATACCAATCGTCTCTATAATTTCTTTTGAATTCCATATTGGTCCGTCTAGTTTTGCACACACACACACACATATATATATATATATTTTCATTTCAAATTCTAACGGTAAATAATAGAGGAATCATATTATAGCAAAATTAAAAGTATTTAAATTAAAATAACGAGATAATGATATAATTTACTTATTAAAATTCGTTGGTTTGGGCTTTGTGTTTAATAGTAGCATATTGTTGTTGGTTTTATAGCATATTCTTTGTTTGACTTTGGTGGTTGGTATGATTGTGTTGAATTTTCAAGTGCTAATTTAGTTGGAATGTGATTATGTAACTATGATTCAATCTTACCATCATTCCCCTTTGTTTGTTGATGTATTTGGTTATTATTTGTACCTTGTTACATCTTTTTTTTAAAATATGGTTATTATTTGTACCTTGTTACATCTGTTTTTTAAATAAAAAACTTTGGTGGTTCATATGATTGTGTTGAATTTTCAAGTGCTAATTTAGTTGGGTTGTGATTATGTAAATATGATCCAATATTACCATCATTGCTCTTTGTTTGTTGAGGTTTTTGGTTATTATAAAAAAAAATTTGAAATAAAAAGAAAAGTTATAATTTTTTGTGGTCTTCATATTATTAGGTCACTTTCTATAATAATCAAAAACATCATAATGGATTATAACCAATCACTACTTAAGCAATAATCAAAGATCATTTTAATCATCATTAAAATAACAATGACAATGACAATAAGTCATAATCAACATCCTAATGGATCATGAAAAAAATAAATAAATAAATAAATTGGGTCCTAAAACTACATTAAGTTATACTTACACGTCCTTAATCCCTTAACTCCTATGCCAAAAAATGGATCCTAAAACTACATTAAGTTTGATTAGTACATGTGTGTGTTGATTTTTGACCACACAATCAAACAGGAAACTTAGCTGGAGAGCACGCGGCAGAATAGATTAAGACAACCACCTACCAACAAAAAAAATGAGAATACCACGGTGGTTCATCCACCCTAGGACATTCCGATGATCAAATCAGTCAACTTATCTCTCAAGGATATCAAATAAGTACTCAATGTACAAGTCAAAGCCTCACAAATAAAAGCATACCTTAGACCCACAGGGTGCCTCACTTTTATAACAGTCAGTATCCAACTTCCCCTAGAAGTCTCACTTCATGGGACTCTATCCTTTATAAGGATAACATTTATCACAACTCACATTATTCAGATTAAGATAAACTTCCTCAAGAGTCTCTTCTTTATCCAAATAGGTAGGTTGATGTCATCTAGGACTATTACCACACCATATCTCAGCACTTTGGTCCACCCACGTGACACCTTGGCTAACAACCTCGGTTACATGGACTACCCAAAAAATATATCCCCACAACTGTCCTTTAGGTTCTATTACCTCAGCAACCTGAAGTGATAGAACCTACATCGTTGCATCTTCCAATATGTCAGCTAAACAACATGCTAGATATACTTTTCCGATCAAAATCATGACTCGCCGAAGTAAAGAAACAAGGACTCAAATGTCCACTCGTTAAGAATCAAGAATCAAGAACCAAGAACCATTATGTTCTATCTCATCCAGGTCTAACATCTTGACAGACATCGCACTACTAGCAAAGATCATGACTTGCTAGTTCAAGAAATCAAGATTCTAGTATCAACTCATCAGGAACCAAGAACAACATCTCAACCGAGATCATCATGTCAATCAAGATCAACATCTCAACTGAAATCATCATCTCAACCAAGATCAACATCTCAACCGAGTGTAGAGACCCCATTTTTGACCGACCTTAAGACTCAGACGTCACCGATTGAGCGCTTGGTGATGTTGCATATTGTGCTCGTTCTGAGGTTGCGGAGTCATGGTTGCGAGCCTTGCCTCCGGACTCTTTTGTGCTTTGCCTCGGTTTGCGAACCAGGCCCTGTTTCTTTGTTTTCTCTTCCCGAAGGGAGGGAGAGGTCTCGTAGACCATCTCTCAGTGGCCGCAGGCTACGTTTCATGGTCGTAGGCCATTTTTCCCGTTTGGAGCCCGGTTTCCGGTTTTTCGGAGCTGTCGGCCGTGTGCCTCGGTTCGGGACCGCTTAACCACCTCTATTTGCTCCGATTTTTGGCACACACCTTATTTCCTCCCTTTTGAGGGACACTGTGGCCTGAGAGACCACCTTCGTGGTCGAACGCCACTTCCTGTGCCCAACAGCCTGTTTTCGGGGCCCCGAACTGCGCGTTTTGGCCCCCGAACCTTCATTTTGCATCCGTCTTGGTCCATTTTTGGCAAGGACCTTATTTTCATTGTTAGAAAGGTTGTAGGAGGGTGGGAGACTAGCAATTTTTCTAGAAAACTAGCTTTTCTCTTCATTGCTCTTCGTCGCCTGTTTTTCTTACTAGAAAGCTGGTTTTTCCCATTCCCGGGCCACTTTTTCTGACTTTCCACCACACCATTGTGTTGTACACACCTGGGAGGCCACCAATATGGGTAGACCGACCAGTAATTGTCCCTGACCCTTTTGAACCCCTCTAAAAAATTGGTTTTTCTCTCTCCTAAACCACTTTTTCTGGTTTTTCTCTACACAGCTGTGTTGCACTCATCTGGGAGGCCACCTTTTTGGGGTAGCCGACCAGTAATTCTTCTTGAACCCTTTGACCCCTGGTCGGCCGACCAGGGGAGGTGGCTGGTCGGCCACCTTGGCCTTTTGAACTTGGCCGGCCATGTTTGCCCTCCTGAGTGTATTCTAGTTGTGCCAGTTGTTTGCCATTTGCTGCATCCTCCATACACGTGTATGGAGGATGTTTAACCTAGTTTTAAAGCTTCTTTGAGAAGCTTTAGCCCCTCCCTTCTATAAATGGAGGCCTCTTCCTCCATTTGTAAGGGTTAGAAGCTTTGGGCTGAGAATTATACATACAACCTGCTATATCTATACTCCAAGCCTCCAAACACCCATTCTCTTGGCCACTTTACCCTACACCTCATAGCCTACCACTTCCATCATCCATTCCAGCCCCTTGGGGGTCATTTGTAGAGGTTGAAAGCTTACCAACTTGGTCCAGAAGCTGCTGGAGGTCAGCTCTACAAGGGTAAGCTTCTATTTTTCCCATTTTTGCATCATTTTGCTCTATATCTTAGCTCCTTTTGCTTGCATTTTTGGGCTTCGACCTAAACTGAAAATAGTCTTATTTTGAGCTCATCTTCATGTTTGATCAAGAACTTTTTTCTGTTTGAGGTCTTCTACTGCCCCTTTGTGCATTATCTCTCTTTTAGGGCTTATCTTGCATGATATATTAGCCTTATTTGTGAGTATTTCTGGGCTTTGAGCCAAACTATAAAGTGTCTTATTTTGAGCCCCTTCTCAACTTTTTTTAAAGGGCTCTTTGCTGTTTGAGGCCATCTACTTCCTCTTACCCTCTATCTCTCTTTTAGGGCTATTTTTGCATCATATTTTAGCCTTACTTGTGAACGTTTTCGGGATTTGCTATAAACTGAAAAAAGTCTTGTTTTGAAATCTTCTTCAAGTTTGGTTAAGGTCCCATTTCTGTTTGGGGTCATCTTCCCCTATGCATGCTTCATTCCTTCATGATTAGGGCTATGCATTAGAGCACTTGCATTGGCCATGGTTTGGCCTCTTAGCCACTAAAATCTAGTGGATTTTCAGTGGCTTAGATGCATTTTTGAGGGCCAAAATCAGAGGGGGGTGACCCCCTCTCTCCTTGTCTTGTTTGGTGGTCTTTTAGGCCTTCCAAAGGGACCCTATTTTGCATGCATTGAAGTCTTATTTTAGGATTTATTCTGAGGGTTTTAAGGTCTTCCTTGGCTCTGTCTGAGGCCCTTTCGGCTATATTTTATGTCTATGATGCATGTGTAGAGAAATCTCATTCAAGGCCTTTCAAAGAGGCCTTTCTTTGCATGTTTCTGAGACTGATTCCAGGGCCTATTTGGTGGGTTTTAGGGCGGTCATAACCCATTTCCAAAGTTGGTTTAGTCTTGCTAAGTGTCTATCTTGTATGTGCTTAATAACCCCTTGTATGACCGTCTAAAGGAGCTCATCATTTTGGCATACATTGGCTGCATTTAAGTGATTATTTGGGCATATTTTGGCATGTTTTATTCACTTATTTTTGCTGGTCTGATGAGTTCTCATACGCTTCATATACATGCCATGTAAACCATGTTTGCTAGTCAAAGTTGCATGCTATTTTAGTCCATCATGCTAGCATCTTTTGGTCATGCTTTGAACTAGAAATGTTCATGTTTTGGGACTGCCTTGGCTCTGTCTTTGTGCTTCATAGTCAAATAATGCATGCTTTGAATAGCTATAAGTCAATATGTGTGCCTAGTTTTGAGTTTCGGGGCTCATCTCATGCATCGGGTGCCATGTTTCCATGTTTCGGGACCTTTTAGCATCATATTTCAGTGCTGAAATTTACATGTTTGAATGCCATGCTTCATCCTTGCCATGCCTTGTTAGAGTTGCATGCTGTGCCTTAGGTTCGGTCCTCGGTTTGCGTGCATGTGTGCATGCATTTCGGTAGTCTCATTTTCATCTTATGGCTGCTGATGTGAGTGTGGCTGAGGTCCACTCATATTGGTGTAAGCCCATATTGCATTGTGTATGCCATCTTAGTCTATAGCATTATGTGTGCTAGGTTGTATGTTAGAGCATTGTGTATGCCATGTTACATCGAGCATTGTGTATGCCATTTCATAGCATTGCGTATGCTAGGTTGCATGTTAGGATTGCATTCATGCATGTCATGCATATTGCATTGTGTTTGGGATAGGAGTTAGCCCAAGCATGGGAAACGAGGGACGTTTCGTACTCTGAGTGACGGAACGTGTCTCAATTCCCGGTCACCGACACTTCGGATTAACCATGATGGAGTCTAGGCCTTGTTGTGTTTATATGTGCATTCATTTCACATCGAGTTGTGCAATTCGACTCCTCGGTCATCATGCATCGAGATGCGTGATTGGTGGTACGAGGATCGAGGCATGCATACATATGTGAAAATACTTTGCCATGCCCCTTTCCTGCTCTCTGTTGCAGTAAATCAGAAATCAGCAGCCTTCTCGAGCTTTGCACAACATCCCGGGATTAATTGCAAACAGAGGCAAACCGGGGCATCGCAAGGAATTTCCCGACAAAGGCAACCCAAGCATGCATCATTCATCATTCGGAACAGAACCGAGGCGGTCCATAGCTTGCATGCTAATTTCCTGCTTTCCTAGATTAATTTGTTAATTAATTACGATCTTGTATTTATTCGGACTGTAATTATTCATTTGGACTGTATTATTTATTTGGACCCTCCGAGCGAGGGCACAACTGCAATAAGTGTGCGTGTGTGTGATGTATGTCTTCCAACCCTACGTCTTTCTCCCTTTTATTTACCAGCTTATGATGGTTAGATTAGGGCATGTTTCAATTAGCATACAATATGATAGTATGTTTGCATTCATTCATCTGTCTTACATGCACCGGGCTCGGCGCATCATACTAACTGCATTATATTTCAATTCTGAGTTGAATACTTGTTAGTTGTAGCATTTCACATGCCATCTTTAGAATAGCCGAGCCTATTGTAGTTGCATTCCTGCATGTGTTGCATTAGGCATTTCAGCATAGTTAGGATCATGCATAGATTTCTAACATAGCTTCTGTTTTGGCTTGGAGTACTTCGTAAGTTCTTTTGCTTTAGCATCCTTGCATGCGTGCGAGTGTTGCCATGACAACATGATTACCATGAGGCTAAGTGCTTATGTGATATAACTGCTTGAATGTCTGTGGATGGAGGTTGAATTACCTAAATTGGAATAATGCATTAAACTGTGAGTTTAAAGCCCACTAGGTAGTGGCAAAATCATCTTTTCTAAAGCCCACTTGAGGGTGGCAAAACCTTCATTTTAGCCTACTTACGAGTAGCAAACCATTTTCAAAACAAACATGCAATGTTTTGTTCCAATTTAGGCGATTTGATCTATACTTGTTTGCTGTGCGCATAACATAGTAATTCTAGGCTAATAACCGGAATAAGAACGCATAATGTTTTCAAAACAAGATATCATGGTTAGTAGAGGCCGATCTTTGATCGGGCGAGCGGGGGTGCTCACGAAGTGACCTTCCCCAATCGTACCCAAGTTCCCAAGCTGAGGCAACTTTGGTGATGACGGACACGTGGCCTTAGGCAACGAGTCAGGGTTTCCTAAATTTCCCAAAATAAAATATTTAGGTGGCGACTCTATATCTGGCAAAGCAGTCTATGTTTGGCACTTCTTTCAAAAAAATCTGTTTTCAAAAACGATTTGCCGAATTTGGACTATTTGGTTCAGATTAAGAACCGTGACAATCGAGTCCGAACTGTAGTGAGGCCCAAGGGCGCGTCTACAGTTTCTAGCGACTCCGCTGGGGATTTAGAGAACTTGATTCGAACTCATGATATCTAGTTTTGACTATACTTATGTGTTTCTTTGCATTGCATTTGCATTGGTGCGCCTAGGACACCGTGTTTGCCATCTGCTATTCCTGAGCGGTTTGCCAGAGGCTGCGTGCCATAAGGCTTACCGGTTACGGGCTCTGCCAATATGGGAACACAAACCCTGGTTTTACTGGGGCACCCTTTTGACTATTCGACCTAGTGCATATTCGGAATCCATAGTGACCATTCCAAACTAGGACAGGTTGCTTACCCAATATAGGTTGTTTGAAGCCGCTGCGTGCGTAGTGAAAACCCTAGCTCCTAACAAAATAGGACAGGGAAACCCTACCCCAACATAGGGGTGTTTTGGCTCTCACTTATCTGTTATGTGCTTTTAGAGTGCGTCTCTACAGGGAAATGCATGTATCAGTTTATGAGTTTGGGCATCAGGCCTGCGGGCATTAGTCAGTGTTTGAGAATCAGTTATCTGCGGGTATCAGATTCAGTTTTCGGGGACAGTGATTCAGGGATAATGATCAGTGTTTGAGGATAGTGTGTATTCAGCTTACCGACTATGCGTTGTTATGCCCAACTGTGTGTTGTGGGTTTATTTTAAGCTGTTATGCTGTCCGTTTATCTGGTTATTTATTTCCCTATTGCTTTATTTATCTTTTTGCTAGGGCAGTTTTAGCACAATTGCTTCAGACCAAGCAGATATTCCCCAAGCACTCTGGATAAGAGGTCGTCAACTCAATCGATCTGAGGATCTGGTTGATGGACAGCCAGTGTTTCACTCTCTACCCCCGGTTGTCAGACGAAGGCCGAGAAGACGCAGTGTGTCTGAACAAAGGTTACCAGAGCAGTGGTCTACCCTAGCAGTGAACAGTCGGGCTGAGGTCTCGGTTTCTGCTATAGAGATATGCATACCAGTCAGTCAGCAGGATCAGCAGAACATGGCCGGAATAGAAGAAATAATGCGCCAGCTCCAAGAGAGTATGAAGCAAATGCAGGAGGATGCTGTCCGCCAAGCGGAGTTCTCTAAACAGCAGGCCACAATCATGGCCCAGCAGGCGGAGCTAATTACCCGGCTCTAACAGCAAGCCGGAGCATCAGCCTTACATCCAGTTCCTCCCCCACCAGGGGTCCCGCTACCCGAGCAGACACCAACTGCCCAGAATGTCCTGCCAAATGCTCAGAACATCTTGCCAAATGTCCATACCGTCCAGGAGGACACAGACATTCCAACGGGGCCGGCTCTGCCCCCACTTCCGCCTCAACTGTCCAAGGCACATACGCCTATCAACCATCCGGACTCTCCCTTCGAGTTCGAAGTAGACCCTACAGCACTGAAATTGAGCAAGCTCGAGAAGCTTTTCAAGAAATCCCAAGGGGTAAAGGCTATTTTGGATATCGAGGACGGATATACCGATGTGGCCGTGACGCTGCCGGATAGGTTTAAAATGCCGCAAATCGATCGCTTCGACGGATCTGGGGACCCCATGGTCCACCTCCGATTATTCTCAGATATACTACGGCCGATGGGCCTCACCAGACTACAGAAGCTTTCACTATTCGGCCGGACCCTGTCAGGTGTGGCCGCTATCTGGTACGCGAAGTTAGAGGACGATGTCAAGCGGAGTTGGGATGAGATGGCCGAGGCCTTTGTTGCGCAATACTCTTACAACACTCAAATCGAGATTACAACCCGTGATCTTGAAACAACAAGGCAGGAGCCTAAAGAGAGCTTCTCGGATTTCGTAACCTGATGGAGGGCGAAGGCCTCGATGATGACTCTAAGGCCCACTGATAAGGACCAGATTCGGATGATTGTGCGCAATCTCCAGCCAAAACTGATGCAAAAAATGATTGTACTCCCCTTTCGTACCTTTTCAGATCTGCACGAGATGGGGGTGCAAATCGAAGATGCAATGAAACAGGGTCTGATTGACCAAGATAGAGAGCAGCCCAGGAGGACTTTCAACCGTAACAACAATGCAGGCCCGAGTAGTGTTGCGAATGCAAGAGCTTCGGAAGTAAGTATGGTCGCCACCATTCCCCCTCCGCTTTCGAGACCCATGGCAGCCACACCTTTCTCCGACGCATCCGGAAGCAATGCACAAACCACCAAATACCAACCCCATGGCCAAAGAACCTTCACCCCCTCGTATATGCCCCTGTCCAAGGCTCTAGGGGTATTAATCAGGAAAGGGCATCTAAAGCCCGTGGAGCCGAGGCCGTTGCCAAATCCACTCCCTCCCTCTCACAACCCAGCCAAATATTGCGCATATCACCAATAACACGGTCATGACACTGACCAATGCTTCAGATTACGTCACGAGATTCAAGACCTCATTGACAAACAGGTGATTTTGTCTCCCGAGAAACCCAATGTCACAACCAACCCACTCCCTACACACAACCAAGCTCCACCTCGTAAAAGAATCAACTTCATCCAGACTGGGGTCGCATCTTATGATCCTAGTATCTATATCACTCCTTCCCACCTACCTAAGCCAGAGGTGCTCCTTCCTGACTGTACAGATTTGTGCATGTTGGACATCTCCACAACCCAACCCGAGTCAATGGTGGTGACTGTCGAAGATAGGACAGAGGAGATTTCAAAGGAGGATGGAATTGTTGAATCAGGGTTTGAGCAGTCTGAGAGTTTCGCTGGGGAACCCTATGATCCAAGTGAGTACATTCTGTCAGCAGGCCAGGTTGGGCCAGGTATAGAATTGCCAGAGAAGGCAGAGCTGTGTGTGATCCAGGGGGATGGATTTGAACAAGGGGCGGATAATTTGACGGCTGTGGAAGAGGACTTTGCCAACCTCCAGTTTTTCAATAACCAGGATCCAGGGGACGCAGCAGTCAACTGGTTTGATTATGAGGAATCGGCAGAGGCTACCGGATGGCTGGATGATCAACCGGATGTTGTGGAAGAGTTCCAACCAGAACATGGCGCGGCAGGGGCGAGAATATCAGTGGTGGCCGGAAGGGCCGAAAGCCAGAATACATTGCCGGAGAGCACCGGTACGAAGAATTTCGCTCAAGACCAGGGCATTGTGAATGCAGGGAATATTGAACAACCAGCTGTACTGACGCTTGGAACAAGAAAGATCTGGGGATTCTGAGAGAATCAGGAAAGCTAAAGCCCCCGTGGGGACCGAAAGTGTTGTGGGCACAAGAACAGAAGATGCTGCGATCATGTGGGATGAAAGTACTTCGGATACAATCATACTGGAGTCGGACCGGTGCCTGTGGGCTGCTAACGGAATGCGGTGGGAAGACGATGATTTATGTCTTGCCCACACAGATGAGGATTGGGGGAGCAATCGACCAGACGACACCTGGTATATCGGTGAGGTCGATCATATGACAAGAAGCGGGCGGTATTTCAAGCCCCCGCACCTAGACCAGCCAGAAGCATCTGGGAAGGATAAGGAAGCTGAGAGACAGAAAGAGAAGCAAATCGAAAAAGAGGCTGTACTGAAGCAGTTAAAGAAGATACAAGCAGACATCTCCATCTGGGGACTGCTTATGGCATCACGAGTACACAAACAAGCTGTCTTATCAGCCATGGACAAGGCCAAGCTCTCTATAGACACCACGCCCGAATAGCTAGTGGGCTTAGTTTTTCTGGGAGGAGCTACCCCGATGTTAACCTTCTCTGACAAGGAACTGCCACCTGAGGGTGCGAGTCATAACAAGCCACTCTACATTTCTATGGAGTGTAGAGACAAGTGGATACCCGTGGTGTTGGTCGACACAGGGTCCGCCATCAATGTATGCCCGGCAAGAATTGTGTATGCCATCGGTTTAAAGACCGCAGACTTTGCGCCAACAGGCCAGGTGATTCGGGCATATGACAACGCGAGCCGAGAAGTCATGGGAACAGTGAAAATCAAGACCAAGGTTGGGCCGGGACAGCATGAGATAGATTTCCATGTCTTAGAGGTTCCTGCGACTTTCAACCTGCTTTTAGGACGGCCGTGGCTGCACCAGGTAAAGGCAGTGTCGTCTACCTTACATCAGATGGTGAAATACCCTCATGGGAAGGGAGTAGCCATCGTTTTTGGGAATTCATCGATCCATCCACCGCCAGAGGTATCTACACCAGTCCTGGAAATTGAGTACGGCATGGAGGATGTGTTTATGTCAGGTTTTACCTTAGCCGAGGCTCGGGTTGTGCAAAACATCATGGCTGTTAATGAGGGAGTGTATGTCAATGCTCAATCTGTATACCTCATGAACAAGCTTCAACACATCCCCGGGATGGGATTGGGAAAGAGCGGCCGGAAGGGCGTCGTAACATTGGCCGAAGTGCCACATAACCCCCATACCTTTGGTTTGGGTTATCTGCCCACCAAAGAGGATTGGATAAGGAAGGGAAAGGAATTGGCTGGGAGAGCCAGAGCGAAGCAGGCTGGAAAGCCTTTTCAGCTGATGCATAGGCCCATTCGAGGTACCCTAAACGGATGCTTCGTCCGGAAGGGGGAGGACTTTCCGTTTTGTGGCTTCCCAGAGCCATGGCTGAACGCGGAGAGGAAGCGCGTACCAAGTTTTGAGATCTTCTTTGATTTGCAGTTGTTCGGGGATGACGTTGCTGAAGAGCAGACAGACCCATTGGCTGAGGCTGAGCAGAGTAAGAAAGTGCAATCTGAGGATGCTGAAAATGAAATGGGGGGTAACGCTGGCATATCTACTTTTAGATCCTCTGATTGAACAGAAGTGCTTGAGGGATAACTTCTTGGTATGCATGATCGGGAATGAAACGGCTGCGGGCCTACCAGCAACTATTTTGGATGCATCTATCGCACCCTCTCTCATTTGGCAGTATAAAGAGGGATTTTTGTCCAGCAGCACCGGGTCAGGTAGTGAACCGGAATCTGATTCCACCGAGTCTTGTGAGTCAGAATCAGGTTCCAGCTCGGCTGAGTCTGAGTCTAGTAATCCTGGGGATGATAACCCGGATGCCACAGTCTTGTCCAGGTCGTCTTTTTCTTTCTCTTTTGAGTCTGTTGTAACCGAAGAATTAGACGATTTGGATGTGCTTAATGAGAATCAAGTAGCTGTGGTTTCTGAGTACTTTTCTGTGCCCTTGATTTATTGCATTAACTCATACTTTCAAAATTTTGATGAAAACGACGAGGACGAAATTCCTCCGGTTTTGCAACGCTTAATTGAACAAGAGCAGGAGAGATTTGTTAAACCTTTAGTTAATGAAATCACTACTGTGAATGTTGGTACTGAGGAGGACCCGCGGCTGGTCCAGATCGGGTCCACGTTGTCTTCGGAGGAATGCGAGCGCTTAGTTGCTTTATTAAAAGATTTCAAAGATGTTTTCGCGTGGTCCTACGAAGACATGCCTGGGATCGATTCTGAGATTGTACAGCACCGGATCCCTCTTGACCCCAAGGCCCGACCCGTTAAACAGAAACTCAGAAGGATCCGCCCGGATTGGGCCCTAAAGATTAAGGAAGAGGTCACCAAGCAAATTGACGCAGGCTTCCTGCTGGTATCTGAATACCCGACTTGGTTGGCCAACATTATTCCGGTGCCGAAGAAGGATGGCAGGATCCGGGTATGCGTGAATTTCAGGAATTTGAACAGAGCCAGTCCGAAGGACGACTTTCCCTTGCCGCATATTGATGAGTTAGTGGACTTTACAGCGGGGCATGCTTTGCTTTCATTCATGGATGGCTTCTCCGGCTACAATCAGATAGTGATGGCACCTGAAGACCGGGAAAAGACTGCATTCACCGCCCCGTGGGGGACATACTACTACAGAGTGATGCCGTTTGGGTTAAAGAATGCTGGAGCTACTTATCAATGGGCCGCGACCACGATATTGCATGACATGATCCACAAAGAGGTTGAGGTGTACGTGGACGACATGATTGTCAAGTCCAAAGATAGAGAGGGCCACTACACCGCCTTGCAAAAGTTCTTTCAAAGATCAGAGAATTCTGGTTGCGGCTGAATCCTCAGAAATGTACGTTCGGTGTTACAGCGGAAAAAATGCTGGGGTTTCTGATTACACAAAGAGGTATCGAAGTCGGCCCTTCCAAAATCAAGGCCATCTTAGAAATGCCACCACCAAGGACTGAAAAGGAGATGCGAGGCTTTCTGGGTAAAGTGCAATTCATAAGACGGTTTATCTCAAAATTAACCTTGACTTGTGAACCACTTTTTGGTCTCCTGAAGAAAGGAAAGAAATTCCAACGGGATGGCCGATGCCAAGCTGCTTTTGAACAGATCAAGGAATACTTACAGAACCCGCCCGTGTTGTCACCACCAGAGCCAGGGAAACCGTTGATATTGTACCTTTCAGTGACTGAGACCACAATGGACTGTATGCTCGCGCAAGAATCAGAGGACAAACTGGAGAGAGCCATCTACTATCTGAGCAAGAAGATGCTAGAGTATGAGACTCACTACACACCGTTGGAGAAAGCTTGCTTAGCTTTGGTATGGGCTACCAGGAAGCTACGGCACTACCTATTAGCTCACTCCGTAATGTTGGTTTCACGACTCGATCCCATCAAATATCTTTTCGTAAAACTAGCACTTACGGGTAGGCTAGCTCGTTGGTTGTTGTTGCTCTCCGAATTCGATCTGAAATATGTAACGCGCAAGTCAGTAAAGGGAAGAGCAGTAACAGAATTATCAGCTGATCATCCAGTGGAAGGGGGTGAAGCAGTTGAGTACTTATTCCCAGATGAGGCCATTTTGCATATCGACGACGAATTTTGGATGATGTACTTTGACGGAGTGTCAAACCAGTACGGGTATGGGATAGGAGTGTTGCTGATAGCACCTGACAAGTCCCGTATCCCTCTAGCCTTCAAACTCCGGTTCAAAGTCTCGAAGAACGAAGCAGAATATGAGGCATGCATTGCCGGTCTAGAAGCAGCCCTGGAACTAGGGGCAAGACGGTTGGACGTCATCGGGGACTTGAACCTTGTTGTGTCTCAAGCAAAAGGAGACTGGAAAGTCAAAGAAGAAAAGATGATGATGTACCACCAGACCTTGGATTTGTTAATTCCTCGATTTGAGAAGCTAAACTTTGCTCATCTACTAAGAGAGAACAACAGGTTCGCAGATTCTTTAGCAACTCTATCTTCCATGATAGACATCCCATTCGGAGTCCGGATGCGTCCAGTCATCATTGACCAGAAATTTGCGCCAGCCTACGAGACGATTGCTGCTATAAATGAGGTTCAAGATGAAAACCCCTGGTATTACGACATTTGGAATTTCTTGGAGAATGAAGCATACCCGCCAGGGGTAAATGCCAAGGATAAAAGGGCAATCAGAAGAATGGCCGTTCAGTTCATCATCTGTGGGGGTAAGCAGTATAAGAGAGGTCATCTGGGAATGCATAAGCTGTGTGTCGATGCCGAAGAATCGAAGCGCCTAATGGAGGCCATCCATGGAGGGGAATGCGGTGCGCATGTGAACGGAGTAATGCTAGCACGGAAGATCCTCAGATAGGGTTACTACTGGTCCACCATGGAGGAGGATTGTATCGGTTTTGTTCGACGATGCCACAAATGTCAAATTCATGCAAATCGCATGAACATTCCACCGTCGAAACTGTACAATATGACTTCACCATGGCCATTTTCAGTTTGGGGAATCGATGTGATTGGGGCTGTCACTCCAAAAGGGTCGAATGGGCATGAGTTCATCCTGGTCGCAATAGATTATTTTACGAAATAGGTTGAGGCCCAGTCTTATGCAGTGTTGAAGGCGTCGCACGTCGCAAAGTTCATCAGGAACAACATCATCCGCCGCTACGGGGTCCCGAACAAGGTCATTTCAGATAATGGTTCCCACTTCAAGAAGGAAGTCATTGACTTGTTGGAAAAATACAACGTGGCTTTTCATAAGTCATCCACATATCGGCCGCAAACCAATGAAGCGGTTGAGGCCGCCAACAAGAATATCAAATACATACTGCAAAAGATGGTGGAAACCTACCGGGATTGGCCAGATAAGCTGTCGTTTGCTCTGTGGGGCTACCGGACTTCAATCAGAACTTCTACTGGGACGACTCCGTATTCATTGGTTTATGGAATGGAGGCCGTTCTACCTATCGAGATTGAGGTTTCGTCATTGCGAGTATTGGCTGAGTGTCAAATAGCCGAAGTAGATTGGCAGCAGAGCAGGTTTGAGGAACTCATGCTCTTTGATGAGAGAAGACTGAAAGCACTGTACCATGTTCAAGGTTATCAGCGCAGAATTGCCCGGGCTTTCAACAAGAAAGTTAAGTCCAGGAATCTAAAGGAAGGAGATTTAGTGATCAAGGACAACCGAGCTCTCATCCACGACCCAAGGGGCAAGTTTAGACCCAATTGGACTGGTCCCTACATCATTAAGTCTATCTGGTCAGGTGGAGCTATGGTTCTGATGGATCTAGATGGTCTAGAGTTCTCACAACCAATCAATATGGACAAGTTGAAGAAATATTACCCTTGAGAGGCTCGCTAGGCCGAAAACCCGAAAGGGCGACCTAGGCAAAACTCAGAGCACAAAAAATTTAAAATTATAAAAACTGAGCTCACAAGGTTGAAAACCCGCAAAGGGCGGCCTTGGCAAAAGTTAGAGCGTAAAAGGAGAGTGAAAATACCCGAGTGAACCTGGGCCTGAACTACGTAAGGCTTGATTCCCATCTTTGGGATACGTAGGCAACTTCATCCTGAAGTTCAGCCATAAGCTTTTCCCCGATCAACTTTGTCCATTTGATCATCTCGGCCATCTGCGTCTATTCAGCATTCAAGAGTTCGGTTATGATCTCCGGTGCAGTGCTTTCAGACTGGGGGCAACTTTCCGTTGCCATACAGTGCCGCGGTACTATTCGGACTAGGGGCAACTTTCCAGTTGTAGGGGTCCGGGGTTGTGCATCTCAGTGACAGATCTCAGGCGTGTCCAGTTTTGATCCATATCGAAAATGGTTTTGAAAAGTTTTAATAAAAGTTGACTTTGTTCAAATTAATCTTTTTACAACTAAGACCATTTTTTGGACCAAAGCGGAAAATTTTCAGTACCCACAACGTTCAATTTCATTGATTTCAAAACAGAGTTCTCCTGCTCTTGCATACAAATTGAAGTTGCTTTTTATTACATTCATAGAGAAAACTTGAAAGTACTAATAAAGCAATAAATCCGGGGCGTGGATAAGTCAGGTGTCCCTGCGCCCCCTCCCAGAGCTAGTCGAAGCCTCTGATGCCAAGCTGGGCCCAATCTGTGCCTCTTCATTGAGCCAATCCAAGCACTCGTCAGACAAAGTGCAACTGAAAGTGGGAGCGGGGGCCAGGAACTCTCTAGTCCTCCATGCTGTGGCATACCGGGCAAGTTGTGCGCCTCGAACCGGGAATGCAGCAGGATACTCTATCCCCTCTGGTGGGCAAGTCTGATCGTGACCGAATTGGCGTTGGAACCGGAACGGAAAGTAGAACACACAGTGGGTTAGGCCAATCAACTGGATCCCGGTCTGCCGGGACATGCTATAGCTCATTGCCGGGAGATTGAGCCAAGGATAGCGCCAAACAATGCGATCTGCAAACAAATTGCACATCCAGTCGAACCACCATCCCTCATCAAGGGCATCGACTAGGCGTTGTCGAAAGAAATAGCCGCAAGCTACGTAGGCTGGGCAAGAGCCCACAACCTGCAATTTATCCATCAACCATACCTGGGGAGGGATGAAAAATGAGAGAATAAAGAATAGAGAGATGTACGATGAGAGAAAAGTAAGAAAAGGGTTTTGTGAGAAAAACCGAGCCTGAGGGCCAAGTGATGTGACCAATACATATGTGAGATTGGGTGGGAAACATTACCTGCAGCAGTAGTGGACTCCCCGCAAATCTGGTCGTCTCCTAGCGATAGAAAGCATCCAAGCCCATCAGTGTCTCGGCCAATGTCATGGCGATGCAGCTCTTTCCTTCTTTCAAGCCTTGAGTAACTTCGATCAGACGAATGCTAGATCCACTAAAGCCTGGGGCAAGCAAAAAGTGAGATAGCATACACAAGCACAGGGCGTGTTGCCAAAAACCTTGCCAATAATGGTTGCCGCAGTCACCGGCATCAGAAAAGTGATGAATCAAGCCGAGGATGTCCAGTTCCCCGTTGCAGATCAGAGACCGAGCGTCATGCATGGTGAGCCCACACATCCGCCCTAAAGCTTGGGCGTGGCCGAAGCGAAACTGAGGCAAAATTTCTTCATGGCGTTCAGATTCCATCAAAACTTGAAAATCTTCGAAAGTTGGACATACCTCTTGCCCGCCGAAGCTAAAAACATGTGTTACCGGGTTCCAAAACCTCGCCGCGGCATGAAGGAAGGGAAGGTGTAGCAGAGTACGGCTCAGCGTGAATAGTGCATTCAAGCCGAAGCCCCGGAAGTTCAACTTTTCCGAGCCATCTAGAGAAGCGATCCAAGCTGTGAGATTTTCGATGAGAAACGCCTCCATTTTGGTGCAAAACTGAGATGAAATGAATCAACCACGAGGCTAGGACTTTTAAAAAGGATAAGACACTGCTCGGGGGACACATGTCGAAAAGCTGGTGGTTGCTGAGCTAGGTGGTCGGCCGACCACCTTTTCTGGTAGGCCGACCACCCCTCTCCCCTCCAATGCAAAAAGTTGGTCGGCCAGCCCCCAAAGGTGGTCGGCCATGCTGCAAAGTGTGTCTTTGGTCCTGTTCTACCCTCTAGAAGAAAGTTCCTAGCATTTCCATGCATCGGGAGTGTCGAAGGCCTCCATTTCCCTCTGTTTTGAATGCGTTCCGTCACCCAGATCGTCCGAAATACACTTTGTTTATAGAGTTGTTGTTAAGTCTTGCTTATCGAGTTGTTGTTTTGCTTATCGAGTTGTTGCTTTGTTTGTCGAGCTGTTTTGTTTATCAAATCTTGTTTATCAAAGTTGTCAGGCTTTGTATTTTGAGTCGTTACTCTTTGTTTAAATCAACATTGTTGTGTCTTGCTTATCGAGTTGTAAACTTGCTAAGATTCTGTTATTTCTTAGTGAGTTAAGTTGTTTAGTTTGTTGTGTCGGTTCACTACCTGCCTTGGCAAATACACAATGCACATTTCCATCCAATCTCATTTTCGTACAAA
This sequence comes from Camellia granthamiana, assembly GCA_036172215.1. Lineage (NCBI taxonomy): Eukaryota > Viridiplantae > Streptophyta > Magnoliopsida > Ericales > Theaceae > Camellia > Camellia granthamiana. The sequence goes on along the minus strand of CM069907.1, from coordinate 37,786,506 downwards.
ATGATGCGATACGATGCTAAGAACATAAAACACAACACTTTTTTCAAAAGCTGTTTCATTCCATCATACTTCCTTTGTTACAACATTTTACAACAAGGGTACAAGTTTTACAGAAAATAAAACTGCCTAACAATGTACAATGTGCTACAACTACTAGTAAAAAGGTAAATAAAGCAGGGAATAGCTGCATCAATGCTCTCAAGAGCAGGAATAAGAGGCCCTCTTCGTCCTCTTCTGCGGAACGGTCTCTGCACCACCAATGCCATCTGAGTCGGAGCTGTCATCCTCGGGATCCTCCTCGGTCTTACCTCCACTCCCGGAACCAGGGTCGGAACCCTCCTCTCTGTCAGCAGATGTCTCTGACTGACGATCTACAGCTTCCTCCTCCTCGCTGGCCTCCTCCTCCATAATGTGTGCTCTGCGTCTGTGAGACGACTCCCCTCCCCTGACTTCTCGAGAAGGCCTAGATGGTCCAGCCCCTCGAGAAGGCCTAGATGGTCCAGCTCCTCGAGAAGGTCTAGATGGCCCGGCTCCTCGGGAAGGCCTGGATGGCCCAGCTTGTGGCTGAGTATATACCAGAGGCATCTGAAAATGAAGAATGCAATTTGAATACATCAGCCCAAATATGAATATCAGATGCAGATGCAAGAAAACTACATGAAGTGGGTGCATGCAGGTACAGTACGTAAATGTGGTGTGAGTCAGTTGTGTTCTAACATATACAGTCAACTAATGCAGTGAGATATTAAAGATCAACATGTCATCAGAAGTATGATAAGGCAAGAAAACTAAAGAGTACCTGGACACCGAGGATGGATAACTGCGCCTCTCTCCCCATGACCATGCCCTCGAGTGAGGCTACCAATCCGAGCATCTCATCTATATACTCGACGGGAGGCTGCAAATGCAAATGCAAGATCATCAGTAAATGAATGAATGTCCAAGTATCGGAGTGATGAATCAAAGCTGTAAAGCATACCGGTGGCGAGTCGGGGTCTCTGACAAATCGATGATCAAGCATCGGCGGCTCTATCGGGATCGGGTAGGAAGTCCCATATTGTCATCCCGTCAACTCAGTCGGGATATCTGGCCATCCAGGATGATGATAAGTCGGAGGAATCGGGGGAACCAATCCATCCCCACCTCTAGATGTGCCAGCCCTGCTGGTGGAAGGGACATCTGCAGTCTGAGCCCGGCTCGATGAGGGCATACTAGCAGATCTCCTCATCGGAGTACGGACTCCCGTCAATGGAGGCATCAAGTATGTGTGACGGTAGGTCACGTACTCCCCCTGCTCCAAATGTAGTAATGCATCGGTACCTTGCATAGCACTAACGACCTCCTGGGGAGGGAGCCTATCAGCGGTCCGCATATCGTCTGGAGGTGCTGAAGGAATGTCCTGAGCAGGGTAGCCCCATATCTGACGCAAGAAGCGATCCCCCAAAAACCAAGCCCTACCAACTGGCCCCTCGAACAGGATCCTATACCGAGAGGCACCCCATGCTCCGGTGAACTGAAATCGGAGGTCTCTACCTAAAGGCGCCCAAGGCTGCCATGTGATCTACGGATAACCGATGCATAAGCTGATCAGAAATTGTGAATGTGCAGGATAAATCAAAGATTGGAAACATGAAAAACTGAGAGTTCTAAAATACCTCTGACGGCCGCACTATATCAAAGTACTGCCGTAGGTAAAGGAGAGACTCCCGAGGTCTCGGCGGGTACTGGCCCTCGAATACAAGTGAGTAAGGGGTCATGAGGGACACCTCCACCTCAAGCTCCGGGGCTAGCGTCGGGAAGTACGCGTAGATCCATAGCTGTGGAAAACAGAGCAGCAGCCATCAGAATACAGAATGATGAGTGCAGAATGTAAATACAAAATGCCGAGAGCAAAGTGCAAGGTACAGAGTGTAAAGTGCGCCGTGTGTGCAATGTACAAATAATGAGAAGCAAAAATGTAAATCAAGAGGGCAGAAAGTACCTCCCAGGCCCTTCAATAGCCGCCGACTATGTTCCCTCGTCCGCGGGAGGTCGCGCTCATATAGCAATAGAGAGTAGCCAAGCTGGCGCCACCCCAATCATATCGGCTGACCTGTGATAGGTCCACTAGAGCACTCAACAGATAGAGCCCGACAGTGTTCCCCCTATCGGCGAACAGAGTGGTCCCGAAGAGGAACATCAGAAATCCGCGGGTGTACTGTGCTACCTCCTCAGGAGTCTCAGGCTCCATCTCTACCCTCATGAAATGTGAAGAAAACCAGGTATATCGGACTCTGCCCGAAGATCTGTCAACTGGTGGGTGAGCTCCCAATAAGTAGATCGAGGCGGCCTCCCACTGGCCCATGTCCTCGTCATATGGGATTGCCCAGCCTCCCACATCAAGGCCTGTCAATACAGCGAAGTCAAACAGGGTCATAGTCATGTCCCCGGTAGCAGAGAAATAGAAGGAGTTGGTGGTGTCCCACCATCTCTCTACCAAGGCACCCATCAGCGTCCTACTAGCAGGACAGCGAGATATCCCAGTGCAAAAGGGCCCAAACCCTGCCACGTCAACCAAATCCCGAACAGCCTCCGGGAGCTCTGTATACCACTCTCTCGCCACAATGGAGCCATATCCTCATGCAGCACGAGAAGTCTCATGTATTCAGGATGAACACATGTATTCAGTTTCAGAATGAAATGTATAAGCTGCGTGCAAATGAAATGAATAAGCTGCATGCAAATGAAATGAATAAGCTGCGTGCAAATGAAATGTATGAGCTGTGTGCAAAATCAAATTAGATACAGAATCTGGGCTGTGTGTTCAGAAAATTCAAAGGATGAGCCGTGTGTTCAGAATTCAAGTGTTTGGGCTACGTGTTCAACTCTCAATCAGTGTGTGCTGTGTGTTCACCTCAACAACGAGCTGTGTGTTCGACATCAAGTGTTTGGGCTGCGTGTTCAACCTTCTACAAAGTGTGTGTTGCGTGTTCACCTCAACAATGAGCCGTGTGTTCAGAATTCAAGTGTTTGGGCTGCGTATTCAACTCTAAATCGGTGTGTGCTGTGTGTTCACCTCAACAATGAGCCATGTGTTCAGAATTCAAGTGTTTGGGCTGCGTGTTCAACTCTCAATCAGTGTGTGCTGTGTGTTCACCTCGACAATGAGTCGTGTGTTTAGAATTCAAGTGTTTGGGCTGCGTGTTCAACTCTCAATCAGTGTGTGCTGTGTGTTCACCTCGACAATGAGTCGTGTGTTCAGAATTCAAGTGTTTGGGCTGCGTGTTCAACTCTCAATCAGTGTGTGCTATGTGTTCACCTCAACAATGAGCCGTGTGTTCAGAATTCAAGTGTTTGGGCTGCGTGTTCAACTCTCAATCAGTGTGTGCTGTGTGTTCACCTCGACAATGAGTCGTGTGTTCAGAATTCAAGTGTTTGGGCTGCGTGTTCAACTCTCGACAAGTGTGCACTGTGTGTTCACCTCAAATTCGAGCTGCGTGCTCAGAAAATTCGAAGTTTGGGCTATGTGTTCGACTTTCAACAAGTGTGTGCTACATGTTCACAATCAATTTATGGGCTGCGTGTTCAGAAATTCAAGTGATTGAGCTGTGTGTTCAAAATGCAAATGGAACGCTATGTCATAGGCTAAATGTTTAGAACGAGCTGTGTGCTAAGATGAGCAAATAAACAAACATAGCATGGAATGCATGGAAAATGCAGGTTACATCGCAGAAAATGTGAAAGCGAGGAACATACCTCCTGTGCCTGATGGGAGAGGTGGGACTCCGGCTCCCGCAATAAAAGATCCGCTGGTGCTCGATCATCGAAATCAGTAAAATGATAAAAAACTGCCTGAGGGAGGACATGTGTCGGAGGGTCGTACCTCTCAAGAATAAACGGTCAAACCCTCGGAGGCAGAGCCATAATATCTGGATCATCTCCGGCGCCTGGAGGACCTCCACCTTGAGGAAAGTGACCGGCCATTTCGAGAAATGAGCAAAAATGAGCAAAATGAGCCAAAATTGAAAAAAGTCAACAAAAGTCAACTCTCGGGAAATGAAAAAGTCAACAAAAGTCAACTCCCGAGAAAATCTTCCAAATATTGAGACAAACTCACCTCAAGTGGCGAAAATGAGAAAAGAAGCTCCGAAACCAAGATTTAATCGGTTCAAAGTGAAGAGAACTGAAAGTTTTCGCAAAACAACTTGGCGTAGGGCGTTGGAAAACGCGTATGGAGCGCAGATCTGAGAGGGAAAATGCTCTAGGAAGGTAGAGGGACTAATTTCGAAGTTGGGGTTGTGAGGAAAAGTGCTTTGGATAAGCACATTTAAAGAAATAAGAGCAAAAAGGCCAAACTGCCCCGGATTTGGGCTATGTGGTTGGCCGGCCACCTTTCGGGTAGGCCGACCACCCCCATTTCAAAAACCTGGTCGGTGGCCTCCCCCTTGGACCAAACCTGGTCGGCAGTGTTCCCAAGGTGGTCTCCAAGATCTCTGCAAATTTTGGTGATGATCGGAGTCCCCGGCACCCGAGAAAGTACAAGGAAAGTGCACTTTTCGTCGCAAAATCCCTCCGCGGGAACTTCAACTCCAACTTTCGATGCGTGTCTCATCGTTACTCGTCAAAAGTGAGGTGTATCCTTTTTGAATATGTTGTGACCCCTCCGGGAGGTAAACCGAAGGTCGCGATTGAGCCACTTTCGTCGAAACTTGCATTGCTTTGCTCGTTGTTTCGTTTCAAAATGTGCATTCGAGTTTACACTTATCCTGCATTGTTATGCACGTCACTTGCATTCTCATGCACACCACTTGCACTGTTCCACACGTTTCACGAGTATTGTCATACCCTTGTGCTTAACTTGCATTGTCACGCGCGTTGCTTCTCGCATTGCGATGCACTCACCCATCAACACCGCATTTGTCTGCATTCGATATCACGCTGAACATATGTTGCTAACTATGTTGTGCTTGTTGAGTTTCTTCCTTTTGCAGGCACGATATTGTATGTACGGTTCATTCGAGGCTGGTGTGACCAGATGAGCCGCACAGGTATTGTACCCCCTCCGTGTGAGACGTGGCAAGAATTCAATGATTCCCTGCATTCTTCAACTGCATGAAATGTAGTATTGATTTGCATTCTTGCTTAAAACTGTTGCATCTATTGTGAATATTTGCTTCATTACAGCTTGCTGCTTCGCATGATCATTGAGTTACATCCGGTTTTGGTACATATCACTTTGCATTTTGCCCCCTGCCTGCGGGCATACCCGCAGGCACATCTTTGTTCATCTCGCCTGTTTGTCTAAGTCTTCGGCCTTGTCAAAAATGGGTCGTCTTTGGGCTTTGACATTCACTCCTGTCACTCCTTGACTTTCGAGTTCTGTCAAAGAGGGACAACTGTAGACACCCCATTTTTGACCGACCTTAAGACTCAGACGTCACCGATTGAGCGCTTGGTGATGTTGCATATTGTGCTCGTTCTGAGGTTGCGGAGTCACGGCTGCGAGCCTTGCCTCCGGACTTCCGGACTCTTTTGTGCTTTGCGTCAGTTTGCGAACCAGGCTCTGTTTCTTTGTTTTCTCTTCTCGAAGGGAGGGAGAGGTCTCGTAGACCATCTCTCAGTGGCCGTAGGCTACGTTTCGTGGTCGTAGGCCATTTTTCCCGTTTGGAGCCCGATTTTCAGTTTTTCGGAGCTGTCGGCCGTGTGCCTCGGTTCGGGACCACTTAACCACCTCTGTTTGCTCCGGTTTTTGGCACACACCTTATTTCCTCCCTTTTGAGGGACACTGTGGCCTGAGAGACCACCTTCGTGGTCGAACGCCACTTCCTATGCCCAACAGCCTATTTTCGGGGCCCCGAACTGAGCGTTTTGGCCCCCGAACCTTCGTTTTGCATCCGTCTTGGTCCATTTTTGGCAAGGACCTTATTTTCATTGTTAGAAAGGTTGTAGGAGGGTGGGAGACTAGCAATTTTTCTGAAAAACCAGCTTTTCTCTTCATTGCTCTTCGTCGCCCGTTTTTCTTACTAGAAAGCTGGTTTTTCCCATTCCCGGGCCACTTTTTCTGACTTTCCACCACACCATTGTGTTGTACACACCTGGGAGGCCACCAATATGCGTAGGCCGACCAGTAATTGTCCCTGACCCTTTTGAACCCCTCTAAAAAGCTGGTTTTTCTCTCTCCTGAACCACTTTTTCTGGTTTTTCTCTACACAGCTGTGTTGCACTCATCTGGGAGGCCACCTTTTTGGGTTGGCCGACTAGTAATTCTTCTTGAACCCTTTGACCCCTGGTCGGCCGACCAGGGGAGGTGGCCGGCCGGCTACCTTGGCCTTTTGAATCTGGCCAGCCATGTTTGCCCTCCTGAGTGTATTCCAGCTGTGCCAGGTGTTTGCCATTTGCTGCATCCTCCATACACGTGTATGGAGGATGTTTAACCTAGTTTTAAAGCTTCTTTGAGAAGCTTTAGCCCCTCCCTTCTATAAATGGAGGCCTCTTCCTCCATTTGTAAGGGTTAGAAGCTTTGGGCTGAGAATTATACATACAACCTGCTATATCTATACTCCAAGCCTCCAAACACCCATTCTCTTGGCCACTTTACCCTACACCTCATAGCCTACCACTTCCATCATCCATTCCAGCCCCTTGGGGGTCATTTGTAGAGGTTGAAAGCTCACCAACTTGGTCCAGAAGCTGCTGGAGGTCAGCTCTACAAGGGTAAGCTTCTATTTTTCCCATTTTTGCATCATTTTGCTCTATATCTTAGCTCCTTTTGCTTGCATTTTTGGGCTTCGACCTAAACTGAAAATAGTCTTATTTTGAGCTCATCTTCATGTTTGATCAAGAACTTTTTTCTGTTTGAGGTCTTCTACTGCCCCTTTGTGCATTATCTCTCTTTTAGGGCTTATCTTGCATGATATATTAGCCTTATTTGTGAGTATTTCTGGGCTTTGAGCCAAACTATAAAGTGTCTTATTTTGAGCCCCTTCTCAACTTTTTTTAAAGGGCTCTTTGCTGTTTGAGGCCATCTATTTCCCCTTACCCTCTATATCTCTTTTAGGGCTATTTTTGCATCATATTTTAGCCTTACTTGTGAACGTTTTCGAGATTTGCTATAAACTGAAAAAAGTCTTGTTTTGAAATCTTCTTCAAGTTTGGTTAAGGTCCCATTTCTGTTTGGGGTCATCTTCCCCTATGCATGCTTCATTCCTTCATGATTAGGGCTATGCATTAGAGCACTTGCATTGGCCATGGTTTGGCCTCTTAGCCACTAAAATCTAGTGGATTTTCAGTGGCTTAGATGCATTTTTGAGGGCCAAAATCAGAGGGGGGTGACCCCCTCTCTCATTGTCTTGTTTGGTAGTCTTTTGAGCCTTCCAAAGGGACCCTATTTTGCATGCATTGAACTCTTATTTTAGGCTTTATTCTGAGGATTTTGAGGTCTGCCTTGGCTCTTTCTGAGGCCCTTTCGGCTATATTTTATGTCTATGATGCATGTGTAGAGAAATCTCATTCAAGGCCTTTCAAAGAGGCCTTTCTTTGCATGTTTCCGAGACTGATTCCAGGGCCTATTTGGTGGGTTTTAGGGCGGTCATAACCCATTACTAGAGTTGGTTTAGTCTTGCTAAGTGTCTATCTTGTATGTGCTTAATAACCCCTTGTATGGCCCTCTAAAGGAGATCATCATTTTGGCATGCATTGGCTGTATTTCAGTGATTATTTGGGCATATTTTGGCATATTTTATTCACTAATTTTTGCTGGTTTGATGAGTTCTCATACGCTTCATATACATGCCATGTAAACCATGTTTGCTAGTCAAAGTTGCATACTATTTTAGTCCATCATGCTAGCATCTTTTGGTCATGCTTTGAACTAGAAATGTTCATGTTTTGGGACTGCCTTGGCTCTGTCTTTGTGCTTCATAGTCAAATAATGCATGCTTTGAATAGCTATAAGTCAATACGTGTGCCTAGTTTTGAGTTTCGGGGCTCATCTCATGCATCAGGTGCCATGTTTCCATGTTTCGGGACCTTTTAGCATCATGTTTCAGTGCTGGAATTTACATGTTTGAATGTCATGCTTCATCCTTGCCATGCCTTGTTAGAGTTGCATGTTGTGGCTTAGGTTCGGTCCTCAGTTTGCGTGCATGTGTGCACGCATTTCGGAGTCTCATTTTCATCTTATGGCTGCTGATGTGAGTGTGGCTGAAGTCCACTCATATTGTCGTAAGCCCATATTGCATTGTGTATGCCATCTTAGTCTATAGCATTATGTATGCTAGGTTGTATGTTAGAGCATTGTGTATGCCATGTTACATCGAGCATTGTGTATGCCATTTCATAGCATTGCGTATGCTAGGTTGCATGTTAGGATTGCATTCATGCATGTCATGCATATTGCATTGTGCTTGGGATAGGAGTTAGCCCAAGCACGAGAAACGAGGGGCGTTTCGTACTCCAAGTGACGGAACGTGTCTCAATTCCCGGTCACCGACACTTCGAATTAACCATGATGGAGTCTAGGCCTTGTTGTGCTTATATGTGCATTCATTTCACATCGAGTTGTGCAATTTGACTCCTCGGCCATCATGCATCGAGATGCGTGATTAGTGGCACGAGGATCGAGGCATGCATACATATGTGAAAATACTTTGCCATTTCTTGCTCTCTGTTGCAGTAAATCAGAAATCAGCAGCCTTCTCGAGCTTTGCACAACATCCCGGGATTAATTGCAAACAGAGGCAAACCGGGGCATCGCAAGGAATTTCCCGACAAAGGCAACCCGAGCATACATCATTCATCATTCGGAACAGAGCCGAGGCGGTCCATAGCTTGCATGCTAATTCCCTACTTTCCTAGATTAATTTGTTAATTTATTAGGATCTTGTATTTATTCGGACTGTAATTATTCATTTGGATTGTATTATTTATTTGGACCCTCCGAGCGAGGGCACAATTGCAATAAGTGTGCATGTGTGTGATGTATGTCTTCCAGCCCCACGTCTTTCTCCCTTTTATTTACCAGCTTATGATGGTTAGATTAGGGCATGTTTCAATTAGCATACAGTATGATAACATGTTTGCATTCATTCATCTGTCTTGCATGCATCGGGCTCGGCGCATCATACTAACTGCATTATATTTCAATTCTGAGTTGAATACTTGTTAGTTGTAGCATTTCACATGCCATCTTTAGAATAGCCGAGCCTATTGTAGTTGCATTCCTGCATGTGTTGCATTAGGCACTTCAATATAGTTAGGATCATGCATAGATTTCTAACATAGCTTCTGTTTTGGCTTGGAGTACTCTGTAAGTTCTTTTGCTTTAGCATCCTTGCATGCATATGAGTATTGCCATGACAACATGATTACCATGAAGCTAAGTGCTTATGTGATATAACTGCTTGAATGCTTGTGGATGGAGGTTAAATTACCTAAATTAGAATAATGCATTAAACTGTGAGTTTAAAGCCTACTAGGTAGTGGCAAAATCATCTTTTCTAAAGCCCACTTGAGGGTGGCAAAACCTGCATTTTAGCCTACTTACGAGTAGCAAACCATTTTCAAAACAAACATGCAATGTTTTGTTCCAATTTAGGCGATTTGATCTATACTTGTTTGCTGTGCGCATAGTAACCGGAATAAGAACGCATATCTTCTAGGCTAATAACCGGAATAAGAACACATAATGTTTTCAAAACAAGATATCATGGTTAGTAGAGGCCGATCTTTGATCGGGCGAGCAGGGGTGCTCACGAAGTGACCTTCCCCAATCGTACCCAAGTTCCCGAGCCGAGGCAACTTTGGTGATGACGAACACGTGGCCTTAGGCAACGAGTCAGGGTTTCCTAAATTTCCCAAAATAAAATATTTAGGTGGCGACTCTATATCTGGCAAAGCAGTCCATGTTTGGCATTTCTTTCAAAAAAATCTGTTTTCAAAAACGATTTGCCGGATTTGGACTCTTTGGTTCAGATTAAGAACCGTGACAATCGAGTCCGAACTGTAGTGAGGCCCAAGGGCGTGTCTACACCGAGATCATCATGTCAACCAAGATCAACATCTCAATCGAGATCACCATCTCAACCGAGATCATCATGTTTGGCTCGCCCAAACGCAGCACTTTAGGCTTAACCTTAGTGCACCGAGAGTACTAATTACCTCAGCTTTTCTTACAAACTGACCTAGTCAAGGCCAGTTTCGCCTTGTTTCAAGCCAAAACATTACAGATTTAGTTCAACTCTACCGTCATGGTAAGTCTAAGTTAATTGTCATGTTTCATGCTGAAACATCGCAGACTTATTTCAACTCTACCCTTGTGGCAAGTTTAAGTTATTCGTCATGTTTCATGCCGAAACATTGTAAACTTAGTTTAACTCTACTATCGTGGCAAGTCTAAGTTATTCGTCATGTTTCATGCCGAAACATCGCAAACTTAGTTCAATTCTATCATCATGGCAAGTCTAAGGTATTCGTCGTGTTTCATACCGAAACATCGCAAACTTAGTTCAACTCTGTTCGCCTCTGGTAAGTTCTGATCTTTTCAAAATTGTTTTTTCAGATCAAACTCTCGTCTTCTCGAACCTACTCATCTAGGCCAAGATCTTATCTTCTAGGATCTGGGATCTGCTCACTTAGGCTAAGCTCTTATCGTCTCGGACCTACTCATCTAGGCGAGATCTTGTCTTCTGGGATCTGGGATTTGCTCACTTAGGTTGAGCTCTTGTTTTCTCGTACCTAATCATCTAGGTCGAGATATTGTCTTCTGGATCTGGGATCTGCTCAATTAAGTTGAGCTCTTGTCTTCTCAGACCTACTCATCTAGGCTAAGATCTTGTCTTCTAGATTTGGGATTTGCTCACTTAGGTTGAGCTCATGTCTTCTCAGACCTACTTATCTTGGCTGAGATCTTGTCTTCTAGGATCTGGGATCTGCTCACTTAGGCTGAGCTCTTATCTTCTCGGATCTACTCATCTAGGCCGAGATCTTATCTTTTAGATTTGGGATCTGCTCACTCAGGCTAAGCTCTTGTCTTCTCAGACCTAATGATCTAGGCCGAGATCTTGTCTTTTGGATTTGGGATTTGCTCAGTTAGGCTAGGCTCTTGTCTTCTTGGACCTACTCATCTAGGCTGAGATCTTGTCTTCTGGATCTGGGATTTGCTCACTTAGGCTAAGCTCTTGTCTTCTCGAATCTAATCATCTAGGCTGAGATCTTGTCTTCTGGATCTGGGATCTGCTCACTTAGGTTGAGCTCATGTCTTCCCAGAACTACTCATCTAGGCTGAAATCTTGTCTTCTGGGATCTAGGATCTACTCATTTAGGCTAAGCTTTTGTCTCCTCGGACCTAATGGTCTAGGCCGAGATCTTGTCTTTTAGGATCTGGATCTACTCCAACTAGGCCAATGTCTTTTCTACTTGAAGGTCTCCTTCATTTCTTTAGGAGCGCTCATGCCCCCTAATTTTTGCATTTATCCCTTCTAGAAGGGTCTTCATTCCGTCTATGTTGACGCATTCTCCATCTTCACTGAACTCGTCATTGCTGACACGTTGATCTTGCACGATAATGGCCATCTATTCTAACTAAGTTCCCACAAACGTCGCCAAATTATGAGTGTTGATTTTTGACCACACAACCAAATAGGGAACTTAGCTGGAGAGCACGTGGCAGAATAGATTAAGCCAATCACCTGCCAACAAGAAGATGAGAATACCATGGTTGTTTGTCCACCCTGGGACATTTCAACAATCAAGTCAGTCAACTTATCTCTCGAAGATATCAAATAAGTACTCAATGTACAAGTCAAAGCGTCACAAATAAAAGCATACCTTAGACCTATGGAAGTGCCTCACTTTTATAACAGTCAGTGTCCAACTTTTCCTAGAAGTCTCACTTCATGGGACTCTATCCTTTACAAGGATAACATCTATCACAACTTATATTATTCAAATTAAAATGAACTTTCTCAAGAGTCCCATTTCTATCCAAATAGGTAGATTGATTGTTGAGAATACTTCATCATCATCATCTCAGCTCAGCTTAGCAGCAGCAGCTTAGTCTTCATCCCATATCAGCTCAGCAGTGCAGTCAGCTTCAGCTTCAGTTAGTGCAGCTATAGCCACATCAGATCAGTTAGTTACCAAGTCAGTTAGCTTAGGAGTTGGTTAGGATATTATTGTGTATTAGGAGTTTGTTATAACTGATTCCCAACTGATCTATATATAGAATGTAATTTGTACAACTCATTCATTAAAAAAAGAAAATAATATCAATTCATCTTGAATTTATAATTCATCATGGTATCAGAGTAATAGAGCTTCTCCAAGCTCAGATCTATTGCTAATCTATCATTAATGGCCAATATATCTTCTTCTTCTTCTTCGATTCCATCTAATCTCGCAATGTTAATCTCTAATTTGTCTTCATTTATTACTGTAAAGCTTGATTCCAGTAATTTTGTGATTTGGAAAAGCCAGATTCACAATATTCTCAAAGCTACAAATCTAATTGGCTATGTTGATGGAACAATTTCATGTCCTTCTGCTGTGATCATAGATTCAACCGGAACAGAGGTTCCTAATCCTGGTCATCTTCAATGAAATCTTGTTGATTCTTATCTGTTGAGTTGTCTTGCATCAACTCTGTCTCCTACAATCTATTCTACTGTATTGCAATGTCAACATTCATCTGAAATCTGGTTTGCTTTGCACAAGAGGTTTACTACACTTTCCAGATCACATGTCCATCGGTTAAAGAACAAATTAAACAGTGTTGCCAAGAAGACAGATTCAATAGAAGAGTATTTGTTCAAAATCAAAGAAATTGTCAATCAGTTAGCCCTTGCTTCAGTCATCATTGATGATGAAGATCTTGTTTTACTCACACTGAATGGTCTTCCTGATGAATTCAACGCTTTTACCACCTCTATTCGATCTCGGTCTGAACCAATCACCATGGATGAGTTATCAGCATTGCTCTGTTCTGAAACCATCCATATGGAGTCCAAAACTAAGAAGAATCTCTTTGAGCCTATAGTAGCCTTTTCAACTGTTAAAGGTTCTTCTTCTTCATCAAACTTTCAATCTGGAGGACAAACCTATGGTTTCAAAGGCAGAAACTCTTACAGAGGCAATAGAGGTCGATCTCAAGGTTACAGAACTAGTAGTGGTTCTGGCAGGTTTGTAGGAAGTTTTGGTCGAGGTGGAGGTCGAAATCCTCATTCTACTCAACAATGTCAAATTTGTCATGGTTTTACCCACACTGCTCTTAAGTGTTGGTATAGGATGGATTCTCATTATCAACCACAACCACATTCTCAGTATCAACCACAGCAGTATCATCAACCTTCTTTTTCATCTGCTCCTTCACATTCTAGAGCTTTTGTTGCTACATCTGGTTTTCCTGTTGCCTCTTCTCAAATTCCTTGGTACCTTGACTCTGCAGCAACAGATCACATCACCAATGACATGAACAATCTGACTTCTTACTAGCCTTATCAAGGAATAGATCACATCACTATTGGCAATGGTAACTCTGTCCCTATACAGCATACTGGTAAAGGTCTTTTACCTACACCTCATCATTCTTTCTAACTCAATCATGTTTTACATGCTTCTTCCATTTCTTCTAATCTTGTTTCTATTCAGAAATTAGCAAAGGATAACAACTGTTTTATCACATTTGATGATGTTAATTTTGTGATTCAGGACAAGCTTTCGAAGGGAGTGCTTCACAAGGGCTCTAATGTCAATGGTCTTTACCATTTCTTGCCATCTCCTCTGTCTTCTTCTACTTCACAGCATTCTTTGCATTTCAGCCGGTCCTCTCCACCTGTTAATGAGAGTACTTGGCACAATAGACTAGGTCATCCCTCTTCCTTGAAGTTTCAAAGTTTACATAGTCTTTTACCTTGTATTACTAATAAGCACACTTCATCATCATGTCTTGATTGTTGTGTTGCCAAGAGCCACAGACTGCCTTTTCAATTGTCAAATTCTACTACTCATCAACCAGTGTCTCTTGTTCATAGTGATGTATGGGGTCCATATGCTTCTAATTCTGGTTATAAATACTATGTTCTTTTTGTAGATGATTTTACTAGGTTTACATGGCTATACTCATTGGCCTATAAAAGTGCAGTTTATGCTAAGTTTGTGGAGTTTAAGGCCTACATAGAGAACCAATTTAACACATCCTTACAAGTTTTACGAACTAATGGAGGTATTGAGTATTTTAACAATAAAATGAAATAGTTTCTTTCTACTCAGGGTATTATTCATCAACATTCTTGTCCCTACACACCTCCACAAAATGGTGTGGCTAAGAGGAAACATAGACACATTATTGATACAACCATTGCTCTTCTCCATCATGCTACCATGCCTTTGAAATTCTGGTTTGATGCTGTGGCTGTTGCTACTTTTCTTATTAGTAGGTTACCTTCTTCTAAATTGGGTAATAAATCCCATTTTGAACTGCTATTTCATTCCTTACCCGATTATTCTCAATTAAGAGTTTTTGGTTGCCAATGTTTCCCTTGGCTCAAGCCATATGTTTCTCATAAACTTTAGCCCAAATCCATCTCTTGTGTATTTCTTGGTTATCATCCCTTTGCCAAAGGCTATCGTTGTCTTGATCGTCTTACAGGAAAAGTTTATTTGTCTCGTCATTTTGTGTTTAATGAGTCTATTTTTCCCTATACTTCTCTTTCTTCTTCTTTTTCTTCTTCTTCTTCTTCTTCTTCTTCTTCTTCTTCTCTTTCTTTACCTCAGCTTCATACATTTTTCTGGTCTTCTGGTTTGCCTTCCTCTATAGTTAATCCTAGTTCCTTTGTGGTTCCTCCTCATTATTCTTCTTCTTCTCCAGTTGTTAGTACTGCTTCTTCTTCAATGGTCCCTTCCTCCTCTCTTTTTGTTCCTCCATTGTCTCACTCTATTCCTATTCAGTCCATCTCCATTCAGCTTCCTCTTTCTCGACCTCCTCACCAGGTCTAAAATAGTTTCCACTTGTTTGTCTGCTCAAAAAACTTCTTCTTCTCTTTATTCTGATTCTGAGCCTCCCACTCATAAGGAAGCTCTTTTGTCTCCTCTTTGGGCGAAAGCTATGTCTGAGGAATATTCTGCTTTACAACAGCAACAGACCTGGTCCCTTGTTTCTTTGCCCCCTCACAAGACAGCCATTGGGCGTAAGTGGGTCTTTAAAATCAAAAGGAATTCTGATGGGACTATTGCCAAGTACAAGACACGTCTCGTTGCTAAGGGCTATCTTCAACAAGAAGGCGTTGATTTTCAAGAGACTTTTAGTCTAGTTGCCAAACAACCCACAATTCACATTTTGTTGTGCCTTGCTCTTCATCACCAGTGGCCAATTCGCCACCTGGATATTTCTAATGCATTTCTTCATGGAGCTCTTGAGAAAGAGGTGTGTATGTTACAACCCCCTGGTTTTGAGCAGCCTTCTTCCTCCTTTCAAGTGTGTAAACTGCACAAAGCATTGTATGGATTAAAACAGGCACCACGTGCTTGGTATTCCACCTTCTCAGCATTTCTTCTCTCCCACGGATTTTGCAATAGCAAGTGTGATACCTTTCTCTTCATTCAACACACTGCCATTTCATTTGCTGTCCTCTTGATCTATGTTGATGACATTCTACTCATAGGCAATAATGCATCTCATATTCAGTCTCTTATTTCCCAAATGCATCAAGCATTCTCTATGAAGGAATTGGGGAATATTGCTTATTTTCTTGGCATTTCAATACAGTCCACTGGTGGTTCAGGCTATTTCCTTTCTCAACAGAAATATGCTCAAGATCTTCTTCACAAAGCTGGCATAGCTGATTGCAAGCCATGCTCTTTTCCTATTGCAGTCAAATCTTCTCTTCCTTCTAATGCTCATTTCCCCTTTGACAATCCTTCTTTATATTGCAGTATTGTAGGCGATTTGCAATATCTTACCATCACTCGGCCCGATCTTTCTTTGGCTATCAACCAGTCATGTCAACACATGCATGCCCCCACTTTTGGGCATTTGTCAACTGTTAAACGATTACTACGGTATGTTCAGGGCACCATTGCTCATGGTTTGACATATCAACCTAGTACCTTTAATCTTCATGCCTTTTCAGACTCAAACTGGGCAGGGGATGTGCTTGAACGAAAGTCCACCTCTGGGTATTGCATATTTTTGGGTTCCAACCTTATCTCTTGGTCTGTTGAAAAGAAAGTCACTATGTCTCGCTCCTCTACTGAGGTAGAATATTGAGCACTAGCTCATGCTACTGCAGAATTAGCTTGGATTCAAATGCTACTTCAGGACTTGGTTATTTTCTCCCCAACTGTCCCTATCTTATGGTGTGATAATGTATCTTCTATTGCTCTTGCCTCTAATCTAGTTTTCCATTCTCGGTCCAAGCATATCAAGGTGGATTGTCATTTTGTCAGGGATCGGGTCCTTGCTAAACAACTCAGTTTACACTATATTCCTACTCAAGATCAGTTGGTTGATATCTTCACCAAACCTTTATCTGTGGCTAGGTTCTTGTATCTTAAATCCAAGCTTATGGAGTTCTATCACCCCATCAGCTTGCAGGGGCATGTTGAGAATACTTCATCAGCATCATCTCAGCTCAGCTTAGCAGTAGCAGCAGCTAAGTCTTCATCTCATATCAGCTTAGCAGTGCAGTCAACTTCAGCTTTAGTTAGTGTAGCTACAGCCACATCAGATCAGTTAGTTACAAAGTCAGTTAGCTTAGGAGTTGGTTAGGATATTATTGTGTATTAGGAGTTTGTTATAACTAACCCCCAACTGATCTATATATACAATGTAATCTATACAACTCATTCATTAAAAAAAGAAAATAATATCAATTCATCTTGAATCTATATTTCATCATTGATGTCATCTAGGACTCTAGTTCTCTATCCAGATATCTCGGATTTTGGTATTACCGCACTATATCTCGTCACCATGGTCTGTCCACGTGGCACCTCGGATAACAACCTCGGCCACGTGGACTACCCAAAAAATATGTCCCCAGTTAACATTTTATATTAGCTTTTTTCGCTAAAATCTTCCCTTTCCAAATAATGTTTACAAACACCCTTCATAATGTTATGTATAGAGATGATAGTGGAGAGGTTGTAATGTGCACCTCTACAAAATTGCATATGGTAGGCTCTTCATAATTTTTTTTATAAAATTTCGTAAACATAATCACAAAAATATTCACTACAACAAAACTAGGTTTTTACGGCTTCAAATCAACGACATACAGTAAATGCAAGCCATGGTTTCTCACTTTTATGACTTGCTTTTTTTGGATGTCATAAATAATTTTCCAACCACGACGTGTCTATTGCGTAAGTCGTTAATGCTAATAATGATGATTTTTTACGGCTTGCAATGTTAGCCGTAAATAATAAAACTTTCTATGACGTGCTTATGACATGCCGTTAATACATCAACTATACACGACACACGTACACCAACTATTAAAAATATTGAGCATTTCATAACGCACAAAAAGCCAGTCGTTAAAAATTTCACTTTCCACGATGCACAAAAAGCCAACCGTTTAAAATATTACATTTTTCATGATACACAATTGCTATCATGAAAGGTATAACCGAAAAAAAAAAAAAAAAAAAACAGCCCCAAAATGAAAATTTCGAGCGCCAAACATCACAATTTCCTCTTCAAAATTCCCAAACACCCCCGTGCTTTCCCTTTACCTGTCTCTTTCTCTTTCTAGATTTTTTCCATGTCAATAGGTCTTTCCACAGGTATAAACCCTTTCTCAATTTCTGATTTGATACTGGAATTTCATTCTCTTTGAATATTTGTTTGGCTCTGTCATATCTGTGTTTGTCATTTTTATTAGGGTTTTGTACATGTTCTTTTGGATTCACATGTCTTGATTTTCTTCTTGTTGTATATATATATGGTATACGGTGGAAATACCAAACCAAACCCAACCCTTTGTCTTCTCTCTCTCTTTCTTCATTTCTCAACACCGTTCTTCTTCATATCTAACGACACCACCACTGTCCCAACACCGTTGTTCTTCATCTCTAGTATTACAGCCGAAACTGCATCAAACCTCCGCTTTACACCCTCTATCGTAACTCCAACACCCTGCTTCCCCAACTCCACCTCCGCTCTCGTCGGCCTCCACCTCAACCTCCACAATCGTGTCCTTCATCCATGTTAGCGACGTCTACTACGATGCTGGCACAGGTCAACAGTGAAGCTGGTTGAACTTCAGATCTACTTCAGATCTGGTTGAACTTCATGAGCATCGGAAGGTAAGACTCCATTGTTATCGATTTCCAAGTTTTCTTTTTCTTCTTCACCATCTTCTTCTCTTTGATTTGTGCTATTAAGGGCTTGTGAAAGCCAAATATTCGATTAGTACTGTATTACCATTCTGGGTTTGCCTTGTTTTTTAGTGGGTTTGCTTCTTTGTTCGTGTTAATCTAATCTTACCTCTGGAAAATAGGCATAAGGACTGAATTTGTGTCGAGCGAAGAAGATTGTGTATTGGGGTTGTGGAATTTGGCTATTTTTGCAACTTCCATTGAACCATTATTTGCTTATTTTCTGTAAAGAAGCTCGAAAGATACCTTGATGACTTCAATTTTGCTCTGAATTTGATATTTTTTTTAGTGGAATTCTTGTGATTTTGGGTTTGTTTCAATCTCGTTCTACATTGAGTCGATTAATTGATTCTTAAGAGCAGAGGATAGAGTTTCTTATCGTTATTCTAGTTCTATTATCATTGGGTAAGCTTCTAATGCTTAGTAGCTCATTTTTATTTGAATTTTAGTACTTAATTTCTTAACTTAGTTAAGAATTCTTGCATGACCCACTAAAATTTTATGATATTAGTGAAGTTGCTGATTAATTTGTTGCCTACTTTATACTTTTGGACTGCTATTATTTTTTTAAATTTAAAAAAATTACCATGATCAAAGGATGATCAAGATGATCAACTTGCTCAAGTAGAGTAGCTTTTATGTGGCGTATGCTTGTCAAGCATAGTGCTTGTATATATGGTCTTAATTTTGTGCCTTGGTATTTTTTTTTTTTTTTTGTAAAGAAATATACAAATTAGTTATCATGCCTTTGGTTTCCCCCCCGTGATAACCCTACTATGTGTTATGTTAATTAATCTTAATTATGATTGTGATTATGTGCTTGATATGATTTTGAGTGCCATTTATATAATTACATGTGTTTTTGACTCTCTATCTGTTCACCGTAGGAAAACCTGTTCGATTTTCTGTTATAAAATCTAAATTGAAGGTCGTAGAAGCGTCAGAAAGCGAAATTGACTGCCTTATTGCAATTAGCGTAATTTTTAAAGCCTACGGTGAAATTTAATTAAAAATTGATTCAGATTAAAATAATTAGATCGAACTGATTAAATTAAGCACAATTACTTAGCCTTAATCAAATTTGATTAGACAAGCATATATAAGAGCCTAATTACACTCAAACTCTCTCCTTGGAGCTCAAAAATCTGAAATAGACACTCTAGAGAGAGAGTGAGCCAAATTTAGAGAGAGATGGAGCACAAAATTGAAGATTTGAACTAAGACCTTGGGAATTTGGAAGCTAGGCTCAAGGATTAGCCATAATTGGAAGAGTTGAAGCTCCTAAGTGAGTAATTGAGCTCAAATTCTTGAGTTTAAGTTCATAACTAAATGAATTCAAAGTACATGTGAAGTCAAATACATAAATTAAGCTAAGCGTGGTGAATTTGAGATCATTGGGTGCATGCATGTGAGAATTGGCCATAGTTTTGCATATTTGAATGTAAAACATGTCAATCATGTTTCATTAAAGATTGTTTGACACATGCATGTAAGAAGTTTCATGCATTGATGCTCAATTTCAAGCCTTGAAGCTTGTCTATGCAAGATACAAAATATGGATTGTATATATATATAAAGTTTATGGTTTAAAATTGTTAAATCCATGGAATGTTGAACTATGGTTGAAAGTTTTTTTCAAATATATGTTTTTGGGAGTATTCTTACATATTTGAGTGAGTTGTTCACGAATTGGACATTTGAAGGTGTGTTTTGAGCTTCAAACAGAATTCTAGAAAACCCAAAATTCGACCTATCCGCTCGAGCGAGAAAAGTTTCGCTCGAGCTTGAAAGTCAAGCTCCTAGAAGTTTTTCAGACATTACACAGTGGCTCGAGCGGCCAAATCTGCGCTCGAGCGTACCCTGTTTTGCAAGACTCCTCACTAGAGCGTCAAAAGTCTCGCTCGAGCGTAAATTGCATGCAACCAGTACTTTTGCAAACTAAAAGGGTCCGCTCGAGCGACCAAAGCTGCACTCAAGCGACCAAAGCTGCGGTCGAGTAGAGAGTCCTGTTTCAGAAATTTTGAAAAGTTATTTTGTGTTTCATTTTGCGTTCTCTTTCATTTCTAAACACTCTTGGACATGCATTGAGCATTGTAAATGAACTAAAAGGATAAGAAAGAGGCCTAAGAGAAATAAATAAATTAAGAACGGATCGAATCGCTTGTGACTCAATATGCTATGTAATGTGTAGGGTCAAGCGCAAGGGCAAATCCATTGGCAGAACACTGTGAGTAATATTTTAGTAAAGATATTTTCAAGTATGTTATCTTCCAAATGCTTACTCCTATATGAGTTTCATGGATTTGTTAATTTGAATTGTGAACGAACATACGTTTGACATAAACGATTGGGCCGTTTGATATGAATGAAGGCCAAAGGCCGTTCTCTAGATTGGATCGAATTTTCTCTGAATCGATATTGATGGACTTTAGATATTATGAAAATATTGAATGTCCTTTATGCTATAAAATCTTAATACTAAGGACCTTAAAAAAAATTCTCATAAAAAAACTCACTAGCTTAATACCAATTTTAATAGGTGTTTGGGAAGATCTAAATAATTCATAATTTTTTTTAAAAAATTTATCTTTAGCAATATTTTTTAAAATAATGCCAAATTTTTTTATTCTTTCAATTTGACTTGTGGAAACGAATTTAAAAGAAAATTAAAAGTTCAACAAAAAGAGGACAATTTTTGACTTTATTTTTGTCTTTTCTAATTTTTTCTTTTAAAGTTAAAAAATATTATTTTTTTCAATCTGTTTAATCAAGTAGAATCCAACAACTTAATTCTTTTTGAATTTTTTTTATAAAATTACCCAAAAAAAAAAAAAACAAAATACCAACAAAAAAATTCAAAAAAAAAAACCAAACAAATAAAGAAAATACTATAAATTCCAAATAAATTATTAATTTTTTGGGTGATGATTGAGACCCCCTCCAATCACCACTCCCATCACCCCCCCACAGACACGTGGCAGGTGGTGATTGGAGGAGAAGGAATAAAAAAAAAGAAAGAAAGAAAAAGTAGCCAATCAAGTGAAGAGGGGGTCAAGGGGATGAGAAAAAAATGGGATTCAAGTCATTATTCTAATTTTTTTACCAAATATTTTACATGAATATAAAATTCACACACATATAATTTGTATAAATTCTACATTCATATAAAAAATTTGATAATTTATTTAATATTCTTAACATAACCCAACCAATAAACAAGCACCGTCGGTTCAACTTTCACGTGACGGACAAAGGTTCATTCACTTGTCTAATTCAATTGTACTCCTCTCTCTCTCTCTCTCTCTCTCTCTCTCTCTCTCTAGGTACCTTCTCTTATCTGGTGGGCCTTCAGCTGGGATAAGAACACTGACAATGGAGTGTTTGGTACGGATAATTGTTTAAACATATTATAGGTTATAATTTAATGAATTATAAATTATAATTATAATTAAAAATTATTAATTTGTTTAGTATAAATGTTAGACTATATTGATAAATAAGTTATGAAATAATTTTTTTTAAATATCATTTTTATCCCTGTTAATTATAAATTGAATTAACTTTTAATTTTTTGTTATTCATTACTAGTTTACATTTCTCATAAAAAAATAATAAAAATTTAATCCATAATCCATTTAGATCATTTTCTATTTTCAAAAAAAAAAAGGTTAAAACAATTTAAGAGTATAATTATAAATTAACATATCTATAACAGAAATTGATAAACAACTTCTCAAAATATGTTTTTTTAAATTAAAATAAGTTGCCAGTAAAATTAGTATGCAGTGTAATAGATTAAAAATAATTATATGAAGTAAGGAGAGTCCAATTTTGTTCTTGCACTATAAACATATTTTGATTGGTTTTAAAATAATAGGACATAATATTTTGAATGGAGTCATTATACTTTTTGGATATATTTTGTATATGTATTACTAGGAGGGCAAGAAAAATCAAAAAAATCGATCAAACCGATTGAATCGGACTAAATTGCTTATATTTAATCTGTTTTTTAACAAGAATCTGTCTGCGCTGTTTTTAAATTTGATTTTTTTTTTATTTTTTATTTTCAGTTCGGTATCGGTTCAACCATCTTATGCATTGAATTAAACCGAAACTAATCGTTTCAACATATATTGTATTTAATGTATATATATATATTCTAATAATGTAATGATATTAATTAAGTATCATAAATTATTAACCTTGACTAATTAACTTTATCATCTTATCTAAGTATGTAAACTCTTATTATATATAATCTTAGTTCTACTTCATT
Organism: Camellia granthamiana; assembly: GCA_036172215.1. Classification (NCBI taxonomy): domain Eukaryota; kingdom Viridiplantae; phylum Streptophyta; class Magnoliopsida; order Ericales; family Theaceae; genus Camellia; species Camellia granthamiana. Next base: position 37,763,873 of record CM069907.1, on the reverse strand, counting down.
ATTCTTGAAACCTTAGTATTTTTTAACTTTTTTTTGTTAATTTAAAAATTGAACGGTATTTATTAAATGGATGGATTGAATATGTTTAGTGGACAAATAGCTGATTTATTATTTTTATATAGATTAATAATTATATTTAAAAGTGGCTCAAGTTTAAAATGTCCTAAACCGATTAAAATGCACCGAATTGAACCATTTCAATCGGCTCGATTTGGCTCGGTTCGGTATGGTTTGATGGGAGAAACAGTTTGTATCGATGTTCAAAATAATAAAATTGATATTATTGATTCGGTGAAATTTTATCTAAATATCGGCCGTATCGAACCGATTACATCCCTATTTATTACTAAGAAAATATGTGAATAAATTCATTTCTGGGTATGGGCACATTTTTCTTGTGAATTTTTTACACAAGAAAAGTTACACTCCCAATATATTTTAATTATTTTAGTCTATTTTATTATTAATTCTCATTTTTTTCATGAAAAAATAAAATGATATTATTAGGAATTTATATTTTAAATAAATCACATGAGGTATATTTATAATTTACCCTAAAAAATGGCTAAATTATAAACACACCCCATGAAATTTACCTAAATTAAAAATTATCCTTTATGATTTTAGAAATTATATTGTGCCCCCTAAGATTTCTAATTTCATAACAAATGAGTTATTTTATTAATAAATTATCAAGTTAATTAACAGTTTTTAATAATGTTACAATTTTATTTCAATGAATAATTCAGATAATTTTATTATTGTATAAGTTAACAGTTAGAAATTTCACTTTTCTAATTAATTCTATTAAATAAAAAATTCTGACAGAGAAGTATTTGTAATTTTTCAAATCACAAGGAATAATTTGTAATTTAAATAAACTTCAGGGAACGTATTTGTAATTTACCCTTAAAAAATTGATAATAAACAAGTGATCAAAAACCAAAAAATCATTGCACAAACTAAAAAAACAAACAAAAAAAATTTGATGCAAACCACACCACAATTGTCACAGCACCGACCCCGCGTCCCTACCGAGCTAGAATAAAAACAGCTCAGAAACTGCACACAAGAGGATCGTTTGAGTAATACTAGCGAGTCTAAATAAATTATCAAATAAATTATTAAACCTTTTATATAGGTGTAAGACCCAGCAGTTATTTAGACCCCCTCAAATTTCAACCTCCACCACCCCCACACACACGTGGCGGGTGGTGATTGGAGGAGAAGAAAAAAAAGAAAAGAAAAAGTGACCAATCAAAAAAGAAAGGGGTTAAAGGGGGTGAGGGAAAGGGGGTCCCAATCTTTATTCTATAAATTATATGTGTATAGGTTCCATATATGTGTGGAAAATTTAGTAATCTATGTGGGGTCTATAGCATTTTTCGGATCATTTTGCTTATCCTTTTTTTATTTTATTTTATTTATGCTGCCAAAAAAAATTTTAAATAAAAAACATATAGTTTTAGGATATGAGAGTTTGGAATGATTTGATATTTTGTTATAATTAAGTAGATGTGTATAAGAGAAAAAGTGATTGAAAATGAGAGATGATAGAAAAAAAGTGATTGATTGATGTATAGAAGAGAGAAAGTGATTTTGAATAATTTTTTTCCAAAATCATTAAACCAAACAAAATTTTGAAAAATTTTCTCCAAAATTGGTTTCTCAACAACAAACCAAACAAGGCCATAGTTCTATCTTTTTTTTTCTCTCATTTCTCTCTCTTCTCTGAAAAGTTATTTGATGATCTTGAAATATTATTTCATACTACTGAGAGCAAGACACTTATCATGGTGTTTTTTTTTTTGTTAAAAAAAAAATAAAAAAAGAAGAAGAGAGAAGTGTTATAGTCTACTGTTGTAGGCATTCAAATACAAATTTGAGCAACAGGTAGATTTGCTCTTGGAGCAAAATATGGGGGCATGGAATGATCTAAATAAGTGTATTTTTTAACTTTTTATGAAATATGAGTTGGGTTTGAAGTGATGTGGTAGAGAGGTGATGTGGTTTAAATAGGATAATAATTTTTTAATTTTTTTAAATTATGACAAATAAGATCATAATTTCTATTTTTGTTCTATCTTTTTTTTTTGGGGGGGGGGGGGGGGGTGGTTTCTGGAGTAATAATCTACACTATTTAACACATGACACTTATTATACTACCTCTCATAAATTAAATAAAAAATCGAGTCACACTATATAACCAATAAAAATTAGGTTGGAGTGTCACCTAAACTTATCCCAAAACCACCAAATAAATTTCCTAATTAGAGATTTGAACTGGTAAAAATTTTGATGACTCGGTGACAAGTAGGATGGAATTAAGAAAAGATTATTGGGGCTATGGTCCTCATTTTTTGTGAAATTTTTTTGTTTGTCATAGTATTTCTAAATATATATATACATATCTTATAATTTCATAAATAAAATAACCTCTTAGTGTAAAATATATATATATATATTTCATTTTTTCTTCCATCTTGCATTCTCTTTTTATTTTTTTATCAATTTATTTTTCATCTTATTAGAGATTGTTTCTATGATATTTGAATTTTTTCTTTTTTCTTTTTTGTATATATATAATTTATACATCGTATTATAATACATGTGCATTTGTTTATATGGTGAAAAAATATTATTTATTTTTTAACCTCTACTGTGGTTAAATCTTGATTCCATCCTGACAAGTACACAAACTATTTCACTGCAGGCTATAACCATGTGAAAATTGAAGGCAAGCCTTTTTATTATTGTGATAGGAGATGGGATTTGAGTCCTAATATTGTGATAGGAGATGGGATTTGAGTCATAATAAACCATGCTTGGCTGTAGAATTATTTGGATGTGGTATTTAATTTTCACCCTGGTGGTTTGATTTAAATTTTACTTTAATTTTTATAGTTTTAAATTAAATAATTTAATATAGTTCTAATTTGGTCCTTACATCTAAATTAAAGGTTAAAATTAATAATTTTAAAATATTTGTCAATTGTTTTTGAGTGTACACATAAATTGTAGAGGTGAAAAGTATAATTAACCCAATATAATTTTATCCCCATTGTATACAAATAATGAAATTACCTTTTTTGTAATAAATTTTTTAGGAAATTTTATAAAGTTAATCTCAAATCAACAAGTTAAAACAAAAATGATCAATCCGTATTACATCTCAAATCTAATATTACCGTGCTAATAATTCAATCACTTCATCTTATAAAATTCACTACAAGAAATTAAGGGTTTAGAGACAAAAATTTAGGGACAAAATCACATTTTAGAGACAAAATATTTTTATTGCCAAAAAGTGTTATTATTTTATTTTTCCGACAAAATTAAACATTTAGTGATGAATCACTAACCTTTTTGGGACCAAATTATTTTGCCTTTAAAAGTGTATTTATTAGTGACATTTTCAAAATTTTGTTTGGAAAAACTCTCTTTTTTTGATTTTTTGAGACGACCTTTTAGCGACTGTCCTCGCAAAAATTGAAATTAATCCCTAAATGTTTTTTGTAACAACCTATAAGTCTACGACTTAGGGGACGTTTGATAATATGATTCAGCATTTAAAACAAAATGTATTAAGTGATAATCAATTAAGCCCATTTAATAACCACAATTGATATCACTTAAAATTTTGATTGCCTCTTAAAATATAAGCTAGAACTTAAAGAACATTTTAAGTCATATGAAACTTACTTGATTTTAACTGAATTTATACATAGTAAACATAACTATCAATATATACTATTATAAACTTACCACCACTATCACTATTATGCCACCACCACTACTACCACCACCACCATCACTATTGCTACTGCCACCACCACCACCACCACCATCACTGTGACCCCCCAAAATGTACAATAAGGGTTGTAGTCAAGGAAAGTCACTAATGAGTCCTATAGTCAATGACTAAGTCAGATCCCAAATTGCCGGAGGAGTTAAATTAATCTCCATTCTAAATCCAGCTTTCTTAGGTAGCAAGGCTACCCTTTTGACAGATCTTAGAAGGCATTGGCGTAAAGTCTCATAAGCAATGTGGGGAACTATGTTGGTGTTTTTTTTTTTTTTTTTGTTAAAAAAAAAAGACAGGCATATAATAATAAGAGAATAGATACAAAATATCCTTAGTTACAAAAGATAGTCCATCTATATTACACCCAAAAAATATAGCTTCAGATGGACTTTACTAAACAAAAAAATTCTAGCTTCTCTCTTTGAAAGTTTCCGACTTGTCATTTTCTGCTGCAAAATCCTCTTCGATACCTAACATGAAACTCCGTGAGTTTTGAATGCCCAGTAAATGCGCATACATCCCATCCTTTTTTCCCAATCTAATACACAATAGCAATTACAATAATAGGGAAAAGAAACATGCTATTCAAGTAAACAACAAGGGTTACAAGGTTAGTTGTTAGTAGTCTAGAAATCTCCCAAAGAGATTTTATCCTCTCAACCACAAGAATCGAACACAGATTCGGTATGCCTCCTCTTTTGTTGCTTTTCAGACCTTACCTCAGATGCCTACCAATGGTTACATACCGCGTAGCTCCAACCAAGGACCTCAAAAGAGACGGTAAAAATAAGAGCATTGCCCGTTCTCTCCTCACACCAAAACCACCTAAGGTCCGAATACAATCGCTTCGTTCAAGGGTTCCGAAACAACCACTTGCGGAAGAATTTATCTTCAAAAGGGAACACGTCCCACTAACCAATTCAATTTGAACATAATCTTATCTCATAACAATGTGATCGAAACTCCATTAGCCACCCCATCAAGTTTTCCGTTTAGATTAATATTTTAAGTTAGTTAGCACAAGCAATTGAAATAAAATTTTTATTGTCCCCATAGTGTTGTCTGTGTGTATAAATTAAATGTATAATTAAAATAAACAACAAAATAAAATAATTCAGAAAATAATTATATAAATTAAATTCTGAATTAATTGCTTACAGAAACTTTAAACATTGAGGTTTGTGTTGGACACAATCTCCTTAAAGTAGATTTCGCCCTTACTCCGGTGCTTTGAGATTTACCGGTGTCTACTTCCTAGGATGCAACAACTAACACTTGATTTGCAGCATTACAAAATCAAGTTTGGCGAACCAAACAATGCTGTAACTCTTTCTCTTTCTTTTCTTAGAAACTAAATAGTAAATAGATAAACAGATGCAAGAGCACAGAAGGATGAACATAAGAAAAAAAGAAAGAGTTTTTGAAAAATTTCGATCCAATGAAATGTTGGAACGGCGGGCTATATATAGAAGAAGAAGTGCCTTTTCAGAACAGGTAGAAACCTGTTCGGATATATTTTGAATCTGTTCAGGTGGAATCAATAGGTAGAAAACTTGTTCAGTTTGAATTTCAACAAGTATGAACCTGTTTGGGTGGAATTCAACAGGTAGAAAACCTATTCGGGACCTGTTTGGGTGAATGAAAAATCTAATATTAAAAATAAATAAATAAAATACAAAAGTTTTTTGGCTCAGAAAGATAAGCATTGTGCCGGACATACCCAATCTCACACCCATGCTCAAGCCCAGCCCAGCTCGCCCATGTGGTTTTTGTTTTGGGTCTAACGGGTCTAGCCCACTCTACCCATAACCTCACTCTTCCACAAATTTGGGTACCCCTTGGGGTCCATCCCAAGTATCCAAGCTAGAATATATATATATATACCCAAATAAATCCTTAAACTTTTCTAATGTGGGACAAGCACCTTTTACAAATGTGTAGGAAACCTACCTAAAGCTATTTCCACGAATCCAAAAACGCGCATTGAATTCTCATTCATCCGAAAATGGTTTTGAGCAACCAAATAAATGATGTTATTCACTAGGCGGCATTAAATATGAACCCAATGGGAAACGTTAAAAATAACGTTTGGGTCTCACTTTAATTAATGCTCAAAGTTAGTAAAAAATAAGGTTTTTCAAAGTCATTTTCCAACAATTTTCATAGATATAAGCATCATCAAAGGACTAAATAAAGGGTATATTACCATAACACATGCAATATCATACCAAGATATGATCATGTACTAATAATAAGCATATTCATAAAGATGAGAGCATAGAACACCAATGCAAAACTAAATTTCCAAATTCAATAACATTTAAAAATTAAAATCAAAAGGACCATTTCAAATTTTTCCTGAGCCTAGCCTTCCTATGGTTCGTAGATCATTTTATCTAATTTTTAGAACATTTTTTGGAAACAAAATAACGTTTCTAGATTTTTGGTTATTTACAAAACACTCCAACACTGTCTAGATTCGTCAATCATTACGAAAATTGGATTTTCTTTCAAACCGCACACTCTTTTTCAATTAAACCAATTTTGCTTGAAAGCTAACTTTTTAAAGAAGTTTTTGACATAAAGCTGAGGTTCAGGAGATTTTGCTACATTTTTCTAGAATTTTCAAAAGTTGGCTGTAAAAACTGATTTTTCATGCATAATACTCGAAATAAGAAGATTGGTGAGAAAAGCGGCCAACTAAGGACAATTTTTCACTTCTTTTGTGATGAAAATATACTCAGTAATGTATCAATAACTCAAATTTTTAGCGTGATAGTGTGTCTTTGGAAATAATGGGGGATATGGAAGGAAAAATATAGTTTTGCATCTATTAAGAGAAAATATGAATAGAAGGAGGATCAAAGCTCAACTCATTAACTCTAAACATATGAACACCATCACAACACATCTGAAAATATGATTTTAAACTTCTAATAACATGTATATGAAAAAGAAAATAGAATGAGAGATGATGATGTGGCTTACTTGAGATTTGATTGAATTGCTAACAAAACTTTCTCTTTCTCTCTTTTCCTTCACCAAGCTCACTTTCTTGCCCTCTCTTTCCTCTCAGCCGAATATCTAAGTGTGTGAGTGTGTTTTGTGCTCAAAAGTATAGAGAGAATTGGTGTATTTACAGAAAAATTGGTGTGAAAAGTCCAAATTGCCCTTTGGTTGGAAATAGATTGGATATTTTAGATTTAGTTTGAATTCAATGGAATGTAGGATGATTATGAAGCCTAATTGTATACTCAAACATAATCTAGTTAGGGTTAGGGCTTAAGTAAACCAACTTGGTTACAAGTACAAGACATATACATAATGCATTTGTACTTTGGTCAAATATTTTTCCTAAAATAAAGCAATTTGTCTCCAAAGTACATATATATGTATATATATCTTCAAGGTGGTGGCTGGCCCATGTGGGGTGGATTTGAGGGGATTTTATTTTTATTTTGTGTACAATTTGTATACTATTTGTAGATATTTTTGTGTACAAAAGATTTAAATAAGTTTAAAGTTACAACATGTATGTATTTATATATAATAGTACTAACTTGGGGCTAATAAAAATGTGAGGGTTTTGGCTTTAATTTATAAATTGGAATATTTATTTAAATGTAGAATTAAATTAAATTAAATTAGGGTTACAGAATCTAATTTGGTATTGATTTCTAGTTTCGAATAAAAAGGCTATCAACTGACAAACATGATGCAAACCGGAAAAGTCTAAGGTTTCAAGTGGTAAATCCATATTTAGGGAGTCATTTAATCAGTATTAGGGTATTAGAAATGATTCCTAGGTTACCGAAATGGATTAGGATTTGTGAGTTTTCGCTTCTAGGGTTAGAGTTGAAATTATTTAAGAAATCAAGGATCTTCATTACAAGATTCCACAAGTAAGAGGCTTTTAAGAAAATAAAATTTTTACGGGCCTTACAATCACTACCGCCGCCGCCGCCGCCACCACCACCACCACTACTACTATACTGTCACCTTTTTCACTATTGTCATTATTTCCATAAGTACCACTATCGCTATTGCTACCGCTACAACCACCATCATGCCTCCACCACCACCATCAACGCTACCGCTACCGCTACCACTGCTACCATCACAATATAAAAATTGAAATATACAATTTGAAAATAATAAATTTCAAATTTGCTCTTATACATATCAAATAACTTATTTTTAGTTCAACACTTAAATTTGTGTCAAACAACTTTTTAACTTACAAAATTCAACATTTAGTTTTTAATATTTAATTTTCAATTTTATCAAATATTACCTTAAATACGCTTGTTTTGTATTAATGTTGTTTTGGAAAATGCAAAGAGAGAAGGAAAATATGCGATTGATCTTAATTTTCTCAACCCAAAAAAATAAAATTCAAGCTTTTTATCAAATTTCTATTAGGGAGGCCATTCAATTTTACTTTTCAAAAACACTACCGCAAGGAAGATTCTAGGGTTAATTACACTTCATAGTTTGATCCAAATTTCAATTTTGTTCTTATAGTTTCAAATTAAACAATTTGTTCCCTACATTTAGTAGTTTCAATTTGATCATTCCGTCTAAATTTAAGATTAAAATTAATATTTTTGAGACACTTGTTTTTTTTTTTTTTTTATAAATATTTTTTATGGTGTGCACATACACAAAATTAATAGAAATTTAGATAGAATGATCAAATTGAAACTGCACTTAAATTGTAATGACCAAATTGTTTAAATTAAACTATAGGAATTAAAGTAAAATTTATGTCAAATTATAAGAGGGAAAAGTATAATTAACTCAAGATTCTAAATTCACCCATTAATATTTTGTCTGCATCACACGTACAAACATTTCTTGGGAAAATTTTATTTTTTTCCTTTATAATTTAATCAAATTTTATTTTGATTCATATTGTTTTAAATTGAGCAATTTAGTTCTTACACTTTAAATTCAGTTTTAATTTGATAATTTTGTTCAAATTTCTGTTAATTTATGTTACTTGTACATCTCAGGAAATTTAACTTAAAAATTAAACCGAATAACCAAATTGAAATTAAATTTAAAGTGTTAAGACCAAATTGTTGAATTTAAAATTATATAAATCAAAGTGAAATTTGAGAAATTATAGGAGTTTTTTTTTTTTTTTTTTGATCGGCAAAGAAAATCTTTATTGAAAAAACATTCAAGGAGTTAAAAGCGTAATTTATTCATATTTCTTCATAAAGTACAAAGTTTACTAGGATGTAGAGAATAATTAAAAATGCATATTTGAGAGGAGATGACTTGTTTTCGGCCCAAATTTAGACTTGATTTCTTGAGTTCGGGCCATGGACTCACCACATGTCAGACTCTAAAAATCTCAAGATCCAGTTTGTTTATTTTATAGGCTCAATTATTCATTAAAAAAAATTAATTTAATAATTATAACTAGAAACATGTACGGTAAATGGTTTGAAAATAGATATTTTATTTTATTTTATAACAAAAATATTGAAATAATATCATTGTCACAGTTTAATATTTTTTCATAAATTATTTTCAAACAGGGTTTAAAAAATAAACAAATAAGATCATTGGAGTGAAGCCCACCTTTAAAGTCTCCATTTTAATTTCAAGAGAATCTGTATAATTTCGTAATTCTTTCATAATTTTAAAATTTTTAGAACCCACTAGTTAGTCGTCATGGGCTGAAAACTTTTACGAGAACTTGACCTTGAATTTTTCTCCTATATTGTCTAGAAAAGTAATTATAAATAGAAAAAGTAAAAATATTAGGATAAATTATCATAGGTCTTATTTTTGGGACTTATTATTTTATAATCTTTTTTATTTTTATAAATAAATTTACAATAATAAATTTATCAATCAGGACTTATAGATAAATAAGTCTAATTAATAAGACTAATCAATAAATGTGTCAAAACATTATATTAAACAAGTAATTAGCCCAACCACCCTTCCCTACATACAACCTCTATAGTAAAGGAAAAATTAACCACAAAAAATTCAGATTCGTCTCTATAAGAATTGATACACAACCATTAAGGTAAAGACCCAACTTATACAATGTGGTGTTAATCATGAGAGAAAATGATATTTCACTTACTTATTGCATAATCTCATTTAGGAACATGTTACTTTAGTAATTTTTTATTTTTTTAGTTAAAATACGAGTTAAAAAAAAATAGTATATTTGGAATGACTTTTTGATTTTTTACGACAAGATGTGAAAAAAGTAGAGAAAAAATGAAAATTTTGACTTTTTTATATGCATTATAAACTTTTTGATTTTTTTAATAATTTTTTAATTTTTGGATTAAAACACTCTCATAATATTATAATAAGTCACATACCATGTACACTTTTATGCGGTTGGAGTAGAGATCTCTATTACAAATTTATAATGCATGAGGTTATTACAAGTCATTAAAATTTAGGACAAACTACTAATACATCTTAATAGTTGAACTTAATTTCTATCAAATCTTATTGAAAATAAGTTTTATTATGATCGTCGCTAAAAATAATTTTTTGTGACGATTTTTTACATATGTCACTAAAAATTGACAATTAGTGACTTTTTTTTTTGTCACGGTTTTAATAAATTGTCTCTAAAACTTACAATTAGTAACATTTTTTTGTAACGAATTTTTCAAACTGTCATTAAAAGTTGAAAATTAATGACTTTTTTTGTTACGATTTTTTTAAAATGTCTCTAAAACTATAATTAATGACATTTTCTATGATAATTTTTAAACTGTTGTTGAAAATTAACAATTAGTGACATTTTTTAATAGTACATGATGAAAAATACCATTAATTATTATAGAACCTATTGGATAACAAGTCTACTAGTAAAACCTACGCATAAGTCTCCTTAAAATTTAAAATCAATAATTTATAATTATTATATTGATTTAAATTTCAAATCTTCCCTCCACTATTTTTGAATTTCAAATAGAGATTTGTGTCTTTCTCAACCATTATATAATGAATGCTTTCCATTCTAACCATTTAATGGAGAGGATTCTGCTGATATTAACCTTTCAATCCTTCAAAAATAAGGAACAACTATTGAGTAATATTAGAAATCTCAAAAATTTTATTAAAATTTTTATCAAATATTATGGGTGTAGGACCCATACAATGTGAGTCTCGTGTGGATACCAAATTCATGTAAGACATTTGATAAAAATTTTAATAAGATTTTTAAAATTTCTAACATTTTTAAAAATTATTTAGTGTCATGGGTGATATTAATGTGGCAATGTTAAAACACATAACTACCCTTATTTTTAATGGAATTCATGAAAGCTTCATGTGAATCCCATAAAAACCAAATAAAAAAATAAAATAAAATAAAATTCAAAGGTGAAGATATGTTGGTGACATTGACACAAATGATGGTGTTGGCTTTAAAAATTTTAGAAAGATGGAGTTGAGGTCTTCTGTTCCCATTATTTGTCCCATTATTTTAAAGCGGCCACATGTTCATTAGGTTAATTACACTTTTCACCCCATAGTTTGATTTAAATTTTATTTTAATCCTTTTAGTTTTAATTTGAATAATTTGGTCTCTACACTTTAAATATAATTTCAATTTGGTCCCTTAGTCTAATTTTTTGTTAATTTTGCCTATATGTACACCTTAAAAAATTGACTAATGTTCCAATATTTTTTTTGATAATCGAGTGCCCGGGCCAACTTACACCTCGACTAACCTCAAGAGACCAATCTCACCTCCTACTTGTGACTAATCCCACCGCCCACTTGTGAGAGCCCCATTTAAAGTCAAGGTGAACGTTCTAGATAAACATGACCCAAGGAGTTTATTGTTGCTAGTGGGTATTGAACCTGAGACTTGCACGGAATACACCAAAGTTTTATCTACTAAGTCAACCCCTTATTAATTTTAATCTTTAATAGAAAAACCAAATTGAAAACTTATAAAATTAACAAATGTCCTAAAATTATTAATTTTAACCTCCAATTTAAACGGTAGGACCAAGTTAACGCTCCGTTTGTTTGGGCAGAAAATATTTTATGGAGTTTGATATAATAGAAAATAAAAGTCAACAGAAAATATTTTCTATAATCAATAGATACAAGCCTATATGGACAGAAAAATATTTTTTAATTTTACAAGGTAAAAAATATTTTCCAGACTCAAGTTTTACCAATGTCACTACACTATCACAACCACTCTCATCTCCATCACCACACCACCATCACCATGGCAACTGTCATCACTACCGTCGTTGTCACTGCCATCGTCCCCCACCACCATGTTACTCCCCACCTCCACATTTGTTTCACCACTATCACTACCAAACATAGAAATATATTTTTCTAGAAATTTTTTTTTGAAAAAAGGTTTTCTACAAAAAATGTCTTTCATTTGAAAATATTTTTTATCCAAATAAACGGAGAGTAAAACTAAATTTAAAGTGTATGAATTAAATTATTTAAATTGAAATTATAAAAATTAAAGTGTAATTTGAATTAGATTATAAAAATAAAAAGTGTAATTAACCCATAAAAAATTGTCACCCTAACAAACTCGAATCAAGATCCTCTTCTTTATCTCTTTTTTTAACTCTCTACTTGTTAGGTCGTTTGGTTTACTTTTGGGTTCAATTTCAATGATCCGAACCGTTTACATTTTAATATTTGTTGAGTATATCATACTTGTAAAAAATCAAATTGATCGGATATCAAAAACTACGTGTTGTGATCATCGAACTACAAACCATTTTTTTAAAAAAAATCTAATAAATAATTTTCTGAACACATGTTTTTTGACATCCGATCAACTTGATTTTTTACAGGTATAATATACTGAATAGATCTTAAAATATGAATAGTTTGAATTATCAAAATTAGATCCAAAAGTAATTTCAATAACCTAACGAATTAAAGAGAGATGAAAGAGTGTCTTGATCCAACAAACTCTAGTACCAACTCAAACGTAATTAGCTGAAAAGGTGAGGGCTACTAATTTAGGTTGGTGATTGAGATAAAGTAGAACAACTTGGCAATTGGTGATTGGTTGAGCACCAACCACCACCATAAGTACTTCCTGATATACTACTACCACCAAAACAACTTATCCACACCACATGAGATTGCAACGATGGAATCAGCTGTTCTTGGAGCTCTGAGAGATGGCTTGAAGTTGAACTCAGTCCAGCCAATCCAAACCAAAATCTTGGAATCTATATTGGTAGCATCCTTCACAATCACCACACTCCTCTTGATAATCCCATGTGAATTCATCAATGGCAGCCCAGTTCCCACTCTCATATTTGCAGGACTGCCCTCCACTTTCCAAGCATTTGTTGTGTGCCTTGTCTTTGCCTTTGCTGGCTCTCTGAGTGCATTGTTAATCAATGACAGCTCCTTTCTGGTTAAGTTCTGTGAGTACTCTTCCATGGCTTCCATGACATTCGCTCTCTCTTTGTTGCTTTGGGCCATGTTCACAGTCTTAAGAAACTATTAGAGTCATGTTTTTGCTTTTGTAACCTTGTTTTGTGTTTTTTGTGTGTGTGTGTGTGTGTGTGTGTGTGTGTGTGTGTGTGTGTTTTTCAGATACTCTTGTGTTTGTGTGTTCATGTAATTTTAGTGTCTTAGGATCTATATTCTTTTATAAAACTATTTCTCTTTGTTTTATGGTGGACGGTTGGGGACAATCATGTTGTTATAATGACATAAAACCTGAACAAGCCTATTTTTTTATGAAAGTGGTTGGCAAATGAAAATTTCATAAAAATAAAAATAAAATAATATATATATAGATTTATAGTATTAACATTTTAATAATTGTAAATCATTTTAATGATTTTTTTTGATTTGAAATGAATGGAAAAAAAAAAGAGGTCAACTCATTTTGTATCATATGTACCTTTTCATTATTACATATTATAATGTTCGTTATAAAATATTGTGATGTTTATTATGATACAGAAATGTTTTTTGCCCACAAAAAAGCTGTCCCTAATGCCCCTAATGTCCAAAACGACGTCGTTTTGGGCATTTTCCTTTGTTTTTTTTTTTCCTTGTGCCTTGTTTTTTTTTAGGGGCATTCGGGGCCTCCATTTTCGGGGCCCCAATCACTGCTGAATATGATATTATTTTAATTATGATGTAAGACCTTTTTAGTTATATTTTACTAGCAAATTATTCGTGCTATGTACGGGTATAATAAATAAGCAAAAATTAGTTGTTAAATAAAAATAAAAATATAAAATTCATTTAAAATATGTAGTAAAACTAATTTATAATCAATTAAATTTTATTCATTTTTATCAAAGTTACACACGAGAAGTTACACATAATCAATTCCATTTATATATACAATTTTGTTTTGATTACTCAGATTATTTGGTGTCTCTGTCCAAGTCTATTTAAATTTATTGAAATTTTTTAATTTTAAATAGATTCTCACCGAATTAAAAATTATGTTGCCCAATCTTTAAAAATTAACAGGCTTGACTCAAGTTGTTTGGATTCAACTCGCCCAAATTTACAATTCTAGCATGGGGGTTGAAAATTACATTATTGAAAATGTGACAAATTAAAAATTGATACATAAATTGTGAAACTTAAATTGTAAGTTTCAATAATTTTTGTTTTCATAATTTACATACAAAAATATAACTATCTATTTTATTTTATATAAACATATTTTATTAATTTTTTCACATCCCATGCATAGCATGGGGTTTCACCAGTATATATATTAAGGAAGGGGATTTCTAACGAGGAGGATCTCGTGAAGCTCAAAACTCACCTACTATTTTTCTTGATTTCTTATTTTTTAAATAATTAAAAAAATCTTCTATTAGTTAGTTTTTATTGAATTATTTAAAAAAAAAATCTTATTATACCTTAATTTACAGATTTCAAAAGGAAAGTTAATAATCTATTTTAAAATTTAAATTTAGAAATTTGAAAAGGAAAGTTATCAAAGTTACACATAAGAGAAGGTCTTAATGAAAAATTTCATGTCATAATTTAATTAGTAAAAATTAAAGAAAAAATTACAGAAATTATATTTATGATAAAATATAAATACATTTCATTTTATAAATTTCATAATTTTAATTTACAATATGATAGTAGTAAATTACATTTGTGAATATACTAATTTTTTTCTTATTTTGTAAAGCCTGAAAATTTGTTTATTCAAAATCATAAATTGTGATATGTCATAACTCTTTCGTGAAAATGAATTAGAATTGACTTGTGGTATTTGACTAAACATTAGAAGTGAGTTAGAAACTAGTCGACTTAATAGTTATGCCAATGTTTATGCCAATGTGACATCCACCTAATAATTAAAAAAATTCTTGATCATTAAAAAATGAATTTCTCAGTTTGTGGCCGATATGAGTTAGTTTGGGAATTCCAATATTGGATTAAATAATAAAAAAGAGCCCAAAAAATCGAGTTGATTTTTTTTTCCCCCAATAATTTTTGGTTTAAGCCTATAACGCATCATATTTTAATTACTCAATATCATTAAAAAAAAAAAAATCTTAATCTTTACGGTGCTTTTTTATCAATCAATAATTTTTTTTTTTAAATATTAAGAGAATTACATTTGAACAAATTCTAATATAAATTTTTTACTTTAAAACTTTAAGACCTATCCATTTTCTTTGACTTTATCACTAATCTTTGAGATAGCAACTAAAACAAATTTTAATTATTATTATATGGAAAGATATGTATGATAAGAGTTTGTAGTACACAACTTTGAAAACTAATATTAATTCAAAAATTTTAGAAAAAGATAAAGGAATTTGAAAAAGTAATGTACCCAATTTTATGTTATCTTTGATTCATGGATTTAGGGAATTTGAAAAAAAAAAAAAAAAAAAAAATAGGTGAAATATGAATGAAATATAATTATATGTTACCTAATTTCACACACCTTTTCATTTTTCCTTTCAAAATTTCTGCCCAAAATTATGAACCAAACATATTATCAATATTTGAAAGGAATTTTGAATCCTTTATTATATTGATAAACACTATCTAAAAAAAACTATAAAATTCTACGTATGGAAGTATAGCTTAGGGGTTTAAGCAAATAAAACATGCCTAAAAATATATTTTAAAAGAAAGAACAAAATTATAAGAATTACAGGTCAATAATCTTGTAAAAATCTTTTGGTCAGATAGGTTAATTGGTTATGAAATTTGTTCGGGTAGGAGAACCGATAATTTTTTTTTAATGTTTTTATTATAATTACTGAAATTTGAAATTTTCAAATGGAACTTTGGAGGTTTCACTGTCTTTATTAATAAAATGTCTCTTTGATATAATATAGATATATAGATTGGAATGTTGATGCATATAAAACTATTAAACATTAAGAGAAAAAAATCTATGGAAGATGTGAGTTGATTCATATATTTTATTGGTACAAAATTTTAAATTTTAAAACTGATTAATTAACTTTTCTTTTTAAATTTCTAAATTTTAATTTGAATTTGAACGTGATAAATCAAGACATATTAATTTTTTTTAGTTGTATACTTTTTTTTCTTGAATAAGGGCTAGTCAATAGAAGATTTTTTTTAAAAAATTTTTAAAAATCAAAAAATTATGAAATTTAGATTTGGAACTTGAAACTCTTAGAGGCCTTAAAGCATTCGCATCAGCCTCTCTACAAGGACTTTGAAACTATTGTAGAGAGCAAAAGATGTGAATATCAACTCCATCAAAATCTCTATAGCCTTCATTTATTTTGTGATTGCTACAGTGCCTCACTTGATTTATTGAGACACTGTTCATACGGTAATCTATTTTTTATTATATTTTTTGGAGCAAAACTGGGCCAAAAAGTCATGGCCGGTTGTCCACTCGAATGTCCCTCCGGATGTCTTCCTAGATGTCTCATGAGTGCCCTGTAACGAAGAAGGAAAATGCCCAAAATTGGCTTGACTGGTTGACCGCCAGGTCGTTCGGCCGGTCGACCACCCGGTTGACCTCTTTGTGTGATTGTGTTGCTGCTGTTTGCTTGTTGTTTGCTGCTCTTTTGGGACTAATCCGTCATATATTTAAATTGAAAAAGATAAAAGAATAAAAATTAATGTTTTAACGAATTAGAATTTTGAAATAGAGAGTTTAATAGAGTGTGTACATAAAAAAGAGGCTAGCTAAAATACAAAAGTAGATTTTGAGTTATAATTTGGCTCAAAATTCGCTGAGATTGATGTAGATACTTTAATAGGTTAGAAACCTCCTTTTGCTTATAATATATAAATGTGGTGTTTGATTATAACTTAATTTTGCATATTATAACTTCCAAAAGATTGAGGTATGACATATATGACAATCAAACCCATAAATGTCAATATTTGCATATACCGTAGCACTACTCCACCAAAAAGTATATATGGTTAATGCTAGGAATACCAAATAAATGACCAAATGTCTCACATTTAGTCTTTTATTTGATAAAAAATTTGAGACTTATAATATTTTTCAATATATAATCCAATGATTTAGTATAAATCTAACTAAATGACATTTAAACAAAGGGTACTGTTTAAGTGTGCAAACCCTTAAGGTTGCATACCATATGCAACCCAAAAAAGGTGTAAATATAATGTGTAAACATAAAACAGAAAGGCAAACAGAAAAGTGTAAGTGCCTTGCATACCATATGCAAGGCACACTTCAGAAAAGTCCTTAAAGAAAACATTTTAAAACAATGTAGTTTTGCTTTAATGATTACTGCAACAAGACCTTTGTATATAGATCCATTGCATAGAATTCTCATCCAGAAGAAATTAGATTATTTGAATTATGGCAGATGCATTATTAAATGACATGATCTGCGTAAACCTTTAAATAAAATAAATAAAAAAAAAAAAAACTTTGTAAAAAAAATCATGTGCTAACAATCATGACTAAAAAACCGAACACACATGTAAGACAAAATTTACTTTACTCTCCCGTGATTTGATGATAGAGCACTTTATCATCCTTTTGTGAATTTGGATTAATTTGTATTTGTTAGCTTTTCTGTCGAAACAAACGTGATGTGTGTCACACGCGCCTATTGTGCACCTGCTGTCTCTTTGTTGATTTTTGGTCATTTATTTAGTAAAAAATTTGAGACTTACAATATTTTTCAATATATAATCCAACAATTCAGTATAAACTTAACTAAATGACATTTAAACAAAACATTTTAAAACAATGTAGTTTTGCTTTAATAAGTGGTTGGGTTACTGCAACAAGACCTTTGTACATAGATCCATTGCATAGAATTCTCATCCAGAAGAAATTAGATTATTTGAATTATGGCAGATGCATTATTAAATCGCATGATCTGCCTAATCCTTTAAATAAACGAAAAAAACTTTGTAAAAAAAAAAATCATGTGCTTGCTATCATAACATGCATAACAATCATGACTAAAAAACTGAACCACTACTAATTAAAGAACCTTTTGAGTCGATAGATTTTGCCGTCGCAAAAGGTAATATTTTTACGACGATACGGAGTTACTGATGTAAATATTAAACTTTAGTATCGGCACCGTTGGTCGACACAAAAAATTAATATTTTATAACATTACTTGAGTCGGTTGAATTTACTGACGCAAAAGATAGACTTTTTGCGTCGGCAAACCCGTGCCGACACAAAATATTAGGCCTTTTTGTGTCAGCAACTGATGTCGTGGTAACAAAAATATTTTTATACTCAAGATATATATATTTACTTGATTATATTTAATAAATATATTTGTTCATACATATACTTTTATATTAATGTTGAGTGTGTATATACTATAAATAATATATATCTCATTTAAAGTTAAAAAGAGGTATTGTGGTGAAGTGGGTTAATTCTTTCTTAGTAGTGAACACACAATTAATGTAGGACAAAATTTACTTTACTCTCCTGTGGTTTGACGATAGAGCACTTTATCATCCCTTTGTGATTTTGGATTAATCTATGTTTGTTAGCTTTTCTGTCGAAACAAACGTGGTGTGTGTCACACTTGTTTGTTATGCACCTGTTTGTCTCTTTGCTGGTTTTCCCTCCAAAAATAGTTTGTTAAAAAGACACAGATGCCATTTTAACCATTATATAAGTTAGGCCTATTTTGGAGAGCGATTTTTTTTTTGACTTGCTGATTTTTTTTTTGAAAAAAAGAGCAAAAAAATAATGTGATCCAAATAAGTCAATAAATTATTATTATTATTATTATTATTATTATTATTATTATTATTATTTTATTTTTTTTTATTTTTTTATTTTTTATTTTTCCTAATTGCCAAAATAGGCCTAATAGGCACCAAATGGCCCCAAACCTCTAGTCAAGTCAGTTAAATTGTGAATATTGTTCTATCAAAAAAGCTTCCTACCCCCAGCTGGGGGTCGACCCCCAGTGAGGTGTCACTGGGGGATTGGTCCAAAAAAAAACAGTTTTTTTTTTTTTTTTTTTTTAATGTTTTCTGCGAATAGGGGGTCGCCACCTCACTGGGGGTCGACCCCCACTGGGTGTATGAATCACGGCTGTTGTTCTATCTCCTCTTATATTATTATTATTATTATTATTATTATTATTATTATTATTATTATTATTTATTATAATTTTTTTATATTAAATTTGTGTACTTTTGTATTCATATATTTATGTATTTTGATTTATTTTATGTTCTTATAATTGGTTTATTTATTTATTTTAAATTTTTTCTTTTGTGCAATTAATTAGGAACTTTGTGATGTCTAAATAATACATGAAATAGAAGAGTGAAGAGAACACTGCAATATATCAGAATTTTAGAAAACAAATTTTTTTGTTTCTAAAAATGAAATTTTTTTTACAAAAGGTATTTAGGGACCAATTTCTATCATCTTGAGGATAGTCGCTAAAAGTTTGTCCTGAAAAGTAAAAAACAAAGTTTTTAGTGACAAAATTTTGAAAATGTCACTAATAAATAAACTTTTAAGGAGAAAATAATTTGGTCTCAAATGGTTTTTTTTTTTTAGACAAAAAATTTGGTCCCAAAAGAATAATAATTAATCACTACTGTTTAATTTTTGTTGCTAAAAATATAATAACAACACTTTTCGCAACAAAAATATTTGGTCTTTAAAAAATAATTTTGTCCCTAAATTTTAGTTTCTAAAACCTTAATTTTTTATAATTTTTTTTGTATTTAGTGTATTTTTTAAAGATTTTTTTCACAAATATTATACTTTTTAAGTGTATTTATATTAGGTGTGTCTAAAAATTAAAAGGGCAAATTACATATACCTCCCTTGAGGTTTAGTTAAATTACAGATACCCCCTGAGGTTTCGGAAATTACAGATGCCCCCCCTGATGTTTATATTTTCATAACAAATTGCCCCCTGAGATTTATATTTTCATAACAATTTGTCCCCTAATTTGTTATGCAAATAGTACCTTCAGGGGGTATCTGTAATTTCTCAAACCTCAGGGGATATCTGTAATTTTGCTAAATCTCGAGGGATATATGTAATTTGCCCTTCTGAAAAATTAGAACCAAACATGCTAAATGCTTTTTGTTTTTTTTTTTTTTTTGTAGCCTTTCAAATTTTCTATATGCAATCAACCATGTATACAATTGAACCTTGGTTGAAGAATCAGAGGCACCAGGATATCTTCGAAACTGATACTTTTGGTCGGATGGTACAATGAAGAACAGGGTATCGATGGCTGCAAAGTGAAAGCCAAAGCAATAGGCAAATCAAGAGTAAAGCAAAAGGAAAAGCACGATAGGTATAAAGAAAAAGCTAAAGCAAAAGGACAATTATAAGAAAAAGAGGGCAAATTACATATACCTCTCTCGAGGTTTAGCTAAATTATAGATATTCCCTTAAGGTTTCGGAAATTACAGATACCCCTGAGATTTATATTTTCATAACAAATTGCCCCCTAAGGTTTATATTTTCATAACAATTTGTCCCACCTAATTTGTTATGCAAGTAGTACCTTCAAGGGGGGTATCTGTAATTTCTCAAACCTCATAATGATATCTGTAATTTTACTAAACCACGAGGGGTACATGTAATTTGCCCAAGAAAAGAATATGTACATGATCTATCTTGGCCATTGATAGTAAAATTTCACTAATTTCACTGAATTTGTCAATAAAATTTCACTGTCCAATGATAGAAAACTTAGTGAATTTTTTTTCTTTTCCTTTTCTCAAAAGTTCAAATTCTTTTGTTGAATAGATCTCAACTAGAGGAACTTAAAAAAATAAATTTTACGAAAAATAAAGTCGTATATGAGAAGTTATTGATTTTTTTTAATTTTAATTTTTTAATTTTAATTTTTAAGTTTTGAAATCTATTTCGAATACAAATATAATATGTTTGTTGTGTGTGGTACTTGATTTCAAATATTAAGACGTGAATAAGAGTATTTTTGTATAAAAATTTAGTAGGTGACTTGCGCGATGTACAATAATTTATTTTTAAAATAGAAAATTAATTTTGAGTCTTAATATTTTATATATTGAAAATTTTAACAATTGAAAGTCAAATACAAACAGATTTGTTAATGGCTGATGAAATTTTTTTCACTGTGTGTGTGATACGTAAAAGGCTCATAAAAATAATTTCTTTCAATTTTATTTTTTTTAAAATTGTGTATTCTCAACTTGAAATCAAATTATCATTTGTATTAATCAAATTTACCAAAAATCATGAATTACACTTGTATCAAAATATTTTTTTTGAAAAAAAAAATAAAACAACGAAAAATTCTATAATATACAAGTTATGATTTGGTTATAATTCATAGTGCATTATTTTGGTTCCTAACTGAAAATGTCTTTGCTAATTTGTTTATGTTTTTGGTTAGGTATAAAGTGGTGCATTGGGTCTTTAATTATACTTCAAGTAATGTTTAATTATGATCTATTGTAACACTTTTATATGACAATATTGAAGTATTTTATTACACGAAAAAAATGTTTAAGGTGGGTTGACTCAAAGGTAGGATATATACTTGTATCAGTAAAATCGTAAGAATTATTCATATTGACACATAAAAAATTACAAATTCAAATAATAAATAGTATCCTCAAAGGGAATCAGACACAAAATTTCTATAAACTTAATAATTTCAGTTCTCAAATGGGTTCTAATTAATTATGTGACACATAATAATCGCAAATTTTTTACTTCAGCAAAATTATTTTTGCATATTTTTTTGGCAGAACTCATGAAGGTGCATTATCAGTAATACTAGAACTTCAAAATTTTTATTTAAAAATTATTCAAGAAATATCAATAGGTGCCTTAAATATACACAATCATTTTCGATGAATCATTATTCCTTAAAATAATACTCCATATCATTTATCATTTGGCATTTGTCAATCTATCTTCTAAAAACTTAACAAAAAAAAGTATAATTGAGTTCCATTATTTTAATCAATCAGTATCAAATTGGACTCTACAAATGTATGTAAATCACTTTTAGAACTAGAAATGTGATATTTGAAATAAAATCATAACGTAATTAACTTTAATTAATGTAATAATATTTTATATTATGATATGTGTTACAAAAGAATAATATTAATAAAACTTAAATTTGAATTATTTATTTTAATAATTTTAGCCTTACCATTTTATAAAAATGTTACTTAAATACTTATATATAATAAATTTAGTTAAATTATTTATTTATTTCGAAAATTTTAGTTCTATGGTGCTACGAAAGTGTTATTATCATATACTGATTTTATATGATACATATTAAATTATAAGATAGTAAAATAAGCACTCATTTTGATATTAAAAATAATAGTTAAATTAGAAAGAAAATTAGTAATACAAAACTAAATTTGATTCTAATTATTTATTTTTATTTTTATTTTTATATGTATTTGGATAATAAAAATATATTGAAATAGAACTATAAAAAATTTATTTAGAAGATTAAATATAAATATGTTGTGATTGAATTAAGAAAACAATACATAAATAAATTAGACAGAGTATTGATTTTTTTTTAATAATCTTTTTGAATTATATATACATATTGTATATAGGTATATAAAATATAAATTAAATATAAATATTTTTAATAAATAATTTCATGTTAAATAAAAAATTAAATATAAATTAATATTAAGACATTAATAAGATAGGCAAAAAATAAAAAAATATAAAATAAAATTAATTTGATCCGTGCAATGCACATAATTAAGCACATTTTGTCTTATTTATTTTTTTATTTGTATATCAAGGTATATTTTTTTCAAATATCATAATAATTAAATTATGATTATATATATTAAAAATAAGTACTTCTCAAATAGATTCCATATAAAATTGATTATTATAATTAAAATTAAATTTGTGTAGAGCTTTATATGTAAATAGAAAAGATATACTAATGTGACTTTTAAAAAAAAAAAAGTTTTTAAAATAAGAAAGGGAAAAACATTAATTATATATATATGATGAAAGTTTGACATCAAGGCCAGTTTAGAAAAACATGTTTAAATTTAAAAAAAAATAAAAATTTATTTTACTATAAAGGTCAAATTCTAAAATTATTTTTATAATTTGTCATTTATTTTTTAATAAATTTTAAATCCAAGTGCAAGTATTAGTTGATACACATCCAAATAAGGGAATAAAATGTAATGTAAATTATATTTTGCACTTTTATGTTTGACCACTTTATTACTTTGGGCTTTTAAAGTTTATTTATTTTATTTTTTTTGATTTTGTTCCTCCATATTTCAAGTTTTTCTCAATTTATTCTTAAAATTAATTTCTGCTAAAAATTTAACAGAAGATAACACATTAACAGTCAAGTGATATAAAAATATTTTGTTAACTCAAATTTTAATATAATAATATATTTTTTATGTTATGTGATAATTATCGTAATTTTTTTTTTTCAATTTTGAAAAGAAATTAGTTTAAAGAGTAAATTGAAAAAAAAAAAACTTGAAATATAAAAAGGCAAAGTACAAATAAATTTTAAAAATCAAAATGAAAAAATGGGCCCACAAACCTAAAAAGGGCAAAGTGTAATTTACATAGGAAGGCAGTACGAAAACTATTGACCTTGAGGACCCGTTTGATTTGCAGATAAAACATGAGATAAGATTATTGAGATGTAAAATATTACAGAAATCAACTCATTTTAAAAATCAAACCAATAATGCGGGGAAAAGGATCTAAAAATTGGAGAAAGTTGGAAGTGAATGGTTACAAATAATATCCACAGGCAATTTCACAGAGCAAATACAGAGCCTTCTGTGAAATTTCTAGCCACGCAGTGTGTGGTCCACATCAGGGGGTCCATGTCGTACAAGAAAAAAGAAAAGTCACTATACTGACTTGTACAAATGTTGGTTGAGGCCATTTCAAAGGAGCAAGGACCCCTCCTTACATTATTTTTTATTTATAAGGTTATTGGTCTTATTTTTAAGTTTAATTTTTATCAACCGTGCTTCAGACCCTCACTGGGGGTCGACCTCCAGTGAGGTGGCACCATCCCATTCGCTGAACAAAAAAAAAAAAAAAACAGGTTTTTTTTTTGGGCCAATCCCACCCCTACATCCATGACCCCCAGTGACCCCCACTGGGGGTCTTAGGCACTTTTGAATTTTTATAATCTGAATCATTCATATTTTAAGATTTATTTAGTATATTATATTTGTAAAAAATCAAGTTAATCGGATATCAGAAAATATGTGTTTGGAAAAATCAAACTAAAAACTATTTTTTTTTAAAATTTAATAAACAGTTTTCCGAACAGTTGCTTTCTGATATCCGATCAACTTGATTTTTTACAGGTATGATATACTGAACAAATCTTAAAATATGAACGGTTCAGATTATTAAAATTGGGCCTAAAAGTAGACCCAATAACCTTGCAAGTAAGAAATATAAGGAGAGAGTGCAAGGAGGGATCTTGACTCATTTCAAAGGACAATGGACTTCGTTACTTTAGCCCCATTTGAAAATGGGCTATTTTAATTAATTTTTTAATTTTTTAAAAAAGTATGTAAAAAACAAAAAAAAAAGTGTTCTGTGATAATTTGTAGTAATTTTTTGACTTTTTAATTAAAACTTATGATTTCCAAAAGTTATATGGCATGTTCATAATTTATTTTATTTTAGAAGTCTATCAAATTGTTTGATATTTTTTTTTATAATTTATTAAATAAAAACAATTTAATTAGATTAAAAAAATTAATTATTTAAAATTTAAAAAATATATATTTAATTTCTAATTTCTAATTATTATGTTTTAACCTATAAATACCAAATAAACTTAATAACTTGTGTACTATAAGGTGCCGTTTGGTAACAGTTACGTTTTTAATTTTCTATTTATATTTACAAAAATTTAAAAAACTCAAATAAAAACTTGTTTGGTAAATTTTTTATTTATAAATCAGTGGTCTCAGTTTATAAATTTGGCCAAAAAATGTAAACTCAAAAAATGTATTTTCGTTTTGAATTTTGAGTTTTTTTTTTTTTTTACCACCCAGCACTAGCGACCACCCGTCACCATTTTCCACCACCGTCTTCCGCCACAACCACCCACCCTCCACCACCACCACCTGCCACCACCACTCACCACCCACCACCTGCCACCACCACCCACCCCTCGCCACCTGCCATCCACCCGCCACTACCATCCACCACCCGCCACCACCACTCACCACCCACCTGGCACCACCATCCACCACTAGCCACCCACCACCACCAGCCACCCACCCGCCACCACCACCCATCACCGCCACCACCACCACCACCCGCCACCCACCTGCCACCACCACCCACCATCTACCACCACCACCACCACCACCACCCACTCGCTAGCACCCACCACCCGCCACCGTCACCCACCTACCCACCACCACCACCTACCAGGCCACCACCCGCCATCCGCCACCCACCTGCCACCACCACCCACCACCCACCACCCGCCACCCGCCACCCGCCACCCACTCACTACCACCCGCCACCGTCACCCACCCACCCACCCACCACCACCACCACCACCCGCCACCCACCCGCCACCACCCGCCATCCGCCACCCACCTGCCACCACCACCCACCACCCGCCGCCGCCACCACCACCACCACCACCCACTCGCTATCACCCGCCACCGTCACCCACCGATCACCACCCGCTACCCACCACCCACCGTCTTTCGCCGCCACTTGCCACCACTTGCCGTTTCTCACTCTTTTTTATATTTTTAAAATTTTTTAAACATTTTGTCAATTACCAAACGCGTTTGTAGTTTATGTTTTTCTAAAAATAAACAAAAATCAGTTTATAAAATTTTTGTAAATATAAACTGAAAACGTAAACGTTACCAAATAGACCCTAAATGTTTGCTTTTTTTTTTTTTTGGGAACTTACCAATAAGTCTCATATACAAAGTTCAAGACTCATCTAATCCTCAAACAAAACACTTGCACCAATTAGTCCTATATATTTTTAATTGTTACAAAAAAATCTTTTTTTTTTTTTTTTTTAAATTTACAGACACTGTTATATCATACTACCGTCGGACTTCCATCAAACGGCCACCGGAGACTCGTCGGAATGTTCAACATCACCGGAAAGTCGCCGGAGTACCGCCGGGAGTTCACCGGAGTGTTAAGAACGTTAATGGAAGTCGCCGGAATGTTTAGAACGTTCATTGGACGTTAAGAACATCACTGGAGACTTACCGGAATGTCTAGAATATTACCGAAAAAAAAAAAGAATAAATGGAGAAATTAGAGCAAAAAAACATAGCAAAATGTGCTAAATATTGATAAACTACAAGAAAAAAAAATGAAACGACAAAAAATAGCAACGATGGAAAAAACATATGCTATTTTTCAATTTTTGTAAGGTTTAAGCAAATAATCTCCAATATTTATCAAACTGAAAAGTAAGTTTTGAAACTGTAAAATGTTATAGTTTCAAAACTAAAATCTATTAAGCATTTATCCTTATTAATCAAACTGAAAAACACGACATGAAAAATTTTACAGTTCTAAAGAATGTTATGAAATTGCAAAATTTTACAATTTTCACCGCCTGTAACTAAAACTCGAAAATTACTTGTTCAGAACTTGAAAATTTTCTCCATTAGAATATAAAAAGAGAAGTTTTATACCATGATTCATTCCAGCACCAAAAAAATTTGAAACTGCAAAATTTTACAGTTTTCACCGCCTGTAACTAAAACTCGAAAATTACTTGTTCAGAACTTGAAAATTTTCTCCATTAGAATATAAAAAGAGAAGTGTATAGCAGAGAAAATATAGAAAAAAATAAGAGATCGAAGGAGAAAGACGGATATAAAGAGAGGATTGTACTTCGGCAACTATTTTTTGTTTAGATCTAGCCAAATCTGATGTAGATCTACATCAGATCTAAGTAGATCTACCTATCTTCTTCGTTGGAAATATATCTTCTTCACCGTCGGTGAGGGTGAAGTAAGGAGTCGACTATCGGTGGTTGCCGGTGAATCCCAATCGATGATAGTCTTCGGTCGCCAGTGACTATATATCGGAAAGAGAAAGAGACGAAGTAAGATATGATTACCCGTCAACGATCGCCGGAAATCACAAAGAGCAAAAGAGGTAAAGAAGAAGAGAGGCAGAGAAGAAGAATAACGTTATAGGACTTTTGGGTATCAACAAAAGGTTATGGGACTAAATAGATCATACGTTTTTCAAAAAAGACATCTGGATAATTTTTCCTTTTTTTTTTTTAGAAAGGATAAATGTTTGTTGAGACCATATAATTTAGATGAGAGACTCGCGGGCATCAAGTTGCTATGAAACTTCCTAGAAAAAGAAGTTTTTGGACAACACTTTTTGGGAGTAATGTTTGCATATACTTCAATCTAAAAATAAAAATAAAAAATGTTTACATATACTATATTTTTCTTATTTTGAATAAATTATAAATATATATAGAGATTTACTTCGAATATTAATTATCTCTTGTGATTATAAAACTTACCTCTCGCTTATTAAAATCTCTAACTGCATAATCAATATTTTAATTAATTAATTAATTATTAACTTAATTAATTATTTTTAATCATATTAGTAATATATTTCAATTAATAGTTCTCGTAATTTTATTATTGTAAGTGATAATCAATTAAATCTGTTTGATAACCACAATTGATATCACTTAAAAATTTAAGTGCGTTTTAAAATATAAGCTGAAACTTAAGAAAATTTTAAATCATATGAAACTTACTTTAATTCTGACTGAATTTATAAATATCAGTATACACTATTATAAACTTACTACCATCACCACCACCAGCATGCCATCGTTGCCAGCACTACCGCCACTGTTGCCATCACCACTACCACTACAATCACTATTGCTACCATTACTACTACCACTTACCATCACTGTAGACACTCTATTTTTGACCACCCTTAAGACTTGGGCGCCACCAATTAGTCATCCAATGATGATTTGTATGCTTGTCCAAATGCTCGATTCTTTCGACAGGAAACCTCAATTTTGAGCCTAAAAAAAACCTACAAACCTTGTGCCTTGTTTTTGGACCAAAAGAGTAATTTTTCAAACCTGGCCATCCAAGGGACCAGCAGACCCACTAGTGGCCTACCGCCCACTATTAGCGGCTTGCCGGCCATTTGTGTAAAAATTTCAAATCTTTTTCCCAACTGTGCTAGCTGTCTCCATAGGTTCATGCACTGCCTTATCTGTATTTGTATGGATATTTTCGAGATAGTCTCATATATTTCTATATATAGATGACTCTCTCACAAAAATTAGGCTTAGAAAAATTTGTGGAATAAAGTTTTGGAAATATTTCTCTCTCTCCCTTGCAACTTCTATACCCTTTGCCTAGGCACTCCATACCAAACCTTGAGGGTTATTTGCTGAGGTATTTGAGCTTGCATTTTAAGCTCATGAGGGTGTGAAATTAGTGGTTTGTAATTCAAAGGGTCATTCCTCTTCAAGAGATATAACTCCAAGCTTATTTTCCTTATTCATTGACCATCATTTATTGTTGTTTTTGTACTTTTTTTCACCTCTATTTATGGGCTGAAACTTGTGGTTTAAGGCCATTAAAGATAGAGGGGTGGATCACATTTCCTTGAACCTTGCTTCTTAGGCCTTTACAGAGTGTTTCCCATCTTTTCGTTATCTTTTTTTGAGCTTTGAAACATTGATTTTTAGAGGTTTTTCAGAGGCTAAAATGTGATTTTGAAGTCCTAAAAATGGAGGGGTTAGCCTCCCCTCCTTTGGCTTGTTTACTAGCTTAATTGCTCCATTATTTTAGTTTCTTTTGGTAGATATTTTTACCTTAATTTCAGTGCTGTTTTAGCCTATTTTAGGACTCTTTTTAGTTGTTCATGTCATTTATGCTTTGTATTGCATGCTTGTAGTGTAACGGTCCTCATAGGTTTGGTGTTTTAGGCATTAGACACCAACATATTTGAGTTGATAGCATTTATTTCAAATTTTTCATACTTGTGTTCACCTCTAATCATCTCGATACTTCTCCCTTTTCTTGGCCTCTTCCTTTCCTTGAAAGTCGTTTCAAACCGATTGTTTGTTTAAGCTTGAGATAGAGATTGTTGTGCTTAATGGTGTAATCTCTTCAAAGGTTAATTACTAACGGCATGACATCTCTCTCATGCCTTAAACCAACCACTGGTTTGACACTTCCCTCCTTTAGTGGACTTAATGCTCATTATTGGACTCAATCAATTAATGAATGGAAAGGTAATGAAATAGAGTAATAAATTTGGGGTAAAATGAAGCAAGATAATAAAATCAACTTGGGCTCAATCGGACGTTAATTGAACCCATTGAGTCTTGAGTCATTTCATACTTGTTAGTGATAAAAACGGTTCAAGAGTCGATGTCAACCGCTTTCCTTGATCAACATCATGATAGAGGGAAGGTTTATGAGCCTTTAATTGTGCCTTTATTGAAATTGTATCCCTTGATTCGTAAGCCATCATGCAATGAATTTGTATCGATTGATGGCTTGCATCCTTTGAGCTGTTTGATGATAAGAAGAGGCAGGGTGGACAGACATCCCCTGAGAATGCTCTGTTTGTACTCGGTTTGTTTCTGTTGCAGCAGGGAAAACCCAACATTAGTGGCCGGTAGGCCACCTTTACTGGGCGGCAGATCACTATTAGTGGGCGGCCAACTACCACTGCTGGCCTGCTGGCCACCTTTTTTAACCAGGCAGTACCACTTTCTTCATAGAGCAGAGCAGAGGCTGAGGTGCAAAACGGTGCAGAGGCATTCTCAGGAGGAGAAATTCATGTGTATGCATAAGCCATTTCCTTGCTCCTCGGGACCCGTTAGACTTGTTTTTGTTACTAATAGTATGTTGTAAGTGAACTTGTAATTAATTTCTTGGTTAATTAATTCTGTAATGTAACTTGTTAGTTAGTTTAATTAGTTAATTTGTATTAATTAGTTAAAGTAATTAATTTTGTGTTATGATTATTAATTAGCCAGAATAATTAGTTAAATTTAGTGTTGTAATATTAATTAGTTAGCTAGCTTAGCTAATTCATTTCTTCAGACCCTCCTGCACGAGGACAAAATATGTAATAAGTGTGTATGTCTTCCAACCCCACGTCTTTCTCCATTTTATTTCCCCGCTTATGATGGATAGTGTAGCACATCATATTTTGTTTAGCATTTTCCATGTACAAAGCATCCATTGTCTTACATGCATAAGGCTCGGTTCATCATACTAATAAGCATTGTTCTTTAAATACTTCTTTGAAAACGTGCTTAAAACCGCATGCTATCAAATTGATTCATATGCCATATTCATAGCCAAGCCTATTAATTGCATATCACATGTGTTGCATTAGTCATGTTGCATTCGTTAGGAGCATGCATGCTTTCTAATTCTTTTGCTTTGTTTCGGTTTGTCTTGGAGTACTAGGTGAGCACTTATTGCTTTAGCATATTGCATAAGTGCGATTATTGCCGTATCAAGCATGTTCTCCATGAGGCTAAGTGCTTAATTGATATACCTGTTTGAATGCCTGTGGATGATGGCTAATTACTTAAATTGGGATAATTTGAGTAATGCGCATATGATATCACTTTTTCAAGTGGTACATATTCGAAACAATTTTAAAAAACAAATATGAGATCAAAGTATTCCAATTTTTACAAATTAGTCTATATTTGTGTGCAACGCATAGTAATGTTAGCCTAATAACCAAATCAAGAGCATATATTGTAAATAAGATTCACATCATGATTAATAGATGTCGATCTTTAATCGGGCGAGTGGGGTGCTCAATTTATGACCTTTCTCTCTCGTACCTAAGTTCCCGAGCTAAGACACTTTGGTGATGACGGATAAGTGGCCTTTGGCACCAGTCTCGAGTTTCCTAAATTTTTCAAAAATATTTAGGCGGCGACTTTGTATTTGGCAAAGCAGTCTAGTTTTGGCATTTTGATTCAAAATCGATTTTTCAAAAGAATTGCCGGATTTGGACTCATTTGTATTTATCTATTTCACGTTGCACTTGTGGAATCAGATTCAGAACTACGAGAATCTGAACTATAAGGCTAGTCGTATCCGAAAGGAGCACGAAAAGCAAACTACAACCACCACCATGCTGCCACCACTACTACCACTACCACTACCACTACCACTGCCACCACAATCGCTACCGCTACTATCACCACTACCACCACCACCACTACCACTACCGTCACCATCATCATACCATCACCACCACCATCACAACCACCATCACAATACAAAAATTAAAATATATAATTTGAAAATAATAAATTTTAAATTTAATCTTATACATATCAAACAATTTATTTTTAGTTCAGTACTAAAATTTTTATCAAGTAGCTTTTTAACTTAATAAATTCAGCATTAAGTTTTTAATACTCAATTTTCAGTCTTCAATTTTAATTTTCAGTTTTATCAATCAACACCTAAGATGATAGTTAGGATATTAGTTTTTCTATCAACGTTGAATGACAAAATCTAACAATGATGTATTTATAATTTCCAAAGCTATAGGGGCTGTGATGTCCAGGGTATTGGACTTGACTAGTATTGTGTAGTAAAATGGTGTGCTTTACTTCCGGCATTTTGTTTATCGTATTGGGTCTTTGAGAATTCTTTTTTGCTTTTTTGTAACCTCTCTTAAATTTCCAGGTTAAAAATATTGAGTTTTGGGCATTGGAATTTGTTTTGGGATGGGAAATCAAATTCTAGGTTTTCTAGGCAAAATCGCTCATGTGGATTTGGGTTCTGCTCAAGCGGATTTTCTGTGAAAAATCTGGGTTTTCTCTAGAGCAAACCACCCATAGAGGCATCAGAATCCGCTCATGTGGATTTCGACGCGCCTGTCTCGAAATTTGTGTTCTTTTCCTCAAAACTGATGCCAAAAACGTGTTTGACACACTTTTTCACTTCTCTCTCTCTCTCTCTCTCTCTCTCTACTCATCTTTTCTCTTCCTTCTCTCTGCAAACACACCCAAATCTAAATTTCACTCTAAGATTTAGCTAAAATTTTCAAGAATTTGAGAGGGTTTTTTATACCAAATCGAAGAGGGCGACGAGGGCTACATTTACAACGATTGAATCAAGTTTTCATTAACGTTGAGTTTTAGGGTTTTCATCCCTTTAACTCCTAAGCTTGAGGCAAGGATATTCTTAGAGTTATATATATGTTTTTGCAAGTCCAAACTTGTTTGGAGTATTTCTTATATGTTTGGATCATGATTTTGGGTTGATGAACCCTAGATAAAATTAGAAGTGGATTTTCTCTTTTTTTTTTTTTTTTTTTTTCCCAAAGCATTTAAGAGTGTGAGCTATGTTCTAAAGTGTGGGTATTGTTTTAGAAAGATATTTTCAAAAATGGAACAAAAACCTAATTTTGGTGGAAACCCTAGAAGTTTGGGATTTAGGGAAAGATGTTGAGTTATTGTGAAATTTATGCTTGATACGTTGTTATGTGAATAAATGATGGAGGAAATTTTTATAGTTGTATCAAACGAGGAAATTTCATGAGAAAATGAGAATTGTTGATTTGGGAAACTTGAGGAATAGCTTATTGTTGTTTGTCTTGGAAAGACCAAATGGTTAATATGTGGAGAATGTATAAATGATGATATTGTTATATTCTCTCTTGTAAATGTATTATGATGTTACATTGATAAGACATGTAAAAATTTGATCACAATGGAGGATTGTGTGGTAAAATTGATAATGGAACTATATTAATGCATTATTATATTTTGCATTGCTATTCCATTTAATCACTGTTGCAATTGATTTTGAATCTTGCATTGGAAAATTATTGCTTTGAGAAAGAAATTGTTTTGTGAAACAAGATCACCTTGAATTGTTTTGGGATAAATACGTTGGTTAGTCTAGATAGGGAGTGTAATTTGGTATTGGTTAAGTTGACCTGAGTGTCTATGGTGAAAGATCGAAAATACATGCGGAGAAGGTACAACGTGCTTTCCGGTTAGCAACTGGTAAAGTGGTGGTTGGTAGTGCTTGATATGCCTACTTGCAAACACCAATCTAGGAATTACCTGAATTGTATTTACCACCCCTTGAACTACATTGAAGTTATTGAATTGTTGTGTTTTCAACTTGCATTGAGCACAAGATTTTCAAAAGATACAAATATATGTTTGAGAATGACATGGTATATGCATTCATCTCAGGAGACTATATAAAATGTATATACTTTGTTAAGATCTTCCTACTGGGCTTTGTGCTTACCCTATGAGATTTTGTGCAAGGAAGGATGTGGTGATCCTGCCGAGTTAAAGGCGTGGAATGTATTTTGAGAGTACAAGTCTCTTTTCTTTTGTTGTAATTATTTTTGACAAGCCAAGGGCTTTACATGTATGGGTTCGAAAACCATTTTTGTGTAACTGGGCTTAAGCCTTGCCCTTGAGGGCATTGAATTGTACTTGACTTATTATGCCACATGCTATAGATTCATATTCTAGAAATATTGAATATATAATCGCATGTGGAGTATTTTTTTTTTTTTTTTTTTTTTGTGGCAAATCTCTAGAGTTTATTGAATACAAATGTTAGATATTGGTGATAATGTTAATGATGAGGCTTTATATTCCATATACTTCAAGCAATAGAAGCTATTAATTTGGAAAACAAGATTATGTTGTTGGAAGATAATGAGTCTTTTTGTGTTAATTTCTTTAGAGCGTTACAACTAGGCATCAGAGCTGCCATGTTTGAATACTTGGGGCTTGTAGGAAGTGGTCGTTTTACACTATGGGTTCATTTCGCTTAACTAAGAGACGTTCCATGTTTTAGGTGTTGTGTAATAACATGCTTATATGACTGGATGGGTATGGGATTGAACTTTTGGGATGTTGTTTGCACCTATTAAATTCCTTGAAGCCTTATTAGAAGGGCACCTAATCAATACTCATTCTGATAAGAATTCTCGGTATTTTGTGGGACAAATTTCATTGTAAAAGAGTTATAGCGACCCCGGTCCTTTCCCATTTGATTATTGTATCTGGACCTATGTTCCGTGGATTCCGTTGTCATATTATTGTTGTTGTCATCCTTTAACGTCATTGTTTGAGTCTTAGGGTGTGTTAGACTTGTTTCGAGTGGGTGGTTTGAGTCTGGGATCAAACCCCAGATTTTTGAAGTTTCAGCCGTTCCGCTCGAGCGGACCTTCTTGCGCTCGAGCGGAGATTGCACACTTCCAGTATTTTTGAACCCTGCAAAACTTCTGCAGGTGTGATATCTACGCTCGAGCGGGATTTATGAGCTCGAGCGGGTTGAGCTCGAGCGGTATTGTTGACGCTCGAGCGGTTGGTGTGTTCTTCGCGTGGGTTCTGGAATGGGGGAATCTACGCTCGAGCGGTTATCATTGCGCTCGAGCGGACCTTGTTTTGTTCTTTACGCTCGAGCGGTGTGTTGTACGCTCGAGCGGGCCTGTCAAGTTTAAATACGCAGCAGCGTGTTTTAAAACAGTTTTTCAGCCCCATTCAGTTTATAAAACCCTAGGTTACGAGTTTTCTCTCTCTCAACTCATCTTCTCTCCTAGGTTTCATCTATTTAGAGTGAGTATCTAACCTAATTCCTTCATTAAAAAGGTAGAGTGGGTCGAGGGCTTCCATTTAATCTGAACGGTTGTTGATTTGGAGCACTTTGGAGTTTGGGCTATCATCTCCGTCTTCTTCTTTTCGGGTTCTTACTCCGAGGTAGGGATTTCCTACTCCATTTATACGTTTTAATCCTAAGTGTTGGTATTTTGGTATGTGGGGGTAGTTTGGTAATTTTGGGAGAAACCTTAGGGTTTTGGCTTAGATTAATTTGCATAATTAATTTAAGGGAAAAATGTGGAATTGGGTTTAATTCATGAAGTTGGGAAAATTATGAGATTAATGATATAGTTGGGTAGTTTAAATGCTTACCTATGAGAATGTGGATTTTACATTCATTGTTGTATTTATTTCTTGTTTAGAAATAACTGTTTTGGGCTATCGGTGGAGGATAGTCGTGATTGTTGTAGACTTTGCATGTGGCTTAGGTATAACTGGAATTAAGTCACTTATGTTGACTGTTGAATTAATACAGAACATTACTTGTATTGATTATGTGTTGTATATGGCAACTGTGTGTTTCATTGCATATGCATGTTGTTTGGAGAAGATAGGGGATGAACTCCACGGTTTAAGGGAAGATAGGGGATGTACCTCTAAACCGGATTTGTTGGGAGGAGATAGGGGATGGACTCCAGTAGCATCACTCATATGTGTGCTTATTGATGATAGCAATATTGCTATTTGTTGTTGATATGATACATCACCACCATGTGTATCAGTTGGGAAGTATGGAAGTGGATTTGATTGAGATTGTTATAACACCAGCCTGTGTGTTTATTTTGTTATAAGAAAGGTTTAACCTGATTTGTTATCCTTGTTGAGTTGTTTGGCCAGGTTCTGAGCCATGTCTGTATAAATGGAAAGTGTATTGTGTCATAGACGATACGTCATAGACAACGTAGACATTAGTGTCATGAAACTGGAAATTGATTATCTTGTGTTAACTACGTATCGAATGCTAATGCTTTAGTTAATTCTTATGCTTGGTTTAGTATTTTTCTACTGGGCTGTGGCTCACCCTATATGGGAACTTCATTTTCAGGTTCAGGTGGTTCACTACCTCCAAGGACTTAGCTTGTGAGGATTTGGACTCGAAGACTTACTTTATTTTATTTGTTTTATTTGAATAACTTGTAAACTTTCAAGCCTAGGGCTTTATTTGTTTTTGAGTTAGAACTCATGGAATTGTGTCCAAGTGTTGGCTTGGCAAGATGTAAGCCCATAGGGCATTTGGTATGATGTTTTTATTTTATGATACTCTGATGAATGGAATAAGATACTTTATTTCTTTATAATTCCGCATGTTAATATTATGTATTATGGGTTTCTTTTTGAGGGCGTTACAACTTGGTATCAGAGCGTACCGGGTTCGAATACTTTAGGTACGTGGGAAGTGATTAGAATCACAATGGGTTCGTCTCGCTTGATAGAGACTTAGTGTAATGTTATATGCTTATGTGATAACATGTTTATGTGACTATGTGGGTATGGAATGTAGTTTCTAGGATGTTGACTGGACCCTTGAGTCTCTGAAAGTCTTGTTGGAAAGGCACTTGATCAATGTTGTTTCCAACCGGAACTTTAGTGGCGCCTCGGGACTATCATTATCCAGGAATGAAATTCGTAGGTGCTTATGTGATTATGTGCTTACGTGGTGTGATTTATTGTTGTCCAATGTATTAGGACGTGAGTGTTATAATTTTGGCACATTATTTAGAGTGCTAACGTCTTTATTTCCTTTATTAGGATGTCAGGACGAGGACGAGGTCGTGGTAGGCGTGGTAGGCAGGCCAGGCAGGAAGTGCCTATACCGGAGGAAATTCCGGCAGTTCAGGAGGGTGTTGGCCAGGCCAATGTGGCCGAGCCAGTAGGACAGCAGTTTATGGGCGCTTTGGCCCAAGGGATAGCAGGGGCATTTCAGGCGTCAGTTGACATTCTGAGGGCTGCGAACCCAGCCCAGGCTGTTGTTGCTGCAGATACAGGACCTTGTTTTCTGAAGAGGGAATTCTTCCGGTCTCACCCGGACGAATTTTTAGGTGATCCTAGCGAGCCGCTTAAGGCAGACGAATGGCTCGAACAGACAACGAAAACGTTTGAGATGCTAGGCATCGAAGACGAGGCACTGAAGGTGACCTTGGCATCTTTCCAGCTGAAGAGGGATGCGGGTCAGTGGTGGAAGTTCACCAAGGGTCGTATTGGGGGTACCTGGAAGGCTTTTGTTGATGCTTTTCAGGAGAAGTACTTGTCTCCAGCTGTTCAGGAGAAGTTGAGAGATCAGTTCCGCCATCTTGAACAGAACAGTTTATCAGTGGCCGAGTTTGAGGCTGCATTCACTAGTTTGTCCAAGTTTGCACCTGAGTTGGTGGCGACTGAGGAACGCCGTTGCATTGAGTTTGAGAAGAAGTTGAGGCGTGGCCTCATGCTGAGAGTTGTTGGGTCTATGATTCGGGATTTTGGGCGTTTGGTCGATGCAGCAGCCCATACTGAGATTATGATGCAGGAAGAGGGGGAAAAGCAGAAAGGCTCCAAGAGGAGTCAGGATGGCCAGAGTGATGGCAGGAGGCAGAGAGGTTTCGCTCCTCAGCAGCCTCAGAGTAGTTTTTCTAGATCCACTTTTCCAGTGCCGAGTGCTAGTTCTGGGAAAGGCAGTCAGGGAGACATTACCTGTTTCAAGTGTGGCCAGCTGGGTCACAAGTCTCCAGTTTGTCCTCAGAGGGGAGGAGTTCAGAGAGCAGCATCTTCTTCGGCTCGATCTCAGAGCCAGAGTCAGGGCAGAGGCCCACTCTCTTGTTTTCAGTGTGGTCAGCCGGGGCACCTGAAGAGGTTTTGCCCGCAGTTGAGTGGCACACCTGGTGCATCGGGTTTGAGGCAGACTCAGAGTAGTCAGCCAACTCAGTCCGTTCAGGCCTCGAGGGCCAATCAGGGGGCTTCATCGTCCCAGTCTGTGCAACAATCTTATGCTCCGAGGGGTGAGCAGGTTGATCAGAGGTCGTCTGGGCGTGTGTATGCTGTTACCGCGCAGGAACCTGTACCGGCTCCGTCGGTTGTGAGAGGTACCTTCTTGTTTTGCAATTCAGTTGCTAGTGTTTTGATTGATACGGGTGCATCTCATTCCTTTGTGTCTGCTGCATTTGCATCTATTTTGGAGTTGGAGTTAGCACAGTTAGCATCTCCTATTTGTGTAGTGTCACCTCTTGGGGGTGAATTGATCTTGAAACAAGGTGTTAGGGGTTGTGATATAGAGGTCGATGATCATAGAATCCCTTTTTCTTTTGTGGTTATGCCCATGAAGGGCTTCGATGTTATTTTGGGTATGGACTGGTTATCGTCATACCGGGCATTTATTGATTGCTACCGTCAGAGGGTCACTTGTAGTACCGTTAGCGGAGAACGTTTTCATTTTCTGGGGGACCGGGTTGATAGTATGTTACCACCGGGGTATGACCCGCGAGGGCGGAGTGAGTTGAGTGGTCTACTTGCTAGCCTTGAGAGTAATGAGTGTGATGAGACTCAGACCGTGTTGCCGAGAGTGGTATGTGACTACTCGGACGTGTTTCCCGAGGATCTTGTTAGTTTGCCACCTCATCGAGAGATTGAGTTCTCTATTGATCTAGTGCCCGGCACAGCGCCGATTTCTATGGCACCTTATCGTTTTGCCCCAGCCGAGTTAGTTGAGTTGAAAGTTCAGCTCCAGGAGTTGCTAGATAAGGGCTATATTCGTCCTAGTGTTTCGCCGTGGGGAGCACCGGCCCTCTTTGCTAAGAAGAAAGGTGGTGCGTTGAGACTGTGTATCGATTATCGGAAATTGAATCGGGCTACGGTTAAGAATAAGTACCCTATGCCTCGTATAGATGATCTGTTTGACCAGTTGAAGGGTTCCCGTTGTTTCTCTAAAATAGACTTGAGATCGGGTTACCACCAGTTGAGAGTCAGGGAGGAGGATATTCCGAAGACGGCATTCCGTACGCGGTATGGCCACTATGAGTTCCTGGTGATGCCGTTTGGGCTCACCAATGCACCGGCAGTGTTTATGGATTTGATGAACCGGATCTTCCGGGAATTCTTAGACCGTTTTGTGGTCGTCTTTGTGGACGACATTCTTATCTACTCATCTTCAGAAGAGGAGCACGAGGAGCACTTGAGAGTAGTGCTAGAGTTACTTAGAGCCCATAAGCTTTATGCTAAGTTTGGGAAGTGTGAGTTCTGGCTAAAAGAGGTGAAGTTCTTAGGCCATGTAGTTTCTGGGGAAGGGGTGTCTGTTGATACGTCCAAGACAGAGGCAGTGCAAGATTGGGCACAGCCTAAGAGTGTGTTTGAGATCCGCAGTTTTCTGGGATTAGCTGGGTATTACCGTCGGTTTGTGAAAGATTTCTCTAGGTTAGCTTCACCTTTGACTAGACTGACTCGGAAGGGAGTCAATTTTGTTTGGAGTGAGACTTGTGAAAAGTCGTTTCAGGAGCTGAAGGTTAGATTGACCACCGCTCCGGTCTTGATTATTCCGGAGAGAGGGTTGGGTTATGCAGTCTATTGTGACGCCTCACGAGAGGGTCTGGGTTGTGTGTTGATGCAAGAGGGGAAAGTGGTTGCCTATGGCTCACGTCAGTTGAAAACTCATGAAAAGAATTACCCTACGCATGATTTAGAATTAGCTGCTGTGATTTTTGCCTTGAAGATTTGGAGGCATTATCTGTATGGTGAGAAATTTGAGGTATTCTCCGATCATAAGAGTCTGAAATATCTGTTTACACAGAAAGACTTGAATTTGAGGCAGAGGAGGTGGATGGAATTTATTGAGGATTATGACTTCGAGTTGCACTATCATCCGGGGAAAGCCAATGTTGTGGCCGATGCCCTTAGCAGGAAATCTGTTGGTGACATAGCTAGTATCGCCATCCGAGAGTGGGAGATGTTGGGTACACTTGGGGAGTTTGATTTGCTTTTGGGTGAATCCGTTGAGGCTGCGGCCTTGTTTTCTGTTGTTGCGCAGCCTACACTTGTGACTCAAGTGTTAGAGGCTCAGAGGGGTGATCTTGAGGTAGAATCACTCCGAGAAAAGATTTCCAGTGGGAAGGTTGAGAAGGGTTTGACGGTATATCCCGACCTGAGTGTGAG
The DNA here is from genome assembly GCA_036172215.1 of Camellia granthamiana. Classification (NCBI taxonomy): domain Eukaryota; kingdom Viridiplantae; phylum Streptophyta; class Magnoliopsida; order Ericales; family Theaceae; genus Camellia; species Camellia granthamiana. The sequence continues at coordinate 37,723,792 of CM069907.1, read as the reverse complement.
ATACCGAGACCGTTTGTTTGTGCCGGAGTCTTGCCGAGAGGAGGTACTTCGAGAGTTTTATCATTCGCGCCTTGCGGTGCATCCGGGAGGCACTAAAATGTATCGGGATTTGGATCGCCAATTTTGGTGGCGAGGTATGAAGAGAGATGTGGCAGCTTTCGTGTCTAAGTGCCTTACTTGTCAGCAAGTGAAGGCCGAGCATCAGAGGCCTGCGGGTTTGTTGCAACCCTTGCCTATTGCCGAGTGGAAGTGGGAACATGTCACTATGGACTTCGTTGTGGGTCTTCCGAGAACTCAGCGCGGTAGTGATGCTATTTGGGTGGTTGTAGACCGGTTGACTAAGTCGGCGCACTTCATTCCTATGCGCGTTAGGGATTCAGTAGATCATCTTGCCAATTTGTACATTCGGGACATAGTGAGGTTGCACGGGGTCCCAGTGACGATCGTCTCAGATAGGGATCCTCGTTTCACTGCCAGGTTATGGCAAAGTTTGCAGAGTGCTTTAGGCACCAAGTTGACATTTAGCACGGCTTATCATCCTCAGACTGACGGGCAGTCCGAGCGTACTATTCAGATCCTTGAGGATATGCTTCGGGGTTGTGTTCTCGACTTTAGTGGGTCGTGGGAGAGGCACTTGCCTTTAGTGGAGTTTGCCTACAACAACAGTTTTCAGTCTAGTATTGGTATGGCACCGTTTGAGGCCTTGTATGAACGACCGTGTAGGTCTCCAGTTTGTTGGGCCGAGGTGGGTGATGCACCTTTGTTGGGTCCGGAGTTAGTGAGGGAAACGACGGAGAAGGTTGAGCTTATCCGTAGGAGGCTTGTTACAGCCCAGAGTCGTCAGAAATCTTATGCCGACCGTAGGAGGAGACCTTTGGTGTTTGCGGTAGGTGATCATGTCTTTCTGAAGATATCACCTAGGCGAGGTTTGATGAGATTTGGAAAGAGCGGGAAGTTGTCCCCTCGGTTTATTGGGCCCTTTGAGATTCTTGAGAGGATTGGCGAGGCTGCTTATCGTTTAGCTTTGCCACCGCAGTTATCCGGAGTTCATGATGTGTTTCATGTGAGTATGCTTCGGAAGTATGAGCCGGATCCATCACATGTGTTGGATTGGACCGACTTAGTTGTTGACGAGGATATTTCGTATGAGGAGAGACCGATTCGAGTCTTGGATAGGCGGGATCAAGTCCTGCGTGGCAAGACCATCCCTTTAGTAAAGGTGTTGTGGAAGCATCACGGAGTGGAGGAGGCCACTTGGGAACGTGAATTGGAAGTTCGCGGGAAATATTCGGACTTGTTTGTGGATTTGTAATCTTGTATTTAGATTTTATAGTATTATTGAACTTGAGGATTTTATATATGTCTTAAGTTGGAAAACATTGAGAATGTTTTGGATTTAATGTTAGCATTTTGAACTTGCCTTTCTTGGAAGTGGAATATAACATTTATATATTGAATGTGTTGTTTATATCATGAGATTGAATATGATATGGAAATTGTTAACATTGAAAGGAATAATGCATAATAATGATGCAGGTTGAAATATATGTTAATTTATACATATTGTGGGATGCCTCTTGATAAGAGATGAAGTGATCGGGATTGAGTCAAGTTATTGTTTATTGTTTTATAATATCATTGGGAATTGAGGAAACGTGTTTTTGAAAACTTATGCTTAATTTCGGGGACGAAATTCTTTTAAGGGGGGGAGGTTATAGCGACCCCGGTCCTTTCCCATTTGATTATTGTATCTGGACCTATGTTCCGTGGATTCCGTTGTCATATTATTGTTGTTGTCATCCTTTAACGTCATTGTTTGAGTCTTAGGGTGTGTTAGACTTGTTTCGAGTGGGTGGTTTGAGTCTGGGATCAAACCCCAAATTTTTGAAGTTTCAGCCGTTCCGCTCGAGCGGACCTTCTTGCGCTCGAGCGGAGATTGCACACTTCCAGTATTTTTGAACCCTGCAAAACTTCTGCAGGTGTGATATCTACGCTCGAGCGGGATTTATGAGCTCGAGCGGGTTGAGCTCGAGCGGTATTGTTGACGCTCGAGCGGTTGGTGTGTTCTTCGCGTGGGTTCTGGAATGGGGGAATCTACGCTCGAGCGGTTATCATTGCGCTCGAGCGGACCTTGTTTTGTTCTTTACGCTCGAGCGGTGTGTTGTACGCTCGAGCGGGCCTGTCAAGTTTAAATACGCAGCAGCGTGTTTTAAAACAGTTTTTCAGCCCCATTCAGTTTATAAAACCCTAGGTTACGAGTTTTCTCTCTCTCAACTCATCTTCTCTCCTAGGTTTCATCTATTTAGAGTGAGTATCTAACCTAATTCCTTCATTAAAAAGGTAGAGTGGGTCGAGGGCTTCCATTTAATCTGAACGGTTGTTGATTTGGAGCACTTTGGAGTTTGGGCTATCATCTCCGTCTTCTTCTTTTCGGGTTCTTACTCCGAGGTAGGGATTTCCTACTCCATTTATACGTTTTAATCCTAAGTGTTGGTATTTTGGTATGTGGGGGTAGTTTGGTAATTTTGGGAGAAACCTTAGGGTTTTGGCTTAGATTAATTTGCATAATTAATTTAAGGGAAAAATGTGGAATTGGGTTTAATTCATGAAGTTGGGAAAATTATGAGATTAATGATATAGTTGGGTAGTTTAAATGCTTACCTATGAGAATGTGGATTTTACATTCATTGTTGTATTTATTTCTTGTTTAGAAATAACTGTTTTGGGCTATCGGTGGAGGATAGTCGTGATTGTTGTAGACTTTGCATGTGGCTTAGGTATAACTGGAATTAAGTCACTTATGTTGACTGTTGAATTAATACAGAACATTACTTGTATTGATTATGTGTTGTATATGGCAACTGTGTGTTTCATTGCATATGCATGTTGTTTGGAGAAGATAGGGGATGAACTCCACGGTTTAAGGGAAGATAGGGGATGTACCTCTAAACCGGATTTGTTGGGAGGAGATAGGGGATGGACTCCAGTAGCATCACTCATATGTGTGCTTATTGATGATAGCAATATTGCTATTTGTTGTTGATATGATACATCACCACCATGTGTATCAGTTGGGAAGTATGGAAGTGGATTTGATTGAGATTGTTATAACACCAGCCTGTGTGTTTATTTTGTTATAAGAAAGGTTTAACCTGATTTGTTATCCTTGTTGAGTTGTTTGGCCAGGTTCTGAGCCATGTCTGTATAAATGGAAAGTGTATTGTGTCATAGACGATACGTCATAGACAACGTAGACATTAGTGTCATGAAACTGGAAATTGATTATCTTGTGTTAACTACGTATCGAATGCTAATGCTTTAGTTAATTCTTATGCTTGGTTTAGTATTTTTCTACTGGGCTGTGGCTCACCCTATATGGGAACTTCATTTTCAGGTTCAGGTGGTTCACTACCTCCAAGGACTTAGCTTGTGAGGATTTGGACTCGAAGACTTACTTTATTTTATTTGTTTTATTTGAATAACTTGTAAACTTTCAAGCCTAGGGCTTTATTTGTTTTTGAGTTAGAACTCATGGAATTGTGTCCAAGTGTTGGCTTGGCAAGATGTAAGCCCATAGGGCATTTGGTATGATGTTTTTATTTTATGATACTCTGATGAATGGAATAAGATACTTTATTTCTTTATAATTCCGCATGTTAATATTATGTATTATGGGTTTCTTTTTGAGGGCATTACAAGAGTAATCCCTATGTGTTTGCGTGATTAAGTGCTTATGTGGATTGAAACTAAGTGTTTACATGAAATGGAAATTTATAAATTGTTGTGATGGGACATGTGAGATAAGTTGCGAGCACATATGAGATTGTGTGCTAAATTGTTTACTCTTATCCTTAATTAGGATGTCAGGAAGAGGTCAGGCACGTGGTGGTAAAGGCGGGAGGCATGGTAGGCCTCGCCGGGGTGTTCATGAACTATTGGTTCATGAGGTTCCGATGCAAGAAAAAGGATTCGGCCAAGATAATGCGGCCGAGCAAGCAGGCGAAGCTTATGTGGCCGAGCAAATGGGGCAAGTGGGAGTCCCAAAACAAGCGGGTCAAGCCGCTATGGGTTCCCTAGCCCGAGAAATGAGAGGAGCTTTGAGAGACTCGATCAACATCTTGAGGGCAGAGAACCAAGCCAAAGAGAATGTCGTTGAGATAAGGGAAAATTTTCTTACTAGAGAGTTCTTGCGGGCCAAGCCGAATGAGTTTCACAATGGCTCAGAGCATAAGAAAGCAGACGAGTGGCTTGAGCAAACAGTGAAGACATTTGAGATGCTTCACATTGATGATAGTGAACTATGGGTGACTCTAACAAGTTACTACCTCAAAGGGGATGCGGACCAATAGTGGAAGTACGCCAAAAGCAGAGAGGGGCTGACTGTAGACCGCCCAAACTCACTCCGCGCGTGAGGGCGCGGATTGGGTTCTAGCTACTATAGTTTAGACTCCTGTCACGGTTCTGAATCTAATCTCACAAAGTGCAATGTAAGACTGATAAATCACCAAAGAGTCCAAATCTGGCAAATCGTTTTGGAAAATCGATTTTAATAAAAAAGCGCCAAACATGGACTGCTTTGCCAGATTTCAGAGTCACCACCTAAATATTTTATTTTGGGAAATTTAAGAAACCCTGACTCGTGCCTAAGGCTACGTGTCCGTTATCACCAAAGTTGCCTCGGCTCGGGAACTTGGGTATGAGAGGGGAAGGTCCTGAAATGAGCACCTCCGCTCGCTCGATCAAAGGATCGGCCTCTACTAACATGATATGTTATTTTTGAAAACACATGTATTCTTATTCCGGTTTATTAGCAAGCTTATTATGTGATGCGCACAGCACACAAGTATAGACCAAATTGCTTAAGTTGGAACAAAATATCTCATGTTTGTTTTTCGAAAATGGTTTGAAGTTGCTACTCGCAAGTAGGCTAAAACGCAGATTTGCCACCCTCAAGTGGGCTTAAAAATGCAACTAAGTAGGCTTGGCTATCTGAGATGGCATATGAAAGCAACACTCGATAACATGCTTTGAAACACGTATTCAAGTAAGTATTGAGATTCAATGGAGTTTGAATGATGCGCCGAGCCCGGAGCATGCAAGATGAATGAATGATGCACGTATGCAAAGCATAAGTATGCTAATTGAAACATTCCCTAAAACAAACCACTGAAAGCGGGTAAATAAAAGGGAGAAAGACGTGGGGTTGGAAGACATTCACACACACAAGCACACTTATTACAACATTTGCCCTCTTGACGAAGGGTCCGAATAAAATGAAAGCTAACTAGCTACGCTAATTAAGCTAACTATTACAAACCAACTAATTAACTAACTATTCTAGCTAATTAATTATTATAAACCAAATTGAATAACTAGCTAATCTAAGCTAATTAGAATATTACAAAGCACTAAGCTAAATTAATTACAGCATAGGTAATTAACTACAACTAGCTAACAAAAGCGATAAATGGCCTCGCGGGAGAGGGAGATATGCATGCTCGGTTGCGTCCTCCCGGAAATCCACCGCCTTGCCTCAAGACGCCTCTGTTTGCACTCTTTTGAACCTTTGAAAATTACACCAATTTCCATATTGCTTCTTTCTGATCTCAAGAACACCTTGAGGGCTGAAATTCCTCCTATTGCTGCAACAGAGCACAGACAGAGGCAAGACAGTGTATTTGCAAGGAAATGTATGCACTTCCACACTCCTTATCATATCTCAAGCTCAAAGGAGTATGGCACTTGACTTTCGAGCCAACAACCAAGCATTTTCAATGCATGGTGGCCAAAGGATCAAGCTTGCGCAAAATTCAATGAATGCACACATAAGACTCGAAAAGCCTCCACCCTATCATGCATAATCAAGGGCGTCGGCGATCGAGAAATGTGACACATTTCATCACTATGAGTATGAAACGTCCCACATTTCTCGTGTTTGGATTAATGTCCGATCCAAACACATGTAATATAAACAACATGCTTATCTTGGCCATGTTTTACTTGATTCATTTTGTTTACACATTTTAGATTACCAATTAGTCCCTTAATCGGTTAAGTCCAAAAGTGAGAGTCCTCTAGTTTTGAAAGAGTGAATTAGTGGGATGTAATGGCATATATTTCAGCATTGAAATGACATGCTAAAGGCGCTAAATCATGCAAGACATGCATGCAAGACATGTTAAAGGCCAAAAACACTGAGGCTAGTGAAGAGCATCACACAAGAGCCATGCAATATCAAGCACAAATGGTCAAACCAACTATGGATAGACCTAAAACATGCCAAAATAGAGGCCGAAACATGCTAAAATGATAGCCCAAAAGCTTAGACAAACATGCATGCAAGTTGGCTCACAAGCGAAGCATAAGGCCCAAACCTCAAACACAACAAAATGGCAATAAATGTAAGAATATGGCAGAGGTGTATGGTTTGAAATAACATGCCAAATGGTGCTATGCCATTCAAAAAGGCTCAAATATGACATGCTAGAGGTCTCAAAGTGCAAGGCTAGCAAAGCCAAATACACTATAGCTATGCAAATCCAAGCATGCATGACCAAAACCATTCAAATTAGATCTAAAGCATGCTAAAACATAGCCAAAAATGTGCTGGAGTAGAGCATACACATGCTAGATCAATAGGCTGAAACACCAAATACACTAGGCTAGTGAACAAAATGGCACTACAAGTGCAAGGAGCATGCAAGAGGAAACCAAACCAACCCAAAACAGAGTTATGACATGGCAAATAATGGCTAAAAGCATGCTTGAACTAAGCAAATTCAAGTCACAAAGACATGCTACTTTGCAAGTCTACAAGTAGGATTACACTACAAGTACAAGAAGCATGCAAGAGGTGACCAAGACAGCCAAAAATAGAGTTATGGCAGGTCTAAAAAGTCACAAAATGAGCCTAAACAAAGCCACTAAGAAGTAGAAACACATGCTCTTTTGATGGGCCATCAACACATGCAAACAAGAGAAGAGGAGGGGGGACCACCTCCACCCATTTGGGACCTCAAAACCACCTTTCCACCACTGAAATTCCTCTGAGTTTCAGTGTTAAGAAGGCCAAAAATAGATGATCCCAAAGGCCTTAAGAGATGGCACAAAGCAAAGAAAAACAAGCCACCAAAGGGGGTAAACCACCCCTAACTCAAACTAGGCCTTAAACAACCATCTTAAACACTTAAAAAAAAAAGTTTTTGTAGTTGAAAGCCTGACCTAAAATAGCATTCAAAGGGGGCCAAACTTGTGTACAAAAATAAGCTTAAAAGAGGGAGATGCTCACCCTTGAAGCACAGCACAAAACCAACAACTTCTGAGCCACAAAACCAACTTTTTGAAGCTCCCACAAGACCCTCAAGCACCTCAGCAACAAGGTAGGAGTGTTTGGCTAAGAGGTTGTGTGCAAAAATGTGAAGAAAGCTTACTTCCAAGCACTATAGAGCACAATATATATATATATATATAGAGAGAGAGAGAGAGAGAGAATTCTAGAGAGAGAGTCAATTTTTGTCTCTCAATTTTTTTGAACCCTGCAAAAGGGGAGAGAGCTCCCCTTATATAGAATATGTGTAGACACCCCATTTTTGACCGTCCATAAGACTTCGACGCGACTGATGGTTTGCTTGGTGGAGAAAGGTATGCAGGGCAAAGGTTCAATTTCTTCGGCAAAGAGAGAGTCAAATCTCAACTCCATACCCCTTTTCTGGACCAAAATGATCTTGATCAAAAGATTTTAGACCTTAAAATCCTCTCTTTCAAAACGTTTTTGAAATAAAGTTTTTACGATGTTCCGACGCTCGCATTTCGTTAAATGTTGCGCTTTTCGGTAAACCGAGCAAGGACAAAGTGGAAATGAATGAAAGAGAGACGAAATATTTGAAAAATCTTTCAGAACACCTTACTTAGGGGTTTGGAGTTGAAGAAAAGAGGAGAAGAGGGAAGAAAACTGGTTCGAGAGAAGTTCGGCATGAATCCGGGTAGGGCCAAATCTGCGCGGCTTCACGGAAACTGGTATAACTTTTTCCACGGGAGGAATTTTAATGCGAGGTTGGCGCCATTGGAAAGCTAACTTCAAGGGATTCAAAGTGGCCACATGGGAGGCCAGCAATTGTTCAGGCCGGCCACTTTTCTTTGGTCAAAAGTGATTCAGCATCACTCTGGTTGGACCGAAATCTGCGCGGCTTCACGGAAACTAGCATAACTTTTTCCATAGGAGGAATTTTGATGCAAGGTTTGTGCCATTGGAAAGCTAACTTCCGGGGCTTCAATTTGGACACTTGAACGGCCACCATTGGACTTCCCTAGCACCCACCGGCCACCTTTCTTTCCGGCAGCATTTTTCTTGCCCTGAAAGTAGCTGGCCGGCCAGAAAATCTAGCTGGCCGGCCACCCCTTTTGTGAAATGACCTTTTTGCCCCTTTAAACTAGCCGGCCATGCCCCCCTCCCCAAGGGTGTCCTAGACCTGAATTTTGTTTTGGACTTCACTCATGTCCGGGGGTCTAACCATTTTGGGGGGAAACTTGACTAGTTTTCCCCCCTTTTTTTTCCCTCCATTTTTCCACCAATTTTGCCTATATAACCAGGCCACCAGCTGATATTTTAGGGTTAGAAAAAAATGGTTTGAAGCCCTTGCATTACATCTCTCTCCCTCTCTACTCCAAGCACCAAAATCATCCAAGTTCCTTCACCCATTCTTCATCATCACCTAGCACCACCATCACCACTCCATTTCCAGCAGCAAGGAGAGGTTTTTTAGAGGCTTAGAGGCAGCAAACACAAGCCAAGAAGCAACAAAAGCATTGGTCTTCAAGGGTAAGTCCATTTCCCCCCTTTTGTAGCACTTTTTTGTCCCATTTCTTAGCCCTATTTGCTTACTGTTTTGGGCTCCGACCCTAACTGAAACTAAGCCTTATTTGAGCCATTCTTCATGTTTGTTCAAGGGCTCAACCCTGTTTGAGCCCTCCATTTGGTACTTGCTTCAATACCCCTTGGTATGTCACATTTTTGCATGAAATTTCTAGCCTATGTATGATCTGTTTTCGAGCATGATGTGAACTGTAAGTGGGCCTATTTTGAGTCTCTCTTCAACATTGAAGAAGGGCTCAACCCTTTTTGGGCCCCGTATCTTGCACTTACTTCGTAATCCCTCTTATTTACCGTAAACTTGCATGATTTGTTTGGCCTATATGTAAATTGTTTCGGAGTGTGTCATGAACTGTGAATAGGCTTATTTTGAGTTCCTCTACAACATTTTAGAAGGGCTCAACACTGTTGGGGGCCTCCATGTTGTACTTACCCTTATACCCCTCTTTGGCCCCCATTTTTGCATGCTTTTTTAGGCTTATCTAGCTTCTGTTCTCGGCCATGATCAGAACTGAAAATGGCCATATTTTGACCTTCTTGGCATGTTTCATTTAGGGTCTTTGGCTGTTTGATGAATACTTTGTATACCTCATGTTATAGCCTCTTGTTGGCCATTATCTTGCATTGCATTTTGAGCATGTTTTTATACTGATTTTGGGGCTGTCATAAACTGTAAATGTTCATATTTTTGGTCCCTCTTAAATGTTGTAGAAGGGTATTTTGTTGTTTGGGCTTTTCATTTACCATCTACTTCAATACCCCTCTCTTGGCCCCTATTTTTGCATGCCATTGTTGCCCTATCTATGCTTGCTGTTTGGCCATGTTTTAGACTGGAAAATGCTTGTTTTGGGGCTGCCTTGCTACTGTATTTTCATTCCATGTCCATATTGTGCATGCATTGCATAACTGTAGGCCATTTCGGGTGCCTAAATTCGCATTTCGGGACCATTCCTTGCGTTTGGTGTCATTTCACCATCTTTCGGGACTGTTTTCCCCCATATTTCAGTGCTGAAATTCCATTGGCATGTTTGCATATCATTTTCCATGTCATTTCATGCCTTAATGCCATTGCCTCGGTTTGCGTGCCCGTGTGCACGCATTTCGAGGCAACTCATTTTTCATCTCACGGCCTCTTATGTGAGTGTGGTTGAGGCTCACTCATGTTAGTGTAAGTCCATTTTGCATTCTGTATGCCATTTTAATCTCATTGCATCGTGTATGCCATTTCCTCATTTTGCGTGCCCGTGTGCACGCATTTCGAGGCATCTCTTTTTCATCTCACGGCTTCTTATGTGAGTGTGGCTGAGGCTCTCTCATGTTGGTATAAGTCCAATTTGCATTGCGTATGCCATCTCATGCCTTAGGATCATTTCCTCAGTTTGCGTGCACGTGTGCACGCACTTCGAGGCATTTCATTTTCATAGCATTGCGCATGTTAGGATTGTATATTAGCTGCATTTCATGCATATCATGCATATTGCATAGTGTTCGGGATAGGAGTTAGCCCGGGCACGGGAAACGAGGTACGTTCCGTACTCCGAGTAACGGAATGTGTCTCAATTCCCAAGTCACCGACACTCCGGATTATCCGTGATGGAGTTAGGTTCTGTTGTAGCATTCATATGCATTCATCCTATATTGAGTTGTGCAATTCGGCTCCTCGGCCATCATGCATCGATATGCGTGATTGGTGGCACGAGGATCGAGGCATGCATATATTTGTGAAATACATTGCTATGCCCCCTTCTGCTCTCTGTTGCAGCAAAATGAAGAATCAGTAACTTTTCGGAGTCTGGCACGCATTTCGAGAAACATTGCAAACAGAGGCTAATTGGGGCATCCCGGTGGATTTCCGCGCAAGGCTGCCCAAACGTGCATTATTTCATTATCCAGAGCGGAGTCAAGGCAGTCCCTGGCTTGCATGCCAGTTTTACAGTTTTCTTAGTTAATTTGTTAATTAGGAATTTGTACATTATTTGGACTGTAATATTTTGGACTGTATTATTCTTTCATTCGGACTGTATATTTATTCGGACCCTCTGCGCGAGGGCAATGTTGTAATAAGTGTGGGTGAGTGTGATGTATGTCTTCCAATCCCACGTCTTTCTTCCCTTTTATTTACCTGCTTACGATGGTTAGATATAGGGCATATTTCGATTAGCATACAGTATGATAGCATGTTTGCATCATTCATCTGTTTTGCACGCACCGGGCTCGGCGCATCATACAAACTGCATTTGTATTTCAATTCCAAATTGAATACGTGTTAGTTGTAGCATTCCATATGCCATGTTTAGAATAGCCGAGCCTGCTATAATTGCATCTTTGCATGTGTTGCATTAGGCATTTCTATATACTTAGGATCATGCATGATTTCTAATGTAGTTTCTGTTTTGGCTTGGAGTACTCGGTGAGTTTTATGCTTTAGCATCCTTGCATGCGTGTGAGTGACTACCATGAATAGCATGCTTACCATGAGGCTATTTGCTTATGTGATATAACTGCCTTGAATGCCTGTGGGTGGAGGTTGGGTTATTTGGATTGGGACAATTCATCAAATGTTTGTTTTAAGCCCACTAGATAGTGGCAAAATCATTGTTTTCTAAGCCCACCCGAGGGTGGCAAATCCACGTCTTAGCCTACCTGCAGGTAGCACCATCAAACCATTTTCAAACAAACAAGCATGAAATGTTTTGTTCCAAATCAGGTGACTCAGTCTATACTTGTATGCTGTGCGCATCACATAGTAACCTAGGCTAATAACCGGAATAAGAACACACAATGTTTTCAAAAACAGATATCATGGTTAGTAGAGGTCGGTCTTTGACCGGGCGAGCGGGGGTGCTCACGAAGTGACCTTCCCTAATCGTACCCAAGTTCCCGAGCCGAGGCAACTTTGGTGATGACGGACACGTGGCCTTTGGCACCGAGTCAGGGTTTCCTAAATTTCCCATTAAAAAATATTTAGGTGGCGACTCTGTATCTGGCAAAGCAGTCCATGTTTGGCACTTCTTTAAAAAAAAATCTGTTTTCAAAACGATTTGCCGGATTTGCACTCTTTGGTTCAAGATTAAGAACCGTGACATTTGAGTCCTTGAACTGTAGTAACCCAACATCGAACCAGAACGGGGGGGAGTCGCACCCTCGCCCCGGGATGCGTTCGGGGGACGTCTACAATATGCAAGCCAAAGCTTGCTTGAATCCCTCCCTACACATGTAGGGAGGATGCATTTTGTGCCTAACAGTTGGCACAGCTGGCACCAAAAATATCTGTAGAAAGTGAAAAATGGCCGCCGACCACTCAAAGTGGTCGACCGACCACCCCACCTAGTCGGTCGACCACCTCAAGTGGTCGACAGGGGAAACATCTGGTCGACAAGGCAAAAAGGGGGTCTCCCAAGAGAGGAGAAGGTGGTGGCATGTTGAAGACCACTTGAGGTGGTCGACCGACCACCCACCCTAGCCGACCGACCACCTAAAGTGGCTGACAAGGGAGAAAACTAGTTGACATGGGAGAAAAGTGGTCTACACCACTGTTTCTCCCTCCAGGCAAAAGGGGGAACCAAGAGTTGGCTTAAAACAAGCACAAAACCAAGAGAGTTTAGAGACTTAAAGGAAAGACGAGCAGCCGAAAACCTCGGGGATTCCAAACGAGCACAAACATGCGCAATCATTGAGCACTCAAACGATGACGTCCAAGTCTTTAGGACGGTCAAAAATGGGGTGTCTACACTGACATGGGAAGCTTTTGTCATTGCTTTCCAAAACAAATACCTACCTCTCACAGCTACGAAGAGATTGAGGTAAGAATTTCAAAATCTTAAGCAATTAAACTTGTCAGTGGCCGAGTTTGAAGCGGCCTTCACGAGTTTGTCCCGATTTGCACTGGAGTTAGTGAAAACAGAGAAGCGCCATTGCATAGATTCGAGAAGAGATTGAGAACCAAAATCTTGTTCAAGGTTGCTAGAAACATGATCCGAAACTATGACCATCTTGTGGAGATGGCGACATATGTAGAGATTACAGTGTAGGTCGAGGAGGAAAGACTCCGGGGTTCGAGGTCTTGGGGTTAAGAGTCTTAGGAGGACTTCACACTTAGTAAGAAGCATAGGGGCACCTCTTCATTCCAGCCCCAATCACAGTAGACTAGATCTACATTCCCATTGCCGAGTGTTGGCCCAGGGAGGAATGTTCAAAGTAGCTTTACTTGTTTCAAGTGTGGCCACCAGGGTCACAAGGCTAGTGCCTACCAACAGAAGGGAGGAGGACAACAGATGTTACCACCACCACCACCACCACCACCACCTAACCGATCTTAGAGTCAGTCCTAGAGTAGGGGACAAGGACCTACATGCTTTCAGTGTAGTCAGTTGGGGCATTTGAGGAGAGCTTACCCATAGTTGGGAGGTGCATGTAGCTCATTAGAGTTGAGGTTGACTTAGAGCCATTAACAGGCTCATTCAATTCAGACCTTACGAGCTAATCAGGGAGCCACCTCGACTCAATCAGTGAAATAGGCCTAAACTTCGAGAGATGAGCAGGTTGATCAGAGGCCACAGGGGCGCGTGTATACTGTTACGGCGCCGGAGCAATTGCCAGGATCCTCTATTATGAGAGGTAATTTTGTTATGTTCAATTCTTTGGCTAGTGTGTTGATTGATACAGATGCGTCACATTCATTTATATCTTCTGCTTTTGCTTCTGCATTGGGGTTAGAGATTGATCAGTTGGAGTCTTCTTTGTGGGTTAAGTCACCAATTGGAGGTAGAGTGGCATTGGGCCAAGTGTGTCGCTCTTGCGAGGTTGAGGTCGCAGATCGCCGACTCTCTTCTGACTTCATCATCTTAGATATGCACACGTTTGACATTATTTTGGGTATGGATTGGTACACTTTCGAGCTACTATAGATTGTCAGCGTCACCTAGTGTTCGTATGCACACCTACTGGGATTGTTTCTATTTTTTGTGTGATCGGGGTGATAGATCATTTCCACTGTTGTTTGACTTTAAGGGTGTGGGAGGGCTTAGTTTTCTTTTCCCCTTTGCTTTAGCCAATGATAATAGCATGGTTCGGAATGATTTGCCAAGGGTAGTTTGGGAATATGCGGATGTTTTTCCTGAAGATCTTACCAGGTTGCTACCCCATCGGGAGATTGAATTCTTCATTGGCTTAGTGCCTGGCATCAACCTAATTTCTATGGCATCATATAGATTCATACCTGCTGAGTTACATGAGTTGAAGATCCAACTCCAAGAACTTTTAGACAAGGGTTTTATTCACCCTAGTACATCACTGTAGGGAGTACCAGCTCTCTTTGCAAAGAAGAAGGATGGGTCATTGTGGTTGTGTATTGATTACCATAAATCGAATTGAGTTACCGTTAAGAACAAGTATTCTCAATCCAGAATAGATGACTTATTTGACCAACTTAAAGGGCCTCGTTGCTTTTCGAAGATAGACTTGAGATCGAGGTACCATAAGTTGAGAGTTAGGGAGGAGGATATCCAGAAAATGGCTTTTTGCACACGTTATGGCCACTATGAATTCCTAGTAATGCCTTTCGATTTAACCAATGCTCCTGCTTCCTTTATGGACTTGATGAATTGAGTCTTCCGTGAATTTTTAAACCGTTTCATGGTTGTCTTTGTGGACGATATCTTGATTTATTTGACCTCTGAGGAGGAACACGAGGAACACTTGCGAATAGTGCTTGACTTGCTTAGGGTTTACCAATTGTCTGCTAAATTTGAGAAATGCGAGTTGTGGCTGACTGAAGTGAATTTTTTGGGGCATGTTATGTCGGGAGAAGGAGTAACTGTAGATTTTTCTAAGATAGATGTCGTGTAAGATTGGGAACAATGTACGAATGCTTTTGAGATCCAAAGTTTCCTAGAGTTAGCTAGGTATTATCGTCATTTTGTAAGGAACTTCCCTAGACTAGCCGAACCTTTGACTAGGTTGACAAGGAAGGGTGTCCAATTTGTATGGAATAAGACTTACGAGAAGTCATTCAAAGAACTTAAGACTAAGTTGACCACCGCACCAGTTTTGATAATTCCGGAAAGAGGCTTGGGTTATACCATTTATTATGATGCGTCTCGGGATGGTCTTGGTTGTGTGTTGATGCAAGAAGGGAAGGTTGTGGCCTATGGGTCACAACAATTGAAAACTCATGAGAAGAACTACCCCACACATGATTTAGAGTTAGCGGGTAATTTTTGCTTTGAAGATTTGGAGGCATTATTTGTATAGCGAGAAGTTTGATGTTTTCTCCGATCATAAGAGTCTAAAATACTTGTTTTCCCAAAAGGATTTGAATTTACACCAACGAAGATAGATGAAATTTATGGAAGATTATGACTTTGAGTTACACTATCACCCTCGGGAGGCCAATGTAGTGGTCGATGCCTTAAGTTAAAAATTTGTGAGTAGTGTGGCAAGTGTGGCCATTCGGGAATGGGTTATGCTAGGTGATATCGGCGAGTTTGATTTGCATCTGGGAGAGTTTTGTGAGGGTGCTACCTTATTTACTTTAATTGCTCAACTCACCTTGATTAACAGAGTCATAAAGGCACAACAAGGCGACCATGAGGTGAAGACAATCCATGATAGGATCTCTAATAGGAAGGAAAAGAAAGGTTTGAACATCTACTTGGATTTGAGTGTGACGTATCTAGATCGTTTGTTTATGCTAGAATCTTGTAGAGAGGGGATACTTTGAGAATTTTATCACTCACGCCTTACGGTACATCTGAGAGGCACTAAAATGTATCATGATCTTAGTTGTCAATTTTGGTGGAGGGGAATAAAATGAAATGTCACCTTATTTGTTTCGAAATGCATTACTTGCCAGTAAGTGAAGGCCGAGCACCAAAAGCCAATGGGTTTGCTATAACCTTTACCTATAGCAGAGTGGAAATTGAAGCATATTACCATGGATTTTGTAGTTGGGTTTCCTAGAACACAACGGGGCAACGATGTCGTTTGGGTGATTGTTAGTAGGTTGACTAAGTCTACGCACTTCATTCTGATGCGCATCGGCCACTCAATTGATTATTTGATAGAGTTGTACATTAGAGAGATAGTTCGACTTCATGGGTTCCCTGTGACCATTGTTTCGGATAGATATCCTCATTTCACCGCCTAGTTGAGGCAAAGCCTTCAAGAGGCATTAGGAACTAAGTTGCCCCTTAGCATCGCTTATCATCCTCAAACCGATGGCCAGTTAGAGCATATTATTCAAATTTTAGAGGACATACTTAGAGCTTGCATCCTTGATTTCAAGGGTTCTTAGGAGAGACACCTACTATTGATTGAGCTCGCCTATAACAATAGTTATCAGGCAAGTATTGAGATGGCACTGTTCGAGGCCTTGTATGGTCGACCTTGTAGATCACCAGTTTGTTGGGTTGAAGTGGGTGATGCACCAATGTTGGGCCCGAAGATTGTTAGAAAGACGATCAAGAAAGTTGTTCTCATTCGAAAGATGTTAGCTACGGCACAAAACTGACAAAAGAGTTATGCCAATAAGAAAAGACGACCTCTATCCTTCGAGGTTGGTGACCACGTGTTTCTTAAGATCTTGCCGAGACAGGGTCTGATGAGATTTGGTAAGAGTGGGAACTTGTCTCCAAAATTTATTGGAACTTTTGAGATTTTAGATTGGATTGGGAAAGTGGCATACTATTTGGCCTTACTGTTATAGCTTTCTGGGGTTCACAGTGTGTTTCATGTATCCATGCTTAGGAAGTACGAACCGGATCCTTCATAAGTACTTGATTGGGTTACCTTGAAGGTAGATGAGGATGCCTCATACGAAGAACGACCAGT
Source organism: Camellia granthamiana (assembly GCA_036172215.1). Lineage (NCBI taxonomy): Eukaryota > Viridiplantae > Streptophyta > Magnoliopsida > Ericales > Theaceae > Camellia > Camellia granthamiana. The sequence continues at coordinate 37,707,093 of CM069907.1, read as the reverse complement.
TCAAATTTTAAATGTTCGGGAACAAGTGTTGAGGGGCAAGACTATACTGTTACTAAATGTGTTATGGAGACACCATGGGGTTGAGGAAACAACTTAGGAAGGAAAGGCAGGAGTTCGTTCCAAGAATCAAGATTTATTTGCAAACACTAGTTTGTTCTAGATTGTAATTTTCTCTCGTGTTTGAGAATGAACAATTGAAATTACTATTGTTGTTGTTATTGTTGTTGTTGGTGTTTTTCTTTTTTTTTTTCTTTTTTTTCTTTTTTTTTTTTTTTAAGCATGAGAATTGTTGTAGGATTGTTACAGTTGCTGTTGAACTTATGTTTATGATTTTTGTATTAATGGTTGTTGGTATTATGGCCTTAGCCCATGAAATTTTTTATAATGGTAGTGGAATGTTATTGAGATTGAGATTTCTATGCTATTATTGAGTTGTTATTATGGATTCATTATTGTCATTTGTATAGTTGTTATCACTCGGAGCCCTTTTATTGTTAAATTGTCTTTATTCATTGGAGGTAGTTGGGGAGAGATGTGACCAAATTTCGGGAAAATTTCCTAAGGGGGGGAGATTGTGATGTCCCGGGTGTTGGACTTGACTAGTATTGTGTAGTAAGATGGTATGCTTTACTTGCGGCGTTTTGTTTATCGTATTGGGTCATTGAGAATTTTTTCTACTCTTACTTAACCTCCCTTAACATTTCCGAGTTAAAAATTTTGAGTTTTGGGCATTGGAATTTGTTTTGAGATGCAAAATCAAATTCTGGATTTTCTGGGCAAAATTGCTCGTGCGAGTTTGGGTTTTGCTCAAGCAGATTTTCTGTGAAAAATTCGAGTTTTCTCTGGAGCAAATCGGCTGTGGAGGCATTAGAATCCACTTGTGCGGGTTTGGGATTTTGCTTGTGCAGAATTCAAACCGCTCGTGCGGATTTTGGTGCGTCTATCTTGAAATTTGAGCTCTTTTCCTCAAAACTGATGCCAAAAACATGTTTGATACACTTTTTCATCTCTCTCTCTCTCTCTCTCTCTCTCTCTCTCTCTATACTCATCTTTTCTCTTCTTTCTCTCTACAAACACACTCAAATCCAAACTTCACTCTAAGATTTAGCTAAAATCTTCAAGAATTTGAGAGGGTTTTTTACACCAAATCGAAGAGGGCAACGAGGGCTACGTTTACACTGATTGAATCGAGTTTTCATCAACATTGAGTTTTAGGGTTTTCTTACATGTTTGGATCATGATTTTTCATTGATGAACTCTAGATGATATTAGAAGTGGATTTTCTCTGTTTTTTTCCAAAACTTTTGAGAGTGTGAACTATGTTCTAAAGTGTGGGTGTTATTTTGGAAAAATCTTTTCAAAAATGGAACAAAAACATAGTTTTGGTGAAACTCTGGAAATTTTGGATTTTGGGAAAGATGCTGAGTTATTGTGAAATTTATGCTTGATAAGTTGTTATGTGAATAAATGATTGAAGAAATTTCTATAGTTGTATCAAATAAGGAAATTTCATGAGAAAATTAGAATTGTTGATTTGGGAAACTTGAGGAAGAGCTTATTATTGTTTGTCTTGGAAAGACAAAATTTTAGCCTGATGGTTAATATGTGAAGAATGCATAAATTATGGTATTGTTATATTATCTCTTGTAAAATGTATTATGATGTTACATTGATAAGAGATGTGAAAATTTGATCACAATGAAGAATTGTGTGGTGGAGTTGATAATGAAACTATATTAATGCATTGTTACATTTTACATTACGATTCTATTTAATCATTGTTGCAATTGATTTTGAATTTTGTATTGGAAAATTATTGCCTTAAGAAAGAAATTGTTTCATGAAACAATTGAATTATTTTGGGGTAAATACATTGGTAAATCTGGATAGGAGATGTAGTTTGGTATTGGTTAAGTTGACCTGAGTGTCCATGTTAAAAAACCGAAAACATGCGCAAAGAAGGTACCACGTGCCTTCTAGTTAGCAATCGGTAAAGTGGTGATTGGTAGTGCTTGATATGCCTACTTGTAGACACCAACCTATGAATTATGTGAGTCGTATTTACCACCCTTTAACTACATTGAAGTTATTGAATTGTTGCATTTTCAAATTGCATTGAGCACAAGATTTTCAAAAGATAGAGATATATGTTTTGAGCATGACATGGTATATGCATTCATCTCAGGAGACTGTATAAAATGTATATACTTTGTTAAGATCTTCCTACTGAGTTTTGTGTTCACTCTATGGTGATCCCGTCAAGTTAAAGGCATAGAATGTATTTTGAGAGCTCGAGACTCTTTTCTTTTGTTGTAATTATTTTTGACAAGCCAAGGGTTTACATGTATGGATTCGAAAACTATTTTTGTGTAACCGGACTTAATTGTATTTGACTTATTGTACCACATACTATAAATTCATATTCTAAGAATGTTGAATGTATAATCGCATGTGAAGTATTTTTTTAGTAAATCTCTAGAGTTTAATGAATACAAATGTTAGAGATTGGTGATAATGTTAATGATGATGCTTTATATTCCATATACTTTAACCAATGGAAGCTATTAATTTGGAAAACAAGATTATGTTGTTGGAAGATAATGAGCCTTTTGTGTTAATTTCTTTGGGGAGTTACGCGGACAATCGATATTTTATACAAATATCAAGAGATGTATTTATAATTTATCTTTTTATTTATTATTTTTATCATATTGAGTCATCATATGATGTGTACTTCATTATTTTGACGTTATATATGATCGGTATGAATTATTAAATGAATAGAATGGCCTAAAATATTTTTTTAAATAATATTTTATAAAATTTAGTTAAAATTTTAAAAATATGTTACGATGTATGTATTCTAAAAATATGACGTAAATAAATATATATAATAATTTTATTTGAATTACTTATGAATATATCTATGTATATATATGTATAAAATTATTTAAAAAATATATTGCGAAATATGCACTACAATCTTCACTCTACCGAACTATAAATGTGTATTTAAAATATATAGACTATTATATATGTGAAGGCGTGTTGACATCTTATTTTTTAGATTTTTTCAAAATATCCCTATAGTAGCTACATGGCTAGTTATGTCCCAAATTCAATATATATATATATATATATATTTTCAAATCTCTCAACTTCATGTGCTGTCACTTCTAGTATATCTACAAAGTGAACATAGAGAAGAAAGTGAGACTCGAACCTATGACCTTGGTTTGGTAAAGAAACTTTTACCACTTAAGTAGCATGATTTGTTTTGTTTTGTTTTTTACTTATTTGAATAAGCCACCAGTACTATTATAAAGTAAAGGCTTCTCATGCTGTTGACACAAAACATGACATTTTGATTTTCAAAAATGCTCTTGTACCCTATTTAAAATATAAAATTATATAGAAAGAAGACCAAAACCAAGACCTTCAATTTAGTAGAAGAGACCCTTACTACTTGTGTAGCACACAAGTTGTATGCTTTTAAATTTAAATCAAAATTTATATTTTTCCAATTTAACAACATACACGGGGTGGACAAACACCACTAGTGTATATATATATTGGCTCCGTTTGGGAAGTTTTGGTTTGGGCTTTTTTGGCTAAAATAGCCACAAAAAAACAAAATAAGTTTTTTAGCCCAATAAGGCAAAAAAATCACATTCAACCCATAATCATTACATTCTTTCTCTTACAAAAAGTCAAAAAAGCCAAAAAACTCTTCCTAAACGAACCCATTATAAACACCACTAGTTTCTTCTATGTTTGTTTTGTAATATATATATATAGAAATATATGATTCAAATTATATGTATATTTCAGGTTATTAGTTGTAAGATTAAAAATATTTATTTATTTTGTTAGATATAATATCCATTGGAATATAATTTGAATAATAAAATTTACAATCACACAATAAAATATGACTCAATCTTACGCTATAGTTCATCCAATTGTGGAAAAAACTTATTCTCTTATGTTATAATCAATTCTATTTTCCCTTGGCCTCCCATAATTTTGGGAAAAAATTTGCATAATTTAATGCAAAAATGTTATTTTGAAAAAGTGTCATATGGTATAGTGAAAATATTTTGTTCATGTAGTGATGACGTACATGTATACAGTTTTTAAAGAAAACTTCAACTTAACCAATGGAATTAGTTTAGGGGAAATCACACCAGTGAAATCTTTTTCAAAATAAATATTATTTCACGAAAAAAAGTTTATAAGTTTAATTATTAAAATTTATAAAAAATTTCATTAATCTAAAATTACTTTTACAAATCTCCTCTGATTTGTTATTTCTCCATTAGTTTATTTGGTTATGACTTTGGTACCTTATTAGAAAGTTAGTAGTATGATTTTTTTTTTTATTTTTTTTTTTTGAAAAGAAATTTTATTGATGAAGAAAACATACATTACATATGAGAATACATCAATAAAGAGGTAGAAGTGCAAAGCGTATCAAAGCGACATTACCCTAATCTCAACTAGGTTGACACCAAGGAGAGCGCTCAATCATCTACTAGCACAACCTCCTAAGGTTGGTGAGACACCAACACAACAGTAAGGAGGAAAAAAGGAAAACCACCCAACAACCTAACAGCCAACCCAGAACATACCACAACCAACACTACTACAAGCTGCAAACCAAAAATGGCCTAAATGCACTAGCAGCAGGATGGACACAGACAAAACAGCAAACAGATCAAGGAGAGACAAGAAAGATTAGTACCACAAAACCAGGCAAAACAAGAAAACAACACACCACTCTTCAAGGTCCACCCCTCACAGCCCACCACCCATGATTTAGCTAGACAGTAACCTCAGCCAAGGCAGACTATAACTGTTGAAGATGATGAACAATCTCATTGATTGAGTATACTACAGCTGGGCAAGAGGATTTGATCGACAATGCAATCCTCACCTTGATGGAATCACACAAACTCACAACATCAGCCTGAGCACTTTTGAAAAGACAGTCATTCCTCTACTTCCATATGGACCAGAACACAGCCAGAGGAACAACATTCCAGATTAACTTTAGCTGCTTAGATAATTTCCAACCTTGCTACCAATTGAGTAGACTGCTCACAGACCTAGGTGTTACCCAAAGAATACCCTGCCATTTGATAATATTAAACCAGATCCTCCAGGTAAAAGGACAAAGCAATAGCACATGGTTACCACTTTCCACCTCTCCATTACAAAAAATACAATTCATAGTTGATCCAGCATTTAGAACACCAAATTTTTGCAGATAGCTAGAAGACTTGACTCTCCATTTCCATGCTAACCAACCAAAAAATTGAACCTTAGGAGGAGATACATTCTTCCAAATGAACTCAGCAGTCTTGCTATTAGCTCCATGACCCAATTCACTCCATCTATAAGCTGATGTAACCGAGAAAGACCCTGAGGCAACTGCAATCCAACTCAATATATCCCTCCTACCTTCCCTGAGAGCTGGAGCATTAAGTAACATTGTATTTGAAAAATCTAGAAACCTCCTAGATGTTGATTTGTGATTATGTATCAATTTTAAGCAGAATATAAAAATCCCAAACAAACAATCAAAAGAAAGAGACACAAAGATTTTACGTGGAAAAACCACAATTGGACACCTTCCAATTGTGATCAAAAAACCACGGGCCACAGCCACCAGAACAATCCACTAAGAAGATATAAAGGAATTACACAGGTATCACTCTCAATTATCTAGCGAATCCACAACGCCTAATTGAACCAACCTCTATGTGCCTCTTCCAACCCCATCTTCACCACGGAATTGTCTTTCTGATGAGCCACTCCGGATTCCACCACCGAAGCTTCAGACCGAATTCTTCAGAATCCACAACTGAAGAACAACTTTGATGAGCCACTCCAGAATTCACAACTGAAGCTTCAGGCTCGAATTCTTAAGAATCCACAACTGAAGAACAACTCTCTCTTTTGTGTAACAAACAAAACCTTTGATGTAGCCTTTTCAGATCATGAGTTGAATACTCAATAAGACATCAAAGAAAAATAAAATATCCCCAGATATAAACCTTTAAGAACCAAAAAGAAAGATCTGGAGGATTCAATGAATGAATCAATGAATAGCCTAGATTTGGGAGAAACCCTCCCAACTATTTATAGAAAATCAAAGCAATCCTAGTTGGGAAAGAAAACCAACTTCTTGTAGAAAACCAACTTCATGCAGAACTCTAAAGTAATCCTGTTTTTGAAGGAAACCAACTTCTTAAAGAACTCTTGTTACAACCTTGGTTTTGATCCATAGAATTTGACAACAAAAGGTCCTAACAATCTCCCCCTTTGTCAAATCCTGGATAAAACCAATCTAAAACAAATTTCCTAACAAAATCACTAAAACAAATTTCCAATCAAAACAAGAACAACATCACCAACTAGGAACCAGCACTTATAACCAAATCTCTTTCCAAACTTATTTTTCAAGGTCATGATCTGCAAAACAACTATTAGTGCCACCATCTCCAAAACAACTATTAGTCCCACAAGAATATATGAAAAAGCAATAAACATATGACACGATTATCTTGAAGTATGAGATGGAAAACATAAATAGATGCAACTTGGAGATTTTAAGAACATGTAGTATGAATAGATGAAAACTAAGACACATGCACCTGACACAAAATAATAAATAAGCAATACAAGGCATCAAGCAAACCAACTAAAGCCAATCTCCCTTACCAAACAAAACAAAGTGTTCATGTTAACAAACTCTTGAATGATAAACCACACTCCCCCTCACTAAACAGGTAAAACAAAATATAATATGGTTGAGCAAGTAAGGAATTTCAGATTTGTACCTTAAAACACACAAGATTATCCAAGAAGCACAATTACTTGAAAATACAATGTGCACAGCCTCTAGAAAATTCCTCATGAAAGAAAGTGATGCATTATGTGAAAAGCATAGATCCCATGATAAAAGTGTGTGTGTGACTCTTGGAGTTCGACAAACACTAGATTCAAATCCTAGTAGTGATATGAAAGCTGGACCTCCGACAAGAGAATCTAAGCACAACTAAGGAAAGTCAAACCACTAGGAATCAAGGGGTATTTGGTGAGTAAAGACGGAGGCTCCCCCTCAATCAATGAATCCTTTATTTATCCTTTTTTTTTTTCACATCTTTTTCTTTTCTTTCTTTTGCACATTTTTTTTTTCTTTTCTTTTGCATTTTTTTTCCTTTCTTTCTTTTGCATATTTTCTCTTTCTTTTGCACATTCATTGGCGGCTGACACACTCAAGAGTATGGAAACCGAACCAGAGAAGCATGGATATATTAAGGATGGCCTGGTTGGTGACTCTGAGGTAGCCTTTTCCTCATGCCTGGACTACAAAGAACAGAGGGGAAAGCCATGGAGATGTAAAAAGATGGATGGTGGTTAAGAGACTCAACATCACCCATGATATGCTAGTATAGGTCAATTCCTCTAGAAAAGCAAAAGATACAATGCCAGAGGTCCATAGAGAAAAATAATCACTAAGGCGGAAGACTCCAAAATTTGCTAATCCAAAAGTGTGTACAGAATGAGACATACTAATCAAAGAACACACACTTCATAATGAGTAATGACCATAGAAAGCACACACATATTAACATGTAATGTTTATTCTCATCAATTCCAATATGCATCAAGGACATCTCAAAAAATTCAAACTTGCAAAACCATACTAAGAAAATCTTTTTGATTTTTTTTTTCAACAATAAAGTAAGAAAAAAAAACATGCACACAAATCAAACAAGATCTCGTTCTAAAAGATTTTTTTTTTTAAAAAAAATAGAGCTTTCTAAAAGAAAATTTTTTTTTTTTTATAAAAAATAGAACGACCCGCTCTGATACCAATTGAAAAATCTAGAAACCTCCTAGATGTTGATTTGTGATTATGTATCAATTTTAAGCAGAATATAAAAATCCCAAACAAACAATCAAAAGAAAGAGACACAAAGATTTTACGTGGAAAAACCACAATTGGACACCTTCCAATTGTGATAAAAAAACCACGGGCCACAGCCACCAGAACAATCCACTAAGAAGATATAAAGGAATTACACAGGTATCACTCTCAATTATCTAGCGAATCCACAACGCCTAATTGAACCAACCTCTATGTGCCTCTTCCAACCCCATCTTCACCACGGAATTGTCTTTCTGATGAGCCACTCCGGATTCCACCACCGAAGCTTCAGACCGAATTCTTCAGAATCCACAACTGAAGAACAACTTTGATGAGCCACTCCAGAATTCACAACTGAAGCTTCAGGCTCGAATTCTTCAGAATCCACAACTGAAGAACAACTCTCTCTTTTGTGTAACAAACAAAACCTTTGATGTAGCCTTTTCAAATCATGAGTTGAATACTCAATAAGACATCAAAGAAAAATAAAATATCCCCAGATATAAACCTTTAAGAACCAAAAAGAAAGATCTGGAGGATTCAATGAATGAATCAATGAATAGCCTAGATTTGGGAGAAACCCTCCCAACTATTTATAGAAAATCAAAGCAATCCTAGTTGGGAAAGAAAACCAACTTCTTGTAGAAAACCAACTTCATGCAGAACTCTAAAGTAATCCTGTTTTTGAAGGAAACCAACTTCTTAAAGAACTCTTGTTACAACCTTGGTTTTGATCCATAGAATTTGACAACAAAAGGTCCTAACAATATTCATTCTCCTTAACTCCTCCACCTCCCACTGAAACAAAGACCTTTTGAAATTCAGATTCCAAGCCTCAGCATCAGTTCTTCTGTTATACACCAAGTCCACAAATTCATCATTTCCCACTGTTACAGAATATAATCTAGGGAATACATCTTTCAAACAAACATTTCCAAACCATTTATCCTTCCAGAAAAGTGTTCTCTTTCCATCTCCAATAACCAGGGCTATGTTATCTTTAAAAAACTCCACTAGATCAGGCCTACCCGAAGCAAGCCCCAATATATCTTTCCAGATCAAAGTGCACCTGAGATGTTCCACAGGTTCAGGCCACCATCCCCTCCCAACCTCATTAAACTTGCCACATATCACCTGCTTCCATAGGGCTTTTTCTTCAGCCCCAAACCTCCATCACCATTTTAAGAGAAGGCAATCATTCATAAGCTTGATCCTTTTAACTCCTAAGCCCCCTTGACTTTTACTTTTTGAAATCTCCTCCCACTTTACCAAATGAATCTTTGTTCTAAGTTCATCACCTCTCCATAAGAATCTAGACTGAACTCTGTCAATTTCTTTTGCAACCCCTTCTGGCATCCTGAACAAAGATAAGTAGTAGATTGGTAAACTAAACAGCACTGACTTTATCAATGTTAATCTCCCTGCAAAGGATAAGAATATCCTCTTCCAAGAAGCTAGCTTTTGTTTGCACTTATCAATCACAGGTTGTCAGAACCTTCTTCTCCTTGGACAATCCCCCAATGACATCCCTAAGTATTTTAAAGGTAGATTTTGATGTAAGCAGTTTAGTTTGTCAGGAAATCCTTTAGTGAGGTCCTCACTAATGCCAATCCCACACACCACACTCTTATGGTAATTAATTTTCAGTCCTAAAAGCATTTCAAAACATCTTAGAATCCTCTTAACATTCCCAATCTCCTTCCATTCTGCCTCACAAAATAATATTGTATCATCTGCAAATTGAAGATGGGTGATCACAAGATCGTTTGAGCCAACCACAGCCTCTCTAATCAATCCCAGCTGTAGAGCTCTACCCAAAAGAATATTCAGACCTTCAGCTACAACATTGAAAAGAAATGGTGATAATGGATCACCTTTGCCTAAGACCCCTTTGAGGAATGAACTCAGATGTTGGTGATCCATTGACTAATACAGAAACTTTGGCTGAAAGCACATACTCTCTCATCCAACTGATCCATTTGGCACCAAACCCAAAATTTGCGAGCATAGAGAAGAGGAACTCCCAGTTAATTGAATCATAGGCTTTCTCAAAGTCAAGTTTTAATACAATGCCTTTCCTATGCTTCTTCTTCTTCCAACCGTCAACTATTTCATTTGCAATCAACACACCATCCAAAATACTTCTACCTCCAATAAAGGCTGATTGATAATCACTAATGATCTTTGGCATTACATTCTTGATCCTATTAGACAAGACCTTTGCAAGAATTTTATACAAAGAGCCTAGGAGGCTAATAGGCCAATAATCATTCAGACAAGAAGGATTATTAGATTTTGGAATCAAAGCAACAAAGGAACTATTAATTCCATTACCCAACCTAGAGTTTTTGTGGAAATCTTTCATGAATTGAATCACATCCCCCTTAACAATCTGCCAACATTTCTTAAATAACATCAAATTAAAACTTGTCTATTTGTTGATATTTTTCCTTTTTCTAATTTAGTTTATATATATAAACACTTAAGCCAAGAGACATATTAGGCATTGATTTTCTCTATCTTACTCAGATTTGTTTTATATATATATATATGTTTTTTAAATTTGTTATGTGTCCAGATACATATTAACATGATTGTACACTTGATATATGAATTTATTAAATAATTTTTGATGGTTTTTTCCCTATCATATTCATAATTTAATGTAAATATTAAAGTTTGCTTTTATTTTTTAATTATATTTTTGTATAAATTATTTTATTAAATTTTTCTTGGCCCCTTAAATAAAATTAAAATTTTCAACATATTTCAGGTAAATAGATGATTAGTGTCAGACTCTTAGATGCTAACATATAAGAGCTGATTCTTAATGCAGTAGGAGAAATGGAAATGAAGAGTGGAAGCTGGTTTTCATGAGAGCCTTGTTTCAGTGGGAACTAGAAGATTTGAGGAGACTGAGAATAATGCTTCTTAATGCTCCAGCTATTCGGGATAGGATGGTGGACAGGTTGAAACGGAATGCAGAAAACTCTGGTGTTTTTACTGTGACTTCTGCCTATAAGTGGAATGCAGCATCTGTTGAAGCTAGTAGTAACTTAGTAGGGTGTATATGGAAGAATCTGGCTCCATCTAAGGTGCAGTTCTTTGGGTGGTTAGCATGGAAAGAGAGAATAAAGACAGCCAGCTATCTTCAGAGACTAGGTGTCCTTACTGCTGCTTCAGACATTAACTGTATTTTCTGCAGGGATGAAGTAGAAGATATAAATCATGTGTTGCTGTCTTGCCCATTTATTTGGAGGATTTGGTCAAATATTATCAGTTGGTGGGGTGTGTATTGGGCAATGCCTGGATTATTGTAGTGGTGGATTGGTTTAAAACTAAAAAAAAAGGAGTTACCCATCTGGAAAGCTATACCATTGGCGGTGTTTTGGTCTATTTGGAAGCAGAGGCATGAAAGCATTTTTAAGGGCTCGCCGGTGAATTTTGAAGGGCTATGTGATTCTATCAAGGTCAGGGTTGCTTTATGGGTCAGAACTTCTAACCCATCTTTTGCTTACTCAATTAATGATATTGTGTATAATCTCAAGTAGGTTAGATTATGTCTGAGGGGTTGATTTGGTTTGGTTTTGATTTTCCTGGGGCTTTTGTGTTTTTGCCTTGCTATTGTATGGTGTGCACTCACCCAACTTTGCACAGCTGAGTATTCTGCAGCCCAAGTTCCATCAGTACTGCATCTGGTGCATTCTGCAGCCCAAGTTCCATCGACTAATCAAAGAGTTAATTAAAGAGATTTGATCATCTGCTGCTCTCAAGTGTGTCCTGTAGCTGATCTGATTGTTGGACTGATCTGTACTGCATCTGTGCTTTCAATTCATGCTGGTTCTGAAGCTGTTGAAGAGGCTTGAGTATGTGTCTCTAGGCTATTCTGCAGCCCAAGTTCCAGAATATGTGTTTTTCTGCTTCTACTCTAATCAAAGTTTAGAATATGTGTTTTTCTGATTTTGCATTCTGGGGCTGATCTGGTGCCAAAGGACTCTGTCACTGTGGTGCTCTCTAGTGTGTCTTGGGCTGAATCTGTTCTGTTTGTGTCCTGCATCTGGGCTGAATCTGCTTTGATTGGCAGTGCAGATGGGTATCTAGATTGTTATTTGAAGCTCTAGTCCTGCTATGCTTGGTATGTTATGTTGGTTGTGGGTAGGCTATTGTGTTTAGTTGGGAGTCATCCTAACAGCTGCTTCAGTTATGGAGTGTGGCATACAATTTGAGGATGCATAGTCTTGGTGTTTGTTGAAGGTGTGTTGGTGATTGTTGCTGGTCTGTATGATGCTCTATATGCTCTCTATGAATGGGTTATTGGTCTGTATGCCTACTGGTTGCTGTGGTCTGCTGTGTTCATTCTACCCTGGTGTTTGTTGGCTGTGTGGTTCATTCTCCCCTGGTGCTCTGGTGCTCATGTTGTAACTTAATAGATTGACTTATTTGCGATGAAAGTGTGCTGTTGCTAATGCTAATGCTGCTGTGGAGCTGGTCTGTTTTTGGGTGATGTTTCGGTCTGTGCTGTGGAGCTTGCTGCTGTCTGTGCTGGTTTGATTTTTGGATGCTGCAGTTTTGTTTTGTTTTGTTGCTGCGAGTGTTTTACTTGTTTTGTTTCTGGTCTGTACGTTGGTTACTCACCAACTTGGAGCTTGGAGTTAGTGCTAGCAAATGATTTGGTGTGCATCTAGATGCCAACCTAGTTGGGATCTTAATGTTTCACTTTGATGCTCTTTGCACCCTCCTCTTTATTGATGTACGTTATCATACTTTATATGTTTTCTTCATCAATAAAACTTCTTTTTGTTGATCAAAAAAATATATATATATAATAGCTGATTCAAAAATAAAATTTTATTGCAAAAAATATTGGGGAACCAATTTTTGTCATCATAAGAGTCGCGAGTAAAACATCATCCCAAGAATAAATATAAAAACAAAAAGCAAAATAACCTTTAGTGACAAAGTTTTGAAAATGTTGCTAATACATGCAAAATTATGTAGGAAATGCAAGAAATGTCAATCAATATAAAATTGTTATATATTAAAGGAAGAATATCAAAATAAAAATAAAAATAAAAAGTATAAAAAATAATTACAAATTCATGAAAGTACAACACTCATTTGCACAATCTAATGCATAAATTCTTTATAGTTTTATGAATTTATAATTATTTTTTCAACTTCTCATTTTTTTTATATTTCCCCTATATTAAAAGGAAATGCATGAGGAATAATATGACAACTTAGATATCGTGTTAAAGAAAAGGTGAAGTGCGATCAGATTTCTCCACTTAAGAAACTTGAGATGAAAATTTATGTGTTTGCCAATGGAGAACGTTTAAAGAAGATATTTTTTTTAGACCTTTGGAAGAGGAAATGTTTTATTAATATTTTGTTATTGAGGCGAATGGTGTAAACAGTACCGTTCGGTTCGGTGCTAAACCTTATCTGAATATTGATTATTGGCTACAATTCGGTTTGTAGGTTTGGTGCAAATGAGGGACTTTTTTTTTGATCAACAAAAGAAAACTTTATTGATGAAGCAAGTATAACATACAACACTTACATCAACAAAGAGGGAAGAGCAAAAAGCACAAGACCCTAAATTGGTGAGAAACCAATAGAGGAAACAGAGAGAATAGAAAAGAAAAAAAAAACAAAGGACAGAGCAACACTAAGGGAACCTAATGCACTTCATCAATATGGGTAACCTAATACACATTCAACCTGCCCCTCAGCAGCTTCACACCCCCGAATTAGCCTCCAGCCAGACCAGCAGCAGCATAGAGGCAACATACCAGCAACATACCAACAGCAGACTTCCTTGATTGAAACCTGGCTACACACAGCATAATAGCAGACTTCCTTTATTCATACATCACCAATAAGACCACCATCAGAGCACATTGCGCAAAACTGCAGCTGCCACACACCCTTGCTTCAAGGAGTCAGAAAGTGAACAAACAGATAAGGCTCTCTTCACAGTCCTAAAAGGCACCAACAAGTCACACAACTGCAGTTGCAACACACACTAGGTTCAGGGCACCATCTAAACACAGCTAATCAACATATCAGATCGAGCTCAGCTAGTGAAACCAGCCAGCAGACCATCTAAACAGAGCAGGCAGGCAACATACAGAGCAGACCATCTGCTGATTCCATCAGCAGCCACCAAGCAGACAAAACAGCACACACACCAGGCCCCAAACTGCACCAAAATTGTCCTCAATTGATCCTCAAGCATTGAACCTCTGATGCAGGCCAGCAAATTTGATCCAGACTAGACCACCTCCATGACTGATGCAAATTGAACCTCAAGCTGTTACACACACTTGCTAACAAGACTGATAAGGCTCTCTTTCACACAACTGCAGCTTTTGCCAACAGCCTCTCACTCCAAGCCACACAGAACCTAAAACCAGCCCCTTCACCATATACTAACCATTTCCAAGCCGAATCTCCTGAATGTTGCAGATAATCTGCTGCACTGAGTAACAGCAATCCTGAATGTAAAATTTGGCCCACAATGCAATCCTTGTCTTGATTAATTCACACAGCTCTTCCAAGTGCATTTGACTTTCACAGAAAACTTTCTCATTCCTAAATTTCCATAACGACCACAAAACTGCAAATGGTATAATTCGCCAGATCATATTCAGATTATTTCTCCACTTGAAGCCCCTCCACCAATTAAGAATCCCTTCCACTGTTTGTGGAATTACCCAAGTCAATCCCCACCACTGCATCAGATCACACCATATTCTCCAAGCAAACGGGCACCATATAAGGAGATGAAATACAGATTCAAGCCCATCATTACAAAACACACACACAGCAGAGGCTTCTGGCTCCAACACACCAATCCTCTGTAGAAAACCAGCTGTTTTTGGTCTCCCCTTCCATGCTAGCCAAACTAGAAATTGAACCTTTGGGGGAGAAAAATTATTCCATATTAACTTTGTTACCACTAGTCGAGATGAAGGCACAGCCAACGAATACAGAGATGAGACAGAAAACTCAGCAGATGGAGATGCCAACCACCCAAGACCATCCTCCCTATCCGAGAGGCCAACCAAATTCTGATCCAAAAAGGTACTCAACCTACTAAGCTCATCATCCTCCCAACCCAATAACCTTCTTCTAAACCTGAAAATCCACCTAGGTGAGGCTTCATTCCTCTGTAACACCACTCTCAGAGACACCTCCTTTTCGGTTGAAAGACTATGCAACCTAGGAAACTCATTCTTAACACAGCAAGCCCCCATCCAGTAATCAGTCCAAAACAGAATTCTATTCCCATTTCCCACCACCACCCGACTATTGTCCAGGAAAACACTCAAAAGCTGTGGATTAGATTGACCTATATTAATAATACCATTCCAGATTTTTGAATAAGAGCCAGAGAAAGAAGTACTAGGCAACCAATTTCCACCCACTGACCCATACCTGCTACACAAAACTCTTTTCCACAAAGTGTTAGATTCAGCCCCAAACCTCCACCACCATTTAATCAACAAGCACTCATTAACCATCTTGACTCGTCTAATACCCAAACCCCCATTCTCTTTACTTTTGGTTGCTTCCAGCCAACTGACTAGGTGAACTTTTCTCTTCAAATCAGACCCTCCCCAGAGAAAATTTGCTTGAATCCTTTCTATACCCTTAGCTACAGATACAGGGATCTTGAAAATAGATAAATAATAGATAGGCAGACTAGATAACACAGATTTTATAAGTACCAACCTCCCACCAAAAGATAGGAATCGCCTCCTCCAAGAAGCTAGTCTAACTCTGCATTTTTCAATGACTGGTTGCCATGTTTTTTTTAACCTGGGACTAGCCCCCAAAGGCAGACCAAGATACATCATCGGAAGCTTCTGGCTTGCACAGTTAAGTCTAAAGGCAAACTCCTTCACCTCTTCATCAGACACACCAACTCCACAAAGGGAACTCTTATGAAAATTAATCTTCAACCCTGAAACCAGTTCAAAACACCTCAGAATTCGTTTAATTACCATGACCTCCTCCATATTGGCTTCACAGAAAATTATTGTATCATCTGCAAATTGGAGATGTGAAACCACCACTTCATCTTTGCCCACTACAGCTCCCTTAACCAACCCCAAAGATCTAGCTCGATCCATTAGCATATTCAGACCTTCAGCTACCAAATTGAAAAGGAATGGAGACAACGGGTCACCTTGCCTAAGGCCTTTTTCAGGAATGAACTCAGCCGTAGGGGATCCATTCACTAACACAGACACTCTGGCCGATGCTAAACACTCCTTGATCCACCCTCTCCACCTAGCCCCGAACCCGAAATTTTCCATCATAGATAAAAGACACTCCCAACTGACAGAGTCATATGCCTTCTGAAAATCAAGCTTGAGAATCAACCCTTTTCTCCGACTCCCCTTCTACCAATCAATAATCTCATTCGCAATAAGTACGCCATCGAAAATGTTTCTACCTCCCAAAAACGCTGATTGAACCTCTCCAACCACCTTAGGCATCACCTTCTTGATTCTACTAGACAAAACCTTAGCTACAATCTTGTACAGTGACCCAATAAGACTAATCGGTCTAAAATCTGATAAACTAGTAGGGCATTCAATTTTTGGGATCAAAGTGATAAAAGAATTATTCACACCAGCCCCCAACTTCCCATTTTCATAAAATTCTTTGAAAAATTGAAGAACATCAGACTTCAAACAATCCCAACACTTTTGAAAGAACATCAGATTATACCCATCAGGACCAGGAGACTTATTTCCATCACAACTCCTAATAGCACTCCACACCTCATCTTCAGAAAACTCTACTTCCAGAATTCCAGCCACTTGATCCTGACCAATAGATTTAAATTGACCCATCAACTTTGGCCTATTCCTCCAATTTTCAGAGAACATGCCTTTAAAATGCTTTAACACCTCCTGCTTCACCAAAATGGGATCCTCAAAGAGTACCCCTTCCACTGTAATTGAATTCAACAAATTCCTATTCTGTCTAGAGGATGCAATGATATGAAAATACCTTGTATTCTTGTCCCCCTTCAAGCTCCAATCTAATCTAGACTTCTGAAGCCAAAGCCACTCGTTCCTCTTCCTAAGAGACCACACCTCCTTTTTGGCCTCCCTTCGCCTGACAATCTCAGCCTCCGACAAGTCTCTAGCCTCAGCCACCAGATCAAGCTCATGAAGCTCCACCTCTGCTTTTTTGAGGGAGTAGGAAACATTGCCAAACACTTCATCATTCCACTTTTTCAATTCCATCTTGAGATATCTAAGTTTTGTTGCAATGACAAACCCAGCCCACCCAGAGACATTTGAAGCCTCCCACACCTGCTTGACCACATCTATAAATTTAGGGTGTAACGACCAAGCATTTAAGAACCTAAATGGCTTTGGCCCCCAATCCCTTTCATCCTCCATCAATACCAAGGGACAATGGTCAGACACACCCCTTGGGAGGCCCCACAGCTTAACATTAAACCTACTCAACCACTTAGGCGCTAGAAGAACTCTGTCAATTCTACTCCAACTACCCACATCTTCTGAATTACTCCAAGAGAATTGCCTGCCATGCATTGGGACATCATACAAGGCTAGCCCTTCAATAAACTCGTTAAACTCTACCATCCCTCTATCCCTTCTTAAACACCCTTTTTTGTCCCCTATATTTCTAATTTCATTAAAATCTCCTCCCACACACCAAGGTTCTGGAAATCCTATATTGAGACTAGAAATAACTTTCCACACTTGCCTCCTACTTACTGCATCATTTGGCACATAGACATTAACCAAAACACACCTAAAATCTGGAAGTAATGTACCTGACAATAAGAGAAACCTTCTTGAACCACAACACTGAGATAATGAAAACACTGAAGGCTTCCACATGCACAGCAGCCCACCAGCCGAACCATCCGCATCCACAAACATATATCCCAATCCATCAACATGCCAAATCGACCGAACCAAATCATCTAACATACCTTCTTTCTTAGTCTCTTGAAAAAAGGCTAAATCAATTTTTCTCTCTTTAAGTAGAGACTTGATTCTTCTTCTCTTTTCCGGCCTTCCAAACCCCCTAATATTCCACGACAGCAACTTCATTGGAAACCTCACAGGAAACACCTAAATCACCCATGAAAACTGTCTAAACTAAGACAGTTTCATCCCTTTGAGCTGCCCTCTCCGCATCATTTTTTTCCAGCTCCATAATTCTGTGAACTACTTCCTTTTCCTTCCCTTTAAAACTGATGCCCAAAGATTTACCCACCTCCACTGTCTTCCGTGCTTCCTGAAGGACTTGGTCATCACCCTTCTCTGCCACACAAGCCGAACTTGACCGAGATAAAACAGCCGCAGCAACTCTGAATACAGGTCCTTTATGCCACACTCCTATAGCAGATGGTCCACCAATTCGACCTCCCTTTCCCTCTTTCCGAGCAATCTTACCACTCTCTCCCTTCAACCTGGGCGCAAGAGCTTTCTCCTTCCCCACTAGCTTGCAATGTTGAGATTTCACCACTCTCCGATCCACACCAGATTCCACACCCACCGCTGGTAACTTGCCCTGTGATGATGGAGAAAGCCTTTGACTATTAACCTGGCCCACATTTTGGCCTATATCCATCAAGCCCACACTTAGAACTTCTGGGTTGGGCCTGGACACAACCTTATTGTTTTGGGCCTCCTCTAACAGTACTTGAATTCGAATCCCAGGCCTCTCAAGCCCAGATCCACTTATACTTTTCATAAACCCAGGAGTCACAATATCCTCATCCTCTCCCTCCCTCTCATTACTCCCCTTCTTGTTTACCGTTGCAATAACAGTATCTTTTCCACTATTGCATGCTTCTGCCACTTTTAAATTCCCCATACTTGGGATGATTGTTTCTCCCACTATCGACTGAGATGAATCGTCCACCTCCCACTCACCTGCCCCTTGTATACCATGCGCCCCAACATCCCTCTGCAAAGCTGCCATGACATTCCTCTTCTGGACGGTCTGCTCACCAAGATCTGCCACTGCAAATTGCACCTCTCCTTCCACCTCAGCCACCTCCTCTGCTACTCGTTCACCATTGCTGCCATACATGTTCTCCATATTGTTTGAGCTACATCTTTCATGAAGAGAGCACTTACAAGCTTCTGTAATAACTTTAGATACCCTAACTTGTTCCTCACATACTCTAACTGGATAATTTCTGCCTGAACACCTCACTTGAACAACTGAATTAATATACCCCATACAAGAGGTAACAATTTTAATTCTGCCACATTTGAAAGATAACTGGTTGGTTGTCTCCTCATCCAACCTGATTACTTCACCCCACAGTCTCCCAATCTTGTTAAAGGTGTCTGAACTCCATAAATTAAGTGGAACTCCATAACAGCTCAACCAAACTCCACGTTCTTGCTCTATGTGCCTGAACTTCTTCCACTCTGAAACTGATTCGCACCATTCATGCAAGCAATCCTTTAATATTGATGCATTTTCCTTCATATCATCAGATGATTTAAATGACACCACTGCCATTCTTCCTCCCCCTCTCCTAACTAGAATTTCTGCTGGTCCTTTTTCCATGACTGCTTTTTGGAAGTTTGAAAATGAATAATAGCTTTTCAACTTAACAATAAGGCTATCATAGAGCCATCCATTTCCTGCCTCATGGACTACCACCGAGAGACCCACACTTTTCTTGCTGGCTCCCAGCTGCACTGCTTCTGCATATGACCGATAGCCAATGTTTGTTTGAACTTTTTGGCCCCTTTGCCACCGAGATCCTCCCTCCTTTCTTCCAGATCCATTCCCTGGTTGCCCATCTTGACCTCCTCTGCCACCTGGTGCTTTCTTTTCAAACTCTGCTCTCTTAACTCTCAAGGCTTTATCATCACACCACAGCCCATTAGCTTTTTGGATTGCCACTTCAGCAGCTGCAGGACAATCGTACCTGACAAAACCAAACCTGGACCGCGTAGATTTCCTTAACTTATTTGGGATGAATACATCTCGAACAATTCCAAACTTCATAAACAGATCATTGAGCCCCTTCGAGCTCAAGGATGTGGGGATATTGTCAACAAAGATTGTATGAATACTAGCTCGGCCTCCACCATGGCTCTGCGAGTGCTTACTCTTGCCATACAGCATCGGTTTCCACCCTCCTCCTTCCATTAGCAAATACTAACATGTGCAAATGAGGGACTTGAATGAAATTTTAAGATGTTTTATAAAAACATGTAAAATTTCAAATAAATAAAGAAAAAGTATGAAAGTTGCTCTATAAGGTGCCGTTTGGTAACACTTACGTTTTCAGTTTTCTCTTTATATTTACAAAAATTTTAAAAACTCAAATAAAAACTTGTCTGGTAAAATTTTTGATTTATAAATCAGTGGTCTCAGTTTATAAATTTGGCCAAAAAATGAAAACACAAAAAATGTGTTTCCATTTTGAGTTTTCAGTTTTTTTTGTTTTACCACCCAACACTAGCCACCACCCGCCACCACCCGCCACCATTTTCCACCACCGTCTTCCGCCACCACCACCCACCCACCACCCACCCCCCACCACCACCACCACCTGCCACCACCACTCACCACCTACCTGCCACCACCCGCCACCACCACCCACCTACCACCCACTCGCCACCACCACCACCACTACCACCACCCACCTGCTATCCACCCGCCACCACCCACCACCTGCCACTACCATCCACCGCCCGCCACTACTGCCCGCCACCTACTTGCCACCACCACTCACCACCCACCTGCCACCACCATCCACCACCTGCCACCACTAGCCACCCACCACCACTTGCCAGCTGGCACACACCCGCCACCACCTACTACTACCACCACCGTCGCCGCCACCACCATCACCCACTACCCACCCGCCACCCACCTGCCACCACCACCTACCACCACCACCACCCACTTGCTACCACCTACCACTTGTCCCCGTCACCCACCTACCCACCACCACTACCGCCACCTACCCGCCACCACTACCCACTCGCTGCCACCTACCACCCGCCACCGTCACCCACCCACCTACCATCACCACCTACCACCCACCTGCCACCACCCGCCACCACCACCACCCTCACCACCCACTCGCTACCACCCGCCACCGTCACCCACCCACCCACTACCACCACCTGCCATCCGCCACCCACCACTCGCCACCGTCACCCACCCACCCACCCACCATCACCACCTACCACCCACCACCACCCGCCATCCGCCACCCACCTACCACCACCACCCACCACCCGCCATCTGCCACCACCACCACCCACTCGCTACCACTCGCCACCGTCACCCACCCACCCATCCGCCCACCCACTACCACCACTCTCCATCTACACGTCACCACCGCCACCACCCGCCATCCGCCACCCACCTGTCACTACCACCCGCCACCCGCCACCACCACCACCGTCACCTACCCAACCATCACCCACTTGCCACCACCCACCACCACCAGCTACCCACCACCCACCGTCACCACTTTCCACCACCGTCTTCTGTCGCCACTTGCCACCACTTGTCATTTCTCACTCTTTTTTATATTTTAAATTTTTTTTAAACATTTTGTCAATTACCAAACGCGTTTATAGTTTATGTTTTTCCAGAAAGAAATAAAAACCAGTTTATAAAATTTTTGTAAATATAAACTGAAAACGTAAACATTACCAAACACACCCTAAATGTTTCATTCTCCGGTTTTTATCACAAAAATAGTATTGTAGTAGTAACTTATCTTCTAATGTTTAAAGAATTTAAATATAATATTTTGGTTGGTTCGAATTGTACCGATGTAAAAATTTTTAAAATTGAAACAAATTGTACATTATGAAAAAGAAACCAAAAATCAAAATTTCACTCTAAACCAGGCTCCTGTAAAGTGAGTTTACTTTGTTGGCTCTTTAGATGATTTTTTTTATTTTTTATTTTTTATTTTTTATTCATGGGGGGTCATGGGATAAAGAGGATTTTACTTTTTATTTTTTTATTAAGCATTAGATAGATTTTAAAAATTTTGAAGGACATATTTTTGACACATCTTGAAAAGGACAGTAACCATTTTATGTCATTCACTGAATAATTGTAAGCCTTTTACCCAAATGCTACCACATAAATGCTTTGTCATTCCTAGTTTTCTCTGAAGTCCATAATGTTGCATAGAAGATTACCTCCAAAATAATTTTCTCTAACTTTCAATTTTTCAAACCAGTATAGCACAAGACCTTCTGAGGAAACAAGAACAGACCATTTAATTTTCCCGAGTTCAACTTGTTAAAATCTCATTCTAGACCAGTTTGTAATGTAAACAAGTCAAGTATCAACACATTGTAAAAGTAGTTATGTAAATAAGTTGCACGTTTAGAAACTCGTTAAGTTTTCAAGCCAAACTTAAACAGCCTACCACTTGGTATCAACTCAACTTGTTTGTAATCCTATCCACACCAGATATAGACTAATGTTCTTCCAAATGAGACTCCTACTCACAGCTTTGCTTCCATTAAGCTCTCCCTCATAAGGACTTGATAGTAAATTCCTTCCAAGTTACTTAGTGGCTCCTAATAGGCCAAAGATTCCATGATTGAGTCCGACTCCCCAAGAATGATGAATTTTTTTTTTTTTTTGGGGGTAAGGTTGAGGTTTGGGAGCTGAAAGCTAAAATGATTATTGTACCACAACTTCTTTAGAATGAAATCTAGCCATCCAAAAAAATCACTGCATAGTCATTTTAGGAAAAATCACTCACCATAATTTTGATCTATATATCCACAAGGCAGAAGAACCTCAGAAATACCTCCTTATGAGTTTTTCCATCTACCCAAACATCATCCTGAAGCTTTGTCGAGGAACCACAGCCAACCTTAATTGATAACCCTCCCAACAAGACATTCCAAAATTTCGAAAATGAGGCAATCTAAGGAGAGAATTGGCTTTCCATACCTTTGACAATTTTTACTAATCTGAACAGTCATGAAACCAAACAGCCATCTAGGTAATCCTATACCTTTCCACACATAATTTCTTTCCACTCCAAACCTCCACCAATAATTTATTTTTTTATTTTTTATTTTTTGTAGTTACAGTGCTCCATCTTCAAATGATGTAATTTCCTTCATCTTCATTGTCACCCTTCAAAAAACATTTTTCAAATTTTCTCAAGCGCCTTTGTCATACTTGCAGGAATTCTGAATCAAGACATGTAATATATGGGCAAGTCCAATAATTTTGATTTAATTGAAGTAATTCTACCTTTCTCAACAATTGGTAGCCCGGTTTTTAGGTCTTCTCCCAAAAGCGTTCCAAGATATAAGAGATGGTTCCTTGAACTGCCTTTTTCATGAATAATTCTGATAATCCAACTCCGCATAACCAACTTTCTTGAAAGTTGATCTTTAAGCTCGAAATCCATTCAAAGCATCTCAAGATCTCCTCTTTGCATTTGTCAATTCCTCTTTCATGTTGAGATGTTCTTGCAATGTTTATCAATGACTCAAATTTGTGTAAGTTTTCTGAAGAAGATGACGAAGACTTCGATCTTCAATTCTGAGAAATCAACAACGTCGACCATTTGTAGAAACCAACTTCCTTGGCATAAAATGTTTTTGACGATATTACTTTCCACTTTGCTAGCCATCCCTCAGATTAGGGATGGCTATTTTAGTCCGATCCTCGCAGCTCATTCATACCTGTCCAAATGGAAAAATTATTCAATACTCCAAAACACCACATGTTCATACTCCAAGCCAATCACCAATTACCAAGCTCCATGTTAT
This sequence comes from Camellia granthamiana, assembly GCA_036172215.1. Lineage (NCBI taxonomy): Eukaryota > Viridiplantae > Streptophyta > Magnoliopsida > Ericales > Theaceae > Camellia > Camellia granthamiana. The sequence continues at coordinate 37,683,348 of CM069907.1, read as the reverse complement.
TCTCCATCCCTAACATAAATTGTGGACCCTTACGCCTCTCTACCTATCAAAACCTTATGGAGCACCACGTGTTCATATTCCGAGAGTACTGAATAATCACCCGTCCAAATGAGATAGATTTTATCCGACTTGACACTTATGTAGGGCAGGAGTGGATTATATTTTGATCACCCGCAACGGGGATGGGGCGGGGGCGAGAATCACCTCCCCGATCCAAACCCGACCCGATATAAATAATATATATATATATATATAATATAATTACATATAAGAAAGGAATATTAAAAGTCTATGGTTCTATTTAAATATAAATAAATAATAATCTTAAAGGTCTCACTATTTATATATATGGAAACAAGAAAATTATGGGGTACTTATGTGTAAGTCCTAATAAATGGACTTATTGTCTAATAGGTCCTATGAGAAAATTTGTCATAAAAAAGTCACTAATTGTAAGTTTTAGTGATAATTTATAAAAATCATGACAAAAAAAATTACTAATTGTCAATTTTTAGTGACATCAATAAAAAATTGTCACAAAAAATTATTTTTAGTTACAATTTTACCAAGATTTATTTTCAATAGGATTTGATGAGAATTAAGTCAAACTATTAGGACTTATTGGTAGTTTATCCAACAATTATTTAGTGTGTTAAGGATTTAAATAATTCTCAATTTTTTTGATTATTTGAAATGTAGTCGGGTATTCACGAGGGCGATGATGGGGTTGAAAAATGCCAGCCGTAATGGGGGCAGGGGCAGGAGTGGGGTTTGAAAGCGAGATAGGAGCGGGGGCGGGGAATGACAAACCTACCCCAAACCCACCTCATGGCCATCCCTACCTCAGACTTTCCAAGTAACAAGCTTCATTTTAATTAGGGTAAATTATGCAAATGGTTCCTGTAGTTTACACAATGTGTCAATTTGGTCCACATTGTTTTATTTTACTCGATTTTGCCCTGTAATTTAGCGAATTGTATCATATTGGTCCAATAAATAATAGCCGTTAGGTTTGGTGGATGGAAACTTAAATGATGTGTCAATTTGGTCCATGTAGTTTACATGATGTGTCAATTTGGTCTCTGTAAAAATCAAGCAAATTAAAACAATATGGACTAAATTGACATATCATGTAAACTATAAGAATAAAATTGATACATCGTTTGAGTTTTCGTCCACAAAACCTAACGACCGTCATTTATTAGATCAATATGACTAAAAAACTATTAGATTAAGTGACAAAATCGAGCAAATTAAAATAACATGGACCAAATTAACACATCGTATAAACTACAGAGATCATTTATATAATTTACCGTTTTAATTATTGATCATTTTAGGAAAATTCACTCCTACATTTGATCATCTTCATTCCATTTCCACCGGCTTTTGAGCTCCAACTTTTTTATTGTCACTAAATTGTGGCCGGAGTATTGGACATTTTGGGATGGATTCAAGATTCATTCTAGAGTGCAAACAAAAAGTAAAAATAATATAATTTTTATCAACAATAAAAAAAGTAAATTATATTACTATTAATTAAACATTTATTGTCAACACAATCAAGTAAAAATATATAAATGAACAAATTTTTTTTGTCTACACTAACTTGTTATATGTCTCAGTCTACTACATATATACTATGATATGATCAACATCAAACCTCAATATATATCTTTTTCAATAAATGTGATCAAATCATCTTTAATCCTATTAGGCAATGGAAAATGTTTGGGATCCCCATAAAAGAGGATCCCCCATGACCCCCACTGATTTATTGGCCATTGATGTATTTGAATTTTTTTTGGGAGTTGTGTCTGACATGGTTCAGATCATTTTGAGAGTTGTGGGGGTTGTGTTTTGTGGGGATCTCTGTCATTACTGTTATGCAATTTAGACTTGACTAATTTCATAGTTGAATTGTGTGTTACTATGCATAGTTAAAACAAGTAAAAATTAGCACAAGACGAATCAATTTAGGAATCAAGATGTTTCAATAATTTTCTAAGCTCATTTTTTAAGAGTGTCATGTCAAATGTGACAATACTCTTATTTTCAAAAAATGAAGAAACAAGAATGAATATGAAATAAGTGGTGTAAGCAAATTAAAGTATAAGAAAAAAAAAAAAAAAAAAACCGTAACAAATAAAGACAAATGTAATAATATAAATAATTCTAAACAATAAACAAATATAACAAATAGCACAAATAATAAACATAAGGGATCAATATTAGATAAAACTTAATTTGAAAATTATTTTTAAATTCTTGTTATGTGTACCAAACTTTATAATTTGGTGGTGCGAACTACTATGATTATAGGGTGTGAAATTTTCTAATTTTGAAATCATATTATTAAACATTAGTATAATATAAGAAGTGTCAAAAATTTTTGGAGGTGCAACCATTCTTACAATTAGTGACAACTTTTCGGCATTGCATAAAGCATGGGTTATGAAGGAAAATTTATTAGGTGGTCTAGGTGCACCACCTACAATACTTCCACCAATCACCAAACGTTATGCTTGTTGTTGTTCCCTTGTGACCCAACACACAATCATGGATTCTATCTTCTCCATTAATCACAAGACTCTTGAAACACCATCTAATAATGTTTCAAGACCACTAAAAAACTTTTCATGATACCTAGCATTATTGTTTCATGATTAAGAGAGTTTGTGAAGACTGAGTTCTTGTGATGACTGGCTTCGCAATAGTAACAATCATTTGATACCATATAAAATGAATTATTGGATTATTTCATCTATCAACTGGTGTTTGGGGGGTTTTTTTACTTACTGCTATTAATTGGTCCATAAGTCTTTAGATTTCGTTCTCTCTCTAAAAACCTCCTCCTCGGGCCTCTCTTTGGGCCGGCCGGCCGCCGCTTTTGGCTATGGCGGTCGGCTGGGTTAGCTTCTTCCGTGTTTGTCTGTTGTTTTTCTTTTAATAAACTTGATTTCCCTATTATTTTCCCACCTAGGAGTGTTTTGTGTGCTACGGTAGATGTTATTTGCTGGTGATTCCGGGCCGCTATAGCTGATTCTTTGGGGGTAGTGGTGTGTCTGTTTTCAGCAGGGGACGTCCAGGATCTTCACTCGAGCGCTCTTTTGCGAGTAGGAGCTTGAGGGGTGAACTCTGGTTCAGATTATTGGAGAAGTATCGATGCTTTGTTTCGGCGGAAACATAGGTGTCGGAGTCGATCCAGATCTGTCTGGTTTTCATTCGAGTGCTCCTCTTCGTGTGAGAGTTTGAGGGGTGAAAGAAGAAGAACTGGAGAAGGAAGAAGAACTACTGGTTGGTCGGTGTTTGGATCTGCAGTGGGTGGTGTCCCAGCGGTTGGTGTCCCAGCGGTTGGTCGGGTCAGCATAGGTATGGGTTCGAGAGTTGCAGCAGCTGTGGCGTGGTGTGGTTTTTGGCAGTGAGTAAGAACTGTTGGGAGATGATCTGTGGGTGAGATAATGTTGGGAGATAATGTTGCAGCAGCTCTGGCGTGGGTGATGATCTGCAATGTCAGTAGGTGATGATCTGCAGTGGGTGTCTTCGGCAGATAATGTTAGAGCTGCAATGTCAAGGTCCAGTATTGGTGTGGGAGTTTTCCGGTGTTGGCTGTGGAGTCTTCTCGGCCGGACTAGCAGCCACTACAACAAAAAAACATTTTTGGCGACGCTTTTTGGCAACTAAAACAGAAATTAGTTGCCAAATGTACATAATTGGTGACCATACATGTTTTGGTCGCAAAAAACTAAACTATTGGCGACGAACTAAATATTTGGTCGCTGTTGAGTTTGGCGGGAAGTGAAATTTATGCGCGGGAGCAAAGAAAGAGTTTCTGTGACCAAACTAATATACGGCGACGAAACATTTAGTTGCCAAATGTATTGTTTTTGGCGACACCCATTGCTTAGTCACAGAAAATGTAAACGACATTTATGGCGACCAAATTAATTTAGTCGCCAATAATTAATTTGTCAAAACTACGCCGTTTGGTATTTGCCCTAATTTTTAATTGCCAGAAGTAGTTGTCTGTGTGAATAGAGAAGTAATTGACCCTTGAAGCTCCATCTCATATTTTCTCTCTCTCACTCTCTCTCAAGACCTCAAGCAACAAAAGGCATGTCTTCTCTTCTTCTCCTTCTTCTGTCTCTCCCTCCCTCCCTCCCTCCCTTTCTCCCTCTCGCTCTATTTCGTTGCCGACCACAGAGAGGGTGCCGCTGACTACACTCACTCGAACAGCGCTGCCCCTTCGTCTCTTGCATGGCCGATCGCGAGCAGCACCGATCGTGACCCTCTCTATGGTCACTGCTATCTGTCCTCTCTCTGTTATTGTTCTTCGTATTTTTTTTTGGAGAAGACAAGTTTTATCGGTTGGTGCTCGTTGTGGGTAAGTAGATATACCCGCATGTGGCCATATTTGTTCACTGCTTTCTGCGAAAAAAACATTTTATATATTTAGAAATAAAAACAAGATATAAATTATATCTCTTAGATCTCTATAATAAACCAATTGATTGTTATAATATATAAAAAACAAATTAAATTAAGAAAAACCATAACTTTTCTACTCTAAATAGACCCATCAAACCCCTAAAGATTTCAGATTGTGTTGAATCTTTCCCTCTTCTCTCTCACTGAAAGATACCCAAAAGCCTCCTCCTCTGCCTCTCATTCATAAGGTAATTTTGATTTATTCCTTTTTTAATTTTTCAATTTAATTTGTTATTGCAATCTTGGATCTTTCATTCGATTGATCTGTATATTGATGTGAATATCATTGGATGGTACTTTTGTTTCAAATGATATATGGGTTATGCTCTGTTTTTGGGTTTAACATTGATTTGTTTTGTTTTTGTTAATATGATTTGTATTTTTATAATTTGAGAATGTGGATAAATATTACTCACCTAGGTAATAAATATTCCTCCGCCAAACTCAATCATGTAATTCCTTTATCTTCTATGAGTTTTGGTTTTGAAACAAAAAGATAGGTTGCAATCCAAGAAATTTAGAGAAAATAGTGCCAAATTTTGCTTGATTTGTTTAGAGCTCAAAGAATTACAGTGAAAGCCAATGAAGAAAAATTAGGGTTTATATAATATGAAAATATTTATGCCCTGCAATTTATGATGTACTGAATTGTTTCATTAAATTTTTGAAAAAACCTGTTTTAGCAAATTTTTAATTTTATTTTCTGTTTCGTGGATTTTGGTTTTCAAAGCATAGGAAATTCACTCCAAGAAATGCAGAGAAAACACTACCAGGTTTGTTTGATTTGTTTATTGTCTACATACGAGAAGGGGGCTTACATAGTGGAATATATATATATATATAATAAATATACAAATAGAAGGTGGCCAGCTATGATTTCTTGGCACTATCTCTACACATGTGCACCAAAAGACTAAAGTTGAATTTATTTATTTTTCTTTGAATAGTTAAAGTTGATTCATATAATTTGGTCATTGTAGGAATGTGATTCTGTATATTTGAAGGTGGAATTGTTAATATAAATTTCATACCATGTTTTATGTATTTAGGAGCTTAATTTATGGGTTTTAATTAATTGTGATTTCTAATTTAGCTTATTGGTTTTTAATGAATAATTCTATGCATACTAACAATCTTACTAAAATTATAAATGGTTAGATGTGATTGGTTATCAAAAAAAATAACAAGATTTAAACCACCAATAATATTTGGACATGGATGTTTTTAGTAGGATGTTTTTAGTAGGATTGTTTTTTTGTTTTTTTTTTTTTTAGAGGAGGGGAGGTGGTTGTAGGCCATTGTTTGTCCCATTGTCATGCCAACAATCCCATTGTCATATGCTATGATGGTCCTACAGAGAACAAAAGTAAATTAGAAGGAAAATAATTAGAAAAACATATTCACAGATCAATCTTGAGTTCCATCTTAATCATGACATTCTATAAATGGGTATTCTTGGGAGGTATCATTTCTTGTTTTTATAGTTTCTCAACATTTCACATAGGCTTGGTACATCTTAAAATGTTTCGTTTCTGCATATACCATAACTTTTAATTAATAAGGTCATGCATTGAATTAAACTCTATACTATTAAAAGTCATCAAGATGAGCTATCCATGACAGTGATTATGAATCTTGACCTAATATGGATTCGAGCAGAAAATTATTAGATTGAAAACAGTATCATGTGGAAAAAGAACAAAAAACTATTCCTTCATCCGGAGCTGTTTTAGATTAACATTTAGTTCAGGATACCATTCATTAGAGAGAATGTTTAGATTCCCCCTTTTTTATGATATTCTCTTGTTTGATTGTGTCATTTATTTTGGATAGTTTGGGGATTATACCATGTAAAGTTCTTGTGGGAGTAGAAATGTAGTTGTGGGCTACTTAATACAAAGTTTATGATGTCCATTATCCATTTGAGATTTAACTCAGCACAAGCAAGGAGTTTAAAGTGGAAAATCATGAAGCATGTTAAAATAACAATATCTTAAGCTTTCTCTCATCTCTGTATCAAGGAACTAATATTATCACTCCATATTCCATATAAACATCATGTAGTTTTAATGTTATTTTGAGTGAAGTGCCTTCTGATTAATGTTATTTTGGGTGAAGTGCCTTCTGAAATTTTGTACTTAAGATTACAAATGTACATTTGTATACTTTGTGGAATTTGCTGTTAATTTGTCCATGGAACTTTTCAATCAGTGTCAATTTAATGTTGGGCTGCTTGATGCTAATGTGTATGGGTCATCTATTCCAACCATGATGAAACTCAATGGCAGGCCTAAAGTTAATAAAGATAGTTTTTTAATCATCTGAATCCTTCCTGACTTGTTCCAAAATCTATGGTGTCAATGATGTGAAGTACTATAATGCATGATAGTGAATTGCTAAGGGTAGTTTTAAGAGATATAGATTTGCTTTTAATTTATTGCTCATATTTTACTAGTTAATTTAATATTCACATTTTAATGTGAATATTCTTTGCTTGTGTCACATTGGTGCTGGATTAGATATAGTTGGTACCTTTTGAATTATGTTATGATATTTTCTACTGCTTCTTGAAAACTATGGAATCAGGTGTGTTTATCAATGGGGTTTCTTGTCTTCCCTCATATGTGATTCGAAGTATTTGGGCTTCAAATTATAACTCCGTTTGAAGGATTTAGTGATTATTATTATTTTTTTTTTAAAGTTAACCTGTTAAATGTATTTTACTACTAATTTTTGTTCTTTATCCAAAACTTATGTTGATTTTGTTCTTCCAGGTGTGAAAGTTATTGAACATGTGTCAGGGGAGTTGATTGGGGAAGCTTGATATTCTTGTGGTGAATATGCTCTGGGAACTGACTGGTGATGCTCAGATATCTATTTTAGAACTGCAATTATTAGGTAGATAAAAGAATATGAATACAGATTTAGAGGTTTTGATCCTTTAACTAGAGGATCAACAACTGGAACGGCCTAAACAGAGTGACATAGAGACACATTTATGCTTCAAAGGCTCTACCTTTGTTAGATTCATGTTTCAAGCCTCAATAACGAATTTACTAGTCAAATCATGTGTGAAATTGAGATAGCCAAATGTCATAAGATGATATATTTCCTTTTTTTTAATTTTACCAATCTATCTAAAGTCAATATGGAAGTAATGCTTCATTAACTTATCTCTCTCTCTCTCTCTCTCTCTCTCTCTCACACACACACACACACACACACACACACACACACACACACAAATTCACACAATCAAACAACAATGAATTGTCAACACGAGCACGTCACTCAAGTCTAAATAAACTTGTAGAAACAAACAACACCTCGTTACAACTTTTTGCTAGGAAATTTGCAAAACTTAAGGCTTAAATGGTTCATTCAGGAGGCAAACTTGTAAAACAACCGCGAAATCAATCAAACATCAACACGAGAACGTCACTCAAGTCTAAATAAACTTGTAGAAATAAACAACAGTTTAATGCCTAAAGGTGATCACTGAGTAGAGGTGGTCACCCAAAACTTGATTGGTCGTGAAGGTGATCACTGACAGATACATTTTGAATGTACTCATAAACCAAGTAGAGGTGGTCATCTCAATTGGCATACCCCAACAACTCTACCTATAAGTACATATAGGCTTGATTGGTAAAAAAATGTTTGAACTTTGTTAAATAAGATTAAATTTCATTTTGCAGATATGAAAATGTTACTTACCACATTAATGTGATGTATCTTGCACAAGACCTTGAGCTCTGCAAAGAACTCCTTGGACTTGTTAGATCTCATCTTCTTAATCTGCAAAGAACTCCTTGGATAATTTAATTCCATATAGGTATGGCTACTATCTCTCTATTGGCCGTGATGGCTATTGTAGGTTTGATGCTAGTGGGTTTGTATGGTGGGATGTGTGGGTTTAGAGAGGAACTAGAGAAAAGAAAATGAGAGTTTAGGAAAGAGACTAGTAGAGTTTAGGAAGGAACTAGAGTTTAGGAATGAGAGTTTCGAAGAAAGGATGATTTATTATCCCTACGTTTTTGAGATTGCTGCAATATTTTGTTTAATCTAGGGACCAAAGATGTGTTTTAATTTCATTATCCCAATGTTAAACTCTTATTATGTTTCCTAAGAACACTATAATGCTATACTAGAAATGTCACACATCTCATAATTTGCTTTTGCAATATCAGACAACTAATTATCACAATATATCATCGGCAGTAAAGTATGATTTGTCGGCACAATGTTAGCAAACTATTCATATTCATTCTGGTTTTTATTTGAGGAACTTTTTGACCTTAATGTAAGTAAAAGCAACCTAAAGTTTAAGATTTAGGTCCTTCTGATTTCAATTTAGTCATGAAAGTAAAGTTAGCACTTTGGATTACATCTCATTCTAGTGGTAGCTCCTACTCAATTGATATTTGCTCTTGTTTTGAAACCTTGAAATTGGATTTCATCAGTATTCCATAATGACATAATTTGAGCTAGGTTTTGGTTGGACAATATGTGACTGATTTACAAATTTATAGAGATATTGCTTGTAATTAGTTCATATATGCCAAGTTTAATTGGTGAATCATGTGTTACTTTTTTATTTTGGTATATTGAAATTTTGTAATTCACCGTAGGAAAATTTGCTCTCAATTTGTTCATCTATATGTGAAACCAATGTTTTGAGACCAAGACCTTTATTATTAACATTTTAACATTATAATTTTTTTTTTTCATATGTTTGATAGATTGGCAATGGATGGAATATAGTTCGGGGAGCATCAAAGGATTACATTTTGAATTTTTGGATATATTTTGTCATAGGTTTTTGTTATGAATTTGCAAGCTTGGAAGGTTTTTTGGAATTACATGTTTGAATTTTTTTTTCATATGTTTGACAGATTGGCAATGGATGAAATATAGTTCGGGGAGCATCAAAGGATCACATTTTGAATTTTTGGATATATTTTGTCATAGGTTTTTGTTATGAATTTGCAAGCTTAGAAGGCTTTTGGGCATTACATGTTTGAAGTTTGGGATTGTAAGAGATTTGTACTTAAATTGGATGTTTTGGATTTGATATGCTGTTTATATTTAATATGTAGTTTGGATGCTTTGCATAAGTGTGTTAATTTGAATTACATTTTGCTTATGTTTATAGGTTTATGAATTATGTATTGAACAGGGAAATTGTTAAAAAAAAATTATAAATAATGAATTTTTGGTGACAGATTTTTTTAGTTGTAAATTTACTTTTGGTGACATTTTATTTATGTTGCTGAAAGTATGTGTCAATTTTTTTAGCGACCCAAAACTTGATTGGTTGCCAAAAGTTTTAACATTCAACAACCAATTCTTTTAGTCACTGAAAGATATTTTTAGCGACGCATTTATATGTCGCTGAAACTTAACATGTCATCAGTTGAAGGCTACATTTGGTGACTAAATGTTAATTTATGGCAACGAAATTTTAGTCTTTTGGCGACGGAAATATTTGGTCGCCAATTTATTCATAAAGGCAACCAAAATTAATTTGGTCGCCGAAGCACTTAGTGACAGGGCTTCAGCGACCAATTTTGTTCATGTCGCGGATACTTTCAGCAACCAAAATTACACTTTTGGTGACTAAAAAACAGGTTGCTAAAAGTGTTTTTTGTTGTAGTGATAGGGTGGGTATTGAGAGTTGCAGCAGCATAGGTGTGGGCAGCAGCTCTGGCGTGATTGGTGTGGGCATTGGGAGTTGGGAGTTGCAGCAGCTTAGGGGTGGCGTGGGCAGCAGCATAGGCGTGGGTGGTGAGGGCTTTGGGAGTTGTAGCAGTAGTGGCATGGGTCTTGGTGTGTGGGTTGTTGAATAGATTTTTGTTGATTTGGTGGGTTGATTTGGTGAAGTTTTATGTATTTTGTTTTATAGTTAAGTCCTTCTTAACTTCTTTTTTTTTTTTTTTTTTTTTAAAAAAAAAAAAAAAAATCGTGAGGCTAAGGGGTTGGTTGTATGGATGCGAGTAGCAGTAGTAGGAGTATTTTTGTACTTTCCGAATCTCTCTCGATACATGTCATCTTCCTGTACCTTTAATTTTATGCTGTTAAATGAAATTTTTCTTTGCTGATAAAAAAAAAAACAAACTGGTGTTTGGGGTTTATTTATTTGGTATCTTTTTTTTTTTGGGCTTATTTTTGTCTTTACTAATTTTTTTTTAAAAAAAATTCAAAAAGTTTTAGACTTGTAGATTTAGCTCGATAAGATGAACCAGAAAATTAAAAAAATTAAAAAATCCAAAATAAGTCCAAAAGAGATAAAAAAAATAAGCAAAAAAATAGTAGTCTTTTTTAAAAAAAAAATTTATTTTGGAATTTTCAATTTTTGTTAGAATTTTTCAAAAAAACTTACTTTCTAGATTCGTTTACACAAGACAGATGGAAAAAGTAAAAAAAATTGATATAATTTTGAAAAAAAAAATCACTAAAAATAAAAACATTAAAAAAAACGGTTGCTTTTGTAGGTGTTTTATATTAGAGGACTTTTTTTTTTTTTGATAACTCAGGGTGTCTAGGCCAACTTGCGCGCACCTCGACTAATTCCTGGGAGACCAATCTCACCGTCCACTAGCGGGGGGCCCATTTAAAGCCAGCGCAAAGCTCTGTATGGACTGGACCAACACAAGAGTTGATGGCACCTAAGAGGTTTTCAACCCTATATTAGAGGACTTGTTACTCAAATATAATAAAAATCTAGATATATATTCAATTGGCTCATAAAAGAAGTAGAACAAAAATAATATTAGTGAATATTTGAAGTTTTTTGCATTTTGTTCCAATCAATAGAAGAAAAAACAAACAAGTAAAATAAATTATTTGTAAAGATAAATCCACTCGTGTTTTATGCATGTATCTTTTTGAGGCAAAGTCTCATATCTCGGCCTAACCCCAATATATTATTTGCATTTAATAGATTTCAAACCTGAAATTATGAAAATAATACACTTCCAAATCCCAAACTTTGACCATTTGTTCAACTCTTGGAGTTTCCTGCCATATGCATCTACATGTCCTCATTGCAGCAAACATCTGCATAAAAAATAAAAAATAAAAAATAAAAAATGGTTTGTGTGATATAATGCGTGGACAATAATATCGTTAAAATTTAAAGAGTAAAAACAAATAGAGAAAATTACCACCAAAAAAAAAAAAAAAAAGAAGAAGAAGCCTATTTCTGTTAAGTATTTTGTCAATTTGAACTCTTTTGATTTGTTTTTAATTTAAATCATTCACCTATTTCTATTATGTAAAACAGATTGAAGAAATTTATTTAGACATTAAACTAAATTTAACAGCCCATTCTATTTCTAAGAGTGAAATCCAAGGCCTCTCAGCACTTTGGTAACAACCCCTTGGTTAAGTTTTCCAACATGATTAACATCAACAAGAGAGAGGATCCTGAAATTATGAAAATTCTAAAGGACATCAATATAACTTACCCATATAATTAGAGAGTAGATGGAAAATATTCTTGAGTTCACTACACAGACGAGGTTATGTTGCCCATCATGCTCTCGTCCCAGTCCACATGTGGTGTTATATCTTGCAAAGGTGTTATGTCTTGGTCGGCAAAGGTGTTATTTCTTGCATGTACATAAAATTGCAAAGTATATTTTGACCATGAGCTTTTCGGTTGATTCAAGACGAAAGCCAAATCCTCATCATTGTCGATTGGTACCAACTCATACTTCACATCGTTTACGGACTCCCAAGATGGGAACCTACATTTGAACTCCAGTTGCACGTTTCCATTCGGGGCCACCTTGGGCATGATCATCGCCTCCAACTCGTGCAATGTTATCCCCTTTTTCACCTTACAGAACTTCTTCACATGGCCGTTGTAAGACACACTTTTGTCATCAATCTTTCCCCCCAATAGAACATAGCATTCTCATCTTCTGTGTCATCCCTTCACAATTCACAATTCAAAAACCTATAATAAGTACCTAAGTAAAATATTCGTTGTGTCATTTGTTTGGACAAGCATATCGGTCTAAACCCAACCCCTCCGCCCCCCCCCCCCCCCCCCCCCCAAAAAAAAAAAAAAAAAAAAAAAAAAAACTGTTTGAATAAAAAATAATCCTTTAAATTGGATTTGAATATTTATGTAGTTATAAGAAAATTTTGAGTCATTGCATTTCTTAGAAAGTTTTATAAAATTAAGCATTTCCTAATTCAATTATTATATTTTATTTTTAGTTTTTCAATTGGGGTCTGAGACTTTGTACGAGGAGAATTACGTTTGACTAGACAACCATAGTCTACCAATACACATTTAGAAGTCCAACAACACAAAATAGAGCAATTTGTAAGGTCAAAAATAAATAAATGAATAAATAAAAATAAAATGAATTTCATGATGCATACAACGGTAACTTACTATTAAAACCTGAAGTAGTTTGTAAAATATAACTTTAAAATGCACATTACAAATTCACTTTTTGTATCATAATTTTTGTATTGTATATATCTTTTTAGAGATCCACGTTTTAAGTTTATCCGGACCTATTAGAATAGTTCAGATGTATAACATAATGTTCTGTGCAACCACTTGCACCTTTCTTTCCGACTGGATAATTTCAGTCCTGTCAACATATATATATATATATTTTCCACTGATTTGATTTGTATAAGCTTTTTCATTGATTTGATTGGTGGATCGGTCTGTGTTTTGCTTTGAAGAAGAAAAAAAAAAAAAAAAAAAAACTGTAATTGAGTTAAGAAAACCAAACAATTAACAAAAATAAATAAATAAATAAATAAATAAAAAGTTACCTGTTCTTTGTAAGGAGATAGAGAAATGATAGGGAGATAGAAACACCAGCAGGCCAAACAATCCACAAGAGGTTATGAGGTAGAATCATTTTTATCATGGTCAAGAACCCAATGACGGACGACAACGCGCCAGCATACCCCCCTATGCTTGCAGCGATTGGCGATTCCTTCTGTAATAAGATCACATTCATATTACAAGTGAAACCAATTGCAATACAAGCCACAAGAATACCGAATGATTTTGCATGTGGTGGCTTTGAATTCAAAGCAAACTGCAACGGCGATCCCTCTGATCTGAAAATCACCATAGCTATGGCTGCACTGAAATTTGTGACTAGGAGCGTCTTCGACAGCTTAAGTAAGTTGTCGCCACCACTAGTCTTCTCTGTCAGAATCTCAAACCAAGATCGAGTCTTAGCCCGAGTTTGAGTCTGAGTTTGAGCCTGAGTCCGAGTCCGAGTCTGACAGTCGTGAGATGTTGAAGGATGCTGATTTTGAGTGTTACCAGTTCTTGCGTCTGTATTTGTGTCAACAGATGGTTGTTGTGGCGGTGCAGGTGGTTGGGTTTGCCGAACTGGACTACCATCAACAGAAAATGGTGATTTGCCATTTGAATTCATACCTACAAGGTACAAACAAAGATTACCACAAAAAAGACCATGAAATCATGATGAATTTCAAAAAAATAAAAATAAAAATATTGGGGGATTTTGGGTACACTAAAATCACCTGCAATAAAGTTTTTTTAGCCTGAATGGAAATCACCAGGATGAGGAAACGTTGTCAGCCACGAAACCTTACTGCATCTGCATGCATATGAGACCAATGTTTTATGTTTTTCGGTCTTTGGGTGGGCAAAACAGGATTATTTCATCTATTCATATAAACTATTGGGGAAGACAAATGAACACATAAATAAATAACTACATTCATGGAAAATAGAAGATCTGATACAAGTAAAAAAAAAAAAAACGGAAATATCAAGTTAGGGGATTTGCGTAGGAAAAAAAAAAAGGAAAATAAAATACTAGTGTTTATGAACTATAAACAACAAATGAGAGAGAGAGAGAGAGAGAGAGAGAGAGAGAGAGAGAGAGAGAGAGAGAGAGAGAGAGAGAGAGAGAGAGAGAGAGAGAGAGTGAATGAATGAATGAATGAATGAATAAGGGAACAAACACTATATAATGAAAATGATGAGCCCATTACACCTTTTTTTTTTTTTTTCTTTTTCTTTTTTTTTTCTTCTTTATATCAACAAAAGATAGAAATTTATTGATAAAATGTATCCAGGATATTTCCACATATTTGTGCATATATTTTTTTATTGACAATCCAAAGTCTCAATTATGGGCCCTTATATTTTTTGGATTTTGATTAAAGAAGAAGAAGAAGAAGAAGAAGAGAAGCCTTTTTGTAGGTATATATATACATATATTTTTGGCCCATTACACTTAGCACTCATATATTTTTATTAAAATCTCACTTTAATCTATTTTACTTTCAATTGTAACAGTTAATCTCTTATACTCAGTCAAGTTACAATATTTCTCCTCCATCTGTCATTAATAAGATTGACGAAAGTTGTCATCTGAAACATATGTAATATTTTTTCATTACTTCATCACCCTTATACTTTTGCTACAATCTTATTTTAGTCCTTTCATTTTACCAAAATCTCACTTTAATCTCTCAATTTAATTTTCGTTAGCCTTATTAACATTACATGGAAGCAGGGATGTAGCTATGTAGGGCCTAGGGGGGTCACATGCCTCCCCTAGGTTTTAGAAAAAAAAATTTTAAACATAAAGAAAATATTTTAAATAAAAAATTTTTATAAAAATATTATTTAAAGTGAAACGTCAATGACATTTTAAAATTATGAGAATAATAATAGTTATTTTGATTGAAAATAAAGAGATTATAATAAATCATATTATTATCTATGAAAATTTCAATATAATGGTGATATCTATTATTATTGACATACAAACATAATTAATTTCAATAAAGATATAGAATTTATTGAATTATTAGTTACATTTGAAATGTGAAATTTATCCTCCATGTGGAGTTTATCCTCCATGTGTTTCTTTCTATTCATAACTAAAATGACCACTATATAAATTATAATCAAGCAACACATCTTCAATTATAAAAAAAAAAAAAAAAAATTACAATAGATCATAACTAATATCAGAAAAAAAAATTACAATAGATCATAACTAATATCAGAATGAGCATAACTAACTATTACTTGATATATAGTCATAATCAAAATAACAACCACAAGAAGTTATAACTAAATTATATCTAACACTATAATGTGTTATAACTAAAGATCACGAAGATCATAATTGCGACATATGATAGACACTTTTTTTGTGGTATATTTTTATAGAATTTCTCTACTAAAATATATCTTCTATCTCAATTTATCTTCTTTTTTAATTTGCCAACCCACCTATAAAATAGTTACTTCCCAATATTTGTATAAAATTTAATCTAAAATCATTTAATTTAAAATTCACATTTATCTAAATGAATTCTTAATATTTAAGTTTAGTAATATCTCATTGTTGTTTATTATGAAAAAAAAAAAAAATTAATGTTATCATTAATTTGTGCTCCCTCTTCACTAAATTCCTGGCTACGCCACTGTATGGATGGATGGGTGAAATTGTAACTGGATTTAAAATATAAGAGGTTAATTATTACATTTGAAAGTGAAATGATCAAAGTGAGAATTTGGTGAAACTATATCGTTGCTAAATATAATTTACTAGAAAATTATTTAGTGGATCTGGGATAAGTACATGTAACCCAATTTGATACTCATTGGTTTCAATAATGAGACTTATTGCTGATAAAATAAATAAATAAATAAAAATAATAATGGGATTCATCAATTTTCTATTCTGTTTTGCGAGATACTTGTCCCATCTTGCATTCTCTTTTTATTTTACACCAAAAAAACTTCTTCATCTTATTAGAGATTGCATTTATGATTTTTAATTTTTTTTTGTATACATAATTTATATATCTTATTGTACATATATACACGTATTTGTATATATGTGAAAAAAAAAATTATTTTTCTTTTAACGCTTCTAATAATGAAATCTTGGTTCTATCCCTGAGAGGGGCTTTTAAATTATATATACCAAACTTAAATAAATTGCAAAATAATATGTAGTAGCGACTTAACCATTAGATGATCCTGCAGCACAAGTCCTGCATCGTGAGAACCTCCACATTGTAATGATTCATATACATACATTGGATGAACAATTGTCATATTAGCTGGGAAAATGTTAGGACATCTGTAAGTTTCGGAGTCAAAAAGACTTGTGAGTGCTTGGTATGTTTTCGTATATAATTACTAGTTGGCTTAACGAGTATAATTATCAATTTGTTAAAAAAAATGAGAAATTATTGAAAAGTCCTGATTTGAAAAATGTTGCACCAGTTGGCCCCACGGTCCAAATGTTTGATTGGCAAGTCCTTTGTAATGATAAATTGTAACCAAGAAGTCCCGTTTCAAATGTAGCTTCGTATTGGTGGGACGATTATGCCCTCATTAGTTTATTTGCAGGAAGTTCTGTGGTTTGGAATGTGCAGATCAATGTTTGGATTGACCAAGCAAACGTGAACAATGTCACAGAAGATGGACTGACGAAGCAAACGAAATAAAAATGGTAGATCAACATGAACAATGTTAGGAGGGAAACCGGCGAACAAATAAAATCGATGTGAACAATGTTTGGAAGGAATCCAGCAGATCAACTTTGCCGACGTGGTACACCGACTTGACGATGTTCATGCTAGAAGCAACAATGGCGGACTGTCACAGCAGATAGGCTAGCCAAGCAAACAAACTCAACGTAAACGATGTTAGAAGGGATTCCGGTAGATCGACTTTGCCGAGGCGGTATACCGAATGGTCAGGTTGTTGAATGCAAAGACGAAGTTGAGACTGATGGACCCGCCGAAGCAAGATCAGAGATCTTAGAGGATGATGAAATCTGGGTTTTTGGGTACAAGCAGTGAAATCGACGAGGATGGTCCTTCTTTGGATGAAGATTTGCCTGAAGAGTACAAGATGATGAAGTTTAGTTTATGGTCTGTGATTCAATTGGCGAGTTTGATTTTGATTATTGGTACTTTAGCTTGTAGCCTTGCAATTCCCAGATTTAGGAACAAAAGATTGTATGGACTTGAATTGTAGAAATGCGAACTCATGATTTTGGTTCTGATTTCGGGTTGTGAAAAATCCGAAATGGAAATTCGAAACCATTTCAGTGTGTCTTATTTTGCGTGTTCACGTCACGTACGAAACAACACTATGACGTTACCACGTTTCATTTCTACGCGTGTTACAAACCTACTAAATTAAAAAATGTATTAGTGCGCTTTTCCGATCAACGTGACACACAAACACTCATTCGCCTTCCCTATACAACCCACGCCAATCAACCAATAATACTAGTAGTGGCAAAATAGTCAACAAACAAATTAAGGGACCATTCAGTCACCAAGAAAACATTTAGGATCTCATGGATTACAAGTCCACAAAATGGGATTTACTGGTCAATTCCCCAAAAAAAAATTCAATTGATGTATTTATTAAGTTATATAAAAAGCCTATACTATTTCCTAAATATATAGGTTGTTCATATTGTTAATAAATAAAATTCTACTAAAGATCGACTAAAACATAAATGAATTAAGCATAATATCATTTGAAAATGATATGTTTAAAAACTTTAATAGAAAAACAAAATAGAAATTTTTTATCTCCATAAGGGGAAAAATTATTTGAAAATGATATGTTCAAAAACTTGAATCTTCACCTTTTAACTAAAATAAAAATGCTATGAAAATGTATCCCTTGAAAATGAATGTTTAGTGTGAATTTAATGTCAGTGAAATGTGAACTATATCCATAATAATTAAAAATAGCTGATTTTTTTTTTCTAAATAAAAATTTAAATTTGTAGCATTGTTAATTAAAACAATAAAGACGCCTTGACAATGTGAACACACAGAAAACAATTAGAACACGCAACAACAAATTCTTCACAGGGGTAAGTTTTGACCATTCTAAATTAAGCAAGTTCTATGAAAAGTTCATGAAATCTAGAGCATTTCTAAGGAATTTTTTTAAATAAAACTTGTTAGTTATTGTAGTCAGAATTATCATATTTTAGTTACTTTAATGGGTTAGTTATTATAATTATTATATTAAAAAAAAAATTTAAGGCTAGCTACATTTGAAAAGCTTTGGGAGTCTCTTTAAACTGTTTGCTTGTGTCTATAAATAGGTAAAATAAAGAGTATCATTAGAGTGCATAGATAAAAAAAGAATTAAGTAAAATAAATGACATACATTTTTTTGTATTTTAGCTAGTGAAATATAAAATGTATGGTTGAAATTGCTCTTAGCTTTCATTGCAAAAAGTTTGAGAATCCAAAAAACAAACCACAAAAATTGCACCCAAAAAAAAAAAAAAAAAAAAAAAAAAAAAGTGTCTGTAAATTTAAAATAAATATATCCACATAATTCATTACAACTTTGCACACGTTTTTTTGGAACAATAAGACTCTATTTGATTAGCATAATAAATATTATATGAGCATAATAATACATGAAATTAGTGTTAGTGATTCAACATATTAGTGAGATAAATAATGATGTTTGTTTTCAATATGAAAAATCTAGAAACCTCCTAGATGTTGATTTGTGATTATGTATCAATTTTAAGCAGAATATAAAAATCCCAATCAAACAGTCAAGAGAAAGAGACACAAAGATTTTACGTGGAAAAACCACAATTGGACACCTTCCAATTGTGATCAAAAAACCACGGGCCACAGCCACCAGAACAATCCACTAAGAAGATATAAAGGAATTACACAGGTATCACTCTCAATTATCTAGCGAATCCACAACGCCTAATTGAACCAACCTCTATGTGCCTCTTCCAACCCCATCTTCACCACGGAATTGTCTTTCTGATGAGCCACTCCGGATTCCACCACCGAAGCTTCAGACCGAATTCTTCAGAATCCACAACTGAAGAATTTCCTCTCTCTTTTGTGAAACAAACACAAACCTTTGATGTAGTCTTTATAGATCATGAGTTGAATACTCAATAAGACATCAAAGAAAAAATAAAATATCCCCAGATATAAACCTTTAAGAACCAAAAAGAAAGATCTGGAGGATTCAATGAATGAATCAATGAATAGCCTAGATTTGGGAGAAACCCAACTATTTATAGAAAATCAAAGCAATCCTAGTTGGGAAAGAAAACCAACTTCTTGTAGAAAACCAACTTCATGCAGAACTCTAAAGTAATCCTGTTTTTTGAAGGAAACCAACTTCTTAAAGAACTCTTGTTACAACCTTGGTTTTGATCCATGGAATTTGACAACAAAAGGTCCTAACAATCTCCCCCTTTGTCAAATCCTGGATAAAACTAATCTAAAACAAATTTCCTAACAAAAACACTAAAACAAATTTCCAATCAAAACAAGAACAACATCACCAACTAGGAACCAGCACTTATAACCAAATCTCTTTCCAAACTTATTTTTCAAGGTCATGATCTGCAAAACAACTATTAGTGCCACCATCTCCAAAACAACTATTAGTCCCACAAGAATATATGAAAAAGCAATAAACATATGACACGATTATCTTGAAGTATGAGATGGAAAACATAAATAGATGCAACTTGGAGATTTTAAGAACATGTAGTATGAATAGATGAAAACTAAGACACATGCACCTGACACAAAATAATAAATAAGCAATACAAGGCATCAAGCAAACCAACTAAAGCCAATCTCCCTTACCAAATAAAACAAAGTGTTCATGTTAACAAACTCTTGAATGATAAACCACACTCCCCATCACTAAACAGGAAAAACAAAATATAATATGGTTGAGCAAGTAAGGAATTTCAGATTTGTACCTTAAAACACACAAGATTATCCAAGAAGCACAATTACTTGAAAATACAATGTGCACAGTTTATAGAAGATTCCTCATGAAAAAAAAGTGATGCATTATGTGAAAAGCATAGATCTCATGATAAAAGTGTGTGTGTGACTCTTGGAGTTCGACAAACACAAGATTCAAATCCTAGTAGTGACATGATATGAAAGTTGGACCTCCAACGAGAATCTAAGCATAACTAAGGAAAGTCAAACCACTAGGAATCAAGCGGTATTTGGTGAGTAAAGGCGGAGGCTCCCCCTCAATCAATGAATCCTTTATTTTTCCTTTTTTTTTTCACATCTTTTTCTTTTCTTTCTTTTGCACATTTTTTTCTTTTCTTTTGCACTTTTTTTTTTCTTTCTTTCTTTTACACATTTTTTCTTTCTTTTGCACATTCTTTCTTTCTTTTGCACATTCATTGGCGGCTGACACGCTCAAGAGTATGGAAACCGAACCAGAGAAGCATGGATATATTAAGGATGGCCTGGTTGGTGACTCTGAGGTAGCCTTTTCCTCATGTCTAGAATACAAAAAATAGAGAGGAAAGCCATGGAGATGCAAAAAGATGGAAGATGGTTAAGAGACTCAACATCACCCATGATATGCTAGTATAGGTCAATTCCTCTAGAAAAGCAAAAGATATCATGCCAGAAGTCCATAGAAAAAATAACCACTAAGGCAAAAGACTCCAATATTTGCTAATCCAAGAGTGTGTACAGAATGAGACATACTAATCAAAGAACACACACTCCAAAATGAGTAATGACCATAGAAAGCACACACATATTAACATGTAATGTTTATTCTCATCAATTCCAATATGCATCAAGGACATCTCAAAAAATTCAAACTTGCACAACCATACTAAGAAAATCTTTTTGATTTTTTTTTTTCAACAATAAAGTAAGAAAAAAAAAAACATGCACACAAATCAAACAAGATCTCGTTCTAAAAGATTTTTTTTTTTTTAAAAAATAGAGCTTTCTAAAAGAATTTTTTTTTTTTTTATAAAAAAAATAGAACGACCCGCTCTGATACCAATTGAAAAATCTAGAAACCTCCTAGATGTTGATTTGTGATTATGTATCAATTTTAAGCAGAATATAAAAATCCCAATCAAACA
This sequence comes from Camellia granthamiana, assembly GCA_036172215.1. Lineage (NCBI taxonomy): Eukaryota > Viridiplantae > Streptophyta > Magnoliopsida > Ericales > Theaceae > Camellia > Camellia granthamiana. Next base: position 37,661,929 of record CM069907.1, on the reverse strand, counting down.
GTCAAGAGAAAGAGACACAAAGATTTTACGTGGAAAAACCACAATTGGACACCTTCCAATTGTGATCAAAAAACCACGGGCCACAGCCACCAGAACAATCCACTAAGAAGATATAAAGGAATTACACAGGTATCACTCTCAATTATCTAGCGAATCCACAACGCCTAATTGAACCAACCTCTATGTGCCTCTTCCAACCCCATCTTCACCACGGAATTGTCTTTCTGATGAGCCACTCCGGATTCCACCACCGAAGCTTCAGACCGAATTCTTCAGAATCCACAACTGAAGAATTTCCTCTCTCTTTTGTGAAACAAACACAAACCTTTGATGTAGTCTTTATAGATCATGAGTTGAATACTCAATAAGACATCAAAGAAAAAATAAAATATCCCCAGATATAAACCTTTAAGAACCAAAAAGAAAGATCTGGAGGATTCAATGAATGAATCAATGAATAGCCTAGATTTGGGAGAAACCCAACTATTTATAGAAAATCAAAGCAATCCTAGTTGGGAAAGAAAACCAACTTCTTGTAGAAAACCAACTTCATGCAGAACTCTAAAGTAATCCTGTTTTTGAAGGAAACCAACTTCTTAAAGAACTCTTGTTACAACCTTGGTTTTGATCCATGGAATTTGACAACAAAAGGTCCTAACACAATAGATATGACAATATATAATCTCACGTATACATATATAAGATGGAGCGTGGAGGGTGGCAACCGGTAGGGAAACGGCAAGGAATGAGTAGGAATGTAGGAGATTCGGGTGTTGATGGATTGTTTACAGTCTTCGTGGATAATATTCATTTGTCCATGGATCCCAAAAGCCTGTTTTGATTGTTTTCAAAGTTTGATGTTGTCAAGAATGTGTTCATTCCATTGAAAAGGAGAAAGATTACTAGGCCGCGATTTGGTTTTGTCGAGTATGACTGTCCTGCTGCAGTAGAGGTCGAAGTACAAATGGCTGTTAGGTTGTGGTGTGATGACAAAGAATTAAAGGTAAAAGAAGCCGAGTTTGCCAGGAGACAAAGTCAAGCAGCAAGGGGATTTTAAACAAAGGAGTTACAAAGAGGCAGTGAACATGAACAGTGTTGTTTACAGAGGAGGTATACAGAGAAGGCATGAGACTCATAAGATAAAGTCTTATGCTAAGGTTGTCGAGAAAAGAGTTGCACAGGGAAGGGAGGAAATTGTGGTTCAAGTAAGCGAAGCAGGCAGTGGGTGGCTATACGAAAGTTTGATAGTTAAGCTTCATAGTTTCTTCGCTTTTCCAGATTTCAAGAAGGAATGTGAGAAGAGAGGGTTGAAGTAGGTACAAATTAAAGTAGGTGAAGGTAGGATTACAATTTTATCTTTCACATCAGTTATGGAGATGAAACGTCAGAAGGAGAAACTTAAGGAATGGATATTTGCATGGTGTAGTTCTATGGAAGAGTGGACCAAGGGATGCAGTATCAATCAGGAGAGATGTGTATGGGTCAGTTGTTATGGGGTTCCTTTTAATTTATGGAGTGTGGATAATTTCCAAAGGATAGGAGCTGTCTGGGGAGAAGTGGTGCAGCTTTATGAGGACACTATCAATAAAGCTTCTTTTTGTTGTGACAAAATAAGAATTATCACAGGGGATATGGAGTTTATTAATAGGACTATACGGTTGAGCTGCAATGGAGAGGTATATCCTATAAGGGTTTGTGAATGTCCTGAGGCCTCGGAAGGACCAAATTGGAGTGAGAGTGGATCTGTTGATAGCTTAGAGCAGATTAATGGCAGAGAGAAGAATGATTGCTGCTCCTAGGTTGAAGGTAATCAGAAAGGGTATGTTGAGCTGGCAAAAGGAGTTGGGGTTAGGGATGATGAAGTGGATTGTCCAGATGAGGTGGCTCAATGTAATGTTGACAAACTGCAAAGGAATGTTTTAGTTGTTGATATGCAGCATAGAGAGGATATTAATGTTATAGGTAATGATAGTAGAGTGTCAGAAACTAGTTTGGTTAGTTCTAAGGGCAGTGTTGAGCAACCAAACAGGGGCACGAGCTTGATGATTCCAAGGAAAATGAATAAGAATGGAGAAGTAGGTGTTGAAGATGAAATTATGACCCCTGGATTTCTTAGAAGTTGTAGTGGGTCTGAGATGGGTGGGTCTAGTATTAATCTTCAAGTAGTCTTAGAAGGGGCCTATTTACGGAATATTAGTAGTGGGCCTGGGTTGGGTGCACTGAATGCAGATCTGGACCATGCTATTAGTGCTGGGCCTCAGCCCATGTTGAGACCAACAAGGGTGTTACAAGCTACTATGGGTGAGGGAGTAAAGATAGCAGCTCTTGGATGAAAACCGGTGGCCAGATCAAATTCTAACCAAAGAAGACTTAGAAGACATGGAGGTAATAGAGGTCGAGGGAGGAGGAGATTGCAAAGAACTCAAACTTCTTTTTCGAATGGGTTCCAGAGAGGAGCAGTATTTAGGGCAGCGGCTGCTGCTTTATTTCGTTCTATTTCACAGGATAGTCAGCTGAGTAGAAAGAGGAAGATCATGATCGAGGAAGCACAAGCTACTTTGCAGGTCGGTAAAAGTTTAGGCATGAACTGCGATGGTAAAGAGGTAGAAGTAATTCAAAAAATTATGCAGTTGGAGATTCAAGATGAAGACAGATTTGTAAAGGGGAAAGGGGGTGGACTGGGTCAAACCTAGTTGACCGAAAGGTTAGGGGTCTAATTTGGGGTTAAGTTAGTGTGTTATGAAGATTATGTCTTGGAATGTTAGAGGGATGGGGAGATTGGAGAAAAGGAGAAGAGTACGGCAGACTATTAAGGAAATGAAAGTGGATGTGCTGCTTTTACAAGAAACAAAACAAAGTAGAATAGATGAGCTGTTTGCTAAATTCATTTGGCCGTGGGAGATGATGGAGTTTATGGTCGTTGATTCAGAATGTAGTGCAGGAGGGTTGTTGAGCTTATGGAATCCAAAGGTGTTCCAGCTGCTGGACTATTGCTACAATCGAAATTTTCTACTCATTTTAGGTAAGGTTCTTGGTTCGTTTGAATGTGTATTTGTTAATGTGTATGGGCCAAATGATGTGCTTAAAAGAGCAAAGTTGTGGGAAGTTATTGTGAATATTAGGGTAAGCTTCCAAAAGCCTTGGTGTATGGGAGGGGATTATAATGAAATTAGAACCATTGAAGATAGAAGAGGGTGTGTTAGAAGAGATAGAGGTATGGCACAGTTCAATCGCTTTCTTGACCAGCTGGAAATGGTGGATGTACCAATGTCAGGAAGAAGGTTTACTTGGTGTAATTCACTGGATGGAGAGAGATGGAGCAGGCTTGATAGGTTTGTGCTGGATACAGCCTGGCTAGAAAAGTTTAGATTCAAGAGGTGGAGGTTGCCAAGGTTGGTGTCTGACCATTGTCCTCTTCTGTTGATGGAAGATGAGAAGAATTGGAGGCCTAGACCAGTTAGGTTCCTGAATGCATGGACACTACACCCAAGTTTCATTTCAGTAGCTCAAAAAGCTTGGACTGAAAGGTAGGTGAAAGGATGGGCAAGGTATAGAGTCCAGAGAAAGTTAGGAGGCTTGAAGGAGGAGCTGAAAAGATGGAATATTGAAGTGTTTGGAGTGGTTGAAGAGCAATTAAAAAAGGCTGAGGAGGAGTTACATGCTTTGGAGCTTTTAGCAGAATCCAGGGTGTTGGAACCCAATGAAGTAGCATGTAGAAAGGAGGCAAAACATTTGGTATGGACACTTAGAAAAAGGAAGGATTGGATTTGGTTTCAGAAGTTCAGGCTTAACTAGGCTCAAAATGTTGATAGGAACACGAAATATTTTCATATCATTGCTAGTCAGAGGCAGAGAAGGAACTTGGTAAATTCAGTGGTTATTAATGGTGTTAGTGTTGATGAACCTGAACTTGTGCGTCGTGAAATGTTAAGGCATTTTTCGAAGGCCTTTATTGAAGATTGGCCATCTAGGCCAAAGTTGTTTGGAAATTGTGCCAATTGGTCACGCAAGGGTGGTGGCAGTACTGGAGCCTAAATTCACATTGGAAGAAGTATGGGAGGCTGTAAAAGAGTGTGATGGAAATAAAGCGTCAGGTCCGGATGGGTTCAATATGGCATGCATTCAGAAATGTTGGAAGTTTATGAGGACTGATATATTCAAGTTTATTCAGGAGTTTTATCAGCATAGCAAGTTGGTTAAAGGGCTAAATAGCTCTTTTATCACTCTCATACCGAAAAAGGAAAGTCCAAATGGCCTAATAGATTATAGGTCGATAAGTCTAGTGGGGGTTGTCTATAAGATCTTAGCAAAAGTGCTTTCAAGAAGACTGAAACAGGTGCTACCTAATGTCATTAGTGAGGTGCAGACGGCTTTCTTGGGTGGTAGGAATATCTTTGATTGCGTAATGATTGCTAATGAGGCAGTTGATTGGTGGAAAATGTCAAAAAGGTAGGGGGTCATACGAAAGTTGGATTTTGAAAAAGCTTACGATTCAGTCAATTGGGAGTATATGTTTTCCATGATGGCTAATCTTAGGTTTGGAGATAGATGGATTGGTTGGGTGAAAACCTACATAACCACTGCAAGAGTATCTGTTTTAGTTAATGGCTCTCCAACTAATGAATTTAGTCCACAAAAGGGGTTGCGGCAGGGTGACCCTTTGTCACCCTTTTTGTTTAACATTGTAGCAGAAGGGTTAAATATTTTGTTGGAAAGGGAAAAAAGTCAGGGTTTATTTAAGGGAGCTACTATTGGGTCTGCAGAATTAAAGCTGTCTCATCTCCAGTTTGCAGATAACACAATCCTGTTTTGTGAAGCTGGGTGGGAGGAGATTATTAATGTTAAAAGAATTCTGAGATGTTTTAAGGTAATGTCAGGGCTGAAGATCAATTTTCATAAAAGTGTGGTGTGTGGAGCTGGAGTTAGTGATATGATGGTTCATGATTTTGCTTCAACCCTGCATTGTTTAAGTCAGAAGTTACCTCTAAAGTACCTGGGCTTGCCATTGGGTGCGAATTCGCGAAGGAAGAAGACTTGGCAACCTGTGGTGGATAAGGTTAAGTTGAGATTAGCTATGTGGAGAAGGAAGCTCTTGTCTTTTGCTGGAAGGCTAACTTTGGTGAAATCAATTTTGGATAGTATTCCTGGTTACTATATTTCTTTATTCAAATTACCCATTGGTATTGCTAAGGAAATTGATCAGTTGAAGTCAGTTTTCTTATGGGGCAGTTCTGAATTGAGAAGGAAGATCCATATAGTTAAATGGAAGGATGTTTCAATGAACAAAGACCAAGGAGGGTTAGGCATTAAGAAGGCAAGGGATACTAATGTTTGTATGTTATTAAAGTGGTGGTGGAAGTATGAAGTGGAGGATCGTTCACTGTGGAAAAAAGGTTATTATTAGTAAGTATGGCTCTGTAGGTGGCAGATGGCTACCACTGAAGGATGGGGAGGGTAAGGAATCTATTTTGTGAAGTGATGTTTTGAGTGTAGAAAGATCTAATCCGGAGCTGTTTCAGTTTTTTGTGTCATAGTGCAAGATTGTGGTTGGGAATGGGTGTAGGATTCAATTTTGGGATGATAGATGGTTTAGGGATTTACAGTTGAAAGAGGAGTTTCCCAGATTCTTTAGGCTCTCTATGGATAAAGATGGTGTGACAACCCTCACTACTGTTTACTGATAACACCACTGATTAGTACTAATCTATGATTAAGCATGTTAACTGACTAATTGACTGAAATTCCGAACTGATTGATTGAGTGCATTAGTTTAATTTTGTGTCTATCTGTTTGACTGCTAAATTATCTGTTCATGTTTTGTGTTTGAAACTGCAAATTGAAGGCTTTATCGGCGGCCGAATCTAAAACTGATTAGTTTTTTATACTAGTTAGGATTTACGTGATTTTATGGTATATTCAATTGAAATTTGATTTGGTCCGATTAAATTAGGTTAAAATAATGTTAAATTTCATTAGTTTGGTTATTCACTAAATTGCCACTTAGTGGGTTATGCTAGACCACTCCTTCTCTCACCCTTTACATTGTTTTAGCACCTCTCCCTCATTCATTCTTGAGACAAAAAACGTGAGAGAAAGCTAGAGAGTGAGTGAGTTAGAGGAAAAACTTGATTTCAACAATTTAGCTTGGGAACTAGAAGAAATTGAAGGTTGATTGCATAATTGAGCTTCCATATCTTGAATTCAAGGCATAAGGCAGAGGAACCATCTTCTTGAACTTGTATTTAAGTTAGTCCTTGCATGGTTCATGGTATATTGAAGAGTAGAGTCAAGAATTGGCTTAATATGTTGAATTGAGTAGGAATGCATGTATACATGTATACATTGTTGAGTTTTGAGGTTGATTTCATGGAAATTCTTGCATGCATGTCCATACTATTGTTATAGTCCATGAATTTATCATGATTTTGCAGGAATTGGCTCTTTGGAGCAAGTGTTTGAAGCTTGAAGTTGATTGAATACATGCATGTTACATTTAAAGTATATTCTTGAAGTTTATTTGAAAATGGTGTTTAATTGACTCACCTTTGGGCCTTGATTTTACAAATTGAGCTTTGAATCATGTTATACTATGAGTTTACAAGTGTTTTCCTGAAAATTAGCCCAAAAGGATCGAGTTTGATGCATAAAAAGTTGATTTTGAGCTTGAAGGTTCAATCTGAAATTTCCAGAATTTGGACTCACGCTCGAGCGGGGAAATTGGCGCTCGAGTGTGGAATACTGTAACACGTCCGCGGGGGGACCTCGCGCTACAGCTCGGACTCCCTTTTGTTGTCACGGTTCTTAATCTGAACCAAAGAGTCCAAATCCGGCAAATCGTTTGAGAAAACAGATTTTTGAAAAGTAGTGCCAAACATGGACTGCTTTGCCAGATTACAGAGTCGCCACCTAAATATTTTAAAATGGGAAATTTAGGAAACCCTGACTCAGTGCCGAAGGCCACATGTCCGTCATCACCAAAGTGGTCTTGGCTCGGGAGCTTGGGTACGATCGGGGAAGGTCAGCTATGAGCACCCCCTTTCGCCTGGTCCGAAGACCGGCCTCTACTAACCGTGATATCCGATTTTGAAAACATTACATGCTCTTATTCCAATTATTAGCCTAGAATTACTATGTTATGCGCGCAGCAAACAAGTATAGACTAGATTGCCTAATTTGGAAATAAACATTGCATATCCGTTGGTTTTGAAAATGCATTGGAATTTGCTACTCGCAAGTAGGCTAAAACACGGATTTCAACGAGTTTTCCCAACTTAGGCAATCCAACCTCCACCCACAGGCATTCAAGCAGTTTATCTCATATAAGCACTTAGCCGCATGGTAAGCATACTGTCATGTTAGCATTCACACGCATGTGGTATGCTAAAGCAAAAATACTTACATCGTACTCCGTGCCAAAACAATAAACTAGTTAGCAAACATGCATGCCCTAGTTCATGTTAGAGTGTCTAATGCATCGCATACAATCATGTAATTAGGATAGGCTCGGCTAACCCTAAAAATGGCATGTGAAATGCACTTTATTCGATGCACGTATTCAATTTGGAATTGAAAATACAATGCAGTTTGTATGATGTGCCGAGCCCGATGCATGTTTAGACAAATGCATGGATGCACGCATGCATAGCATAAGGTATGCTAAAATAGATGTGCCCTAATCTACCATCATAAGCAGGTAAATAAAAGGGTAGAAAGAAATGGGGGTTGGAAGACATACACCCACACACCCACACTTATTACAATTATGCCCTCACTCGGAGGGACCAAAAGAATAATACAAATAATTAACTACGCAAGCTAATTAAATATTAGAAATTCACTAAATTAATTAACAAATTAACTAAGTTAATTAAAGCAGTAAATGCCTCGGGAAGAGGGCAAGATGCATCACGCGCCCGGGACCCGCTCGGAATCACACTGCCATGCATGGTTGCCTCTGTTTTCCCTGCTTTCCTCCTCCGAAGACTGCCAAAACTTCAGGAATACTTCCCTGGACACTGGAGATCACCACCGGCTGGGGTAGAACACCACCGGCTGAAGGATGTGGCTACCGGCACTGAATTCATCCATCGGCTGCCAGTAGACTGCCGGTCGGCACTAAACAGTGCCGGTCGGCACAAAATGCCTGCAGAACCTGCAACTCACAGCAGCAGAGGACACAACTTGCATGGCAATGTAATTCAAAGCATGTATGCACCAAACACACTCCTTATCATGTTTTTGACTCAAAGGAAGATGTGCCTCGGTTCTCGGACCACCAATCACGCATTTCCATGCATGACGGCCCAAAGAACCAAGAGTGCAACTTCTATTTCAAATGCATGCAAAGCAAACAAACACATAAGGGTGCCAAACCTCCATCGTGACTTGGTCAAGAGGCTTAGCATGCATGCCAATATGATGCAATCCTAGACATGTCAACTAGTATGCAAAATGGATAATGCAAGGCACTTATGCAAACATGCAAGTAAGCATACAAGACAAGCATGCAAACCAAGCAATGGGGTGGGCTTAAACATGGATTAGGCAGCCCCAAATAGGCCTAAAACTATTGGCCAAAATGCTAAAGAGGTGAAGTCACAATGCATGCAAACATGCAACCATACATGCTCCAACACTTAGGCACAAACATGGCAACTCTTAAGCACACTCAAAGAGACCAAACATAGACAATGAGCATGCATAGAAAGCTCTGAAAATCATGCAAAACATGGTGCCAAATCATGCAACAAAGCAAGTCAAACATGCAACAAATGGCCCAAGTACTTAAGGTTCACCAATGAGGCTTTGAACTACACATAGTACAACCACACATGGCAATACTTAACCAACTAAAAACAGAGTTTTAACACATAAAACTAAACCCAAAAGACTACTTAGATGGAATCTAAGAGGCTTGAAATCAAAGGCATGCAACATGACCAAAACATGAGGCATACAACACATGCTTTTAAAGCATTAAAGAGGCTACTAAGGCAAGCATACAAGCACACCAAAGGGACTGAAATAGCATGCTAGATGGTTCCAAACCATCAAAATGATGCAAGCAAGGCATGCTATACCCTTATGCTCTTAAGGCCAACAAGCCAAATGCAAAGGAGCTATGTAATGCAAGTCATGGCCGACCAAAATAAGCATGGACAGACCTAAAGCATGGCAAAATAAGCATATACACTTCATGGATCTAGGCCTAAAACATGCTAGAAATAAAGGCATACAACCTAGGCATGTTAAGGGACTATTAAGGCATTACAAAGCAACTATGCAAAGCATGCAAGGAGTGCTAAAACCAACACTTAGCAATGTCATATTAGGGCATAATAAACATAAAATGCAGCCAAGACATGCTCAACAAACAATCAAACACTATGCTCTCTCAAGAGGCCAAAACTTGCCCTTTTCAAGGACATCAAGGAGAGGGGGTGGCCCTCTCCTTCTTGGGACCTCAAGGCACCATCTTCACCACTAAAATCCCTCAAGATTTCAGTGGTGAAGAGGCCCAAGCACCAAGGTCTCGGATCTCTCACAAAATAGCACCAAAAGTGGCCTTTTCAAGGCCTAAGGGTGGTCAAACCCACCCAAACCACCAAGCACTCTTAATAAACAATAAAGAGGCTTAAAAAATAGAACTTTTATGTATTGAACACCTAGCACAAAAACAGTTCAAATATGGGTAAAAAAGGAGTGCAAGAATGGGGTAAATAAAGCAAGTTTCTCACCCTTGTTGACCCTCTTCACAAATGTTGACTTTGTTGCTTCCTTGAGCTCCAAACCAGTCAAGAACAGCAAGAATAACCTCTTGGGACCTCAGTAGCCAAGGGAAGGTGAAGCACTAGGTGTTGATGTGCAATAGTAAGACACAAACACCTAGTCACACAAACAAGAGAGAAAAAGAGAGATAGAATAGATATAGGATTCAAACCCTAAAACCAGAGCTTCTTCTCACCTTTCTAACCAAAACTTTTCTAACCCTAATGCCAAGAGAGAAGGCCTTCTCTTATAGGCAACCCTCTTGTAAAGCTTGTCAAACAAGCTTACAAGGAGGGCATCCCTCCATACACGTGTATGGAGGGAAAACAAATGCAAGACAGTTGCCTTAAAATATCTCATAAAGCAACTGCACAGTAGTCGGCAGGGCAAATTTGTCATTTTGACAAATTTGACTGTCGACCGGCACAAAAAAGTACCGACCGGCACAACAAAGTGCCGATGCAAACTACAGCCAGCCGATGGCCTCTAGCCACAGCCGGTGGTGTGTGGGGATGCCTCACAAAGCATTCTCTGCCCCTCTAAGGCAAAACACAGGTGTTTGGTGCAAAACCAGACACAAAACGGTCGAGTTCGGAGGTCCTGAGGCAAAGCGCGCGTAGCCGAGAACTCCGGGAACTCCAAACGAACACAAACATGGATAATCACCGAGTGTTCAAGCGGTGACGTCCAAGTCTCGAGGACGGTCAAAAATGGGGTGTCTACAAATACGGGTAACCAGCGCTTTGCATTGCTTTACAGTACACTCGAGCGAGGAAATGCACGCTCGAGCGGGGACCTAAGTCACACGCTCGAGCGGGGGTCGAGCGCCCGTCGAGCGTGAATTTCATGCATTCAGTACTTTTGCCATGTTTTACAGTCTGCTCGAGCGAAGAAAGTGAAGCTTAAGTGGGGATCCTTTGTCTGCATGTCCGCTCGAGCGTAGAAAGACCCTGTTTTCTGAAAATTTTGTAAAGTGTTTAAAAGTGCATCTTTGCATCCTCATTCCATCCTAGGCATTCTTAGGCCTAGTTTAAGGCATCTTAATGAGAATATTGATGTAGAACCACACCGAGACAAATTAGGGATTAAGTTATTATTTCCCAACTGTGTAGCTTAGTGTGTGTTCATTCTGTAACTATAGGGTTGGCATCCGAGGACGCTCTAGCCTAACTATAGCCCAGTGCTCTGTGAGTAACAATGTTGTAAAGATATGTTCGATCATGAATATTTTCTGAATGAACAACTATACTGCTTTCTGAAATGATATTTCTTACTGAATGAATGTTTGTCCTATTTATGAACTGTATTCGTGGCATCCATAGCAATTTACTGTTACTGTACTGTACTGTACTGTACTGCTACTGTTACAGAGATCTCTGTCAGTTTCCATGTTGGAACCACTACTGTTTACTGATATGATAGCTATCAACTGACTATTCGGTCTGTTAAGACCTACTGTACTGTTTGCTATTGGATGTATCACATATGACTATTATAGCTTATGAATGACTGTTATGACATGAAATATGAGCCACAAACTGAATGACTGATGTACTGATAATTGACTGTTTTCAATACTGAAAGGACATTCATTCTTAACCTCTTTACGCATATGTTATTTACTGGGCTTTAGCTCACTGCTCATATATATGTAGGTGTACAGGCACCAGATCGATGCTAGGAGCGTCGGGTTAGCTCTTGTTTTGTCAAGCCAACCGTTGTGCCTCACTACGAGGTTCCAAGTGCTGCCAAGCCAAGGCTGTCTGGGGTGTTTTAGATTTCCTCCTTTTTTGCCTCTGTTCTGTAATGAATGCTAAGACTGTACTGTACTGTTATGGTAGGGATTTGGTCCCTAACCTGAATGTCTATATACGACGTATGTTTTACTGAACTGTTTATGGATGTATATATATGTTATGAAAAGTCTTTTTGCATACAGACTGTCGCAGCTCGTTGGACATCTTTTAATTACTGCTTTGGCTTCCGCCAGCCCTTGTACTTTGTAATACTAGTTTACTAATAAGTAGGCCTTCGGTAATCACGGATTACTGGCCGGTTACTGTGCTAAACCCATAGGGGCGGGTTTGGGTTGTGACAGATGGACTGCTGTGTTCATTTATGCAAAAGAGGGACAGTGAGGGTGATTAAAGGCTTCAATTCAGAAGGTCATTATTTGCTTGGGAGGAAGAGGAGGTGAGGAAGTTGGAGTTGTTGACAAGGGATGTTCCTATGCTGAATGTGGATCTGCAAGATGTTATGAGGTGGACTGCATCCTCTTCTAGTGAGTTTTTAATGCTATTTGTGAGGAAATGGTTGATGTTAAGGTCTGGACCTAGGTTACCTATTCCTAGGATGATTTGGATTAATGCAGCACCACCCAAAGCACAATTTATAAGTTGGTTGGCTTGGAAAGGTAAGATCAAAACAGCTATTGTTCTGCAGAAATTTGGAGTGTTAGGTCATACTGCTATGACTGATTGCCCTTTCTGCTCAGCTGTTGTGGAATATGTGGATCATCTCTTTGTGTATTGTTTTCAGATTTGAAAGGTTTGGGGATGTTTGTTATAGTGGTGGAATCTCTGTTGGGTTTCTCCTGCTACTGTGGATGAAGTGCTAATTTGGTGGTTGGGAACTAAGCACAAAAAATCTGTTAAGAAAATTTGGCTGCTTGTTCCAGTAACAATGGTGTGGTCCACTTGGAGGCTAAGAAATGAGCTTGTGTTTAATGGCAAGCAACCGGATACGAATGAGCTGTGTGAGGTTGTGAAAGTGAGAGTTGGGTTGTGGGTTAAGTCGTCCATGCCTTCTGTCCAGTACTCTGTGCATCCGATTGTGGAAAATCTGAGTCAAGTGAGGTTCTGTATTTGAGATGGCGAGGTGTTGGTGGTTGATCTGCCTAGGTGTAGATTGTGGGTGGTCTGCTTGTGTTGTTGTTTGTTTTGTTCTCTATTTTTGGTTGGTTTCTCACCAGCCTGGGTGGTGCTATCAGATGATTGGGTTTTTTTCTGGGTGCCAACCTAGTTGGGATTTAGAATGTAAACTATGATGATATTTGCACCACCTATCTTTCCCTTTATTGATGTTATGCTCATGTTTTTGTACTGTTTGTTTCATCAATAAATGTTTTCTTTTGATTGATCAAAAATAAATAAATAAATAAATAAATATGCATATATATATTGCATTATTTATTGTAAGATTAAAAATTTGCTAATTTTATCTGATAAAATATCCATAGAATTTAATCTGAATAACAAAAAATTTAATATATTTTTACAGGTTTTCCATTATCTTTTTTTTAGGTCTCCCCAGGGTATCCCCCGCCGACTGCGGAGACTAATCCCTTTGTTGGTTTGTAGGCACCTCGAAGGGTGGGATAGCTGGCCCAGGGATTTAAGGCTGCTCCATGCCCAAGGTGGGAATCGAACCCCCGACACTTGGTTAAGGGAGGAGGAGTCCCTTCCACTCCACCACACCCCCTGGGTTCAGGTTTTCCATTATCATGTGTCTCACCTAACACATAGATCTATATCAACTTATTTTGACAACCCATTAAAATAGTTAAAAAATTAAAAATTTACTACAAAAAAAATCAACTATTTATTCTATATTTTTACACATCTTTTTATAAAAATATTAAAAAATAAATTAAAATAGACAATTTTCAAAACAACCTCAATGCCATGTAAAATGAAGAAGTGCGAATATAGCAGTCGAGTCACGTGAAGTTCACATGGTTGCTCCGCCCACAGACCATGCCTGATAATTTGTCATGGAAAATTTATCTACAAATTTCATATAGGAATGTTGATTCATTTAATTTTAAGAGTTTTTTTTATGAATTAATTAGCCTTTTTATTTAAAAAAAATTATCTTTATTTAATTTGGGTTATTTGAGTTTAAGCGAATGCCTTTTTATGATTTATTTTTTGCATTTTCTGATTTATTTTTGAGATGTGAATGGAAAAGTAAGGTGTGGAAGATTCTTTTTGAAAAGATTAGTGGCTGAAATGTTAGTTGAGCGTGAAATTCTACATTTTTGTTAGTTTGATTTTTTGGTATTATATTAAAGTGCTACGTTTGAAAAAATGAGTTTTTGTGTGTTACATTAATTGGAGTGTTACGTTTAAAAAAAAATACACTAAAGACTTTTTGTGGAATGTTACGTTTGAGAAAGGTATACTAAGAAATTTTTTAGTATATTACATTGGAGTATTATATTTGGGAAAAGTACGTTAAGAATTTTTTTTAAAATATTATGTTGTCACGATTGAAAAAAATATACTAAGAAATATTTTAGTGTGTTACATTTGAGTGTTAAGTTTGAAAATAGTATACTAAGGAGTTTTTTAGTGTATTACATTGGAGTGTTACGTTTGAAAAAAGTACACTAAGAAGTTTTCGTGTGTTACATAAATTGAAGTATTATGTTAGGAAAAAATACATTAAAGAATTTTTTAATGTGTTACATTGAAATGTCACGTTTTTTGAGTGTTACATTAAAGTATTAGATTTGGAAAAAGTACACTAAGAAGTTTTTTTGAAGTGTTACGTTTAATAATTTCAATATTATGAGAAAATCCACATTTTGGCCCTTTATGTAATTCACACTAAAATGAGACCTTTGAGTCCATAAAAAAAAAAAAAAAAAAAAAAAATCAAATAGTTCATAAAATCACTTTTTTGGATTTATTGGTACTTTTTTATTTGTTTTAATTTTCAATTGAACTGAGAAATTTTAAAATGAAAATTTTCTTAATTTCTTAGAAGTGAAATTTATCAAATTTTAACTGAGAAATTTTTAGTTTCCAAAAATTCCAAAATTTGAATAAAGTTTCACCATTTAATTCCAAATTTTCATTTTTTAGATGAAATTTCTCGGTTACTATGATGAGATTTACAATTTTTAGGTAAGAATTTCTCATGTTTATTTACCAATTTTCTTTAAAAGTTTGTATAAAATTTCCATGTTTCTAAAACCGTAGAGAAAATTTCAGCTTATTGAATTTTATGCTAAATAATCAATTGGATGAAATTTCACAGTTTCATCCCAAAATTTATATGATCAAATTTACTACTTTGGGATTAAAATTTCCTTTTTTTTTTTTTGTATAATTTTTTTTTTTAATTTCGTGTGAAATTTGTTATTTGTGGAAATTGAGAAATTTCTCAATTTCATAAACACTTAGAAATTTATCGACTTTTTAATTTTATGCAAAATATAAATTGGAGGAAATTTCATGGTTATGCAAAAATTGAGGTTTCTCAGTTTATGAGATTAAAATTAGAAGTTTTTATTTGAAATTTCTTGTTTTTAGGTATGAAATTTCGCAATTATGTACAAAATTTTCCAAGTTAAGAAAACCAAGAAATTTCTCAATTTCTTGAATTTGTACAAAAAATTATGATTATATTAAATTTCATGATTTTATTCCAATTTTTCAATTTTGACATAAAATTTCTTATTTTTTTTAATGAAATGTATGGTTTTGGGGTTATAGTTTCTCCTTCTTCGATATCAAATCTCTCAGTTTTTTTGAAATTTTCATGATCCATTGAATACTTCTTCCCTTCCTTTATTTATTTATTTATTTATTTTATTTTTTTTAGCAAAAAGGAAAATTTATTGATGAAATGAAAGTGAATACCACATGGGGAACTTGTTGGGAATTGGATTATCGAATGAAGAACATATTTCAATTAAATTGGCACCTATTCTCAAGCACAATCATATGCACACCAAAAAAAAAAAAAAAAAAAAAAGACGAGATTGGCGAGGCCCCAACTAAAAGAGGGAACAACAAGCAATGAGTTACATATTAGGTTTGATGGTCTTCATTCCTTCATTGATTGAGCAACTTTTTCAACCAAATAGCATTTTTAATTTTGATCAGTTTTACTAACTTGGCTCTATATGTTTGATGAAAAAAAAGAAGAAAAAAGGTGATTGAGTACTTCATATACCTCTTTCTTATTTCTTCACCATTTTATTTACAAAAAATATTCATTTTCAAGGTGTTTGAGTGGGGGGATGCTTTGTGAATTTTTTATTTTTATTTTTATTTTTATTGAGATTTTCTGTCAATATGAAATGGTAAAAAAAATATTTATACCGAAATGAGTAAGGCTCAACTACCTTTACATGGGATTCCAGCAGTGACATGAATTTAGACGCTACCAGTACAGATTGAAAAATTATCAATCCGTCAAAGATGATTTGATTTATGAATTACTTCAAAAATCAACACCAACTAATCAACACACACCCTTACCTTCCACAGTTCTGTAATAATCAAATTTTAAACATATTTAAATAATTTTTGTCACATATCAGGTAATAACAAAACCCACACTACACTAGCGCATAGGAAAATAATGAAGATAACAATAATAAATAAATTAATTAATATATAAAAGGGAAACTTATAACAACAACAAAACAACAGAATTTAACTCTGGTAATAAAATAAACCTTTTGAGTAATTGACAACCCTAATATTTTGATTTATTTTCAATCTAAAAATCAGTCTATTTCTGTTAACTAAAAATGGTAAAAAAAAAAAAAAAAAAATTTAGACATTTTATGTACACTAATATTTATTTTAATGACTAAAATATTATTTTTCTATCAATTTTAGTTAACGCAAATAGACAGATGATTTAGATTAAAAATAAATTTAAAATATTAATTAATAAAATTAAAAATTTAGAATCTATTTTATTATAAAAGTCAAATCTTGAGATTTTTTTTTTTTTTTTTCTTTTTTGCATAATTTTTCCAAATTCAAATAAAAGAACCGCGTCGACAAACTTATCAAACACGTATACGCATGTCGACAAATTTATTGGTTTGGTCCAATGCCATGGCCCATTATTCTAATTTTCTTGCCCATTTTCCACGGTAAGAAGTTGTTCTATGACTCCTCATCCCCTTCATTTTGCTTTTGTGTTTGCTTTATATTTTAACTGTTTAGAGCATTTCCAACATTTCATTAAATTTGTATAAATTTGAGTAAAAATTTGATTTAATATGATGTGCTCTAATCGTTTCATTGAATCTAACCAGTCGTCCGACCTATAGTAGATTTTCATCAAATCTTTTCCAATCCAGTCGTCCATCTAGTTATCTACTAACGGTCACCTGTAAAATTTGATGAAAAGTTAAACACTTTGTTGATTTGATGAAAATTTTGATTTTGCCTTTATTTGATATGAGTTTGATGGCACGGTTGGAGCCCAAAAAGTAGGCGTTTTTCATCAAATTCAAATTTGATAAAGTATCTTACTCAAGGGAAAAAATAATAATAACAAACAAAAATTTAGAGATATTAAAAAAATTGAACTAGTTGCACCACAATGGCCCAATTTGGTGAAGTTTTTCTTAAGCAAAAAATTGATAATAAGAAAACAAAAGTTGAAAGCACTCATTTCTTAACTTCTCAATTATCAATTTTTTTTAAGACTTATTTAAGCTATTTTTGCCTAATAAATTATAAACAAAAACTATATCAAATAATCTGATATAAAGTCTCAAATAAAAATAAATTTTAATCACTCCTACAAACTGTGACAAACAACCCCAATTATCACTTGAGTGATATTGTTCTAGCATGTTTAATCACAAAATTGGGCAAAGAGCTTCTGTTTTATATTGAACTGGTGGTTGGTGTGCAATTCATCAAGTAGGTAAAAATAAAATTATACCTTAATAGTTTTACAAAATTTTGAATAGTTTTTCAGATGTAAATATACCTTAATATTGACATCATAGATATTAGTCATATTTTAATAATAAATATATAAATTTCTTAACTATATTTTAAAAATGCTAATAAAAAAAATTTCTTATTTTGATTTTAAAAAATATTCAAATAAATAAATAAGTATAACGGTAACTCATTGATCACAAATCAAAATAATTTTTTAATGGGATGAGCTTCTCTTCTGTCAACTTTGTAGATTAGATTGTACTATTGGGCCCATGAGACTCACCACAGGTTCCGTTTTGATAATCCAAACTGTTCAATGTGTAGAGCTCGTTGAGTACTTCATCCCTATAAAAAATCACGTTGATCAGATAAAAATAGCCCCTTGATTGGAACACATTTTTGTCAATATTTAAAAATAAATTATTGACAAAAATATGTTCTGATCAGGGGACTATCGATATCCGATCAATGTGATTTTTTTTTTAAGGATGAAATACTCAATGAGCTCTATACATTGAACGGTTCGGATTATTGAAACAGGACCCATGGTAGATCCTAAAGGCCCAACAGTACGATCTAATCCATACACTGGAGAAAAGACCATCTCTTTTCTAATAATAGGGCAAAAAATTGTTGCCATAAAAGTTGACCCAAACTCGACTTTTAAGCTAAGCTTAATGTCTAACTCGATTTTAATATCCTCAAACTAGCTCGTGCATAAGGGAAAATATAGGTAGCGTTTGGTAGAGTTTTGTGATGACCAGGTACGTAACCCGTCTTACTTTTCTTTTATGTGTGTTGGGTTCAACACTTTTGAAATCTATTTCTCAAAATTTTCGTCTCTATTAATTTCAAATTCTGAGTTCCACTTGTTTTGGGAGGCTTGAGGTTGAATCCAAGGGTTTTACACTTGAGTTGGAAAATTTTCCAGGCTGAGAGCTGAGCCGCATGTGTGGGAAGGGGGCCGCACGTGCAGAAATCAGGGATTTCTGGGAAGCATACTGCATTATATGCAGGTGCAGCAGTGGAGGTGCGGGGGAAGGGGCTGCACGTGCGAGAAGCACGCTCCGTACGTGCAAGAGTGAGTGCCGCACGTACGGGAATCGCTGAGTCCGAAAACTCTGTTTTTCTTCCTTCTTTTGGGCTATGTATATCACTTTTAAAGCATTTCCTTCTCACTCTAAAAATCATTTTGCTCCTCCTTCTCTCTAAAAAGCTCCACCAAACACCAAAAACCCTTGATTTCTTGCAATCCATTGGGTTTTGATCTATCATCTTTCAAAAGTTTTGGAGAACAAAGCGAGGACTTCACTTTGTGCGATGGAGATCGAATTTCTACATCTTTGATTTTAGGGTTTCATCTCATCTCTTCATCAAAACTTGAGGTAGAGATTTTTTTTAAGTTATATATATATATTTTTGCAAGATCTAGACGATTTTCGAAATCCTCCTTTGATAACTTTGAGATTGATTGTTGACTCAAGAATATGGGTGGTTTTAAAGGTGGGTTTACCCCTTGCCTTCTTTAAATAATCGCATAAGGATTTGAATTACATTGATGGAGGAAAGATGATATTTTAGAGAGCTTCTCTCAAATGTTTGGGTGTGTGTGTTGTTGTGGTGAGAAACAAACCTAGAAATTAGGGATTTTTAAAACAAGTGTTGAGAACACATGGTTGACATTGTTAATGTATTATTCTGTGCATCAAAATGAGTAAGGGATGGGAATAATTCTTATTTATAGTCATAAATGATGAGTTTCATGAAGTACGGGAATCGTTGTTATTGGAAAATTATTGTTCAAATGTTGCTATAATCTTGAAATGACTAAGTTGTTGGAATTGCTTGGGATGTGGAAATGTGGTTAATTGTTGATGGATTTAAATGGAAACACGGTTCTCTTGCGAGATAGTATTGAACGGAGGAATGGAACTTTGATTATTTCGGAATTATTGGCATTGATAATTGTTACATTGCATATCCATTCAATTGCTATTGCATATTTTGAATTGAATTGGGAACTTTTACATTTAGAAAAGAAGGTTTATAAATAAACTTCTCATGGCATTTGTTTTGGGGTAAATACGTTGGTAAGTTCGGATAGGGGGTATAGATGAACTTGTCTAAGTTGGCTTGAGTGTCCGTGGTGAAAGATCGAAAACACGCGCGGAGGAGGTACCATTTCCCTTCTAGTTAGCAACCGGTAAAGTGGGGTATTAGTAGTGCTAGTTATGCCTACTTGCAGATACCAATCTAGGAATTACCTGAGTCGTATTTACCGCCCCTTTGAATAAAATTGTAAATTTTTTAATTGTTGAGATTTCAAGTTATCATTGAGCATGGTGATTTTCAAAAAATGTAAATGTAAACCTTTTTTTTAAGGGCATAGCGTGGCATATGCATTTCATATTTGGAATCTTGCATAAATGTATATACTTTGTTAAGATTTCTCTACTGGGCTTATTGCTCAACCCTATAGGATTTTGGTGTAGGAAATGACGTGGTGATCCTGCCAAGTTAGGGCGTGGACGTAAGTGTTGGGAGCAATGGGCTCTTATTTTTGTTGTGGTATACCTTTGTTAGCAAAGGGCTAGAACTGTTTGGGTTTGAGAGACAATTTTTGTATAACCAGGCTTAAGCCTTGGAATTTGTAAGCCCTTGAGGGCATTTCATTTACGTTAAATTTGATGTTCTACATGCTATAGATTAATGTATTTGATATCATTGAATGTGTAATTCGCATGTGGGACTATTTTGTACAAACTTTTATGATCAATGTTATGATGATTGGGGAAATTGCTATTATTCTTTAATGAATGCCGGTTGATGTACCTAGATTATGTTGAGAAATTTTTGGGGCGTTACAAGTTTTTTTATTCAAAGCTCATATAAAATTAAAAAAATTCCAAAAATATTTTTTATTTACAATATAAAAATAAAAGGTGCCTAAAAAAAAAAAAACCCAAACTCTGTTTTGGTCAACCGGTCGGACGTCGGGGGGATGTCCAGAGGGACTACTGGGTTGGCCAAATTTTCCCGCCTGAAAAGGAGTTTTCAAAAGTAGGTGTAAAATTATAATTTGAAAACTCAAAACAAACACCACACTCAAATGGCTGGGTGGAAATATGTTTGGAACACATAACCAAACATAGCCATAATCATTACCACATATTTAAAAGTATCACATGAACAATAGCACACACAATAAGGACCCGTAAATAACTAGTTTATATCAGAATCTCAAAAAAAATGGGAGGAAGAACTGAAGTAAACAGAGGAGGTTGGCAACCGGTGTTTAAGAGAAGATTTCGAAGTCAGGGATGGAATTCTTGCATTCACACAGTGTTTGTGGATGATCTACCTGAAGAAATGAATCCAAAAGGACTATTCTCACTCTTCTCTAAGTTTGGGGTGGTAAAGGATGTGTTCATTCCAGCCAAAAGAAGAAAGGCAACGAGATCAAGATTCGGATTTGTGAGGTTCGATTGTCCGATAGCCGCGGGAGTAGCAATACAGAAAGCCAATGGTGTGTGGTGCGAAAATAAAGTCTTGAAAGTGAAGAAAGCAGATTTTGCCAAGGAGCAAATGGTACAGAGATCAAAGACACCATTGGAGAAACTCAGCAAAGTAGTGGAGGAACCAAGAAACAGGTACACATATGCTGAGGTGGTAAAAGGTGGAGCGGTGGATAAGGAACCAGTACTGGGTTTTCATGCAATAGAATATGGGAATGACTGGCTATTCAACAGCTTGGTGGTCAAACTGAGACCACAACTCTCCTTTGGAAAATTCAAGGAGGATTTGCAGACAAGAGGCATACAAAATATTGAGGTTAAGGAAGGTGGGGGCAGATTAGCATATGTAACTTTCCAATCAGTTCAAGAAATGAGGAACAGAAATACAGAGATCATCAAATGGGTTGAGTACTGGTGCGAGTCGGCAACGGAGTGGGAGAAAGGAATGCTTGTTGGTGGTGAAAGGTTGACTTGGTTGTATTGTCTTGGTGTTCCACCAAATTTGTGGAACTCTCATAATTTTAAAAAGATAGGTGAGCTATGGGGTGAAGTGGTGGCCATTCATGAAGAAACTCTAAGCTTGGAATCCCTGAAATATGGTAAGGTGCAGGTTATTACACCGCAGTTGGAAACTATTGATAAGTTGGTTACCTTGGAAAGCAAGGGTATTTCATACCCAATAAAAGTTGTGGAGTGTTTTGAACAGAGTAATGGGCATTCCTATGTTGAGGCTGTTATTGGAAGTTCATCATGGTCAGTTGAAGATAGACATGGGAGAGTGGATCAGAGCTCTGTGTCCAAACAGTTGGACAAAGAGGAAGATGATGCTGACAAGGATGCCCGAATTGATGATGTGGCAGCCCATAGTGAGGTGGCTAAGACCAAGTGGGTTGACATGGAAGTAAAGGGGTTAATGCAAGGTGGCCATGGCATCTCACCCACAGTTTCATATGTTGATGAAACGGCTACAGTTTTGGAAAACCAAAAAGTGGCTGAAGGGGGAGGAGGTACCAAGGTAAGCATGCAAAGCAAAGTTCTGCAAAGCCAAGTTGTGGGAAATTGTAGTGTCGTTGGTGAGTTTGAATCATCTGGAGTAATGAAAAGCATAAGTGACAATGGAATTATTAGGCCCAATATTAATCTGGAGGTAGTGCTAAATCAGGCCCATTTTGACGGGTTATATCATGGCTTAGGTAAGGGCCCGGATCAACAGAAAGTGGTGGACTCTGGGCTAATTACTCTAGTGCCTCCTTTTTTCCAAGTGTCTGAAGCCCAGCCTTGTGGCCTTATCGAAGCCCAACTACCAATTCAGAATACAAATATCAAAGGAAAGAATGGCATAATAAATACCACTACAGCGGGTAGAGAACCAGTGGTGGCAGTTAGCACTCATCGGCATCAAGAAGGTAAGGATGGAGGTACGAGAGGACTGGGAAGGAGAAGAGCTATTAGAAATTTTGCTTCATTTTCTGGCAGCTTTCAGAGGGGTGCGTTACTCGGGGCTGCGGTTGCAGCCCTCTCATACTCACAGTCACAGAATAGCCGATCGAGTAAGAGAAGGAAGATGGCCATCGATGAAGCTCACGCTACTCTGCAACTTGGCAAGCGGTTGGGTATGGATTGTGATGGGAAGGAGTCTGAAGTGGTTCAAAAAATTGTTGAGCTAGAATTACAAGATGCAGAGGGGTTTGATAAAATCGCAAAAGGGGGTCAGGTGGGTCTCACCTAATTGGCCCGTGAATTGGGGGCTTTTAGTGGGGATTAAGTCAGTTTCCAATGAAGATTATGTCTTGGAATGTTAGAGGCCTGGGTAGGCTGGAAAAAAGGCGCAGAGTGAAGCAGCTGATTAAAGAAAGAAGAGTAGATGTTTTGCTCCTTCAAGAAACAAAAAGCAGAAATATAGATGTTAATTTTGTTCGCTCTATTTGGCCTGGGGAGAAACTGGAATTTATGGCTGCAGATTCGGATGGGAGTCCTGGGGGGCTGTTGAGTATTTGGAATCCTGAAGTATTCTCCTTGTCTCAGTGTTGCAGTAACAGGAATTTCTTGCTTTTATCAGGTACTCTCTCTGGTTCTTTTGAGTGTGCTTTCTTAAATATCTACGCCCCTAATGATGTAACTCAGAGAGCTAAGCTGTGGGATGCTATCCTCAGTGTTAGATCTGCTTTCCAAATGCCTTGGTGCATGGGTGGTGATTATAATGAGATTAGAGTTCCTAATGAAAGAAGAGGTTGCACTAGTAGATCCAGAGGGATGCAGGATTTTAATAACTTTGTCGATCAATTGGAAATGTTGGACCTACCAATGTTGGGTAGGAATTTTACATGGTCTAATTCTTTGGATGGTGAGAGGTGGAGTAGAATTGATAGGTTCTTGTTGGATCCCGTCTGGGTTGAAAGATTTAGACTTAAGTTATGGGGCTTACCTAGACTGGTGTCTGACCACTGTCCTCTGTTGCTTATGGAAGATGAGAAAAACTGGGGTCCTAGGCCGTTCAGGTTTGTGAATGCTTGGATCTTGCATCCTAGTTTCATGTCAGTTGTGCAAAAGTCATGGTTGGATACGCAGGTGCAAGGGTGGGCCGGGTACAAAGCTAAGGTGAAATTGTGTAGTCTCAAAGCTGAATTGAAAATGTGGAATTCTGAAGTGTTTGGTTCTGTGGAAGAACATCTCAAAAAGGCTGAAGCTGAGCTGCATGAGCTGGATCTATTGGCAGAAATGGGGTCTTTAGATCCTCATAAAGTTGAAAGAAGAAGGGAGGTCAAAAATTTGGTGTGGTCATATAGAAAGAAACTGGACTGGATCTGGCACCAAAAGTCTAGAGTAATGTGGGCTCAAAATGGTGACAAGAACACTAGATTTTTTCATATAATGGCTAGCCAAAAGCAAACTAGGAACTTAGTGGACTCAGTGGTAGTAGAAGGGGTTCGCGTTGAAGATCCAAAGTTGGTAAAACATGAAGTGCTGAGGCATTTTTCTAAGGCATTTTCGGAGGGTTGGCCATCTCGTCCAAAATTGTCTGGTAGCTTTGCTCTGATTAATAGTGCTAAGGTGGTGGAGTCTCTTGATCTTGAGTTCACTATGGAAGAAGTTTGGGAGGCTGTAAAAGACTGTAATGGGAATAAAGCGCCGGGGCCGGATGGTTTCAACATGATGTGCATCCAGAAATGCTGGAAGATTATGAAAAGTGAAAATTTTCAGTTCATGCAGGAGTTTTTCATTAACAATAAACTGGTAACTGGTTTAAATAGCTCTTTTATTACCCTAGTCCCAAAGAAGACTAGTCCCTCGGGTTTGTTAGATTATAGACCAATTAGTTTGGTGGGTGTTCTGTATAAAATCTTGTCTAAGGTTCTATCCAAGAGATTGAAAAAGGTGCTTCCAGATGTGATTGGTGAAGTGCAGACTGCCTTCTTGGGGGGGAGGAATATTTTTGATGGGGTCATGATTGCTAATGAGGTGGTGGACTGGTGGAAGAAGTCTAAAGGGAAGGGTGTTATTCTCAAACTTGACTTCCAAAAAGCTTATGATTCGGTCAACTGGGATTACTTATTTTCTATGATGGCCAATCTCGGGTTTGGAGAGAGGTGGCTGGGTTGGATGAGAACCTGTGTCACCACGGCAAGAATCTCAATCTTAGTCAATGATTCACCAACTGAAGAGTTCAGTCCCCAGAAGGGGCTAAGGCAAGGTGACCCTCTATCTCCCTTTCTGTTCAATATTGCCGCTGAGGGCCTCAATGTTTTGATGGAAAGGGCTAAACACTTGGGCTTAATAAAGGGAGCTAATATTGGATCAGGAAGCTTGGTCCTTTCGCATCTCCAGTTTGCCGATGACACTATTCTCTTTTGCGAAGCAGAGTGGGAGGAGATTGTAAATGTCAAGAGGATCCTTAGATGCTTTGAGATTATGTCAGGCCTTAAGATAAATTTCCACAAAAGTGTGGTGTGCGGAGTAGGGATTAGCGATGAAATTGCACAAGTCTTTGCCTCTAAACTATACTGTTTAAGTAAGAAGCTGCCTCTAATGTACCTAGGCCTACCTCTGGGTGCTAATCTAAGAAGAAAGAAGACTTGGCAGCCTGTGGTGGAAAAGGTAAAAGCTAAATTAGCCTTATGGAAGAGAAGGATGCTGTCTTTTGCTGGTCGGCTAACGTTGATAAAATCTGTTCTTGATAGTCTACCTGGTTACTACATTTCTCTCTTCAAATTACCTAAAGGAGTAGCTAAGGAAATTGATAAGCTGAGGGCAACATTTTTATGGGGTGGTTCAGAAATCCGAAGGAAGATTCATTTGGTAAACTGGAAGAAAGTAACACTAAGCAAAGAGCAAGGAGGGTTAGGCATAAGAAGGGTGAGGGACATTAATGATTTCTTGTTAACTAAGTGGTGGTGGAGATATGGGGTGGAAGATGAATCTTTGTGGAAAAAAGTAATAATGAGTAAGTATGGGGTAGTTGGTGGTAGATGGTTCCCAGTGATGGAAGGGATTGGTGAAGAGTCTAATGTTTGGAGTGATATTCTAAGTGTGCCAAGGAATAATGCTCAGTTATTTGACTTTTTCAAGTCTAATTATAAGCTTGTGATAGGAAATGGGTGTAGGATTGACTTTTGGCATGATAAGTGGCTGTTGAATGTACAATTAAAGGCAAAGTTCCCAAGGTTGTTTAGACTATCTGTGGAAAAAGAGGGGAAGCTGAGCTCTTTCATGCAGAGGAGGGATACCTTAAGAAATTGGAGGTTATTGTTTTCTAGACCTCTTCGTGCTTGGGAGGAAGAGGAGGTTCAAAAGCTGTACGTCTTGACTAGAGATGCCCCCACACTTACTGAGGAGATGCCAGACTCAGTCAGGTGGATTGCGTCTCCTACAGGTAAATTCACTGTGGCGTCAATGAGAAAATGGTCTGAGTTGGTTCAAAGCCCAAAACTGCAGGTTACTAATCTGATATGGAGAGGTGTAGCTCCCCCAAAAGCTCAATTTTTGTGCTGGTTGGCATGGAGGGGGAGGGTTAAAACTATTAGCCTTTTACAGAGGTTTAGGGCCTTAAGTAGTAATGTGGAGAATCTGTGCCTTTTATGCAAGCTGGAAACAGAGTCAGTGGATCATATTCTACTGCACTGCTCGGAGATTTGGAAGGTTTGGTCTTCTTTGATGCAATGGTGGGGGGTATCTTGGGTCATTCCTGCGACAGTGGATGGCGTGCTGTTATGGTGGATGGGAACAAAGTTTAAGAAGTCAGTTATGAGGATTTGGAGGCTTGTTCCAATTGCAATGTTGTGGTCAGTATGGAGGCTAAGAAACGATTGTGTTTTTAAAGGAAGCCAACCTAATATGGATGACCTTGGTGAAAGTGTGAAAGTAAGGGTGGGGCTGTGGGCCAAGTCTGGGCTGCCAGAGCTTCAATATACAGTGCATGATGTTGTGGCAAATCTGAATCAGGTGACATGTTGTCTCTAGGTAGAGGAGTTGATGGGGTGTGTGTGCTTCTGCTCTGCTGCTGGGGTGTGTATGCTGATGGGGCGTGTGTGTTTCTGCTCTAGTCTGCTCATCCTAATCTAAAACAAGGAAGTCTGCTAATCTGAATCAGGGGAGTCAGAGTAGCATTGTGGGGATTATGTGTCTGCTTATCTAGTTAAGTCTGCTAATCTGCTTCAAGGGTGTGTGTGCTGGGGTGTGTGTGCTCTCTTATCTAATTTAGAGGTTTTGCTGGGCTACTGGTCTGCTGGTCTGCTCTGGTATGCTCAAGCTACTCTGAATCAGGGAAGTCTTCTAAACTGTTGTGTGCTGAAGTTGGCATTTGCTATTATGCTGTGTGCAGTCAGGGTTGAATTTGGTATGTTGCTGGCAGATCTGTATGGATCTGGCAGGTCTGTGTGTAGCCAGGTATGATTGAAGGAAGTCTGCTGCTGGGGCTGGTTGAATGAGGTCAGTTTGCTGCTGGATGCAGCAGACTAATTCGGGTTGCTGTGTGTAGCCAGGTTTGATTGTAGGAAGTATGCTGCTGGGGTTGGATGAAGGAAGTCAGTCTGCTGCTGGCTATGAAACACGGGTGCGGGTACGAGTACGGGTACGCCGATACGGCAAAACCCCAAAAAAGTAGGGTACGGGTACGGCTGCGGTACGCCGATATTTTTTTATAATTATGGTTAAAAGATCCAACCTACAAATTGAAGTTAAATATCAAAACTAAAAAGAAAACTATAAAGCTAAAAGACAAATATTAATATATTTGAATTCAACATAACGTAACCAACACCAATTCAGTCCATAATCCAAGCAAAGAAAAAACGACCAACACCAAAAGAAAAACAAGGCCAATTCAGTCCATAACACAAGCAAAGGAAAAAAAACAAAAGAAAGCCCTATATATCTAAACTTGACACTTCAAAGTTCACTTCCATCAACTTCATCATTGAACAAAATAGCTTCCATCTCTGGCTCATCAAGTGAAAGATTTGCAATTTCAAGGAAACCAGAACCCTCCAATGAATCAAATGCATCTCCCCCAACGTCCCATAACTTGGTCTCTCCTTCTGTGTATAGTTGACTCCTCCTTGATAAGAGACGAATATTGGAGTGCACAAAAACCAAATCCTCGCACCGTTGTGGTGTCATTTTATTCCTCCTCATAGAGTGAATGAAAGAGTAGGTGCTCCAATTCCTTTCACAACATGATGAGGAACATGGTTGGCTAAGTAATTTCACTGCCAAGGATTGGAGCATAGGTGCAGAAGAGCCATGTGCCAACCACCAAACCATTGGCTCCATTACTCCTCTATCACATATTGAGTCAGAGTCACTAAAACTTTCCAAACAACCTGAAAACTTCGCATACTCTGTATTAACAACCCTTCTCTCATCTGAATCAGGAAAGTATCTCTTAAAACACTTGATTCTCATCTCAGAAATTTCAACATCTTTGTGAGGAGGAACACGAATGGGATTTTCATGAAGCCACATCCCACTATAATACCTAGATTTCATAATTAGAAAAAAATAATAAGTAAATTATGCAATGAAAATAATTAAAGTATAAACCTTGGATTCATGAGTCAGATGTGAATTATACCTTGGATTCAAGGAATGAGCAAGGCAATGAAGAGGTGTGCTACTTTTTGTCCACCTTTCCACTAATATTTGATGCACTACAGAATAAAAGGATGACTCTTCATTTTCTGACTTCCCTTCTCGCCTATAGATGGATGCCTTCACCCGTTCAATCATTGAATCCCACATCTCATAAACCAAATGTAGACATGGCTTATCAGTGTCACAAAATCTAAGCATCTCATAAATAGGCAATGTGAATGAGAGTATATATTCAATCTTATCCCACCAAACATCATTCAACAACTTTTCCTTTACAACAGCTGCTTTCCCAACATCATCTTCCTTGTAAGAAGCCCATTTGTCACTTATGACCATTGTTTGGAGACCATGATATATAAGTTTAAACCTCTTTAGCATAACAATTGCAGATGCAAAGCGTGTATCTGCAACAGAAAGTAGCTTCAAAGGTACAAACTCATTAAAAATAGCTAATCTCATAGAATGATTCATGATGAAATTTTTCACAAACATTACATCATCAATCACAGTAGTGATCCAATGGCATTCATCATAAGCATATGCAGCAACTCCAACTTCCTTCGCAGCACAAATGTTCTTAAGAGCAAGATTAAGAGTGTGAACTACACAAGGTGTCCAAAAAATCTTCGGATAATTACCTTGAATAATTGATCCAGCTGCACTACAAACTGGAGCATTATCAGTAATTACCTGAATTACATTATTAGGACCCACTTCATCAATCACTTCACTAATTAGTTTGGCAATATGATACTTGTCCTTGGTCTCACCCTCACAATTAACAGCTTTTATAAACATAGCTCCACCATTACATGCTGCCATAAAATTAATGAGAGGCCTCCTTTGCGCATCAGTCCATCCATCAGATACTATACTCAACCCCTTCTCATCCCATGACTTCTTAGTTGGTTCCAATAACCTTTCAATGTTTGCCCTTTCTTTTTGAAGTAAGGTAGTCCTCAACAAATTATATCCAGGAGGGACATACCCAACAATTTGATTCTCAGCAGCATATTGAAAAGCATCCACAAAGTATGGATTCCTAGCCAAATGGAAAGGCAAACCGGCTGAATAGAACATACGGGCAATTAAAGAATGTAAATGCTCTCTAGCACTTTGATTGAATGCCCTATCTAAAGGATTACTCCCAATTGCCTTTCTCTTTCTTGGTGCATAACCTTCCATTCTAAATGTTCCAACATCTTCTACACTGCCGTGGCCAGCACTAATTTGAGAAGATGGAGGTGGTAAAGGAACATTTTTTGGCTTTGCCATTTTTTTCCGGTTTTCAGCTTCTTGATCTACCTTTCAAATTTCAGAAAGAAGGTCACTCTTATTCTTCACAGTTGCACACACTCTAATTCCATGGCCAGTAAGTAACAACAAATGGGCTCTAACTCTAGAATATGACCCTTGATACTCAATGTTACAAAAATTACACTTAAATTTTGTATTACCACTTCCTCCTTCTCCCCTTTTAACTAATTTTGTAACATAGCCCCAAAGAGGAGCAATTTCATCTCCAGATTGATCAATGGAAGGAGCAGAAGCACTTGCAGCAGATGAACCTAAACTGCTTGATGAACTCATTTTCCTATAAGCATAAAAAATAATATTTTTGATTATTAACTAATTTTCATCTCTAATTTTTTATTATTAGCATTTTCATCTCTAATTTTTTATTATTAATAACTAATAATAATATTTATGATTATTACAATTTATGATTATTAGCATTTTCACCTCTAATATTTATTAACATTTTCAGTATTAATAACTAAAGAAGAAACAAGAAAAAAATAATAAATAAAGATGAAGTAATTTTTTATTATTAATAACTAATAATAATATTTATGATTATTACCATTTTCATCTCTAATATTTATTAGCATTTTCAGAATTAATAATTTAAAAAAAAAATATTTTCAGTATTTTTTTTTTTTTTTTTGTGTAAGTAATATTTTCAGATGAAGATAAATAAATAAATAAGAAAAATAAATAAATAAATAAGAAAAATAAATAAATAAATAAATAAGAACAAATAAGAAAAATAAATAAATAAATACAGATGAAGATAGATATACCTGCGAAGTCGAGGGTTGAGGGTAGAATCGAAGTCGATATCTGGGTCCAAGTCCAAGCCGAAGATGAGGGTTGAATCTGTGGCCGAAGACGAAGACGAAGGTGAGTGAGGGTCGAAGTCGAATCTGTGGCCGAAGTCGATCTCTGCTGTTTCGAACGAGGTGAGGGTCGAAGTTGATCTGCTGTTTCGAAGTGCAGACGAGGGTGAGGGTCGATCTCTTTGTCGAAGTCGCAGAAGAGGGAGATGGAGATGGAGATGGTCGAATCGCCTCTCTCTTTTGCTTCGATCAGATTAGGGCAACATCACTTTTGTTGAGATTAGGGCAATATACACAATTTTTCTTCTTTTTTTTTTAAAATTTTTCTTAATATTTGCTCCGGTACCCCTCAATTTTTCAAAAATTTTGGTTTCTGCCCCCGCCGTACCCAAAACGCACCAAAGGCGTACCCATGCCGTACCCGAGCCGTACACATGCCGTACCCAACTGAGGCAGAAGTACCCGACTAGTTTTTCCCGTACCCGGTACGCGTGGAGCCGTACCGGTACGCGTACCCGCACCCGGTAAGTACCCGGTGCGTGTACGGCACTATTTTTGGAGTACCCGTGCTTCATAGGCTGCTGGGGTTGCTTCTCTGATGATGTTTCTCTGCTTGTTTGAATGTGTATCAGGATTCCCAATTGGTTGCATGTGTATCAGGTTCCCAATTGGATGTAGTTTCTTTTCTGTTCTTTTTGTTTCCTTGATTGGTTTCTCACCAATTTAGGGTCTTGTGCTTGTAACTCTTCCCTCTTTGTTGATGTAAGTTTTGTATGTTATACTTTCTTCATCAATAAAGTTTCTTTTGTTGATCAAAAAAAAAAAAAAAAAAAAATTTCTGCTAATTGACAAATCAATTTTCTTGCTTTGGTTTAGGGCTAGAGCTAGAATAAGTTTATGAACCTTACTTTAACTATCCTGAATTTATCCTAAATGGAAATGTGCGGTTGAGATTCAATTTGTTTAATGTAGCATGTATAGAATAAATTTAAACAACAAAATGATAATTTTGAGTAATTTCTAAATAATTAATTCTGAATTTGTAATATTACTGGCTAAATTATGATTTATGGTTGAGCATGACCTTGATAGTTATGTCGTACTTTTATATATAAATTTATAAATTTTTTACCGATGTTGAAACAATTTGATTAATATCCATAAATATGTATATATTTCTTATTTTTATTATAAAAAAAATACTAGTGGATGTGCGTTTAGCATTTAAAAAAAAAATAAAAATAAAAAGAGTTAAAAATAAGTTGATCAAATGGTTCTTAATATTTTAGAAAATTTGAACCCACCTTTGTACTTTAAGGTGAATTTCAATTTATCTTACCCTATCAAATAATTATCAATTAATAAACCAATTTTTACTAATATGAGTAATATTTTTCATTGTATACATATTTTATTCTTTTTTAAAATCTTAAAAAAAAAAAATTAGAAATTTTACTTCTTTTATGTTTTGGGTTATATCGCATTGACTCCCAAAACTCCAACTTATCTTTCCAAGTCCACTATCACCACACTAAATTCCTTCCACAACTAAAATAAAAAATGATGGAGATCCCTTTTTCTCTTAATTCCCACAACCCTCACAGATACATGTCAATGGGTGATAAAAGGGGAAAAAAAAACAAAAAATAAAAAATTGATCAATTCCAATACATTGAGAGTGGTAGGGGTCAAGAAAAAAAGGGGTCTTAACCTTTTTCCAACTAAAATCTACACCATAACAACATTTGCGTATAAAAAAGTATTTCCAAAAAAAACTCATCCTCTGCACATTTTTTTTATTTTTTTATTATTATTTATTTGATAGAAATCATTGTTTAAAATTGTGAATAGAGCTGGTTTTGAATCATCATTTTTTATGGGCAAATTACACAAATAGTCTCTATAGTTTGGGGCTTGTGTCACTTTGGTAGACTTTTCAATTGTGACACATTTGATCCTGAATTTTAAATCTTGTTCCAAATAAGGACAATTGAATATATAATTAGATTTTTCAAGGGTAAAATTGTCAATTTGATAAAATATAAACTAATTTGACAAAAATAAATGTCAAACAAATATTTTTGAATTTTTAAAAATTATTTCTACCTACTAAAAATAAAATTATATAAAATTGATAAATCTTTTAGACATTTATTTATTTTTTTTACTAAATTAATTTTTATTATGTGTTTGGTTGATGATCATGTAAAATTAATTTTAAAAAAATAATCATGTAATTATTATTAATTTTACATAATTTTATCATTGGTGGATAAAAATAATTTTAAAAAAATTTAAAATATTTTTTTGACATTTATTTTTGTCAAATTAGTTTATATTTTATCAAATTGACAATTTTACCCTTGAAAAATCTAATAATATTTTCAATTGTTCTTATTTGGAACAAGATTTAAAATTCAGGGTCAAATGTGTTACAATTGAAAAGTCAGGGACCAAAGTGACACAAGTCCCAAACTATAGGGACTACTAGTGTAATTAACCCTTTTTTTTTTATTTCTAAATTTAAAAGAAAAAATTATTAAAATTTAATTTCTAAATTAAATTTTGGTCATTTCTCTAAAATCGTGCAAAGTTTTATCTAGTTAAATATAAAAGAAAGGTTACTATGTCTTCGTTTGGCATTAGCTTTTTTAGTTTATTTTTTTGTGCTGGGACTTTTTTAGCCTCGTTTGGTTTGACTTTTTTAACTTTTATAAGAGAAAAAGTATAATAATTATGGTTTAGATGTAATATTTTGTCTTATTAATTTATGTAGCTAATTTTGTCTTTTTATACTTTTTTAGTCGAAAATCAAATGCCAAACGAAGCTATGCTGACTTCTGTCATAATCTTTTTTTTTTAAATTATGTATTTTTGTAGTAATAGTAATAAACTATTTCGGTGTAGTTAAGAAGGGGCGTATCCTAAAAAATAAATATATAAAAAAAGGGGAAAAAAAATAGAATGAGAGAAATAGAGTATGAGGTTTTGCAATAAAATAATTTTTTAAAAAATAAAAATAAAAATGGAAGATGCGTGTTGCATTGTGAAATTATTATTCTCATCGCTTCTTTTCAATTTATTTTTCTCTTATTTCCACAACCTATGCTAGTAATTATCGTTGCCCACACTACGATTGCAACAGTTGTTGTAGATGGAAGAAAATAATGTCGTTTTAAACATTCGACATGATTTAAGATGGCAACTCATACATCAAATTTAAAAAATAAAAAATAAAAAAAATAAAAAATAAAATAAAATTTACATAACAAATTCTTAGCAAAAGATTTTTTCAAATTAATTGTTTAAAGTGACAAAATATAACCTTTTTTAGTTAAAGAAAGTAAAATAATACTCTATGATTATTCTAAAAGGTAAAATTGAATTTGTCCTATATTATTGGACAAAAAAAATCTAAAATTTGACGAAGGTTGAGAATTACAATAGGAAGTAACTGTGAGGCATCAAATATTTGGTAGTTTGATTTTGTTCACATAATGTATAAATAATACACACTTTTTAATTGGCGAAACATAAGAGGTCTACACTTTTAGGTCGGTCAATACACCTTTTTAAATAGGGCACTCAAGCCAAAGGACTATTTCGGAAACTCTTAGGCCTATCTTAAATATTTTTGGGCCAAAAAATTATTATTTGTCTAACAGAATATCTATATGTTCAAAACTTGTTTATTTGTCTATCTGTTTAATTGTCATTCATATCTTCATATGTCACTTATTTGTACTCGTGTCATTTATCTGTCTAATTATTTGTTAAAATATCATATATCTGTACACGTGTCACTAATCTATGTACTTATCTGTTCAATGTCACATATTTGTCTACCTCGTTGCCACTTGCTGTTGTCGCCGCTGGCAAATTTTCAGCAACTTTTCTGGCCAATTTTTTTATTTTTTATTTTTTTAGCATCACTTATTTTTCAACACGTGTCCGTATTACCAAAACAGATTAAATCTTTGACTGAGGCCTCATTTAGCAAGTAGCTGTTTTAGCCTAAAAGTCAAAAAATTACTAAAAAAACCAAAAAGCCTATAACCTATACCAAAAAGTCAAATATTCTCTTTTTTCTCTACTTTTTGCACATCTTTTTGTAAAAAGTCAAAAAGCCACCCCAAACATACTAGTTTTTTTTACCTCATATTTTAGTCAAAAAACTAAAAAGTTACTAAAATAGCATGTTCCTAAACGAGGCGTAAATAACATATGGCCTCATAAAAATAGATTTTTTTACCAATGCACCTTTTTAATATGGGACCTACTATTTTAAACTAATAAAAATTCATGCATTGTTTACACACTCAAAAAATATGTGAATAAATTCATTTTCAATATTTACATAATGAAAGAAATGTCACCCAATGAGTATTTAGATTAATAAGGGGCCAGTATTAGTGGCCATTTTCGAGCCAAAAAGGGGCCAGTAACATAATGAGTATTTAGATTAATAAAGTTTTTTTGAGAAAAATTCTATAACAATAATAGTTTCAAGGAAAATGTCTCGTAACTCAAATTTTGTGGTTCAAAAGTGGCTCAAATGGCCAAAACGACGTCGTTTTGGCCATTTTTATGTTGTTCTGTACTCAAAACGATGTCGTTTTGGCCATTTTTATGTTGTTCTGTACTCAAAACGACGTCGTTTTGGCCATTTGAGCCACTTTTGAGCCACAAAATTTGAGGTACGTGGCATTGTCGTAATTTCAATGACAAAGCAGGCCCTTTTTTCGTTGTGGTCGGTTTTGATCTATATGAAACTTTTAATATAAACGTACAAAAGTTACTCCAAATCCTTGCATCCACCACAAAATCAAAAGGAGGGGGTGAGGATACATACAACTTTTTCTTATCGTGAAAAATGGGCAAGAAAATAAGAGCAGTGGGCCATTACATTGTACCAAACCAATAATCTTGATCAAACCGAATAGGATAAATTACACTTTATTTCTTTTAGATTTAGGAAAAATTATTTATAAGTCTTATTATGAGAATTTATTTAATGTGAAATACTGTATAATTTCTTATAGAGTTTGAAATCCTATTTAGATAGAAATGTATTCCACGAGATCATATGAGTTGTAAGTGAATGGTATTAATGTACTATTATACCCATAATTTATTTCCATATTATATGTTATTGTATCATTCAATATTTCACGTTTTTTTAAGTCTTTTAGGAAAGTTGATTCTGGAGGCTATGACCGTACGTGTGGATGTCGTCTTGATTGCCGGATTTCGGTGCATTTTGAAAATATTGTTTATTTGGATGTGAATATGGCAGATGATATGGTCAAGGAGGGGGATTGTGTGTTGTTTGCTTTGTAAGACTAAATTAATTATTTAATCATTATGTTGACCCACATAATATGGCAATATGAATTAGGGATTTGGCAGGATTATAATTCCATAGTTTTTGCTACAATTAATTGGTAAATAAAGAAGAGTGTTTTTTAAGTATCCTACTTTGATAGGAAAGTGGAATCATTGTTGAATAAGGAAACTGGTTCCCTCTCTACCTATACAAGGACATTCAGACTACCCATCAAATTTTTCTAAATTCAATGTATTTTAAAGAGGGCTAAGAGAGAGAAACCTTTTTTCCACTAATATTGATATTAGGTTTACGTTCAATCAATTATGGATCATTCCAAGGTTTCGCATAACTGATCCAGGTATGTTATTTATTTTCTGCATTATGTTATTATTTGTGAAAATCATGATAATTCACGATTTTGGATTATAAAGGTTGTTCTATGCATAATACCATAAAATTATTTACATGTGGTATCAGAGCCTGTGTTCATGAATCATCATTTAAAAAAAAAAAAAAAAATTAGTTAAATTTTGTTAATTGTAAAATTTGGTTCAAAACTCGATAGTATGTTGAATTGGGTATTGCTTGCATGTGTCATGCATATATAAATTATTGCTGGAATTTTCATTATTAAAATTGTATTATAAATTCTTTTGTCGTGATTGATGATCATCTAAGTAATAGACCGGTAGTAGTGTAAGATGATCATAATTAAATTTTATATTTGTCATGACCCGAACCCGCCCCTGTGGGTTAAGGACATAACCGGCCAGTAATCGTGAGATTACCTACGGCCTCAAACCAAACAAAACGTATTTTACTAGAGTTAGGGGGGCCAAACGGAAGCAATTTAAAACTTTGTTCATAGAGTTGTGCTTACATGGCACATCATAACAAACCATACATATGCATATTAATAACTCACAACAAAATATGTACTACATAAGGTTCTGTACATACAGGATCATAAAAGTCTAAGTCAACCCATCACGACTATATACAACAGATGCAAAGTCTTCGCCAACATGACAGAATATAACTACAGAACAAAAGGGCGAAGACAGGTCTCGTGCGTGAGACACAAGGGCTGACTCTCCCAAAACCTTTGTTGTTCCACATAGACTTCACTGGGGCTGGGTTTGGACTTCTCTTGGCTCACCTACAAACATATGAATGAACGTGAGCGAAAGCCCAGTGAATAATATCAATTAAAGAAGCTATACAGACGAGATATCGAACAACATGCTTCGAACGGCCTTAGGCCCAATTCATATTTCTATTTAACATATACACACAATTTAGGTCAAGTGACTGCGGTTCCAAACAAACTGGCCTTTGGCCCATTCGAACTTTTATTTGTGTCAAAATGGCCCTTGGCCCATTCAGATGACAAAATGGCCTTTGGCCCATTCATTCGTTCATGTCGAAACGGCCTGTGGCCCATTCATTTGTGTCAAAACAGCCTTCGGCCCATTCGTTCATGTCAAAACGGCCTCCGGCCCATTCATTTGTGTCAAAACGGCTTCCGGCCCATTCGTTCATGTCAAAACGACCTCCGGCCCATTCATTTATGTCAAAACGGCCTATGGCCTATCCATTCATGTCAAAACGGCCTCTGGTCCATCCATTCATGTCAAAACGGCCTGTGGCCCATTATTCAGATCAGACTGGCCGTTGGCCCACTCATTTGGTATAGCAAACATTGTCCACCAATCGAATCGATGAACTTATAAAACTTACATAGAAGTAAGCAATTTGGACAACAACATATTTCAGATATCTTTGTTAAGATATTACTCAC
Source organism: Camellia granthamiana (assembly GCA_036172215.1). Lineage (NCBI taxonomy): Eukaryota > Viridiplantae > Streptophyta > Magnoliopsida > Ericales > Theaceae > Camellia > Camellia granthamiana. Next base: position 37,624,598 of record CM069907.1, on the reverse strand, counting down.
AGTGATCGATTGGTTGGTTTGCCCTGGAGCTCGACCCTACACATTCCATGAACATAAAAGGGTCACAAACAATTCGATCCATTCTAAATTCATATTTTCCTCTTTAGGCTTCATTCTTATCTCTTTAACTCAATTACAATGCTCAATGTATGCCTAAGAGTACTTGGAAGTGAAAGAGAACAGAAAATGAAACACAGAATGTCTTTTTAAAATTTCAGAAAACAGGGTCCTTGCTCGAGCGTGGACTTCCCCGCTCGAGCGGACCCATGAGGTCTGCAAAAGTACTAAATGCATCAAAATTACGCTCGAGCGTGAAGTCTGGCGCTCGAGCTGAAGGTCTGTCTACATAGCTCCCCGCTCGAGCGGACATCCAAGTCTGCAAAAATACTGGGAGCACGAATTTCACGCTCGAGTGGCGGTTTCCCCGCTCGAGCGGACATCAAAATTCTGGAAAATCCAGAACATGTTCTTGAGCTTCAATTTGATGTTCAAAGGTTCCAAATGCATGATTTTGGCTCAAACTTCACATATACATATTCTAACATGGTATAAACACCAAATTACAATACAATGAAGCTCAATTTCACAATTTAATCACATGCATGTCTCAAATTAACTCAAACTCATTACCAACTCACTAGATTCAAACATGCAAGACTCAAACTCCCATGATTTGCACTTGCATGTGAAATATACACAATATCCACAACTTAATTGGTGAAGAGATGATCAAATACATGGTCATTAATCAAAACTCAACATGGATTACATACTTTATGCTCAAACATGAAAATTTATGGCAATTTCTTACATGCATGTGTTCTAAGACTTCAAATTCAACAAAACCAACTCAGTTTCATCATAATCAATCTAACTCATGCTCTTAACCACTAATCAAACTTGAATTCACAACTTACAACATTAAACTCATGGATTCCCTTACCTAGGAGCTCAATCTTCCAAACTATAGCAAATTCTTGAGTTAAATCTTCAAATTCCCCAAACCTTGAGCCAAGATTACACAATTCTCTCTCTCTCTCTCTCTCTCTCTCTCTCTATAGCCAGCCCTTTCTCTTCTTTGAGTTCAAATCAGCCAAATGAAGCTATAAAGAGAGAATTGAGGGTGTAGTGCCTTAATACAACAAACCCCACTAATTCCAATATAATAATAAAGTAATTGGGTACTAATTCATCAATTTAATCAATTTAATCTGATCCGAATTAATTTCCAATTAAATTTCACCGTAGGCTCTAAAAATTACGCTAATCACAATGGCGTAATCAATTTTTGTTTCGGTGGCCGATAGGGCCTTCAATTTAATTCCCAAGGCAGATAATCAAACAGATATTCCTACGGTGAATAGATAGAAATTCAAAACCACATATTTTCACATAATGGCACACAAAATCATGTTAAACACATAACCATACTCATATTAAGGCCCAATTAACATATTGCGGAATAGGGATATCACAATATTAATATGCTGAGCATGCGTCTTTTCAAAGTCTCAACAGATGCACTCTTATTTTATGTATAAAATTTATTTGTTATATATGCTTATGAATTTTAGGATATGGCATGGTAGCAAAGAATTGTTAACTTGTATTTTACTAATCACGATGGTGACAATTATTCATGTTTTGCCAAGTTTTATATTATCAAATTTTACTGTGAGGCACATTAAAGTGTTTTTAAATTTTAGTATGAGAAAATATATTAAAATTTTATTGTGATATTTATAGTACTAAAGCATATTGCTATTTATGGATCTAACTGTAACCTCTAAAAAAAATTATTTCAGTATGATGTTATTACCACCATTATGTATAAATTTGATTTTTATAAGTGGTTTGATGAGGTACAAAAGTATATATTCTTATGTGACATAGAATATGAATTCTGTTAATATTTATTGTCTTAATATTATTCTTATGATTTAGTAATATGCATTATGATTATGATGATGAATAATTGTGAATAAATTATTATTTATTCAATAATGTCCATGCAAAGTTTTTATTGTGTTTTGAAATTTAAATTATAATACGATTGATAGCTGTCAAAATGACCCAAATGGAATGACACATAAATATCAAATCAAATAATTGAAATTTAATACCATTCCCAAGTATTTATAAAAATATATATAATGACTTTGCAAATCGCAATTCTTTAATTACAAAGATATTAGGTTGGCCCAAAGGTGCACCACTTCTAAATAATTGTTGAATTGGAGTATGATAATTGATGGGTATTCATAGTTAATATTGGAATGAATACCCAAAGGTAACAAACCTACTTAATTATGAATATTTTATTAACTAGTCTTATTGGTAAAAGAGAATCACCATAATTGTTAAATAGTATGCCATTAGATTATCCCAAAGGTAGATCACGGTGATACTATTTGTGATTGTTTAAACATGTGTTTATCTTGACTAATTATCAATTATTAATTACTCTTAGCATTAATGTAGTGAGCATGAATTATTGATTAAAATTTTATTTCGCTATATTTTTATACCTTGTTTGTTTCGATTTTAAATGAAAAAGATTTCTGAAAATGAATAGAACAAATTCAATTTTATCTTGATGTTCTAAATTTTGACTAGTGTTACTATTTGAGAAATTTATTGCTATTATTCAAGCAGTATAAAAGAAAGAAAAGACTTTTCATAAAGTATAAAAAGATCGAACAAATAAAGTTTATGTTTTTATGCGAATGAGTATAGTAAACATTAAGTTTTAACTTTCTCAAATTGATAATGCTAAATAATGTGAAAGCATGTTTCCGAACTATTAATAAGTTTTTTTGCTGGGATACTTATAGTTAAGCTTACCAACATAAAGTTTGATGGTATGCATGAGATGTATGAGTATGTCATCGAATTATCTAACTTGACTGCTCAATTAAAGAATCTAAGAATATTTGTGAATGAGTTTGTTTTCAGTGCAATATTATTTTCAAACCAATTATGTTAAAATCTCAATTGAAATTATTGAGACTTCTTGTTTATTTTTGGACATTGATCATTATTTAGACTTTATTTCAAAATTTTATATTGATTCTAATTTTGAAAATTATTTATTGATTTGTCCAAACTTAATTAACCTTGATGGTTATTTTCAAAATTTAGAACAAAAGTTTAATTTATTAAAAATACCTCTTTTGTTAATTTTGGTATTATTTATGATGGTTTGTATAAATTAAAATTTAATAATTTCTCAAAAATTTAATTTATCTTGTATCATTATAGCTTTGATAAATGAAAACTCCTCAAACTTGTGGCATAAAAAATTGTACTATTTTTTTGAGAAAAAAAGAAGAAGTTATAAAGACTAGTAAAAATGAGATTCTTTTGAATTTTGATTTTATTGTTTTTAGTGGGAGTGTGGGTTGCATTAAAGAAGAGCAATTCAATCACATTAAGTAAAGTGTCACAAGATATACAGGGTTTTTTCATATTATACAAATAGACATTAATGTGCCCTTTTGACACTTCATTTTTGGTAAATAAAATTATTTTATCACTTTTATAGATGAATTTTCACTTTATGATTTTGTTTATTTGTTGCACAACAGATCTGTAGTAAATGGACATATTGATGTGTACATTATTAAGAAAGAAAGGCAATTAAGCAAAAATGTGAAAAACATAAAGATAGTGCAAAGCACAAGTCTATTTGCTAAACTCTATGAAAGGCATAATGCCTCAGCAAAATGATGTAGTTGAGAAACATTATTGTACTGTAATGAATATGACTAAGAGTATGTTAAATAATTTCTAAATACCCATAATATTGTAGATGTATGTCGTTATGATTTATTATTTTCATATAGAATCTAGTTCCTAGTAAGGCAGTTTCAAACACTCACTTTGAACTGTGAACAGGAAGGAAACCGAACTTAAGACACCTGCATGTTTGAGGTTGTCTACAAAATTATATTTATTACTCCACATGAAAAGAAAATTTATTTTAGAATAATCAGTGGTTATTTTGTTGATTATCTTGAAAATTCAAAGGGTATTAGTTTTACTATCTTGGTCATAATACAAGAATTGCAGAAACCGATAATATCAAATTTAATAAGAATGGTGAAATCAGTGGGAGTGATAAATCATGAAATGCGATTATTCAATAAGTTTGGGTACAAGTATCATTATCCATAATTTGAAGGAAATTGTCATTCCTACAGTTGTTAAACAACTTAATGTTTTGGAATAACAAATGAATAACCAATTACTCCATAATATAATTATCACCAATGAAAAGTTGTAGAAGAACCACAAGAAATATTATTAAGAAGATCTCATAAGGTAAAGAGATTTGTCATTTCGAATGATTATGTAGTATATTTATTTATAACAATCTTATTATAATATTTGGATAAGTAAAGACTCAATTTTATTGTCACAAGCCATAGAAAGTATTGATTCTACTAAATAAATTAATGTCAGGAATGATGAGTTGAAATTAATGGACCAGAATAAAATTTGGGATTTCATTGAATTGCCTAAGAATATAAAAATATTTATTGTTATAAGTGCAATATAAAATGATATAATGCTAGATATGTGGCCAAAGATTTTACTCAGAAAATAGATATTGATTATAATAAGATATTCTTTTTTCACTTGTATCTTAAAAGGCTAATTTAGAATCATTATGGCATTAGTAACTCATTATGATATTGAATTGTATTAAATGTATGTGAAAATTAATTTTCTAAAAGAGAGTTTAGATGAAGAATTTTGTGTAGATCAACTCAATAGTTTCTCTATTGAGGAAAATGAAAATGTGACTTGTAAACTTAAGAAATCAATTTATGGACTTAAACAAGCTTTCTAAAAATAGTATTTTAAGTTTTATGATACTATTTTTCCTTTGGATTTAAAGAAAACATTTTTGATTAGTGCACATATCCAAAGATTAGTGGGAGCAAGTTTACGATTTTGTATGTTGATGATATTTTGCTTGTCAATAATGTACGTGATTTACTGCACGAGTTAATAAATTTCTCTTTAAGAATTTTAAAATGAAATATATTAGTAAGACAATCTATGTGATAGAAATTGAAATATTTCTGAATGAATCACATGAATTGTTAAGATTGTCTTATAATGTATATATTAAAAGTTCTATAGAAATTCAGAATGAATGAATATTCACATAAAGTTATTCATGTTCCAAAAGGAAATAAGTCCAGTCTTATGCAAAAATTTTATAAAATCAATTGGAATGGAAACGATTCATTATCTATTTATTGTAAGAAGCTTAATGCTTAAATAAGAAAGTGATAAGATAATCATAAGGAATAAAAGATTACTTGCTCACATTTATGAAGTTTGATAGTCTTGAATTGATTGGCTACTTAGATTTAGACTTTAGATGATATATTGATAGTAAAAAATTCACTTTTGGTTCTTTGTTTCTATTATGTAGAGGAGCAATATTAAGCAAAGTGTAAAACGAACTATCATAAGTATCCTCTATGAAAGTTGAATTTGTGGTGTGCTTTGAGACCACAATTCATAAATTGTTATTGCGAAACTTTATCTCAGGACTTGGGATTGTTGACTTTTGTTATCAAGTCGTTGAGAATTTAGTGTGACAATTTTGCAATTGTTTTATTTTCTTAGAATGACAAGTATTCTAATGATGCTAAACACATAGAATTAAAATACTTTGTCGTTAAAGAAGAATTTTAGAAACAAAATGTGTCAATAAAACACATAAGTACATAACTTTTAAGTACAGATCTATTGATGAAGGGATTACTCTTACAGACAATTAGGAAACTTGCCAATTGGGTCTTGAATGTAATCTATAACAGTTGTTTATGATTGATTGTGTTATTTGACACATTGAGATCTCATTAATTGTGTTTCTAATATATTTCCTGTTATGGAATGAGTACGTACATAGATGAGAATGAATGAATAACAACAGGAATAGTCTTTCATAAAAGACATTATCGTTGGACCTTCTATACTCTTCACTTAAAGGGCAATGTTAAATTAGTTGCTAGTGTTGTAGTACATGAAAGGGACTATATCACACTATTGGTGTAGAACCGTCATGACTCATATTAGTGAATTATTTAATTATAGCATTATGATGAGGACCAAATTAAAGGTAATATTAAATATGGTTTATTGCGCGCCTAATGATAACCTTGTTAAATCTTGACGTAAGTTATCATATGGGCCAAGTGGGAAGAATGTAAGACTAAATTAATTATTTAGTCATTATGTTGACCCACATGATATGGCAATATGAATTAGAGATTTGGCAAGATTATGATTCCATATTTTTTGCTATAATTAATTGGTAAATAAAGAAGAGTGTTTTCCAAGTATCCCACTTTGATGGAAAAGTGGAATTATTGTTGAATAAGGAAATTGGTCCCCTCTCTACCTATAAAAGGACATGCAGACTACCTATCACATTTTTCTGAATTCAATGTATTCTAAAAAGGTTAAGAGAGAGAAACATTTTTTCACTAATATTAATATTAGGTTTACGTTCAATCAATTATAAATCACTCGAAGGTTTCGCATAACTGATTCGGTTATGTTATTTATTTTCTACATTATGTTATTATTTGTGAAAATCATGATAGTTCACGATTTTGGATTATGAAGGTTGTTATATGCATAACACCATAAAATTATTTACATGCTTCTCTCGATTTGGACTCCAATTGGTTGAGTGGAGGAGGTATGATTTTTGTTTTTGGTGAGATTGTTGTTGTGTGGTGTTGTTTGTTCATGTTTCACTTTCATCGTAACTAATAGGATTTTCACAATCTATTACAGCCATCCATTGGTACACTTTCATCGTGTTTCGATTAACATTAGATTTAGGGTACAATGTTAATCCACATCCACCATGTTGTTATATGTCCTTTGTGTGCTGCGTTCGGTTGTATATGTATTTGAATTTGTATTGTGTCGTTGTTGTAATCAGTGTTTATATACATGTCACAGTACATTGTGCAAAATTAATGAGTTTTTTATTTTTTAATCGAATGTCCTCAACATCCCGTCTTATGATGTCGAAGTTACGGTGGATGGGGAATGATGGTGGTTCAATACATAGGACATTTACAATTTCATGTTTGTCCTTTATAGAAAAAAATAGGTGTCAATACTGTGCTCATATTTGACTATAAAACACATGTCGCATGTCTTATTTTTTGATTGGTTGCAAAATGTACTAACACTCTTATTGTTTCATTTATCTTGTTGCCCAGGATATGGACATAATGCTATTGTGCACGTTTAGTTCCTCTATTGTTGCTGTTAAGGGTGTTAATGGATTGACATTCACATAATTGGTAGATGATTTATGTAGGAGGTGGGTGGACGTGACACCATCATTGATTTCCATATCTTACAAATTACCGTGTCATGAAAACCAATTCATGATGAGTACTGATGTGGACGTGGAAAACATGTTTTCCCTTGCAAGATTCTTTGGAATTAACCATATCTACGTTGCGGTTGGCTCACAAAATGAAGTGGAGGATGTGCTTCGAGGTGAGCAATACGGTGGGACTATCTTCGCAAGCCAAATGGATCGTAACATGGAACGAATTTCGGATACAGAAATTGACATAGATTTGTTGTCCAATTATTGCCGCCACACCGAGAAAACGTTGATGACACGGGTTGGTCATATGGCATTACTCGCGTAGTCAATGTTTCAAAGGAGGTGTTGAATTCCATTTGGTTCTATCCAAATATGTTATGCAGTGTAGGTTTGACTTTAAATTTGTGAAGAACGATTCAATGGGGGTCACGACTGTGCGCACGTTGCGAGAGCAAAAAGGGTATACATGGTTGATACATGGAAGAGTTCAAACACGCAATGGATACTTTTACCTGAAGAGGTGGAACAATTTGCATAGTTGTGGTGCTGTTGTTTGCACTAGGAAGCATAGTAGAATCAACTTTGAATTGGTTTTCAATGTTGTTAACAATCAGGTGCGTGATAAGCCGCTTGCACATCCCACTGACGTCATGTATGACCTCAAATAAGAATACGGATTGAATGCAAGTTATCACATAGCTTGGTTAGGTGTGGAGAAAGCAAGAGGAGAAGTGTATGGTGACTACCATGTATCGTTCGACCAACTTAGGTGTTACGCTGATGTAGTTATGCAATACAATCCTAGGAGTTATGTGAACTTGGATTTTGAGCAGTCAACCGGCCGATTTAAACGGCTCTTCATATCATTCAAAGCTTGCATTGACGGATTCAACCATATCCGCCTATTATTGTTCCTTGACGGCAGATTCTTAAAGGGGAGATTTAAAGACAATTTGCTTGCAGCAATGGGGAAGGATGGCAACAAAGGTACTTGTCTGATGATAATTATTGTAGTATTCCATATAATGACACATCATATGGCCGCTAAACACTTTATGATTAGGCCACTACAGTAGTGAGAGATCTCCTATGAAAAACGTGTGTCCATTTCAATGTCATTTTAGTACCAATATCCTTGTTGCTATGAAATGTGAACAATTCTTAGTGTGAATGTAAACATGGTTTAACCCATTACGAATTTAACTTAATACTTGTCACAATTAGGGGTGAGTAGTGGATATACCGATCCGCCCAAACCGACCGAACCAAATCAATCCACTGCATTTGGGATGGATGCGTGATGATGAGCGAACGGTTACGGATTAATTTTTTCCAATCCACCTAGTTTTGGACGGATGGTGGATTTAAGGTTCATTTGGTCGCAACTGAATTGCCAAACTGCAAGCATCCCTAGTAATTTGTAAGACTTTGTGTTTTCAATTTGTTTAGATATTCTGTTTGTGTTTTCAATTGAAAAAGAGATTAAATATTATGTTGAATATATTCTGTTGAAAAAGAGTTGTTAACTTGAATATATGTTTTGAATTGAAAAAAATAATTTTTTTATTTATCTATATTTTTTGGTTTTTAAATCTAACTCTAAAAATAATAAATAAAAAAAGATGATATGTGCTGGTTGGTTTTTAACAATATAGAGGCATACAATCTCTACTACTACTCTGTTCATGGTTTTGGTGGTCTAAATTGTTTTTATATTTTAAGAACCACATATTGTAATACTTTATGTGGATGAGGCATACTGTGATTGTAATATGTGGATGAGGCATGAAGCGATTATAATATTCTAATAACTCACGGGTTTATTTCCATTGGCTTTCGCTATCGTTGACTCCGAAACGACTGCAAGTTGGACTTGGTTTTTACAATTACTCGATAACGTTGTTGACAGTGCTCGAACACTAACCTTCGTGTCCTATTGGAATGCAAGACTTCTCGAATCCTTGCCTATTGTATTCCCATCTGCGTATTATGCGTATTGTTTGCAGTATCTCCAAGAAAATTTGAGGGACAAATTATGGTAGGTCGGCAACCGTGTCCGATTTGGTTTAATGGCCAAGTTGCATGAACGTGCATATGCTCCAACTGAGGCTTCGTTTCAGCACCATTTGGCTAAGCTAAAAGGATTCGGACAATCTGGGATAAATGATTTTTTGGAAGATATGCAACTGCAACACTAGACAAACGCATATTTCAGGCTTGTACGATACTTACATGTATTACTTGCATTTGCATAACAGTACACATTTTACATTGCAAACCCAATTTTCATTTCAAAGTTCCCAATATTTAATAACATTGTTAGATAATGTTTTCCAAATTTTCATTAGAGGCAAACGTTATGGGGAGATGATCTCAAACGTTGCAGAATTATTCAATAAATGGATACGTGATGCATGTAACTACCTAATCACTAGATTGGTTAATACTATCAGAAATCAGATAATGACAATGAGGGTAGAGCGTAAATTGTTGGCTACTAATTGGAATGACTTACTTTGTCCAAAAATGGAAAGTCGTGTAAGGAAGACGTACTCCAGTGGCTGTACGTAGATTGTTAGCCAGGCAAATGAAGACATATACAGGGTCCATTTATTTCCAACTGTGTTGGTAGACATTGGTAGGCATTCATGTTCATGTTTCCAGTGGTAACTGAATGGGTTCTTGAGTGCACATGCGGTGGTTGCAATACAAAATAGCGGAAGAGATTTTAGTACACGGGTCAAACCCTTTTTCACCATCTAGTACCAAGTAGTTTATTCTGGATGCGTTCAACCAATACCAACAGTTGATTAACCATCATTTTCGAAAGATGACTTCATCATATCTCCATAGGCAGTTAGGCGTCCTCCAGGACGACTGAAGAAGAATTAGATACCATCTCGGGGAGAGAAGTTAAGTTAGATCAAGCGTGGGCGATGTGGCCACATGGAGAGCCACAATCGAAAGACATGTAAAGAGTAAATCTAGTCATGGACACTTAGCGACCAAGTTCTATATCACTTTTGAATAACATAATCGTATTATCATACAAGAATGTAGCGGAAAAAATGATGACCAACGTTAATAAGTCAAAACATTGTTGACCCATCATAATTTGACTGGTTTTGTTGGTCACAATACTTTCATTCATGTATTAATGTTACATGTTTATGCTATGATTCATCAAGCCATATTGTTCAATTCATTAATACACGTTTAGTTAGCATGTTGAAATAGGGCTTGTACGTGAGAACCCATAGTTTCTGACGCCATGTCACACTAGTGTGGTTATATCGGTGTGAAGTTGCCATTTTTTGGCATGTGGAACGTCGATCAAACCACCAAATGTTGCTCTTGTATTCATGGCCAAATTTTGTTTAGGCATGACATCATGACTCTGATCACTTAATGACATAGACGATCTTGTAATCGAGCCATCAATCTTAATTTAGAACACTACCTTGAAAGATCAAAGTAACGAAGCACACCTAGCATTCCAAATGTGAATGTTCTGCCAATCTGAATACAAATGAGATATAGTGGGTTTACAACGTGCACAACATGAACTGATCGGCGATCGATGTAACTGATTAAAGTAAATGCGAGAGTACCAATTACGTTCTCGCCCCATAATGCGAATGTTACGACACATATTTGGGACGATGTGGCACGTCAAACATCAAGTGTACACATGTAATGTAACAACCATTTAAAAATTCGAACCAACACCCGTGTTATTGATTTTTTTTAACCAATCATTTGAAACAGCAAAGCAATTAAGCACACAAATGTGACTGTTTTATCAAACTTAATACGGATTTGACATAGTCGTTGCCTCACACCAACTACCAACTAAGCTGGGGTTACAATTTTGGGCATAACGTAATTGGACGACCAAAACAATTAAGCACACCAATCATTCCAATTATGAATGTTTCATTAAAATGAAAATGGGTGTGACATGGTTGTTGCGTCATGCCAACTAATATGGGTTTACAATATTTGGCACAACATGAACTGATTGGCGACTAATGTTTCTGGACAAAGTAAATATGGAAATTCAAATTTGGTAAGGGCGTAACAAAATGGGTACGTAATGTGAATGTCACAACCACCAACTTAGACCACTTGATGTGAATGTCACAACCACCAACTTAGACCACTTGAATATTAGATTAACAACTATAATGTGCATTGAAAAAAATGAAAACTACATATTATAGAATACTATGCAAATGTCAGTTCATCATTCCTCATTTCTATTAACATTCCTAGTGATATTAATGACTGATAAATACCTCCATATCATACCAAACAAGTGCAACAAATATTTATTACCAAACTGTTCTAACATATTCCAAAAAATTATGTACAAATCATAAACCGTACCGACAATGCTACCCAAAACAGCCAAAATCACGATAACAACCAAAGATGTTTAATGTCAATGGTAATGTGCCATTCAAATACTATGTACTCGTGAACTTAAACACACACACACACACACACACACACAAAAGAAAAAAAAAGAAAAAAAAAGAAGCACACTGCACCTATATGGTCACCATTGGAAGATTGTTCCGATTATCAATTGTCATCAACAAATGACCTAGTTGGGTCGTTCACAAATGAATTCACCATCTCGACTTGCACAGACTTGTAGCTCTTCCCTCCCATTGACTTCTCCATGTCAAGGTGACGCATGAGTTGCTTCATAATGAAGCATACTATAATACCACAATCAGCCCTGTCAGGAAAATATGAGACATTACTAAATAGTAAATACATTTAAATGAACCACATGCAATGTATGGCATTGTCAATGAAATTAATTTCAAACAAACATAATTCACACTTACAAGTCTGCTTTTTGTTGCGGACAATCATCAACCACTAAAAGTTCATTCACTAAATCTTTTGTTTTAACTGCCCCAACCCTAAGTGAACCCCGCTTTTTGTTACGTTGTTGTCAAATTTATATTACCAAGTAATTAGTATTGGTGTCAAAAATAAATTACAACGATCATTGAAATTAACTAGTTAATGTTTATAAACCAACAACCATGCTTCCCAGTAGTGTTTGTCTTCCCGCCCATATCTTGGTTTCATTGAGTTGTAATGCATCCAAAATCCCTCCTCACCATAAGTGTCCAATGCTTGTCTAAGTGGGTTGAGAATTGAATATATCTATCTTTCAGGGCATGAGGGGCACGGATCGCCAAGTACCTGTTATGCGTATCTTTGCTCATATCTCTAATCATAGGCTGCACGCATTTGATTTGTGTTAGTTACCATTATCGTAAAATGTTTAACAATAGTTTCAATCAAACACATCTTACCAAACACGAAGTGCTGAAAATATATGAATTCTCCTCATTCGTGGATCCCACCGACATTATTTGCTGCTCATACATCAACATTTTTGTGTATGAATCAATTACCTGTGTGCACAAGTAACACATGTCAAAATTACTTGACTCATAGACATTTATGTTTCTCAATTGCATACGCATGTTCACAAGCTTCAAACATTGTAAAAATAATTAGGGATATCATACTTACATTGCCCCGTATTATCAGTACTTCAATGAGTGCCCATATGTCATTGAAACGCACATAATTTAAACCATTCCGGCCAGTCCAGATCTGCACACTACTAATTCAACAAGACATTGATCAAAACTAAATTCATGTACAAATGGAATTGGTAATAGTAAGTTTGGAAACCTACATATCCCTGCCTTTCTCGTAAGCTTCTTTAAGCTTGTCTTTCTCTTATTTTGACAACAACTTCCAAATCGGCAAACGGTTAGTCAAGTCAAACCAAGAAAATGTTTTCTTTGGCTCTGCAAGGTCGTCAACATCTATAATATCCTCATACATGATCTCATTATCGACACACTCACCCACATCGACCACACCACTCTCGGGTGGTTTCTTTAACCTTCCCAAAACCAAGGGGTAATCGTACTTCTGTAGTTTGTGTTCTTTTTTGTTTTTATTTTTAATGTTTCTCATCAGTAAATTTTGCAACATAATTGTTCTTTTAACAATTTGTCTGATTGGAGGCCTTACATCCACATTGCATGCCACTTGCCCAATTTGATGGGTGGGGGTCATATGGGTCTCTACCCTTCGATGTTTGCCATTACATTCACATCAAACAGAGACGAAGCAGACAATGACATGATGTCAAGTACATTTCGATCACCATGGAACATGGTCGGATGACTTTGCACCATGTCCTGCACACCAGCAATAGCTTGGGTATATTCATGAATTGTATACTCCTCCAACTGCTCCACAAGCTTGGCGTTTTTGGCGTTAAGCTTAACCACTAGCTACTTTAGCCTTTCTATCTCACAATCCTTTTGGTTGTTGCATAGTGTGTATTCATGTGCTAACTTCCTACATTTTCCTTCGTTTGATACCATCATTGTTGGCAGTTGTGTCTTCAAATCAAGTATGACATCATATTTACAATTTGAGTTTTAGCTCAAGAACACTAATTTTATCCAATGCTTTATGATATTCTTCAAACATAGACACACACTGCCCTAAGTGACCATTACAATCAACACCACCCCTATTGACACCCCTTTCATGTTGTACATTTTCTTCTACGCTGTTGAGTCCATGGACACAAATACCATTAGTTGAACCAAAATTGTCGTCATCTAAAATTGGCCCACTACTTGCACCCGTGTTTCCACCAACCCTACTACGGTTTGCTTTAATGTCCTTCACGTCATTCGCCTTTGTGATGGTCTGTTTAATTAAACATGAGACGAATTCTATAACCAAGTCTTTTCGTTCAAAGTCACTCATGTGCAGCTCTCCTACCAAAACCTGCAAAATAAATAAATAAACAAATAAAAATGAATTTATCACAAACAGTAATTGGTATATCTCATGTTTATGCTAACACTAACACACATGCATACCTCAACATCATGCGACTACTCGATGTCCACAGCTCTTATCTTTGTGACCAACTTGTTGATAATCCTTTTCATGAACCTCGAAAATCCATCTTCACGATCAGCGTTGATCAAATTGATGTGCACACAAATCCAAAACTGTAGACCAATGGGTAACAAAAGTTAAGTTGTGTTTTTTCAAAACGAATACAAGTACGAAAGGTACAAAATAATTCATAATTAACTAAACGGGAAAAAGATTAATAAAGAACACCTACAAGCAGAGCAGTAACACATCTAGTTACTTTCTCAGGCTTAGAGTAGAATCCTTTAATTGACTCCATCAGCGTTGCACATATTGCTCTTGCCCAATCATATGCTTTCATGTTATCAAGATCCTCAACAACTTGAATAAATCCCCATCCCACTATCTCGCCCGATGTGGAAAAGAACAACTTCCCACATAAGTACAAACATAGTAACTTTGCGACATCTTAGTGGTCTTGACTAGTGTTCCCCAACAATGCATCCATTAACAGTTCCATAATTGTCTTCGAGTTAATGCGCACTATGCTGGGAAACCTCTGTTGGATGAAGTTGGTGCGAAGTCTTGGGCCATATGACACATCTAAACTCTACTTGCCACCTTGGATTCTAAATATTAGCTGTATATCGATGCTTGTCAACTCAATGTGTTGGACTTAAAATCTTTTATTGTGATCCAATTAGAATATTAAAGTATGGTATGGATCTATGAATGGGTCTAACTTGAATACATGTACCTGTCACATTCTCTTCCATTATATGTTAATGTTCATATTTAACATTCTCATTCATATTGTCACATTCTCCTATTAATTTCCGTATTTACATTAGTATTTCTATTGCTATTGTCCGCTTGTTTTTGTATGAAATGTGAAATGTGTGTGGCATGTTTCGCAAGTGGTACATGTAAGGAAACACCACCAAAGGGTCCAACAAGAAAGAAAATAATCGTGAAAGGACTACATCGGGTAAAAGACGACTGTGTCTATCTCCTTTAAGAGGAAGGAATGTGAACATGGAGGGGCAAAGTAGTTATGGAAAGAGAAAGAAGCTCAAATATGAACTCCCAAAACCAGTGACCAAACCAGCTAGATTTTTCTATTGGTCAAACATTGTAAGCATCGTGGCAGCAGCCAATTTGAAAGATGAGCATCTGCAGCATCTTAAGAAGACACCGTTCTGGCTTCTATTCGATGCTATGCGAAAAACAGAACTCAATCAACAAGATTTAAAAAAATGCGATAAGATTGTATTGAGGATCATACAAACATTTGATCCGGAGAAGACCACTTTGGTTATGATCAGTGTTGATCAAGTTGGTGTGCTCACAAATCCAAAACTATAGACCAATGGGTGACAAAAGTTAAGTTGTGTTTTGTCAAAATAAATACAAGTATGAACAATACAAACAACAAATTCATAATTAACTAAACCGGAAAAAAAATAATAATAAAGAACACTTACACGTAGAGCAGTAACACATCCAATTACTTTCTCAAGCTTAGAGTAGAATCCCTTAATTGACTCCATCAACGTTGCGCATATTTCTCCTGCCCAATCATATGCTTTCATGTTGTCAAGATCCTCAACAACCCGGACAAACCCCCATTACATTGTCTCGCCTGATGTGGAAAAGAACAACTTCCCACATAAGTACAAACACATCAACTTTGCGACATCCTAGTGGTCTTGATGAATGTTCCCCAACAATGCATCCATTAACAGTTTCTTAATGGTCTTTGAGTTAATGCACGCCATGTTGGAACACCTCTGTTGAATGAAGTCAGTGGGAAGTCTTGGCCATGTGACACATCTAAACTCTGTTTGCCACCCAGGATTCTAAATATTAGCTATATATCGATGCTATCAACTCAATGTGTTTTCCACCAATCATGAAAGCGGTCTTCTTTGGATCAAATGTTTGTATGATCCTTAGTACAATCTCATTGCATTTTTTGAAATCTTATTGATTGAGTTTCGTTGTTTGCATAACATTGAATAGAAGCCAGAACGGTGTCTTTTTAAAATTCTGCAAATGCTCATCTTTCAAATTGGTTGCTACCACGACCTTCACAATGCATGTGATGTTTGACCGATAGCAAAATCTAGCTAGTTTGGTCACTGGTTTTGGGGGTTCATAGTTGAGCTTCTTTCCCTTTCCACAACTGCTTTGCCCCTCAGTGTTCACATTTCTTGCTCTTCAAGGAGATAGACTTGTCTTTTACCTGATGTAGTCCTTTCACGGTTATTTTCTTTCTTGTTGCACCCCTTTGGTGGTGTTTCCTTACTTGTATCACATGCGAAACATGCCATACACGTTTCACGTTTCATATACAAACAAGTGGACAATAACAATAGAAATACTAATGTGAATATAGAAATTAATAGGAGAATGTGACAATATGAATGAGAATGTTAAATGTGAACGTTAACATATAATGGAAAAGAATGTGATAGGTACATGTATTCAAGTCAGACCCATTCACAGACACATACCATACATTAACATTCTCATTGGATTACAATAAAAGATTTTAAGTCCGACACATTTAATAAGTATGCCTAAAAAGTTATTTCTGCTTCATTCAATAAACGTCAATATTAATATCAACATTTTGACGTGTCATTACATTTCAATTCTGTTAGATTAGCATCTATTTTTGAGCTATACAATTGAATGAACATCATTTTTTAGTAGTAATGTGTTTATAAATAATGGAAACCTACTCCAAAGGAGACAATATCTTTATGATTCAAAGCACCACAATACCATTCATTTCAAGAAAAAATTTAGATGAACATGTATATGTGGGTGTTAATGTTTTCACGCCAAAAAACAGAAGGGCTAAATATCAAATTTTACAAACCAATATGCAAATTGACATATACTAGACAATGTCAAACATGATACAACACAACATATATGATAACGTGACACATGCGGATTTATTGAATAATGTGATAATATAAACGAGAATGTGAAGTGAGAAGAATGACGTTTAACACACTCCGAATACGAATGTGACAATATAAAATGGAAATGTGACACTTTACAAATGTGACAATATGAAAGACAATGTGACATATGCCAATTATAACACGAAACAAATCTACCCAACACAGACCACAACTCGAAGTCGTATTATTCGTCACGCATAATATAACTGATGTTACAATGGAAATTACATGACCACATATTTCACAAAACAAACACGTAACAATGTACCCACATTCCCACACACGTTTACGAATATGACACTAAAATACTTAACATAAACGAGAACAATGTGACACGTGCCGATTTATTGAATAATGTGACAATACAAATGAGAATATGATGCGTGAAGATTGATGTACAACACGCTACGAACACGAATGTGACCACATAAAATGGGGACATGACACTTTACGACTATGACAACATGAAAGACAATGTAAAATATCATAATTGAAACACAAAACAAATCTACCCAACACAAACCATAACCCGAAGTTGTACTAATTGTATTATTTGACTCACTGTGACAATTAACAAACAGTTTCATAAATTCATATTCACATTTAGAAATCTTAAACTAAATAAAACAAAGAAGTGGCACTAGTTACATTTGACAACTTACTTTTGTTACTAAGCGCAAACAACCAAATGACATTGTAGCACAATGCGGACCCTAAAAAAATTAGACATTCAACCACCATCGTTTGCGTGGGTAAGAAATAGCCATGTCTGACAACCATCTTACAGACCCCCATTTGAACCTAAACATCACAACATAAATCCCATATTTGAGAACACATCAACAAATCACATACAAAATCGACAACCCACCTAAAGCCCCATTCAAAAACACTAACAAATAACTTACATAACACACTAAATCGATAACCCCCACATATATATTTATGACTTCAAACCAAAAACTATCTAACACTCAAATAGTCATAAAACACACAAAATATACAACTCACGTTACAGCTTTTGACTAATGCAAATAAAAAATGCCAATAATCTCATATTCACATAAACCCTAATTATGGGTTGCTTACCAAAATAAAACGAATCAACATTGCAAAATAGGGGAAAAGTCACACTTATGTTTTGGGGCCATCAGTTGTCGGTTCACCGGAGACGTAATCCAGAGCCCACCGTTTCGTTGCACCTCGCCGTCAGAATGCACTGGCGTTTTCTCTTACTTGTGGCCTTGCAAAATTTGTGTAATGAAGCTTGCCTTTTCATTAGCCTAATGAGACATAACATATCTCATATATTTTGTTTCTTAAAAAATAGCCTAATCAAAGGTGTAATCACCAAACAGAACGTGAATTCTAAAATTCAAATTCACATCCATATAGATATGATCATAATCTATGGTAAAATTCAATTTCTCATATATGGTATTGTCATTATTTATTATATTTAATAATATTGAAGGTAAATGTGTCAACAAGCTTCCTACAGGGCTTATGGGAACATAAGTTTTTTTCCAGGACCATATGTAGCATAAATCTCCCCAATAGGAGTTATAAATAATTTTCCCTTATTATTATTATTATTATTATTTTTATTAGCAAAAAAGGAACATTTATTGATGAAAAAACCATACAAGAAATGAGATTACATCAAATAAAGGAGGGGAAGGGCAGCATGCATCATAATAAACTAACCCAATCCCAACTAGGTTGGCACCGAGAAGAGAGCCCAATCATCTGCAAGCTCAACCCAGGAGTTTGGTGAGGAACCAACCCAACAAGAAAATAAACAAACAAGAGAAACAAGAAAGACAAAGACAAAGCAGAGCATTCCAACAGCCCAACAGCAGTCCAACAGCAGAACAGATCATCAACCATAGCATAGCACATCATCTCAAAATAACAGCCCACTGTTAAGCCTAGCATATCAGACCATCAAACCCAGCACAACAGATTACCAACAAAGCAAAGCATGCCACCATCAAAAGCAGAACAGTCCAAAAGCAGAACAGATCATCAACCATAGCATACCACATCATCCCAAAATAACAACCCACTATTGGAGATCCACTTGTATCAGCAGCAATAGTCATGACAGTTGCTAGCAAACTTGGTAAGCAATGCTAAGAAAACAACAGCCTTTATTACAAGCATCATGTTGCAGCAGAGCAACATCAACAGCAGCAGCATCACCCATGTACTACATATCAGCTGGAACAAAATCTGACCTAGTGTAGCTTGAAAATGATTTCAGTCATTGAGTAGGCCAAATCTGAACATGATGCTTTAATCCACAATGCAATTCTCGCTAACACCAGATCACAAAGATCATCTAAGTTAGGTTGGGCATTATTGAAAATACAATCATTCCTTAATTTCCATATAGACCAGAACACCGCAAAGGGGATGATTCTCCAAATCTTCTTCTCTAACTTTTTCAGCTTAACAACTGCCCACCAAAGTAACAGGGCATCCACTGATCCTGGAATAGTCCATTGAAGACCCCACCAACTCAAAATCTTGCACCAAAGTAACTAGATAAAAGAACAATGCAAAAGCACATGGTTATCCGTTTCCTCTTCCACATTGCAGAACAAACAATGTAAATTACTAAGGTTATCCAAAATACCAATCCTTTGAAGATAATTAGATGTCTTGATCCTTCTCTTTTATGCAAGCCAGCCAAATAATTGAACTTTAGGGGGGGGGGGCACATTCTTCCAAATAAGGTCTGTCACCCCGTATATAGGATCAAATGAGGATTCACAAAATTGATAAGTGGATGAGACAGAAAACACTCCTGAAGAATTCACATTCCATATCAATTTATCAGGCACATTAGCCCTTAACTCAGGGGTAGTAAGCAGCAGCCCTTTCAATCTACCTACCTTCTCCATTTCCCATTCCAACAAGCTCCTTCTAAAAGATGAATTCCAGTCTTCATACTAAACTTTAGATCTCAGCATAGATACCGATTCAAATTTATGTTTGGCCAGAAGAAAAAGTATAGGAAACTCATCCTAGAAGCAAACATTACTTGCCCATTTGTCTAGCCAGAACCTTGTCCTCAAACCATCACCAAGGACAAGTTTAGAATTGGACTGAAAAAGGCCAGCACTTCAGGCTTGGATAATATAACACCCACAATATCTTCCCATATTTTAGACACCTGCCCCTCTCACAAGCTCAGGTGACCAAATATCAGTAGACCCATAATACTTTTTGCAAATCACCTCTTTCCAAAGGGGGTTGCCCTCTGCCCCAAACCTTTACCACCACTTTAACAATAAACATAAATTCATCAAATTAACTCTTTTAACTCCCAATCCACCTTGCCTTGTACTCAGAGTAACATCTCCCCAATTGACCAAATGAACTTTCCTTCTAAGGTCAGAACCACCCCAAAGAAAAGTTGATTGAATTTTATTGATCTCCTTTGCCACCCCTGCTGGCATCTTAAACAAAGAGAGGTAATAGACATGTAAGTTGGAAAAAAAAACTCTTATAAGAGTTAGCCTACCTGCAAAAGAAAGGTACCTTCTTTTCCAAGAGGCCAATTTTATTTTAAACTTCTCAAGCACAGGCTGCTAGGTCTTTTTTCTACCAGGACTAGCTCCCAAGGGCATTCCCAAATATTTCAGGGGTAATTTTTGATGAAGACAATGTAATTTGGAGGCAAAATCTTGACATACAGCTGTAGGTATACCCACCCCGCATACCACACTCTTATGATAATTAAATTTCAGGCCCGACATAATTTCAAAGCATCTTAATATTCTTTTGATATTTAAAACCGCACCCCATTCAGCTTCACAGAACAGAATGGTGTCATCAGCAAATTGCAAGTGAGTGATCTTAAGATCACTAGATCCCACTGATGCACCCCTATTCAAACCCAGCTGTTTCGCTCTCTCCAACAATATATTAAGGCCTTCTGCCACAATGTTAAATAATAAAAGTGATAATGGATCGCCTTGTCTGAGCCCTCTTTGTGGTTTGAACTCAGAAGTTGGGGAACCATTTACCAAAATAGAGATCCTTGCTAAGGTCACACATTCTTTAATCCACCGCACCCACTCAGAACCAAACCCAAAATTAGACAGCATTGTGAATAGAAATCCCCAATTTACTAAATCATATGCTTTTTCAAAATCAAGCTTCAACAGTAACCCCTTTTTTCTGTCCTTCTTCCACCCATCCACAATCTCATTTGCAATCAAGATCCCGTCCAGAATATTTCTGCCTTCTATGAAAGCAGACTGTGAATCATTGATTATCCTAGGCATGACTTTCTTCAATATGTTGGAAAGCACCGTTGTAAGGAACTAATACAAAGAACCAACTAGGTTGATGGGTTTGTAATTTGTAAGACCAGAAGGGTTACAAATCTTTGGAACCATAGCTATAAAAGAACTGTCTATACCTTTACCCAACTTAGCATTTTGATGGAATTCATTCATAAATTGGATCATATCAGCCTTAATGATACTCCAGCATTTCTGGAACATAGTGAGATTAAATCTGTCTGGACCAGGAGCCTTATTACCCTCACAATTTCTAACTGCTGCCAAAATTTTAGTTTTAGAAAAATCTAATTCCAGAAAATCTGAAATTTGGTCCTCCCCAATGGTCTTAAAAGGGCCTAACAGCCCAGGCCTGATACGCCAAGGATTAGAGAATAGATTGACAAAATGATTTTTCACTTCAGCTCTAACATCTTGCGGATTCTCCACAACAGAACAATTAACCAAATAGAGCATAAGGCATTCTGGTTCTATCTACTATGGGCCATAATGTGAAAAAACTTCGTGTTTTTATCCCCCCTTATTTGCCCAATTTAGCCTTGATTTCTGCAGCCACACCCACTCCACCATTTTGCTCAGTTTCCATGCTTCACCTTTAGCTTCCCTTCTTCTAGCAGCCTGTGATGATGGTAGTGCCCTTTCTTTAGCTAGTAAATCAAGAGCATGAAGTTCCTCCTCAACTTGTTTTAGTTTGAACTCAACATTACCAAACACATCATTATTCCACTGCTTTAATGTGGCTTTCAAAGCTTGCATCTTTTTTAAACATTTGAACCCAGCCCAACCATTTAACATTGATTCAGACCAGCATTTTTCCACCACCTTCATGAAACTTGGGCGAAGGATCCATGCATTGAGAAATTTGAAAGGTCTAGGGCCCCAGTCTCTCTCATCCTCCATCAGTAGGATAGGGCAATGATCTGACCATCCTCTAGGAAGACCCCACACTTTGAAATTAAAGTTACACAACCACTATGGGTTTACAAGGAATCTATCTAACCTACTCCACCTCTCCCCTTCCTGTGAACTACCCCAGGTGAATTTCCTTCAAAACATTGGTAATTCAGCTACCTCCAATTGGTCAATCATTTCATTGAGCTCCCTTATCCCCCTATCCCTTTTAGAGCAACCCTTTCTTTCTGAAATAATCCTAATCTCATTAAAATCTCTTATATTTAGTCTTTTTTTTTTACCTTTAATTTTTTTTAAACGTATTTCAAAAGTTAATTTATGTTCAAAATTATACAGAAATTGGTACATTAATATTTTATTATATATAACTCAAATTTCTGACACAAACCAAACTGTAATATAATAGTTTATTTTTATGTCATGTAAAAGTTAATGTGATATTTTCTGTTTAATTTTAAACATAAATTTGCTTTACGTGTAAATTAAGAAAAAATTGAAACATAAAATACCAAAGTAAAAAAAATGCAAGGACGAAAGTTAAAAAAAAAAAAAAAAAAAGACTAAACATAAAAAGGACAAAATCTAAATTACTCTTTTATTTATTTATTATTTTCCCATGCACTACTGTAGTGTACACGACATGTGACAAAACCATTTAAATATATTAAAAATTAATTATTACAAAATTGTCTAATGTAAAGAGCATGTATAGACTGATTGGTGTTTATTTTTGAAAAAAAAAAAAAAAAAAAAAATTCATAAATTGAATCATCTTTGGGGAATTGATAATTTTTAAATTTGTGTTGTTAGCACTATATTATTACTAGTAGTAATAGTATCAATCAATCATCTTCTTGACACATTACTAGGTCTAGAAAGTAGGTTTAACTGAGTTTGACTTTTGAATCTAAATAACAATATCCTTAAAAAAAAATTCAATCACTACAATTATAAGGGTGTTCCAGACATATCAATATGAATTGATAATTTTTTATCAATTCTTATATCCTAAAAGTATACAAAACTTAGATAATTGTAGATGTATTATTCCTATAAATATAATAATGTTTAAAGAGTCCGAAATTTGGAGAAGGCTGAAAAATACAATAGGAAGCAATTGCGAGGACCAAAATTTGCAAGTCCTATTTTGTTCATATTTATTTATTTTTTTGGTGTGAATAATACATTTTTTTTTAATTGGTGAAAAATAGAAAGATTTATATTTTGGGTAAAACACTAATAAATTCTAAATAGTGATCTTATAATCTGTTTAGTCCTTCTTTTTTTTCTTATGAACTCAAATGTCTGATTCCAGTGTGAATTACATAAAATGTCAGGTATAAACATGCGTGTATTATATGTTGAGGGACAAATGTGAGTTTTTTTATAATGTTGAAATTGCTAAACGTAACATACTAAAAAATTCCTTAGTATACTTTTCTCAAATGTAACAATATAACATTTTAAAAAACAATTCCTTAGTATATTTTTCCCAAACGTAACACTCCAACCAATCTAACACACTAAAAAACTCATTGGTATACTTTTTTCAAACGTAACAACATAACATTCGAAAAAAATTCTTTAGTAGATTTTTTCCAAACGTAACACTCCAATCAATGTAACACAAAAAAACTCCGTAGTATACTTTTTTTAAACGTAATACTTCAATATAATACACTAAAATATAATATTACAAAAAGGCTCCTTAATATATTTTTTCTAAACGTAACACCCAATCAATGTAATGCATAAAAACTTATTAGTGTACTTTTCCAAACGTAACACTTTAATGTAACACTAGAAAATCACATTAACAGAAAAGTAGATTTCCACGCTCGACAACCAACACTTCAGCCACCAGTTTCCTCAAAAAGAATCTTGCACAGCTTACCTTTCTATACCCATCCAAAAAAGCGAATCAGAAAATTAGGAAAATAAATCACAAAAGAACATTCACTTAAACTCAAATGACACTAAATCAAATAAATATAAATTTTTGAAAGAAGAGGAACTAATTGGTTCATAAGAAAATTTTAGGAATAAATGGATCAACATTCTTTCATAAGAGAAACAATTTATAGGCTATTAGGATCTTACAAATTACACCAAAGTTAATGATCCATTAAACCAGAGAAAAAGCAGAGTCTCAAAGCCTCCAAATACTAACTCACCACCAAGCCCGTGACCTTCCAATAATTCTCATTCATGGACAAGACAAAAGGTCACAAAATAAAATAAATAAATAACCAAAAATATTAATGGTCCAACAAAATTTTTCTCTCCTACAAATTATTTTACAAAAACTAAAAAGTTCGATTGTTTGGAAATTGAGAAATTTCTCTGTTTCACCAAATAGAGAATTTCTCACTTTCTAATTATTCATGTAACAATTAGTTTAAAATTAAATCAAATGAAAGAAATTCATCTAAGCGACTTTTGAAATTAAAAATAAATGAAATAGGTCTTTCAATAGAACAGTTCAAGGTTGGCGTAAGTAAAACTTCTTGATGAGTGTATAGATATACATATATAAATATATGTACATCGATTCACAATGGAATGGTTGGTTTATAAATATATAAAATGTGTAATGAAAGTCATGATATTATCAAATTTTAAAAAATAATAAAAATAAAAAATGTACTAATCTTGTTTGACAGATCATGATAAATAGGTTTTAAACTTATAAATTTTACAAATGTGTAAAATAAAAATTATTTAGTCTGGTTAGTTTGGTTTCAAAATTTATTCTTAATTTCTTTTAATAATATAAATCAGTTTGATAAAAATAAATATTAAAAATATTTTTATCCTAAAAAGAGAAAATTATATGAAGGTGAGTGTTTTTATTTTATATTTCATTTTTTTCCCACCAAACTAGCTTTTAATTTATACAATTTTTTCATAAATAAATTTGAAAAACGAAACTAAACTGTGCAATTACATTTTAAAATCTAAAACATAAAAAAATAGAAAATTACCATGTACTGCTTTAAACTGATAGTGTAGTAGAAAGTTTTCAGAATAAAAAATGTTACTAAACACCTATCTGAGTGATAAAAAATGATTTTTTAAAGAGTAATACTACGAATCTCTAGAAATTATCCGAAATCTTCATTTTGTGATTTACATTTATTGTATATATAGATCTCACACTATATAAATTATTTTTCACTACACAATCACCCATCCAAAATCTACCATATTTGTTTTTCAAAATGTTTATCAACAGCTAATTACTCAGAAATCCTTATGTCACGAAGTTTTGTTGGTAAAGACACCCACTACTCCTATCTCATAGGCTCAAGATTATTGGAAAACTTAAATATAAAAATGATACATTATCTGATTAAATCTTTAAAAAATTGTGGCCTTTAACACTAAATTTTTATTTTTATTTTTTTGGCAAAATTTATTTTATCTACCTGTGATATGATTTGATAGCACTTTATCCACTATCTTTTAAAAATAGTCACATGTCCTCATGTGGTTTGGACTAAAATGTAACCATTAACACTGTTAACTATAGATGTGAAATGACTATAATACCCTCAAACCCTATATTATTATTATTTTCTCTCTCTTATCTCTCATACACATAATTTATAATGTCTACTATTAATTAAATTAAATCACAATTAATTATAAATTCTTAATTATTTATTGTAATTCTTAAATTTTTATTCTATTTTTAATTTAATTATATTTTAGATCACAATAAATCCTAAATATTCAACTATTTGATGTAATTAATAACTTTTTAATCTAATTTTAATATAATTATATTTTAGATCACAATTAATCCTAAATTCTTAATTATTTATTATAATTTCTAGCATGTTAATTTAACTTTAATTTAATTACATTTTAGATCAATTCTTAATTATTGTTTATTTTATATTTTATTTAATTATATTTTAAATCACTTCTTAATTATATTTTAATTTATTTTATTTTAATTAACATATTAATCTAATTTTAAGTTTGGAGAAAATGGGAGTAAAATTGTCCTTCTCTTGTATTAATTTCATTCTAACTTTTTAGAAAACAAAATCTACTCTCAAAATTGGTGTGTGTAATACACTTTCGTTTAGTTCAGATAGAAAAACTAATAGTATCACTTTAGTCCAAAATCACATAGAGACTTTTTAGCTATATTTAAACAATAAGAATGTAAAATATTCCGACTCCAAACTACAAGGGGTTAAAATACATTTAATCCTTAACTTAATAGTTAAGTCATCTCAGGTCTCATACTCTCACCTAAATTATTGTCCTTCAAAATTTTTCGACCACATTTTTTCATTACAAACCTTCTTTCCAAAGTTTCCAAGAAATTTCCAGCTACTTTTTAGCTGGAAAGTTTAACTTCATAGCGACCACTCCTTCCTCACCATGCTTCTTTGCGGGGGTAATGGTGACAGACCTTTTTGTCCAGGAAATGTCAATCTTAAAGACTTGAAAGTTCACACCTATGAATCAACAAAAAAAAAAAAAAAAAGAAAAAAAGACAAGAAAAGAAAGTTCACACCTAAATTATTGTCTTTCAAAATGTTTTCAATCACATTCAAGAAGTCACTTTCTATCTAGAAAACGTGTCCCCTGATTTAAAAAAATTAATAAAAAAAAAATTAACACAATATTCATATAAGCAATGTTAGACGACAATACAGAATTAAACACAGAAACTGTTCTACTAGATGACTAGTCAGACATTTGCACGAACAATCGAAAGACACCATAACAGCCGCGATCGATAAGCTCTAGCCAAGATGACAGCTGCAGTTGACAAACTCTAGCCCGTCTTCTAGCTGGACGACCAGATGTACAATTTCTATGTTCAAATCTGTATTCGATCATCTATGCACCTAGACTTCTTAATATTCATATAGATGTAGACTCTAAATGTTCTATACATTGTGGGTCTCACATTTTATGCAACTATTAAACAAAATATTTGGTAATATTTTTGACGTCTCTAATATTGTTCTTTCATTAAAGACCTTTTCTTCAGTAAGTGGGTATTTGGAATTGACCTTTTTAATGAGTTTTTTTATTCATTTTTCATTTTTAGTAAATTTTTTTGAATTTTTTTTTTTCAAAAAACTTTAAATTTTTAGAATCTACTCGATTAGAGGAGCAAGAAAAGCTATATATATATTACTAAAAACAAAAATTAGTTTTTTGAATTTTTAATTCAAATTTTTGTATTTTTAGTAATTTTTAAAAATATTTTATTTTATTTTTTAATTTTTATATCCACTTAATCTTGATATAATTAAAAAGTATAAAATTTGTATAAAAATATTTTTAAAAAATTATTAATACAAAAAAATACAAATATATACTAAATTCTACTATTACTACTACTACTACTACTACTACTATTATTATTATTATTATTATTATTATTATTATTATTATTATTATTATTATTGTATTTGTTGAATTATTTAAAGTTTTTCATAAATGTTATACTTTTTAACTATATCTAGATTAGGTGTATTTAAAAAATTAAAAAAAAAAATCGTAAAATATTTCAAAAACTCACTAAAAATAAAAAATAAAAGAAAAACAAAAAATTATATTTTCAGAAAAAACAATGTAAACCAAACTAATTTTTTTTTTCCATATCTTTTATGAACTTTTTTTTAGATTTTTAATTTTTGTTTTTGTTTTTTTGTTTTTTTACTTTTTAGATTCTTCTACACTAAACAGACCGAACACATAAAGAAATTTTACACAAATTTGAAAAGGAAATTACTAAAAACAAGAAAATTCTGAGAAAAAAAAAATGCGACTTTTTTAATTGGATGCCAAACGAGTTATAAATCTTTTTCATAATAGCAACTCCAACTGGCTTTCCATATTGTGCCTATTAGGCAAACAATAATGATTCAGACCCCTACAAAACATTACCCGCAGAACCTCCACTCACTTGTGATTAGGGATGGCAATTTGAACTCGGTCCAACGGGGACCCGAACCCCCATCCCCGATAAGAGTGGTTTTTTCCTAAAAAATACCCCTGACGGGCCAGGGATGGTATTTGAAATTGAATCCCCAATTAGTTTCGAGCCGGGGACGAGGATAGATTTCACAGCCCCGGACCCGGCCCGTCCCGTCCCCGGCCCCGACCCTGTTTCTCCCCGAAATAAAATTACCATAACACCCCTCCATTCATTCATATATATAACCCCCTCATTTGTTAATATTCCTTTGATCTGTCTCTCTCTCTCTCTCACTCACTCTCTTTCTCTTTTCTTTCCTCAGTCGGCGATCGACGATGGTGTCGTACGCAATCACCCTCGCCTCCTCCTCCGTCACCTCTCGCCTCCTCCTCCTCCTCCTCCTCCTCCATCGCCTCTCACAGCCTCCTTCTCCTCCGTCACCTCTTACCGCCTCCTCCTCCGTCGCTTCCTCCTTCTCTAAGCCACTGCCGAACCTTCATACTTCGTCGCCTCTCGCGTCCTTCTCCCTTTGCCACGGCAGATCTAAGCAGATCCCACCACCGCCACCGTTGATTCCCTTTTTCTCATATCTCACATCTCAGATCTGAGAAGATCCCACCACTTAGATCTCATGTATAGGTGTATATGTGTGTGTCTTTAAGTCTCTGCCTCTATCTGTCTCTCTTTTTTTTTTTTTTTTTTGTGATGATGATGTTGTTGTTGATAGAAATGATGTTGTTGTTGATGATTTATTGTTGATGATTTATTTCTGAAAGATTGTTGATGATTTATTTATGAAAGACAGAGATAGTTACGGGGATTTTCCGGGGTTGAGGAAACCCGATCCCCATTAGGCGGAGGTCCGCTCCAAATATCCGGATTTATTTGATCTTGTTTAGGGGTTTTGTTCTAAATTTCTGATGTTTCGTTATGTTGAAGGGAAAAGTGTTGAGAAATTGATCACGTGTTGAGAAATTGATCACAGGTTGTTGTATGTATTGTTGAATGGAGCATGATGTTATGGAAAGATGATGTTTTGTGATAAATGTTTCATTTCATTCCCAGCTTGGTGATTGTGTTTCGATATAATGATGATGAGGATGATAAATGTGGTTGAACACAGATGTTGTGATTTGAGAATGTTGTTGAAACTTGATAATGTTGTTAAAAGAATAATTTTGTTGCTGGAGCACTCTTGTTTAGTGAGTTTATCTAATTTTTGGGGAAGTTTGTTCAAATTTCGAGCACGAAATTTTCTATGGTGGGGAGGTTGTGACGACTGGGTCCTTTTTACCTTTCTTTCCTTCTTTCTTCGCTTCATTTCCCTTTTACCTTCGTTCGATTTGAATGTCCGGAATGATTCTTAGATTAGAGTTCTAGTTCTTTTTCGTTCGGGGTCGAATCTCGCTTGTTCTGGAGGATGCGAGGGTGAGTCCGGAGTGCAGGGAGCGAAGCCGGAATTTTGGGTGGCTGGGCCAGGGCCGCACATGCGGGGAGGGGCCACACGAGTGGTGGGCTAGGCCGCTCGAGCGGTGGAGGCTGGCACCTAGAAAATTTGCATTCTAAAATCGGCACACGAGCGGGGGAAGTGGGCGGCACGAGCGGTGGAGGAGGCTGCACGAGCGGCCAACTGGGCAGTCCGAAACTCTAATTTTTTTTTTATACCTTTTTGATCCGAATGTATAACACATTTTCCTCTCTTCTCTCTCACTCTAAACCCTATTTTTCTCCTCCTTCTCTCTAGAAAACCTCCTAAAACATCTATACACTTTGATCCTTGCAATCTTTGGGCCAAGATCATCATCATCTTCCTTCAAATCTTGAAGATCTAGAGCTAGGGTCTCTCTTGGTATGGTAGAGGTTGAAGGATCTTCCATCAAAAGCTAGGGTTCCATCTTCTCTTCATCATCAACACCTTGAGGTAGAGATTTCTTGAGTTATATATACAAGTTTTGCTAATTTGATGATGATTTAAGAGTTTTCTTCTAGTTTTGATGATTTTAACTTTGTGATTTCAAAAATATAGAGATTTTCTTAAAAAGAGGGTTTTTCTTTAAACCTTCAAAACATTGGTCAATCTTTGAGGGTACCATCTTGTTCTTCTAAGAAAGATGTTTTGATGAGGGTTTTACCAAGAAATGAGAAGTGTTGATTTTGATTTAAAAGTGTTGTAGTTTTGTATTAAATTTTAAATTGTGGTTCAATATGTAGAGATTTCGAATATGGGCTTGTATCTCAATCTATTTGCTACTCTTGAGAGTTTTTCCTCTATTAGACTCATGAGAGATGATTTTGATGGAGTTTTCTTGAAAAATGATGGAGTTTTGTTTTTAATAAAAACCCTAGAAATTGGGGATTTTCTTTAAAAGTAGAAAGGCCTATGGAAGTTCTTCTTTTCTTGTGATTGAAGGGTGAATGAGCATTGATTTTATGATGTAGTTGCAAATAGCAACTTCTTGATGTATGTATAAAAATGGAGATCCACTTTTAAAGTCCATTGATAAATGTATATATGTGCAGAGCTATAAGATGGCAAGTTGTTGAGTGCCATAGATAATGTAAAAATGTTTGATATTAATGTAATGGGAAATGAAGTGAGAGATGACATGCTAGACATGTTGAAAGGTTTAGTCATGATGAATCATTGTTGAGAAATTGTGGTGGTGTGTTGAAGACACATGATTATTTTGTGAAATGAGAAACGTACTTGTGAAAGTGAGAAAGGTATTGTTTATTATTGTTGTTAAGACATTTTGAAAATAGAGAAGTGTTATGAGATATTAATTATTGCATCTCATTTCCATTTGAGTTAATATCATCATTGTCTATGAAGTGAATTATTACCATTGTTGCATTCTCATCATGTTTACTTGAGAAAGATTATATTGTAATGAGAACTAACGGAAATGTGAAAGGGGTAAATACGTTGGTAAGTCCAGTTAGGGGGTGTAGATGATTTTGATAAGTTGGCCTAAGTGTCCTTAGTGAAAGACCAGAAACCCGCGGGGATAAGTGTCGAGCTTTCCGGTTAATATCGGTAAAAATGACAATTTGGTAGTACTTGCAGAGTCTACTTGTAGACACCAGCCTAGGGATTACCAGTGTCATATTTACCGCCCCTATTGATTAAAATTAGAAGTTTGAAATATGTTGAGATGGCAAACTTTTATTGGAAAAATTGAGATCTTCAAGAAGAGCATGAAATGAAATTCTTTTTAAAAAGAGCATGGCATGGCATTGACATTTGCATTTCATTGAGAATTGCATAACTGTATATACTTTGTTAGAATTCTCTACTGGGCTTTATGCTCACCCCTATGGGACTGTGGTGCAGGTAAAGACGTGGTGACCTCGCCAAGTTGAGGGCGCGGATAATTGTAATGAGTACATAGCTCTTACTTTGTTGTGATCTTTTTGTAAGCCAAGGGCTAATGTGTTTGGGTCCGAGAGACCATTTTTTGTAACCGGGCTATTGCCTTGGAAAATGTAAGCCCTTAAAGGCATTTTATTGTTTTGAGATTAGATGTTTCACATACTATATATTCATATATTCTTTTATGTTATGAATGTATGCCACATGTGGAACCTTCGTATTAAATCCATTTATTAAATATGTACAGAATGGAAGGTTTATTGTCATTGTGTAGTGAATGTGTAATAATATGGGTAGTTCACGTTGAATTATTTTTGGGGTGTTACATATTTGTCCTTTCTAAGGTGCTCACAGATTATGAACATCTATCTCCCAGGATGAAATGATCTACAACGAACAATAGCAGCACTGCAAACTATTCGCACAACAAACACACTATGTGTATATACTCTTTCTCACGGAAAATAAATGCAGCAAAATGCAGAGAGCAATAGTAGAAGCAAGAACGGAAAAATTGATTGCAAAATCCAAATGAGGGACTGACTATTTATAGGAGAACTGGTGGCTTTTCAGAACAAATTTCAATAGGTATAAAAACATGTTGGGGACAGAGTTGAATAGGTAAAAACCTGTTTGGATAGATTTGAATAGATAGAACATGTTCAGGTTGAATTTAAACAGGTAAGAACCAGTTCGGTTTGGAGGAATAGGTGCATTGGACCAAATTGCCAAAGTTCAAAAACATTGGGGTCAATTCAAAATTAATTTTGAATTTCAAACCAAAATTCAAATTTCAAACGGTAAGAATTTAAATTCAGAAAAGATAAAATTCAGATATTTTTAGCCCAAAAATAATAATCATTTGGTCGGACAAGCCCAACCCAGCCTCACACCACGTACCTGTGCATAAGCCCAGCCCGCCCGCCCGCCAGACCGGATGGACGACGGTGGTGGTGCGCACGTGTGTGTTTGTTTTGGGTCCAATGGGTCTAATCCACTTTACCCATAACCTCACTCTTCCACAAAACTTGGGTACCCCTTGGGGCCCTCTCCAAGATGCAAACCCAAGGCTTATAAACCCATACCAAGTTTGTCCACCAAAGCAATGTAGGACAAACCTTAACTCCATCATTTATGGAAACTTCAACAAAACACCATTTTCACGGAGCTCATTTTGGCATCGATTTCCCATTTACCTAATAATGGTTTTGAGCAACCAAATATACAACGTGAATCATTACGCAGCAAAGAACGCGTTGCCACATGGACTCGCCAATTTTGGCTCATGGGTCCCACCTAAAAAATAGACCAAAGTTTAAGAAAAATTTGTTTTTTCCAAACCAATTTTCCAAACCATTTCTTACAATCCCCTACATGAATGGAATTTGATGACAATGGAAATGCAACAACATGCAGAATTTGTCAAGCGAGTATAAATCAAAAATATCTTGCATCAGGATAGGTAGTTTTCGGCCTTGAACTTTCCCTAGTGATAACCTATCTGACTTACTAGTTAACCAATGGACGCGATGTCTTCAATTGTTTAGCCGTTTGTGTAAGCCAAGACAATAAATTTCACACAAAATATCTTCGGACACATCGTGGTTCTCACGGTTGTGTTCATTTTGGCTCTGAACGTTCCTGGTTATTCATGAGTGCTCTAGAGAATTTAGCTTTTTTGTTCTCATAGAACTAGCCACAGTTCGATACTCATATAGGTAATTCTTATTGAGAGTATCCCTTATACTCATCTTGACCTTTTATTCATAAGTTAAGATATAAGTAATTATTAAAAGCAAAGCTTACCTTCAATCCCCTGCATACAACACATGTTACAGATATCACTCTCATTATAGGAATGGATAAGGAATTTAATTCCTTAGTGATTTCAAATAAGCCATATATAACTTATTTGTCCCTTTGAACTTAGTTCTTGGGATCTCCAGTCATTTAAGTAGGGTTACCATTATGATGACTCTTATGTAATAGGCTTTAATCATATTCCATTCGATGAACTGTACACTTGCTCTCTTGTCAAACCTTTCGTTAACAGATCCGCAATATTCTCTTTAGATTTTATATAATCTATTGAGATTATTATTCCACTTGAGAGCAATTGGCTTACGGTATTATGTCGATGACGAATATGTCGTGACTTACCATTATATATATGACTCTGTGCCCTGCCTATTGCAGATTGACTATCACAATGAATATAAATAGCTAGTACAAGTTTTGGCCATATTGGAATGTCCTCTAAGAAGTGGCGAAACCATTCTACTTCTTCTCCTACTTTATCTAAAGCAATGAACTCAGATTCCATTGTGGATCATACGATGTATGTTTGTTTTGAGTCAAGTAGTAAAGAGGTAGAATAAGATATTGAGAGAGAGATACAGACAGACAGACAGATAGAAAGGGTGAAAGAGAGAGAGAGAGAGAGAGAGAGAGAGAGAGAGAGAGTCGAGACGAAGGCGATTGTAGAAGTAAGATAGGTTTTGCAAATATGAGGCAGCGTTAGAGAGAGAAAGTCAGGGTAAGTAAGGAAGGAGCCGTCGACGAGCCTCGACCAAGGGTGATGTTTGGAGAAACCATGGTGGATGGCGGTGAAAATGTAGGTGATAGAGTAGAAGGCTAAGGTGTTGATGGGTAGCTGGAATTGGGCGGCGGTAGAGCAAGTGGTGGCTGATTGGTTGCGAGAGATTGGGATAACGGATGGTGAAGCCATGAATGTGGTGATTGTAGTGGCGGTGGTGGAGAGATCTCCATCTCCATCTCTATCATGATCTTCATATTCTTTGACTTGGAAAACAATTTGAACAAATCATTCTCTCTTCTTTCTCTATCTCTTTCTCTCTATATATATGAGAGGGGGTTTGCACCGGACAAGTGGGCCTAGCATATTTAGGACTTGGGGCGTTGTCCTAAGCCTTACGGCTAGTCTGAAGGGACACCTAGTGTCGGGCCGAGGTATTTAGTCAACTCGGTCCAGTGTTGAGGCTTTTCGAATAGGTGTTGCTCTCAATTGGACTAGGGGGCAGCTTTCAATCTCAACTAGGCAAAGAGATGACCGAGATCGGCGGCTCAGCTACAAGCAGACTAATTGTATTAGCCTTGGCTTAGTGCCAAGCATGGTTGGACTGGATGATTTCGACTGACATGACCGAGCTATAGGTGACCGACTGGGTACCTCGGAGTTACGCTAGTTAGTAGGAGTTGTTCGTGAAGTGGTCTGCCAAGCAGTTAGTTACGGGTAGCTTAGCGGAGACCTCCATGTTGCCTAATTAAAGATCAGATGAGAGAACCTGCTGTCCGTATGCGTCAATACCGTTTGGCTGTTTTGTCGATGTTGTTTGGCAGTATTATCGCTCACACAAGTATAAGATGAAGGGAGAATAATACATTCACATGTCGAAGGGAGGACGAGTAAGGTAGTGTGCACACAAACTATATAAATCTTGTAGCGCCTCCATGCAATAGGTCTGCAATCTTTTTACATAGAACTATCTTCTCTTTTGTCCTCTTCTCTCTCTATGAGTGCTAACTTGGCCGTTGGGGGGGTTTTCCAGCAACACACTTGTCGGGTAGCTCACTGTGATTGTGTTTTCAGGTTTGACGACGTTGTTCGGAGAAATGCGAAGCTTGGACATAAGGAGTATGAAAGTATAGAATATTTGCTCCCCATACAATTGGTGTTTGTCTGTGGGAAGCTTGAACAGACAAAACCTTGACCTCCAAGCTTGTCTAATCACTTTTCATGGAGA
Source organism: Camellia granthamiana (assembly GCA_036172215.1). NCBI lineage: Eukaryota > Viridiplantae > Streptophyta > Magnoliopsida > Ericales > Theaceae > Camellia > Camellia granthamiana. The sequence continues at coordinate 37,588,976 of CM069907.1, read as the reverse complement.
ACGACGATGTTCTGAAGTCCGTTATCAATGGCATTACGCCAGAGTCAGTTCGGCAGCAAGGACTCTCTAAAGACGTGCAAGACAAACGCGCAAGGAGCTCTGGGCGCTCTTTGAGCCTAGAAAGACGCCGCTGATGGTGACGATCACACACTCAGCACTTGGAGAGCAAGCTGAGAGACCATAACGCCATCATCAGAAGGATGATAATAGAGATGAAGACTATAAAGCGCCAGCTGAAGGGAAAGGGTGTTGTTGGAGTGAGAAACCACAATGAGCACGCCCAGTCCTACCATTTAGAGAACCGTAGTGGGAGGCTGACACTCTTATTTTCCATCACCAGAAGGTTTAGAGCTGATTACTCCGTCGCGTCGGCGAAGGTGTTCCGCACTCGTGACAGTAGCTACAGGCCCTCGCGTCCATCAATGATGTCGAGATACTCCTATTCTGATAAATCAGGGGATATAAGGGACATATTAGAGGAGTGAGCGCACTGAAGGGAGGCACAAAGAATGCTAGCATTGCAGCGGTTGACCCACGAAGGATGTGCTAGCGAGAAGGTCATAATGCTGCCCCAACACTTGGCTGCACACATGCCACTAGTTAAGGACTTGGCGAGGCTGAGTGCCACCATTTTTTTCCTCGAGATAGAGAACACGCCACTCTCCGTAGGTTTTCACTAGTCGAAATTCATGCTCTATGACAGAAAAAGCGATCCATACATGCACGTGAGCCACTTCCGGCAGGTGATGGCTGGCCATCGACATAACGATGCATTGATGTGCCTCATTTTCCCATCGAGTTTAGGTGAATTGGACCTAAAGTGGTTCAAGAGGCTACCGAAAGACAGTATCGAGAGGTGGCAACAGTTGACAGAGACGTTTGTTACCTGATTCAAGGCAAACACCAAAATGCCCAAGGAGGTTGACCATCTTTTGGGAATCAAGATGGAACCGGATGACTCGTTAAAGGTGTATAACACCAAGTATTGGGAAATATTCAATGAGATTCTTGACTGCCCGGTGAACCTAGCAATCATTCGACTAGTCAGACATAGACTCAGAGACTCGCTTACCATGAACCAACCTTCGACTATGGAGCTGCTAATGTAACACATCAATGAACACATTCAGGTCGAGGACGATGCGGCCACAGCTATCGTGATGCTAAATCCAGTAGTAGCGGATAAGAGAATTATGGGAAAAGTTCACACAGTCGGACATGAGAGAAATTGTCTAGACAACTGTAGAAGAGAACAGAACTGCAGAAACAATTGCAATAATAAGAAGCACAACTCCGACCTGGCAAACTACCCCCACGATGCCGCGGAGGACGCTAAGAGAAAGCTGAACGCCTTGACGGACATAACCACGGTCTTTAAGATCCCGATCTATCGCATCCTTAGCGAGATCCGTAACGAGGCATACGTTTGATGGTCAGCTAAGGTAGGAGACGTCCAAAAGGGCTTTAACCCACGATACCGCTGCACTTACCATGATGAGCGAGGACATCGCACAGAAGATTATATGTCTTTGAAACAACACTTGAAAGAATTGATGGTCATAGGGCATTTGGACCGATACATCGACGGAGGTGTTAAGATCATATCTCAAGGCCAAGCTGAACCTAACGGCTTAGCCACCTTGGATGCCCCTCTCCAAGGTGTGATCAACGTGATCCATGGGATCGTCGAACCAGTGCAGGTAGCGCGAGCTTAGAGGGATGATCAAGAAGGCTGAACACATGAGGGAAGTTCCGTCTGTTCAACCCACCGTCAAAAAGGACAAGGTTGAAGTAAAAGATGTCCTCACTTGCTCTAGTATAGATCTGAAGCGAATCCAAACCCCACACATTGATGAGCTGGTTGTCAAGCTGCGCATCAAGGACTTCGACATCAAACACATGTTAATCGACCAAGGTAGCTCGGTTGAAATAATGTATTGTGATGCTTTCAAGAAGCTTAAGCTGGAAGGCAAAGACTTAGCCCCAACAACCTTGCCACTAGTTGGCTTCAACTTACAACCAGAATGGCTGGTTGAGAAGATTATTCTACCGGTCAAAGCGGGATCTTTCGTCAAGCATGTAGAGTTTTGGGTATTGAAGGTACCCTCGACTTACAACTTGATCCTAGTGTAGACACCCCATTTTGACTGGCCCCAAGACTTGGGCACTTTCTTTTGAACACCCCATGATGAAAATTAGAATATGCCATTTTATGAATATCTCAGCAGAAAAATTAGATTGAAACTTTAATCCCAAATCTCACTCATTTTAACCAAATTATTTTATATCACTCAAATCTTTTTTTATTATTTTATTAATTTGTAGTATTTTATAATTTTATGTGTCTGTACATATTTTTAGATGTTTTTATATAAATTGGTATAAATAATATATTTTTGTTATTTTATAAATAGAAAATAATAAATAAAGAAAAACAAAAAAAGAAAAAGAAAAGAATAATAATAACAATAATAAAAAGATTGAATTCAATTTATATATATAGGTTAGAATATTTGGTTAGGATAGGTTTGGTATTATGATGAGTTTGTGAGTGGAGCATAATAAGAAGATGAGAAGAGAGGGTTAGAGGAATGATAATGTTTTTGGAGTGGAGATGGAGATAAGATATTTGTGAGGATGTGTGGGGCATTGGAATAGATGATAGAGAGATTATAATGAGTGAGTGCAGAGTAGGTGTTAAAGTGTGTTCGGTTAAAGAGGGAGTGGGTGGTGTATTATTTTAAAGAAGACAATCTGAAATTGAAAAAGAAAATGAGAGGGAGATAGAGATGTTGAATTCGGTGGGTGGGGTTCAAAGGTAGGTGGAGAATATTGAAAAGAGAGGAGAGCAGGTGAGAAGGTAGAGAAGATTGAAAAAAGAGGAGAGCAGGTGAGAAGGTGGAGAAGATTGAAAAGAGAGAAGAGCATGTGAGAGGGTGGAAAAGGATAATACACAGAGAGATACACACAGACAAGGGATGAATGCACTATCTCTCTCGGGTAGGAGAAATAAGAAAGAATTGAGGCTGAAAATAGACACAACATAGAGGCTCTCTCTGGGTGTTCCAATGGGTGAGGGTGGTGTTCATGTGTGTGGGTGAAAAAAGAAAACAAATGTCTAAAGAGAGAAAATGTGGTGAGATGGGGTAAGTGGGTGAAAAAAAGGATGTAAAAAAAAAGGGGGGGGGGGGGAGACAGATCCTGAGATTTGTGAACAACACACACACACGCTGATACACTGAGGACACACACACAGAACAGAGAGGACGCACCTCTCCCTCTCTCTGGTCTCTCTCTCTCAGCTGGTTTTTGGAGCATAGTTGATCATCTAGTTAAAACATTCCCTCTCTCCGTATAAAATACATTGAGATACGCCTGTTGGTTACACCACTGTTATTTTCACCCTATTAAAACCTTCACTCTCTCCATATGAAATACATTGAGATACGTATGTTGGTTACACCATTGTTTTTCCACCTTGTTAAAACCTTCCCTCTCTCCATATGAAATACGTTGAGATATGTGTGTTGGTTGCACCATTGTTATTCTTCTCGGTTAAAACCTTTCCTCTCTCCGTATGAAATACGTTGAGATACACATGTTGGTTACACCATTGTTTTTCTACCAGGTTAAAACCTTCCATCTCTCCGTATAAAATACGTTGAGATACGTCTGTTGGTTACACCATTAATTTTCTACCTGGTTAAAACCTTCCCTCTCTTCGTATGAAATACGTTGAGATACGCCTGTTGGTTACACCATTGTTATTTTCACCCGGTTAAAACCTTCCCTCTCTCCGTATGAAATATGGTTGAGATACGCCTGTTGGTTACACCATTATTTTTCTACCTGGTTAAAACCTTCTCCCCCTCCGTATGAAATACGTTGAGATACGTCTGTTGGATACACCATTGTTTTTCTACCTGGTTAAAACATTCCCTCTCTCCATATGAAATATGTTGAGATACGCTTGTTGGTTATACCATTGTTATTTTCACCCGGTTAAAACCTTCCCTCCCTTCGTATGAAATACGTTAAGATACGCCTGTTGCTTACACCATTGTTTTTCTACTTGGTTAAAACCTTCCCTCTCTTCATATGAAATACGTTGAGATACGTCTATTGGTTACACCATTGTTTTTCTACCTAGTTAAAACCTTCCCTTTCTCTGTATGAAATACGTTGAGATACGCCTGTTGGTTACACCATTGTTATTTTCACCCGGTTAAAACTTTCCCTCTCTCCGTATGAAATATGTTGAGATACGCCTGTTGGTTGCACCATTGTTTTTCTACCTAGTTAAAACCTTCCCTTTTTCCGTATGAAATACGTTGAGATACGTCTGTTGGTTACACCATTATTTTTCTCCTCGGTTAAAACCTTCACTCTCTCCGTATGAAATACGTTGAGATATGCCTATTGGTTACACCATTGTTTTTTTTTTCCTCGGTTAAAACCTTCCCTCTCTCCGTATGAAATATGTTGCGATACGCCTGTTGGTTACACTATTGTTATTCTCCCCGGTTAAAACCTTCACTCTCTCCATATGGAATACGTTGAAATACGCCTGTTGGTTACACCATTGTTATTCTTCCCGGTTAAAACCTTCTCCCTCTCCGTATGAGATACGGTTAGGTATGCCTGTTGGTTACACCACCTTTGCTCCTTTCACGTGAAACGTGTTAGCATTAGATGTTTACCTGGTTAAAACCTTCCTCATTTCCGTATAAGATACGGTTAGGCATGCTTGTTGGTTACACCACCTCCACTCCTTTCACTTGAAACGTGTTAGGATTGCAAATCGGTTAAACATAGCAGGTGAGCCTGTCTGTTCACACCACCCCTTCTCCTCTCACGTGAGACGCGGTAGGATTGTAAATCGGTTAAAAATAGCAGGTGAGCCTGTCTGTTTACACCACCCCTCCTCTTCTCGCGTGAGACGCATTAGGATTGCAAATCGGTTAAAAACAACAGGTGGGCCTGTTTGTTTACACCATCCCTCGTCCTCTCGCGTGTGACACGTTAGGATTGCAAATCGGTTAAAAATAGCAGGTGGGCCAGTCTGTTTACACCTTCCCTTTTCCTCTCGCATGAGACGCGTTAGGATTGTAAACCGGTTAAAGCAGTAGGTGCGCCTGTTTATTCACACCACCCCCCTCTTTCAGTTGTGCGGTATGCATATTTGTATGCGATGCAACCCCTTTTTTCATTTGTGCGGTATGCACATTTGTATGTGATGCAACCACCTTTTTCATTTGTGCGGTATGCACATTTGTATGCGATGCAACCTTCTCTCTCATTTATGTAGTATGCACATTTGTATGCGATGCACCCCCTTCTTTCATTTGTGTGGTATGCACATTTATATGCGATACACCCCTCCTCCTCTCGCATGCGACGTGTTAGGATTGATATCGGTTAAAAACATCAGGTACGCCTGGTGTTCACACCACCTTTCCTTCTTTCGCGTGAGATGCGTTAGGTTGCTGATTCACTTGGTTAAAAATATCAGGTGCGCCTATTGTTTACACCATCTTTCCTCCTTTCGCGTGAGACGCGTCACGTCGTTGATTCACTTGGTTAAAAACATCAGGTGCTCCTATTGTTTTTGCCATCTTTCCTCCTCTCGCGTGAGACGCGTTAGGTTATTGATTCACTAGGTTAAAAACATCAGGTGCCCCTGTTGTTTACACCATCTTTCCTCCTTTTGCGTGAGACGCATTAGGTTATTGATTCACTTGGTTAAAAACATTAGGTGCGCCTGTTGTTTACACCATCTTTCCTCCTTTCGCATGAGACGCGTTAAGTTGTTTATTCGCTCGGTTAAAAACATTTGGTGCGCCTGTTGTTTACACCATCTTTCCTCCTTTGGCGTGAGACACATTAGGTTGTTGAGTCACTCCGTTAAAAAACATCAGGTGCGCCTGTTGTTTACACCATCTTTCCTCCTTTCGTGTGAGACGCATTAGGTTGTTGATTTCCTCGGTTAAAAACATCAGGTGCGCTTGGTGTTCACACCATATTTCCTCCTTTCCTATGAGACACGTTGTTGATTCACTCGGTTAAAAACATCAACTGCGCTTGGTGTTCACACCATCTTTTCTCTTTTCGTGTGGGACACGTTGTTGATTCACTCGGTTAAAAACATCAGGTGTGCCTGTTCTTCACACCATCTTTCCTCCTTTCGCGTAAGACATGTTAGGTTGTTGATTTCTCTTGGTTGAGGTCTTACATCTCTTGCATGATCATAAGTTTTTCAAAAATAATCGGCTTCGCGTAGCGTATAAGTCCAATTCTCAAAATCTTCCTGCATATCATTAGCACCTTGCCGCTGAACTACGCTGGTTTGATTTTTTGCAAAAGGATACGTAGGCAACCTTCGGGTTCAATCAATTGCATTTGCATCTTGTTTGTTTGTCCAAGTCTTACGGCTTTGTCAAAAGGGTCGTTTTCGGGCTTTGACATTCACTCACATCATGAAATGACTTCGAGCTCTGTCAAAGAGGGACAACTGTAGACACCCCATTTTGACCGGCCAAAAGACTTGGGTACTTTCTTTTGAACACCCCATGGTGAAAATTGGAATACGCCATTTTATGAATATCTTAGCAGAAAAATCAGATTGAAACTTTAATCCCAAACCTCACCCATTTTGACCAAATTATTTTATCTCACTCAAATCTTTTTTATTATTTTATTAATTTGTAGTATTTTATAATTTTATGCGTTTGTACATATTTTTAGATGTTTTTATATAAATTGGTATAAATAATATATTTTTGTTATTTTATAAATAGAAAATAATAAAAAACAAAAAAAGAAAAAAGAAAAGAATAATAATAACAATAATAAAAAGATTGAATTCAATTTATATATATATACAAGTTAGAATATTTGGTTAAGATGGGTTTGGTATTATGATGAGTTTGTGAGTGGAGCATAATAAGAAGATGAGAAGAGAGGGTTAGAGAAATGATAATGTTTTTGGAGTGGAGATGGAGATAAGATATTTGTGAGGATGTGTGGGGCGTTGGAATAGATGATAGAGAGATTATAATGAGTGAGTGCAGAGTAGGTGTTAAAGTGTGTTCGGTTAAAGAGGGAGTGGATGGTATATTATTTTAAAGGAGACAATCTGAAATTGAAAAAAAAAAAGAAGAGGGAGATAGAGATGTTGAATTCGGTGGGTGGGGTTCAAAGGTAGGTGGAGAATATTGAAAAGAGAGGAGAGCAAGCGAGAAGGTGGAGAAGATTGAAAAAAGAGGAGAGCATGTGAAAAGGTGGAGAAGATTGAAAAGAGAGGAGAGCAGGTGAGAGGGTGGAAAAGGATAATACACAGAGAGATACACACAGACAAGGGATGAATGCACTATCTCTATCGGGTTAGAGAAATAAGAGAGAATTGAGGCTGAAAATAGGCACAACATAGAGGCTCTCTCTGGGTGTTCCAATGGGTGAGGGTGGTGTTCGTGTGTGTGGGCGAAAAAAGAAAACAAATATCTAGAGAGAGAAAATGTGGTGAGATGGGGTGAGTGGGTGAAAAAAAGGATGTAAAAAAAAAGGGGGGGGGGAGACAGATCCTGAGATTTGTGAACAACACACACGCGCTGATACACTGAGGACACAAACACAGAACAGAGAGAACGCACCTCTCCCTCTCTCTGGTCTCTCTCTCTCTCTCAGCTGGTTTTTGGAGCATAGTTGATCATCTGCAATAACAAAGAGAGACACACACAGAACACATTTGCCTCTCCATGCATGGCCAACCTCATCCTTTTTCTCACTCTCTGACTCCTTATCTATATCTCTCTCTACACCGAGCCACCACCACGAACCTCCGCAACAACCACAACAACAAGTCGGTGTTGGACCGACATGGCTTAACAACGCGACTCTCCGGCAGTGGAACTAGTATGGTGACGGTAATTTCCTTACTTTACACAGTAACTCCGATTCGATGACCACATCACAGCAACAACAGCCACGGGAGTCACCACATCGCAGTAGCAGCAGCCATGGGAGCCACCACTAACACCACCAACAACCAGCCCAACTCTTCTTCTTCCTCCTCTTCTTCACATAGTGTCTGAATCGAACCACCGCCAAGCTTATTCCCATCGAAATCCGAGTTCTTGAGACTCATCTCTGTCGTCTTCATTGCCGCTTCGGTCTCCGTAGCATGCAATTACACTGTCACCATTCTCAATCGCCATCCGAAACCATTCTGCGATACCAACGTCTGGTGAATGGTTGGTTGATCTAGCTAGTTCCAGCACCGATGCTCCTTGTAGCCGCAATAGTGAAGTTGATGATGCATGGTGGGGCCCTCCATTGAAGATGCTCAACATGAGTACATGGGTTGGATTTGTATATATCATAATATGTGTTAATGAGTTGCAAGTAGGTTATTGGGCCCACGGTAGTTTGCTGGTGTGCTGCTAGATGGAAGATAAATGGTAATGCCTGGGGGTTTAAAACATTAGGTTTCATAATTTTGGGTTTACTTGTTGGGCTCAAATTTCATTGGAGAAAATGGGTGGAATGTGCCAGTGGACTACTGAGTTGGGTTCTTAATTGTGGGTTGTTTCCCCAAAGTCCACGAAGTTCTTTATTTTATTTTTTATTTTGAGTGTTTTGAGAGGATTTTATTTTATCCATCTCCCTCGAATTTGTAATATTTAAAATGTTGCAATAATTCCCCATCCCCACTTCTTTCTATCCCATTCTTTAATTGCTTTCCCTAACTGTGCATATGTATATATCTTACATGCCATGCATATCCATGCTTTGCATCCATGTTTCATGCATCTTGATTCGGTTAAGTTTGCATTTGTTGATTTAATCAATTTCTATGTGATTATGTGCGCTACCTAATTCGTATGTCATGTTTTACAAGCCGGATCTTTAGAAGCATTCTTATGTATGTATTGCATTAGGATTTCGTATATAGGATCGTGCATATTTTGCTAACTTTGTTTTGTAGCTGTTCGAGGGACGTCAGTAAATATGTGAGTTTTTATGCTTTAGCATCCCTCTTGTACATGATTTTCTTATTATGTTTAGCATCCTACCATGTGGCTAATTACTTAAGTGATAAACTGTTTGAATGCCTGTGGATGAAGGCTTTTTGCTTGAATTGGAATGATTCAACGAATGTATGTTTTAAGCCCACTTTGTAGTAGCAAATTCACAAACTTTAAACCTACTTTGTCAAGTGGAAAATTCAAATCCTTTTCGAAAAACAAACATGAAATTGAATTGTTCCAATTTGAGCAAACTAGTCTATACTTTGTGTGCTTCACATAGTAAATTTTAGGATTTATTAAATAATCATAACATGAACATATAAAGAAAATAAAATTCATATCATGGTTTAGCAGAGGCCGATCTTTGATCGGGTAAGTGAGGGTGCTCATTATTGACCTTCCCCTCTCATACCTAAGGTTCCGAGCCAAGCATCCTTGGTTACGACGAACAGTGGGCTTGGCACGAGTTATGGGTTTCCTAATTTTCCCAAAATAAATATTAGGTGGCGACTCTGAGATCTGATGACGCAGTCCATTTCTGGCAAAAGGTTTTTGCAATAAAATGGATTTTCTATAAAGTTGCCAAATCTGGACTCTCATCTATGTTTCACATTGCACTCGTGAGACTAGATCAAAGAGATTTTGAGGGTCCGAACTGTTTAACGCTCGCGGGTACCCCCCGAGCATGTTACACCTAGGCATAGGATGACTTCATGCCATGCAGGTGGTGGCGTCGACTTACTACCAAGTAATGAGGTTCCCTTCTGCCATTGGGATAATAAAGGAAGTGTGGGGTGATCAAGTCATAGCCAAACAATGTTTTGTGGCTATAAATGGAAGCTGAGTAACCAAGGGTGTTGTGCAAATGATCAAAAGACCAGAAGATCAGAAGGTCTTGGACGATGTCGGCAAGAAAGCTGAAGATAAGGCTGTTGAAGACCTCGTGAAAGTGAGAATCGATGAGAACGATCCAAGTAAGTTGTTTATGCTTGGGTTATCTTTGTCTGCCCAAGAGCGATTGGAGATTGTGAACTTTTTGGTTGCCAACATTGAAGTGTTTGCATGGATGCCTTACGACATGCCTAGCATCAATCCAAACTTTATTTGCCACCAACTCAATGTCTTTCCAAATGCCCTGCCAGTCATACAAAGAACGCGACAATCAGCGCTTCACCATGTCGAGGTGGTGGTAGAAGAAGTCAAGAATTTGCTAGAAGTAGAGGCAATCGAAGAGGTGCACTACTCTCGGTGGGTTTAAAACACAGTAGTTGTGCCCAAAAAGAATGAAAAATGGCAAGTCTGCGTTGACTACAAGACGGTCAACAGAGCTTGCCCCAAAGATAGCTTCCTACTGCCCTGAATTGACCAGCTGATGGATCTTACAATCGGGCACAATAGGCTTAGTTTTTTGGATGCTTACCGCGGCTATCACCAGATCGCTATGTACGAGCCTGACCGAGAGATTATTTCTTTGACAACTCCAAGGGGCTATTCTGCTATAAAGTCATGCCCATTGGGCTGAAGAACACTGGGGCCACCTTCTAGATAATGATTACTAAGATATTCGCCCCTCTACTTGGTCAGACAATGGAAGCATACATTGATGATATTGTGGTCAAGAGCAAGAACGAGGCCAATCACCTGAAGGATCTAGTTGAGATGTTCGCGATCCTTAAGCGGCATAAGTTGCGCCTCAATGCATTTAAATACGTCTTTGGCATTGAATTAGGAAATTTTTTGGGCTTCTTGGTGACCAACCAAGGAATTGAAGAGGATCCCTCCCAAATCAAGGCCATACAGGAGCTGAAGCGGCCAAATTCAGCGAAGGACGTGCAATATCTTGGCAGGATAGTAGCCACACTTAATAGATTCATAAGCCAGTATGCAGATCATTGTCATTCTTTCTTTTATGCTCTAAAGTCGAAGTTCTCATGGGATGAGGAATGTGACCAAGCATTGGCAGACTTGAAGACTTACTTGTCATCCACCCTGTTTCTCGTGACGCCAATACTAGGTGAAGAACTTTTCCTCTATCTGGTCATCTCCCAACATGCCATTAGCTTGGTGGTCATTAGAGCAGAGGGTATATAGTGCCTTCCAATCTTCTATGTGAGCAAAACACTGCATCTAGTAGAATCGAGATATTTACCGTTAGAGAAACTCGCCGTAGCACTAATGATGGCTTTCAGGAAGTTGGCACACTATTTTCACGCTCACACAATCATAGTGTTGACTGAGTTCCCATTAAAAGCCTTAATTTGAGAGAGCAGACTTCTCCAGTCGGATGCTAAAGTGGGTAGTTGAATTGGGACAGTTCGACGTCAAGTCTCAACCTAGAACTGCTATCAAAGCCCAAGCATTGGCTGACTTTGTTGTAGAATTATCACCAGGGACTCACTTAGTTTGCTCGGTGGATCTTACAAACACATTCGGACAAAGAGGAGTGGGTGTTTTGGAATTTACGAAGCCTACTATCCCATCGACATATCCTAGCGAGCCAACCAAGCTAAGTGAAGATGACATCACAAAAATTATAAGTCCTATACTCCTTCCAGTTGTTACCAACCTACCAGCCAAACAAAGCGGGGAAGGTGTCGAGGAAGTTGCGCGCCAGACTATCAATCTGCCAACTAGAGAACTACCAGGACCTAGCAATGCATTATTGAGTTTGGGAGTAATAGAACAACCTATAGATGCCCAACAACACATCACTAGGGGGGTGGGAAGATGCCATATAACTTACAGTCATCAACAGCATGCTCGAAGTGAAAATAGCTGAGCTGCCAAGCAAAGATACAGCCTCATAGGCCGCTGAGCTGAACAACAAAGACAAAGACCGCCTAATTCTTTAAAAATCGCAAGAACCTTCAAAATGCTGGAAGTTATTCATAGGACAAATGTGAAAAAATTTCGTCGATAGCGCTTCAAACAGACAAGGTGCCAGATTGGACATAGTTTTGATCTCGCCAGATGGTTTGATTTTTGAACATTCAATCACAGTTGGGTTCTTAGCATCAAACAACAAGGCTGAGTATGAGACGCTGCTGGCAGGCTAAAAAGTGCATTCCGTTAAAAGCATCAGAGTTCATGGTTTACAGCGACTCCCAGCTCGTCGTCAACCAAGTATTTAGAAATTTTGAAACCAAGAACAGCAAAATGGCCAAATACCAAACCCTTGTAAGAAAAAAGCTCAAAAAAATTGAAGCAGTCAGAGTCAAACAAATTGGCCACGAAAGGAATAGCCGGGCAGATGAGCTAGCTGGTTTAGCTTCTATGGCCGACAAATCGACATTTGGCCCTTTACTGATTGAATTCCTTCCAAGGCCCAGCATCGAAGAACTGGAAGTGGCAAAGGTCCTCTATGCCGAGCTAGGACCCTCTTGGATGGACCCTATCATAATCTTTCTAAAGGACAGGATGTTACTAACTGACAAGAAAGAAGCAAACAAAATCCAGGCTAAATTTGAGTGGCTTTGGCTCTCCCCTTCTGGCGCCTTGTACAAAAAGTCTTTCATTGGGCCTTACTTAAAGTGCGTCCATCCGAGCAAAGTCGAAACCTTTCTCTTTGAAATCCATGAAGGCATATGTGGAAGCCACATCGACAGAAGATCTTTAGCTTATCGCGCTATTTCACAAGGGTGTTGGTGGCCATGCATGCAAGCTGACGTGCAAAAATACGTAAGAAAGTGTGAAAAATGTCAGAAATTTGCACACCAGATTCATCAGTCGGCCAAAGAACTCTTCTCCCTTACAAGTCCTTGGCCATTCGCAATGTGGAGGCTAGATATAGTAGGACCACACCCAACCGTTCCTAAAAACCACAAGTTCTTCATCGCAGCAACAAACTACTTCACCAAATGGGTGGAAGCCGAGCCTTTTGCAACCAGCTCTAATATCTAACAATGACACCCAATCTGATGAAAAACTGTTTAGAGAATTCTGCGAGGAGTTGAAGATATAATTTTACAATTCAACACTAGCTTACCCTTAATCAAACAGTGAAGCAGAAGCATTGAACAAGACCATTCTAGATGGGTTGAAGAAAAGGTTAGAGAAGGCAAAGGGAAAATGGACCGAGGAACTTCCTAATGTTCTGCGGGCTTACCAGACAATGCCAAGACGGTCAATGGGGGAGACTCTTTTTATCTTAGCATATGGCATGGAGGCCGTCATCCCACTGGAAGTCGGCATGCCCACCATTTGAAGTGAGAACTTTGAGTCGGACTTGAACGCGGAAGCCATCGCCCTAGAATTGGACCTCGTGGAAGAGCGAAGAAAAAAGATACTAATCCACATTGCAGCGTGTCAGTAGGAACTATCCAAAAAGTACAACAAAATAGTCCATTCTAGGTAGTTCAAAAAAGGGATTGGGTTCTGCGCAAAGTGATAGGCAATACCTTGATACTAGGAGAAAGAAAATTTGGAGCAAACTGGGAAGGGCCTTACAAGGTAACCGATTTGGCAGGCAAAAGGGCATATTATCTGGATGGTCTAGACGACCAAACCATACCCAGGCCATGGAACACCATGAATCAAAAGCTATTCTACTTCTAATTGTTCCATCAGAAGCTATTCTACTTCTAATTCTGCTTTCAATGTAACCCCCCCATTTCATGATATAATTTTCCAACATTTGCTGCAAATTTGTTTATGTAATGGAAACAATGGTTCATTTTACATGAGATTGTAGCTTTATTTTCATTCTCTTCTAACGAGTTGCTGCAGATAAGGGGGTAAACAGGTCGCCGAGCTGGTTTCGCTTAGCAATATGAGTTGATGATTTGTTCAACTCAAGGTTCTCCGCCAAGCTGATTTAGCTCGGAAAGACAAGTTGATGGTTTGTTCAACTCAACGTTCTTTGCCAAGCTGGTTTAGCTTGACAAAATGGGTTGATGACTTATTCAACTCATGGTTTCCTACCGAGTTGGTTTTGCTAGGCAAGACAAGTTGATGGTTTGTTTGACTCAAGGCTTCCTGCCAAGCTGGTTTAGCTCAGCAAGACGAGCTGATGACTTGTTCAACTCAGGGTTCTTTTCCGAGCTGGTATTTGCTCGACAAAATGAGTTGATGTTTTGTTCAACTCATAGCTCTTTGCTGAGATGGTTTTGCTCGGCAAAATAAGTCGATGTTTTGTTTAACTCATAGCTCCTTGCTAAGCTGGTTTTGCTTAGCAAAATGAGTTGATGTCTTGCTCAACTTTGAACTCCTTGCCAAGCTAGCTTTGCTGGGCAAAATGAGTTGAAGTTTTGTTCAACTCATAGCTCCTTGTCGACTGGATTTTGCTTGGCCAATGAAATTGACGTTTCGTTCAACTCAGAACTCCTTGCTGAGCTGATTTCCTCTGTAGGATGAGTCAAGTTATGTTTGAATACATAATTCGTTGCCGAGTTGATTTTGCTTAACAAATTAAGTTTGGTTCATAATTCCTTACTGAGGTGTTGCTGCACGGCTCAAAGTAAACACGCATCAATCCAAAATCATAGACAAAAAGTTACACAATTTTCATTGATTCAATGCTTCGAGTACATAATAGGGGTAGATAGCCCGGTTACAATATTTAGAAACAAAAGAAAAGAAAAAAAGAAGAAAAATTAACAAGTTAAACAAGAGGGGACAAATCGTTAGTGAAGTCATCACCAGGGACAGCTCTCTCCTGCTTGACTATAGTCGTGTCCTCGTCCCCACTGAGCTCGGCTGGTGCAGTCTCTACCTCTTCTTTGGCTTCCTCTTCCTACAAGGCATTGAAGACGTTCTCGGTATATGAAATCATATAGCCCAGCAGGAAGTGGGGAGGAGGAGTAGCGAAACCTCGGTTGAAGCACCATGACTAAGCTTTTCGTAAGCCGCCTTCTAGCCAGATTTGAAGAAAATGTCCTTGGTGGCTTCGACTTGCTTTGTATAGCACCCCTCGACGTCTTTGAAGCATTGATCTTTGGCCACTTTCACGGCTTCAGATTGTTCCTTCTTCAGTGCGTTGAACTCGACACGCACCGCATCCCTCTCTTGCTAGGCGCAGAAAAGTTGCCGAGAAGCTGGGCATTATCTGCATTGGCCAGCTCAAGAGAAGCTTTGGCCTGGCTAAGCTCGGCTTCGAAGTACTTGCTTTGCACGGTGACGTCGGCCACTTTTTGGCTCAAATTCACACCTCGGTCCATGACAAGGTGGGTTTTCTGAATTGCCTACAAAAAGAAGAGGTTAGAAAGCAAAATTGAGCAAATAGTTAGAAAAAATTTGATTAAAAAGCTTACCCTGGTCATGGATTTCACCGCAAACTTGATCATCTGGGTGTTTGACATGTGCTTCGTCTCGGTCATATCTTCCAGCAGAAGTAGTGACTTTGAAAGGTCATAGGCAAGGGGGTGCTCCTTGCCCCCTTAATGGAAGAGTCAGCCGAGATAATCTTTCCCTGAGACTTCAACTTCGGCTCCCAGGCAGGAGCTAGCTCAACCTCGGTAGCGACGTGTTCAGTGCTGAGCTCGGCCTCTAACTCGACCGAAGGATCGGCCGAGTGAGCCCTTTTGCCAGCTGGGTGCTATTGTGTGCCGGAGGATTGAACGGTGGAGGAGACCAAGGCCAGCACAATTCTTGAACCTTGACTGGCTGTTGGAGCATATGGAAGTATGCTGGTTGGTATTTCTTGGGAGGTAGCTGTGATGAGATTCTTGACTCTATTCCTCTTGGCCATTTCCTCTTCCTCAGTTAGTCAAATTAGTGGGACGTCTGGAAGACTTGGATCTAAAGAGAGAGAAGGCTCAGACGAGAAGTTTGTGACTTTGCTTTTTCTTTTGGCCGAATAACGTTAGCGCGACACATAACCAAGCAAATTATGGCAGCTACGCTTCTTATATCGCAGCACGGCTCTTACCGCCGCTTCGTCAAGACGTGAGTACAATGCTTGCAGCTCATCAATACCTGTAGAAGAAATCTGTTAGCTCGGCAGAACAAGACCAAAATGAAATTGACTAGTTTTGAAATTTTACTTAGTTGCTGAGCCCTTATCATTACTAATGTACCAACCGGGCACGTCGGCAGTTTTGTAGTTACCAGTTACCTAGAAGAAGTCGTCATCATGAAGGTCCTTATCCGGCATGTCAGTCACTAGATGCTCTCTGCCCGGTCGTACTTTTAAGTACTAGTTAAAGTCGTTGCTTATGTGATAGAGCGTATATTAACATAGTATCTTGGCCAGGCCTAAGTTTAAGCTGAGTTGGTGATTTAGCTAGGCTATTTCATTTATTATGCAGAATGTGTTGATGGAGACTTGTGTAGGGCACAATCCAATGCATCTTAAGAATTCGCACATCAAAGGTTGCACCGGGAAGCAAAGCCCCCTTTTATAATTGATAACGCGGTGAAGGGACAGGCGTTCTGTCTGCTCTAGGGAACTATCCCCTCCTTCTCGAGCCCGAAGTGTACATCGGCAGGAACGCCATATTCCTCACGGAACTCGACTAGCGCGCCTGTAGACACCCCATTTTTGAACGCCCTTCGAGACTTGGATGTTCTTGCAGGTACATCCGATGACAAGTCCGATTGCTCGCCGAGCACTCGAAGCCCTCAGTAGAACGCCACAGGTTTGAGCCTTTTAAACCCTGCATCCATTTTGTCTCATTTTTGGACCATGCCTTGGTCTTTCCATCTTGCAATCTCTGGTGGCCTGCCGGCCAGAGCTTTTTGTCTGCTGGCCAATATGTGCCTTGCCGGCCATCGATGATGCCTTGCTTGCCATCACTAATGGCCGGCCGGCCATTAGTGTTTTTTGTAGATATTTTATGCCAACTGTGCTAATTGTTTGCATAGATGCTTACATCTGTCCACACATGAAGGGCTGGATCTCCTTGTATAGATTTCATGTTTTCTATATATATGGGGTGTCCTCCCCCATTTTTGAGAGTTAGAAATTTTGGAACAAAATTCTGTCTCTCTCTCTCTTGAAATTTTGTGCTTAGTCGCTTAGATACACTATACTTTTGCATATCAATCATTAACCAAAGTGGTTTATCTTGGAGCTAAGGTTGCTTGAAGCTATCTTGGAGCTTCTTAAATGGGTTTTGGCTTTTATTGCCTAGAATTACTCTTCCCCTTCAAGAGGTATAACACTTGTCTATTAACTTGTTTTAGTATACTTGTTTCTCCATCTTTTCCCATTGTTTTTGGGCCATTTTTGAGCTGTAAAAATCGATGTTTTAATGGGCTGAAATTGGTGTTTTAAGCCATTTATGGTTGGGGGGGTGTCTCACCATTCTTTATTCCTTACTTCTAAGGCTTTTGTATCTTTGTTTCCCACTTTCAAACCAACCTTTTTTGGGCTTTTAACCACTGAATTTCAGAGCATTTTCAGCGGCAAAAAACATGTTTTGAAGTCCAAAATTGGAGGGGTTAGCCTCCTCTCATTGTGTCTTGTTTGCTAGCCTAGTTAATTCCATGTGTTAGCATGTTTTCTAGCTTTTTGTAGCTATTTTACAGCATGTTTTTGCCTTTGTTTTAGACTTCTTTAGCTTTGTTTTGGGCTGTTTAGGTCAGTTGAGTCTTGGTTTGCATGGTTGTAGTGTAAAGGTCCTCACAAGGATGGTGTTTTAGGCCATTAGGCCCTTCTTGTTTGAGTTGATTACATGTTTTGGTGTTGTTTTGCACTTCATTTCAGCACCTAAAGCTCTGTAACCTCCCTCGTTTCTTCACTCTTTAATTTTCTTTGAGGGTAGTTTCAAACTTGGGATTCTTTAAGCTTGAGATTAAAGTCCATGCTTAATGGTTTAATCCTCTTTTGAGGGTTCATTACCAATGGCATGAAGCTTCTCTCATGCCTTAAACCACCTCTTGGTTGACACTTCCTTCTCTTTAGAGAACTCTCACCAATGAACTTAATTGATTAAGTAATGGTTGGTAACTAAAGTGAGTAAATAAAATTGGCAAGTAAAATTGAGCAAGATAATGACTTGTGTGTTGTGTGTTCAATCAGGCGTTAATTGAACACAAGGAAATTTGGGACATTTCATACTCAAAGTGATGAAATGTGCCAAATTTTCTAGGTCTCCATTGCCCTTGATCATGCATAATAGGGTGATGGTTCTTGAGTGTCTTGTTTTGCATTTATTGAGCTTGCATATCTTGAATCACAAGCCATCATGTAATGAAATTGCTTGAGTTGGTGGTTTGTGATTTAAGTTCACATTTTCTTAGATTTGTTCATGAAAATGAGGGGTGAATTGTGCAGACAATCCTTGGAAATACCCTCTTTTTGCTCTATTTGTACTCTGTTGCAGTATGATGAAATAGTGCATCAGTGGTCGGCAGGCCACCATCCATGGCCGGTAGAGCACCATTGATGGTCGGCAGGCCACTTCTATGGCCGGCAGGAGGCCGGCAATGTTTACTAGTGGCCGGCTGGCCACTGAGGCAAACCTTAGCAGAATGTTAGTAAGGAGGAGCAGAGTGGTTCTGGAAATGTTCAACTCTGCAAACAGAGACTTTCGAGAGCAAAACAGAGGTCTTTTCGGGAGGCATCCGAGCATATGCATCTTCCATTCCCCGAGGCAGAGTAGTGGCAGTGTAGTTATAGGCTTTAATTGCTTATTTCGCTTACACTTGTGTTGTAACTTAATTAGTTAGCTTACTAGTTAATTCATTCAAGTGATGTAACAATTAGTTAATTAGTTTAGCTATCTTTTTCATTTGGTTTGTAATAATTAGCTTAATTAGCTTAGTTCTAATTAGTTGCTAGTTAGTTAGCTTTCATTCATCCGGACTCCTCCTCATGAGAGCAAAATGTAATAATGTGTATGACTTTTAACCTCACGTCTTTCTTCCTTTTATTTAATCACTTTTGATGGTTAGATTAGAGACATATTTCAATTAGCATACCTTATGTTTGCATCTATTCATCTTGTATTGCATGCACCGAGGCTCGGAGCATCATTCTAACTACATCGTCATTTCAATACATTTTTTGAATACGTGCTTAGACCGCATGTCTCAAATTGAACCATATGTCATATTAGTAGTCGAGCCTAATAATTGCGTATTGCATGTTTTGCATTAGACATTTGGCATAGTTACGAATCATGCATATTTTCTAACTCATATCTTCTTAGCTTGAAGTACTAGGTGAGTTTTTAATACTTTAGCATACTTGCATGAGTGTGAGTGATTGCCATGTCTAGCCTGCTTGCCATGAGGCTAAATGCCTAAGTGATGAACTGCTTGAATGCCTGTAGATAAAGGCTTGTTTGAATTGGAACGATTAAATAAATGTGCGTTTTAAGCCCACTTGAGGTGGCAAATTCAAACCCTTTTCGCTAAAAAAAAATGAATTTGAATTATTCCAACATGAGCAAACTAGTCTATACTTGCTTGTGCGCATCACATAATAAAGCTAGCTTAATAACCAAAACAAGATCACATAATGTTTATAAAAATCATATCATGATTAGTAAATGCCGATCTTTGATTGGGCGAGCGGGGGTGCTCAATTCATGACTTTCCCTTTTGTATCTAAGTTCCCGAACCGAGGCAACTTTGGTGATGATGGATACGTGGCATTTGGCATGAGGTATGGGTTTCCTAAATTTCCCCAAAACAAAAAATATTTCGGTGGCGACTCTGTATCTGGCAAAGCAGTCTAATTTTGGCATTTTTGATTCTAAAATCAATTTTCCAAAAAGATTTGCCGGATTTGGACTCTTTGGTGTTTATCAGTTTCACATTGCACTTATGAGATTAGATTCAGAACCGCAGGGTCCAAACTGTAGGGTTTTCTTTCAAACCATCCAAAAGGGTGTGCAAAAAAGGTGAGCAACAGCGCCTGATGTGTTCACTAAGAATCGTTATTGCCCCATGTAGCCTGGTGTGGTCTGCCAGGCAGAGGGTGTGTAGACGTCCCCGAACGCATCCCGGGGAAGGAGTGCGAGTCCCCCCCGTTCTGGTTCGATATTGGGTCACTACAGTTCGAAGGACTCAAATGTCACGGTTCTAAATCTCGAACCAAAGAGTCCAAATCCGGCAAATCGTTTTGAAAACAGATTTTTTTGAAAGAAGTGCCAAACATGGACTGCTTTGCCAGATATAGAGTCGCCACCTAAATATTTTATAATGGGAAATTTAGGAAACCCTGACTCGGTGCCAAAGGCCACGTGTCCGTCATCACCAAAGTTGCCTCGGCTCGGGAACTTGGGTACGATTGGGGAAAGTCACTTCGTGAGCACCCCCGCTCGCCCGGTCAAAGACCGGCCTCTACTAACCATGATATCCTATTTTGAAAACATTGTATGTTCTTATTCCGGTTTATTAGCCTAGGTTACTATGTGATGCGCACAGCATACAAGTATAGACTGAGTCGCCTGAATTAGAACAAAACATTTCATGTTTGTTTGTTTGAAAATGGTTTGCTACCCGCAGGTAGGCTTAAAATGCAGGTTTTGCCACCCTCGGGTGGGCTTAGAAAATATGACTTTGCCACTATCTAGTGGGCTTAAAACAAACATTTGATGAATTGTCCAATCCAAGTAACCCAACCTTCACCCACAGGCATTCAAGGCAGTTATATCACATAAGCACATAGCCTCATGGCAAGCATGCTAACATGGCAACACTCACACGCATGCAAGGATGCTGAAGCATAAAACTCACCGAGTACTCCAAGCCAAAACAGAAGCTGATTAGAAATCCATGCATGATCCTAGATACACAGAATTGCCTAATGCAACACATGCAAAGATGTAAACTATAGCAGGCTCGGCTATTCTAAACATGGCATATGGAATGCTACAACTAACACGTATTCAATTTGGAATTGAAATACAAATGCAGTTTGTATGATGCGCCGAGCCCGGTGCATGCAAAATAGATGAATGATGCAAACATGCTGTCATACTGTATGCTAAATGAAATATGCCCTATATCTAACCATTGTAAGCAGGTAAATAAAAGGGAAGAAAGACGTGGGGTTGGAAGACATACATCACACTCACCCACACTTATTACAGTTATGCCCTCGCGCAGAGGGTCCAAATAAATATACAGTCCCGAATGAAAGAATAATACAGTGCAAATATTACAGTCCGAATAATATACAAATCCCTAATTAATTAACAAATTAACTAAGAAAAACTGTAAACTGGCATGCAAGCCAGGGGCTGCCTTGCTTCTGATGAACAATGTATGTTTGGGCCGCCTTGCGCAGAAATCCACTAGGATGCCCCAATTAGCCTCTGTTTGCAATGTAGCTCGAAATGCGTGCCAAGTCCCGGAAGATTGCTGATCCTGGATTTTGCTGCAACAGAGAGCAGGAAAGGGGCATAGCAATGTATTTCACAAATATATACATGTCTCGATCCTCGTGCCACCAATCACGCATATCGATGCATGATGCCCGAGGAGCCGAATTGCATAATTTAATATAGGATGAATGCATGTGAATGCTACAACAAAACCTAACTCCATCATGGATAATCCGGAGTGTCGGTGACTTGGGAATTGAGATCCGTTCCGTCACTCGGAGTGCGAAACGTGCCTCGTTTCCCGTGCAATATGCATGATATGCATGAAATGCAGCTAACATATGACCTAGCATGCACAATGCTATGAAAATGAGATGCCTCGAAATGCGTGCATGCGGGCACGCAAACCGAGGTGATGATTCTAAGGCATGAAATGGCATACGCAATGCAGATTGGACTTACACTAACATGAGAGAGACTCAGCCACACTCACATGAGAGGCCGTCGGATAAAAGTGAAGTGCCTCGAAATGCGTGCACACGGGGACGCAAACCGAGGCAATGGCATACGGAATGCAATGATGCTAAAATGACATAAAGAATGCAAAATGGACTTACACTAACATGAGTGAGCCTCAGCCACACTCACATAAGAGGCCGTCGGATAAAAGTGAAGTGCCTCGAAATGCGTGCACACGGGCACGAAAACCGAGGCAATAGCCCTAAGGCATGAAATGGCATGCGAATGCAATGATGGGCTTATACCAACATGAGAGGGCCTCAGCCAGACTCACATAGGATGCCGTCGGATAAAAGAAGATGTCTCGAAATGCGTGCACGCGGGCACGCAAACCGAGAAATGGCCCGAAGACATGGAATGACATACAAAATGAAACATGGCATATGGAATACGGAACATGCAAATTTCAGCAGCCAAAATGATGCAAAACAGCCCCCGAATTATAGCAAAATTACACCCGATGCCCGAAATAAGTCCCGAAATGCAATGGAATGGCTTACAGCTATGTCAAACATGCACAATATGGACATGAAGTGTAAAGACAGATGCTAGGCAGTCCCTAAAATAGCATTTTTCCAGTACAAATCATGGCCAAACAACAATCATAGATGGGGCAAAAACAGCATGCAAGAATGGGGGAAAAAGGGGGAAATAATGAAGTAAGTGGTATATGCAATGCTCAAACTGAAAAATACAGTTCTAAAAAACTGAAGAGGGACCAAAAATATGAACATTTACAGCTTATGGTAACCCTCAAAACATTATGTAGATATGCTCAACATAGCATGCAAAATATGAGCCAAAAGAGGGCTATAAAGAGAGGTATACCAAGCATTCACCAAACAGCCTAAGACCCTTAATGAAATATGTCCAGGGGGTCAAAATATGACCCATTTTAGTTCTGAGGATGGCCCAAAAACAGAAGTAAAATAGGCTAACAAAGCATGCAAGAATGGGGGCCAAAGAGGGATATAAAGACAAGCACAACATGGAGACCCCCAACAAGGTTGATCCCTTCTACAATGTTGTAGAGGAATCCAAAATAAGCCTACTCACAGTTCATGACATGCTCCAAAACAGATCACATGTAGGCCAAACAAATCATGCAAATTTACGGTAAATGTGAGAGATTATGAAGCAAGTACATGATAGAAAGGCCAAACAGGGTTGATCCCTTCTTCAATGTTGAAGAGGGGCTCAAAATAGGCCTACTCACAGTTTACATCAGGCTCAGAAATAGATCACAGATGAACTAAAAAAAGCATGCAAGATATTGACATACAAAATGATATTGAAGCAAGTGCATCATAGAGGGCTCAAACAGGATTGAGCCCTTAAACAAACATGTAGAATAGCTCAAAAGAAGGCCCCTTTCAGTTAGGGCCGGAGTCTAAAACAGTGAGAAAGTAGGGTAGAGGAATGGTGCAAAAAAAAGTGCCAAAAGAGGGTGATTGATACTTACCCTTGAAGATCACACTCTTGTTGCTTCTTGGCTCAAGTTTGCTGCTCCTAAGCCTCTGAAAAACCCTTCCTTGCAGCTGGAATGGAGTGGTGGTAGTAGAGCTTGAAGATGATGAAGAGATGAAACCAAAACTTGAGAATTTGAGAGAGATGGAGAGAGATATGTATCTAAGCTCTTAAGGGAGTTTTTTCTAACCCTAATGAAGGAGCTGGCCAGCCCCTTATATGGACCAAAAAAAGGGTGTAAAGGTGGAGGGAAATGCACCCAAGCTTTCCCTCCCAAAATATCCCCCGGATCCAGATCTTTTCTGGGGGAAACAGCTATACAGCTGTAAAGTGTGGACTGAGAGAATCATGGCCAGCCTTTCACTTTTCTTGGAGGTGGCCGGCCGGCCACCCCCCATGGCCGGTCGGCTAGGGTTCAAAAGGGTCACTGAGAATTTCTGGCCGGCCACCAAAGGTTGGTGTCCTCCCATGTGTGTACAACAAGGCCCTGTGGTTGGAATTTGGTAACTCTGAAACAGGAGAGAGAATAGGCCACTTAAAAGAGGGGTTCAAAAGGGTCAAATGCAATTACTGGCCGGCCATGTGTTTTTAGGGTCCTCCCAGGTCACCTTAACACAAATATGTGGTTTTGGCTCAAAGAAAATGGCCCTAGGGTGTTCAACATTAGCCCGGAAGTGAGAAAAACGGGCGCCGGGGGGCGCCGGAGGAGCATAACTGGTTGTTTGAGACAATTACTGTCCTCCCACCCTCCAGTGACCTTCCTTATGGTAAAACAGAGGTACCTGCCAAAAATGAACGAAAACCAATGCAAAACGAATGCTCGGGGGCCAAAACACGCAGTTCGGGATCCCGAAAACCGGCTGTTAAGCACCGAAAGTGGTGTTTGGCCACGAAGTGGGTATCTAAGACCCCAGTGTCCCTTGAAAGGGAGTAAATGAGATGCATGCCAAAAACCGGAGGAATCGGAGATGGTCGGGTGGTCCCGAACCGAGGCACACGGCCTGACGGCTCCGAAAACCGGGATCCGGGCTCCGAAACGGGCAAAATGGCCTACGACCACAAAATGTAGCCCACGGCCACTGAGAGATAGTCTACGGGACCTCTCCCTCCCCTCAGGAAAGAAAACAGAGAAAACCGAGCCCGATTCGCAAACCGAGGCAAGGCACAGAAGAGAGTTCGGAAGTCCGGAGGCAGGGCGCATGGCCGCGACTCTGAGACTTCTGAACGAGCACAATATGCAACATCACCGAGTGCTCAATCGGTGATGTCTGAGTCTTAAGGTCGGTCAAAAATGGGGTGTCTACAGTTGCCCCTCTTTGACAGAACTCGGAAGTCAAGAAGTGACGGGAGTGAATGTCAAAGCCCAGAGACGACCCATTTTTGACAAGCCCGAAGACTTAGACAAACAAACAAGATAAGCAGAGATATGTGCCCGCAGGCGTGCCCGCAGGCAGGGGCAAAATGCAAAATGATATGCAGGAAGCCAAATGCAACTCGATGTTCGTGCAAATGCAGCAAGCTGT
Organism: Camellia granthamiana; assembly: GCA_036172215.1. Classification (NCBI taxonomy): domain Eukaryota; kingdom Viridiplantae; phylum Streptophyta; class Magnoliopsida; order Ericales; family Theaceae; genus Camellia; species Camellia granthamiana. The sequence continues at coordinate 37,564,226 of CM069907.1, read as the reverse complement.
AATGAAGCAAGTATTCGCAAATAAATGCAACAGTTTTAAGCAAGAATGCAAAGTAACAACTACATTTCATGCAGTTAAGAATGCGGAGAATCATTCAATTCTCGTCGCGTCTCACATGGAGAAGATACGATACCTGCGCGATTCGTCTGGTCGCACCAGCCTCAAATGAACCGTACATACAATATCGTGCCTGCAAAAGAGAGAAATTCAACAAGAACAATATGCTAACAACATATATTCAATGTGATTCCTGTGGTTCCGAAAGTTTGACACACGCAGTGTCGGCGAGTGAATGCATCGCAACGGGAGAAAGGAACACGCGTGACAACGCACGCTCAAGCACAGAGGTATGGTACACCAAGAAATCATGCATGACAATGCAAAATGTTCACAAGAATGCAAGCTATATGCAAAACAATGCAAAATGAGCACGAATCAGGGTGCCCGTTTGTTGCGAAACAACAAGCTGGGAAACGCGCACTTCGGTGAAGGCAACTTGATCGCGGCCTCTGATTCACCTCCCGGAGAGGTTACAACATGTTCAAAAAGGATACACCTTGATTTTGATGAGTAATGATGAGACACATGTCAGAAATTGCAGCTGAAGTTCCGGCGGAGCAATTTCGCGCCAGAAAGTGCACTTTTCCGAACTTTTTCAGGTCCCGGGAACTCCGATCTTCCTCAAAATTTGCAGGGACCTAGGGGAGGCAGTGGGGAACACCACCGGCCAGGTGGTTGCCCAAGGGGAGGCCACCGGCCAGGGGCCAAAAAGGGAATGGCCGGCCAGCCAGAAAAGGTGACCGGCCGGCCACCTGTCCAAAAGCAGGGGCAATTTTGTCATTTTCCTCATTTCTATATATATACACCTCCATTCATTCCGAAATCACTCCCATAGCTGCAAAAACTCCTTCCCTTGCTCCCCAAACCATTTTTTCCTTCAGATCTGCATTTTATACGCGCTTTTCGGCCTTCCACGCAAGTTGTTTTCGCGAAATCTTTCAGTTTTAAGCACTTTGAACCGATTAAATTTTGGTTTCGGGGCTTCTTTTCTCATTTTCACCACTTGAGGTAAGTTTGTCTCAATATTTGGAAGATTTTCTCGGGAGTTGACTTTTGTTGACTTTTCCATTTCCCGAGAGTTGACTTTTGTTGACTTTTTCCAATTTTGGCTCATTTTGCTCATTTTTTGCTCCTTTTGCAGATTTCTTGAAATGGCGGGTGATTTTCCTCACAGTAGAGGCCCTCCAGGTGCCGGGGATGACTTTGATTTTATGACGTTGCCCCCGAGAGTCCGCCCTTTTATTCCCGGGAGATACGTCCCACCGGTACATGTGCTTCCGCGGGCCGTTTTTCGTCGTTTCACTGGGTTCAATGACCGGGCACCCGGGGATTTACTTCTGCGAGAGCCGGAGCAGCACCTCTCTCACGATGCACGAGAGGTATTTTACTTTATTTCCTGCATTTTTCTCGTATTTCGTGCCTTTGCCATGCTTGTACACACAGTTTTAGCTTACGACATAGTACTTTGCTTGCATTCTGAACATGTAGTTTAAACACTTGAACTTCTGAACACATCAGCCTATGAATTAATTATGAGCACACGGCATACACTGATTTAGAGTTGGACACACCGCCCGAATTGGAGTGAACACGCAGCCCACTGATTTTCTGAAACTTGAACACACAGCCCAAATAACAAATTTACTGAACATGCAGCCCAGATAGAAGTGAACACGCAGCCCACATAAATAGAGAACAGAAACCGCAGCCCTGACTTTGATTTTCTGAAATTTCAACACGCAGCCCAGTTAGAAGTGAACACGCAGCCCACATAAATAGAGAACAGAAACCGCAGCCCTGACTCTGATTTTCTGAAATTTGAACACGCAGCCCAAATAACAAATTACTGAACACGCAGCCCAGTTTGAAGGTGAACACGCAGCCCACATAAATAGAGAGTAGAACTCGCAGCCCTAACTCAGATTTTCTGAACACGCAGCCCAGTTTGAAGGTGAACACGCAGCCCACATAAGTAGAGAGTAGAACACGCAGCCCAAACTCAGATTTTCTGAACACGCAGCCCAGTTTGAAGGTGAACACGCAGCCCACATAAGTAGAGAGTAGAACACGCAGCCCTAACTCAGATTTTCTGAACACGCAGCCCAGTTTGAAGGTGAACACGCAGCCCACATAAGTAGAGAGTAGAACACGTAGCCCTGACTCTGATTTTCTGAAATTTGAACACGCAGCCCAAATAACAAATTACTGAACACGCAGCCCAGTTTGAAGGTGAACACGCAGCCCACATAAGTAGAGAGTAGAACACGTAGCGCTAACTCAGATTTTCTGAACACGCAGCCCAGTTTGAAGGTGAACACGCAGCCCACATAAGTAGAGAGTAGAATACGCAGCCCTAACTCAGATTTTCTGAAATTTGAACACGCAGCCCAAATAACAATTTACTGAACACGCAGCCCAGTTAGAAGTGAACATGCAGCCCACATAAATAGAGAACAGAAACCGCAGCCCTGACTCTGATTTTCTGAAATTTGAACACGCAGCCCAAATAACAAATTACTGAACACGCAGCCCAGTTAGAAGTGAACACGCAGCCCACATAAATAGAGAACAGAAACCGCAGCCCTGACTCTGATTTTCTGAAATTTGAACATGCAGCCCAAATAACAAATTACTGAACACGCAGCCCAGTTTGAAGTGAACACGCAGCCCACTGATAGAGAACAGAAACCGCAGCCCTGACTCTGATTTTCTGAATTTTGAACACGCAGCCCAAATAACAAATTACTGAACACGCAGCCCAGTTTGAAGTGAACACGCAGTCCACTGATTTTTCTGAAATTTGATTTGATTTGCACACAGCTCATTCATTTCATCAGCACACAGCTCATTCATTTCATCACTGACACATGTATTCATTCTGAATGCAGGTTGGCGATCGCACCGTGCGCGGATACGGCTCTATCGCCGCGAGAGACTGGTACGCTGAGCTTCCAGAGGCTGTTCGGGATCTGGTTGATCTAGCAGGATTCGGAGCATTCTGCGTGGGATTATCACGCTGCCCTGCCAGCAGGACATTGTTAGCTGCCTTGGTGGAGAGATGGTGGGACACCACCAATTCTTTCCATTTTTCCGCCACCGGGGATATGACCATGACTCCGCTAGACTTTGCCGTACTCACCGGCCTAGACATAGGCGGTTGGCCCATTCCTTATGACGAGGATATGGGAGAGTGGGAGGCCGCATGGTTACATCTGTTGGGGGCCCGTCCACCTGTAGACAGAGCTTCCGGGAGAGTCCGGTACACTTGGTTCTCTTCCCATTTCCGGAGGCCAGAGATGGAGCCTGAGTCTCCTGGGGAGGTCGAGCAGTACGCCCGTGGCTTCCTTATGTTCCTCTTTGGCACCACTCTGTTTGCCGATAGGGGAACACTGTTGGGTTGTACCTTCTGAGTGCCCTAGTGGACCTATCACAGGTCAGTCGGTATGACTGGGGTGGCGCTGGCCTGGCTACCCTCTATTGTTACATGAGCGCCACTTCCCGCAGGCATGGAGACTTACTTGGTGGCTACTGGCGAGCCTGGGAGGTACGTTCTGTCCTCTTGATTTACGTTTCTGCTCCTCATTACTTGTTCATTGCACATACGGCGCACTTTGCACTCTGTATTCTGCCCTTGGCACTTTGTATTCACGTTCTGTACTGTTTTTCTCAGCTATGGGTGTACGTATACTTTCCCACATTAGCCCCGGAGATGGAGGTGGCAGGACTCATTATGACTCCGTTTTCATTGGTATTCGAGGGCGAGCACCGACCAAGACCTCGAGAGACTCTCTTCTACCTGCGACAGTATTTTGATACTGTGCGGGCGACAGAGGTATTTCAAAACCCTTAGTCCCTTTTATTTCCATCTTTGACCTGCCCTGTATGTTCCTGATTTCTGATGGATCTGTGCACTGGTTATCCGCAGATTACTTGGCAGCCCTGGGCAGTCTTAGGTGATGGTCTCCGACATCAGTATCCCAGAGGATCGAGCAATTCCCAGTATAGGTTCCTACTCTAAGGACATGTTGGTAGGGCATGGTTCTTGGGGGAACGCTTTCTGCGTCAGGTGTGGGGGTACGATTCTCAGGACCCTCCTGCTGTACCTCCAGCCACTATGCGGACTGCCGATAGACTCTCTGCCCAGGAGGTCATTAGCGACATGCAGGGCACCGATGTTTTGTTACATCTCATGGAGGGGGGCTACGCCACCTATCGTCGCATATATCTGATGCCCCCCTTGACGGGAGTGCGTGCTCCGTCACGGAGGTCTATTGATGTACCATCGTCGAGTCGGGCTCATGCCACGGATATCCCCTCCTCTAGCAGAGCTGGTGCGTCTAGGGGGAGAGGTAGTTCGATTCCTCCAATCCCTCCGTCTCTTTATCATCCTGGGTGGCCAGATATGCCGACCGAGTTGACGAGTTGGCGGTTCGGGACTCCTTACCAGGTCCCGCTAGAGCCTCCTCTTCCTGACCACGGATATGTCAGAGATCCTGATTCACCCCCGGTACGTTCTTCAGCTTTGATTCATCAGTTAGATATTTGGACGTTCATCCCTTTATTGATAGTTCTGCATTTGTATTTCGCAGCCTCCAGTTGAGTACACGGATGAGCTACTTGGGATGCTAGCCACTTTCGAGGGCATGATCCTACAGAGGGAGGCACAGCTGGCCATTATGGGCGTGCAGGTATTGTCCATCTTTCCTGTATTCAGCATACTCCTGATGACATACTGGTTTTGAACGTTCTGCTGTATTGATAGGCTGTATAGAGCACATCTGACACACACCCCACTCAGCATATCTGACACACACCCCACTCGTATACTGTACTTGAATCTGCTTTTCATATTTAAACTGATGTATTGAACTCTTCATTTTCAGATGCCTCCTGTATATGCATCGTCGCAGACCAGGCCACCCGGGCCTTCTCAGGGAAGTCGAGGTACTGGGCCTGTTCGAGGTACTGGGCCTGTTCGAGGTACTGGGCCATCTGGGCCTTTTCGGGGAGCGGGGCCATCTAGGCCTTTTCGAGGAGCTCGAGGAGCGGGGTCATCTCGCAGACGCAGGGCACCCATTATTGAGGAGGAGGAGGTTGCAGACCGTGAGTCAGAGACATCTGCTGAGGAAGGAGGCTCTGGTCTTGGTTCCGGGAGTGGAGACCAGGCTGAGGGGGATCCGGAGGATGATAGCTCTGACCCGGATGGTGACGATGGTGCAGAGGTTATCCCGCAGAAGAGGATGAGAGGGCCACCTCATTCCCGCTCCCGAGGACACTGATGCTATTTCCTGCTTTATTTTACTTTTTGCTAGTAGTTTTGTAGCACTTTGCATATTGTTAGGCAGTTTTATTTTCTGTAAAACTTATACCTTTATTTGTTGCAAAACATGATGGAATGAAACAGCTTTTGAAAAGGATGTTTGTATTTGAAAGTCTTAGCATCGCATCGCGTCATTTTGCACAAAATGGAATTGAATGAAAATGTGCCTTGTGTATTTACCGGGTCAGGTAATGAGTCGACACAACAAAACAAACAACTCAACTCGTTAAGAAAAGACAAGATCTTAACAAGTTTACAACTCGATAAGCAAAATACAACAATGTTAACGACTCGATAAACAAGACTTAACACAATTGCGTAAACAAAAGAGTAACAACTCAAAACACCAAATGTGATAGCTCGACAAGACTTACAACTCGATAAACAAAACGACAACTCGATAAGCAAAACAACAACTCGATGGACAAAACAAAGCGTACATTCAGATGATCTGGGTGACGGAACGCATCCGAAACTGAGAGAAATGGAGGCCTTTGACATTCTCGATGCATCGAGATGCCTCAAATTTCCTTCCGGAGGGTAAACAGGACCAATGAGCATGGTGCGCCCCACTTTGCTTTTGGAGAACCATAGGTGGCCGGCCTGCTAGAATAGGTGGCCGGCCGGCCACTTTTCTCTGCAGCCTCCAGAATTTTGACACTTGTCCCCTGAATAGTGTTTTCTCCTCTATAAAAGCTCCAACTTTGAGATTCATTCATTTCGTCACTGCTTTGCACAAAAATGGAGGCATTTCTCTCAGAAAATCTTACATCTTGGATCTCTTCTCTAGATGGCTCGGAAAAGTTGAACTTCCGAGGTTTCGGCTTAAATGCACTATTCCCGCTGAGCCGCACTCTACTGCACCTTCCTTTCCTCCATGCCATGGCGAAGTTTTGGAACCCGGTGACGCACGTTTTCAGCTTCGGCGGTCAAGAGGTATGTCCCACTTTTGAAGATTTTCAAGTCTTGCTGGAATCCGAGCGCGGCGAGGAACTTTTGCCCCAACTCAACTTTGGCTATGCTCAATACTTAGGGCGGATGTGCGGGCTCTCCGCGCATGACGCTCGGTCCCTGATTTGTAACGGAATGTTGGATATCCCAAGTTTGGTCTACCGATTCTCCGATGCTGGTGACCGCAGCGACCGTCAGTGGCAAGGCTTCCGACAACATGCTCTCTGTTTGTGCATGTTATCTCATTTTCTGTTTGCCTCAAGCTTTGGAGGATCCAGCGTCCGTCTGATTGAAGTTGCTCAAGGCTTGAAAGAGGGAAAGAGTTGCATCGCCATGACATTGGCCGAGACACTGATGGGCCTGGATGCCTTCTACCGTCGGGAGACAACCAGATTTGCAGGGAGTCCACTACTACTACAGGTAATGTTTCCCACCCGATCTCACATATGTATTTGCTCACATCACTCGGCCCTCAGGCTCAGTTTTTCTCACAAGACCCTTATCTTACTTTTCTCTCATCGCACATCTCTCTATTCTTTATTCTCTCATTTTTCATCCCTCCCCAGATATGGTTGATGGATAAACTGCAAGTTGTGGACTCTTGCCCTGCTTACTCAGCCCGCGGCTACTTCTTTCGACAACGCTTAGTCGACGCCCTTGATGAGGGATGGTGGTTTGAATGGATGTGTAATGTGTTAGCAGATCGCATTGCTTGGCGTTGCCCTTGGCTTAATCTCCCGGCGATGAGCTTCAGCATGTCCCGACAGGTCGGGGTTCGGCTGATCGGCTTGACTCACTGTGTATTCTATTTCCCATTCCGTATTCTGCGCCAGTTCGGCCGTGATCAGACTTGCCCACCAGAGGGGATAGAGTATCCGGCTACATTCTTGGTTCGAGGCGCACAGCTGGCTCGGCAGGGCGCAGCGTGGAGAATTAGAGAGCTCCTGGCCCCCGCCCCTACTTTTAGTTATGCTTTGTCTGACGAGTGCTGGGATTGGCTCAATGAGGAGGCACAGACTGGGCCCAGGTCGGCATTAGAGGCTTCAACCAGCTCTGGGAGGGGGCGCAGGGACACCTGACTTGACTATGCCCCAGATTTATTGCTTTATTAGTACTTTCAAGTTTTCATCATGAATGTAATAAAAACCAACTTCAATTGTATGCAAGAGCAAGGGAACTCTGTTTTGAAATCAATGAAATTGAAGGTTGTGGTACTGAAAATTTTCCGTTTTGGTCCGAAAATGGTCTTAGTTGTGAAAAGATTAATTTGAACAAAGTCAACTTTTATTAAAACTTTTCAAAACTATTTTCGATATGGATCAGAACTGGACACGCTTGAGATCTGTCACTGAGGTGCACAACTCTGGATCCTAGCAACTGGAAAGTTGCCCCTAGTCTGAATGGTACCACAGCACTTCCTGGCAACGGAAAGTTGCCCCTAGTCTGAATAGCACTGCACCGGAGATTACGATGAATGCTGATGGACAAGGATGACTGAGATGATCAAAATGAACAAAGTTGATCGGGAAAAATGTTTATGGCTGAACTTCGGGATGAAGCTGCCTACGTATCCCAAAGATGGGAATCAAGCCTTACGTAGTTCAGGCTTAGGTTCGCTCGGGTATTTTTACTCTCCTTTTGCGCTCTAACTTTTGCCAAGGCCGCCCTTTGCGGGTTTTCAACCTTGTGAGCTCAGTTTTTATATTTTTCAATTTTTTGTGCTCTGAGTTTTGCCTAGGTCGCCCTTTCAGGTTTTCGGCCTAGCGAGCCTCTCAAGGGTAGTATTTCTTCAACTTGTCCATGTTGATCGGTTGGGAAAACTCTAAGCCATCTAGATCCATCAGAACCACAGCTCCACCTGACCAGATTGACTTGATAATGTAAGGACCAGTCCAATTAGGTCTGAACTTGCCCCTAGGGTCGTGGATGGGAGCTCGGTTATCCTTGAGCACCAAATCTCCTTCCTTTAAATTCCTGGACTTAACCTTCTTGTTAAAAGCCCGGGCAATCCTGCGTTGATAACCCTGAATGTGGTACAGTGCTTTCAGTCTTCTCTCATCAAAAAGCATGAGTTCCTCAAATCTGTTTTGCTGCCAATCCGCTTCGGCTATCTGGCATTCAGCCAATACTCATAATGACGGAACCTCAATCTCAATAGGTAGAACGGCCTCCATCCCATAAACCAATGAATACGGAGTCGCCCCAGTAGAAGTTCTGATTGAAGTCCGGTAGCCCCACAGAGCAAACGGCAGCTTATCTGGCCAGTCCCGGTAGGTTTCCACCATCTTCTGCAGCATGCGCTTGATATTCTTGTTGGCGGCCTCAACCGCTCCATTGGTCTGCGGCCAGTATGTAGATGACTTATGAAAAGCCACATTGTATTTTTCCAACAAGTCTATCACTTCCTTCTTGAAGTGGGAACCGTTATCTAAAATTATTTCGTTTGGGACTCTGTAGCGACAGATGATGTTGTTTCTGATAAACTTTGCAACATGCGAAGCCTTCAGCACCGCATAAGATTGGGCCTCAACCCACTTTGTGAAATAATCTATCGCTACCAAGATGAACTCATGCCCATTCGACCCCTTCGGCGTGACAGCTCCGATCACATCAATTCCCCAGACTAAAAATGGCCATGGCGAAGTCATGTTGTACAGCTTTGATGGCGGGATGTTCATGCGATTTGCATGGATCTGACATTTATGGCATCGCCGAACAAAACCAATACAATCCTCCTCCATGGTGGACCAGTAGTAACCTTGTCTGAGAATCTTCCGTGCTAGCATTACCCCATTCATATGTGCTTCACATTCCCCTCCATGGATGGCTTCCATTAGACTCTTTGACTCTTCGGCATCAACACACAGTTTATGCATTCCCAGATGACCTCTTCTATACAGCTTTCCCCCACAAATAATGAACTGAACGGCCAATCTTCTTATTGCCCTTTTGTCCTTGGTGTTTACCCCTGGCGGGTATGCTTCCTTTTCCAAGAAATTTCAAATGTCGTAATACCAAGGGTGTTCGTCCTGGACTTCACCTATGGCTGCAATCGACTCATAAGCTGGTGCAAATTTCTGGTCAATGATGACTGGACGCATCCGGACTCCACACGGGATGTCTATCATGGATGATAGAGTTGCTAAAGAATCTGCGAACCTGTTGTTCTCTCTTAGTAGATGAGTAAAACTTAGCTTCTCAAACCGAGGAATTAGCAAATCCAAGGTTTGGTGATACATCATCATCTTTTCCTCTTTTACTTTCCAGTCTCCTTTAGCTTGAGACACAACGAGGTTCGAGTCCCCAATGACGTCCAGCCGTCTTGCCCCTAGTTCCAAGGCTGCTTCTAGGCCGGCAATGCACGCCTCATATTCTGCTTCATTGTTCGAGACTTTGAACTGGAGTTTGAAGGCTAGAGGGATACGGGAATTGTCGGGTGCTATCAGCAACACTCCTATCCCATACCCATGTTGATTTGATGCTCCGTCAAAGTACATCGTCCAAGTTTCTTCGTCAATATGCAAAATTGATTCATCCGGGAACAAATATTCAACTGCTTCATCCCCCTAAACCGGGTGGTTGGCAAGGAACTCTGCCACTGCTCTTCCTTTTACTGACTTGCGTGTCACGTACGTGAGATCAAATTCGGAGAGCAACAGCAACCAACTAGCTAGCCTACCCGTAAGCGCTGGTTTCTCGAAAAGATATTTGATGGGATCAAGTCGTGAAACCAACATTACAGAGTGAGCTAACAGGTAGTGCCGCAGCTTCCTGGTAGCCCATACTAAAGCTAAGCAAGCCTTCTCCAACGGTGTGTACCGAGTCTCATACTCTAGCATCTTCTTGCTCAGATAGTAGATGGCTCTCTCCACCCTGTCTTCAGACTCTTGTGCGAGCATACAGCCCATTGTGGTCTCAGTCACTGATAGGTACAAAATCAACGGTTTCCCTGGTTCTGGTGGTGACAACACGGGCGGGTTCTGTAAATATTCTTTGATCTGCTCAAACGCTGCTTGACATCGGCCGTCCCATTGAAATTTCTTGCCTTTCTTCAAGAGACCAAAAAGTGGTTCACAAGTCAAGGTTAATTTTGAGATAAACCGTCTTATGAATTGCACTTTACCCAGAAAGCCTCTCACCTCCTTTTCAGTCCTTGGTGGGGGCATTTCTAGGATGGCCTTGATTTTGGAAGGATCGACCTCGATGCCTCTTTGTGTAATTAGAAACCCCAGCATTTTTCCCGCTGTAACACCAAACGTACATTTTTGAGAGTTCAGCCGCAACCAGAATTCCCTGATCCTTTGGAAAAACTTATGCAAGGCGGTGTAGTGGCCCTCTCTTTCTTTGGACTTGACAATCATGTCGTCCACATACACCTCAACCTCTTTGTGGATCATATCATGTAATATTGTGGTCGCGGCCCGTTGATAAGTAGCTCCAGCGTTCTTCAATCCAAACGGCATTACCCTGTAGCAGTATGTCCCCCACGGGGTGGTGAATGCAGTCTTTTCCCTGTCTTCTGATGCCATTACTATCTGGTTGTATCCTGAGAAGCCATCCATAAATGAGAGCAATGCATGCCCTGCCGTGAAATCTACCAACTCATCGATGTGCGGTAAAGGGAAGTCGTCCTTCGGACTAGCTCTGTTCAAATCCCTGAAGTCTACACACACCCGGATCCTGCCGTCCTTCTTCGGCACCGGAACAATGTTGGCCAACCAAGTTGGATACTCAGATACCAGCAGGAAGCCTGCGTCGATTTGCTTGGTGACCTCTTCCTTAATCTTGAGAGCCCAGTCCGGGCGGATCCTTCGGAGTTTCTGTTTGACAGGTCGAGCCTCGGGGTCAAGGGGGATCCGATGCTGTACAATCTCAGGATCGATTCCAGGCATGTCTTCGTAGGACCACGCGAAAACATCTTTGAAATCTTTTAATAAAGCGACTAGTCGCTCGCGTTCCTCCGAAGATAACGTGGACCCGATCTGGACCAGCCGCGGGTCCTCCTCAGTACCAATGTTCACGGTAATGATTTCATCCATTAATGGTTTAACAAATCTCTCTTGCTCTTGCTTAATTAAACGTTGTAAAACCGGAGGAACTTCGTCCTCTTCGTTTTCATCAAAATTTTGAAAGTCTGAATTAATGCAATAAATTAGGGGCACAGAAAAGTACTCGGAAACCACAGATAGTTCATTCTCATTAGGCATTGCCAGATCATCCAATTCATCGGTTACAACAGACTCAAATGAAAAGGAAAAAGACGACCTAGACAGGACTGTGGCATCCGGGTTAACATCCCCAGGAGTACCAGACTCAGACTCAGTCGAGCTGGAACCTGATTCCGACTCACAAGACTCGGTGGAATCAGATTCCGGCTCACTACTTGACCCGGTGCTGCTGGACAAAAATCCCTCCTCGTACTGCCAAGTGAGAGAGGGTGCGATAGATGCATCCAAGATAGCTGCTGGTCGGCTCGCAGCCGTTTCATCTCCAATCATGGAAACCTCGGAGTTATCCCGCAAGCACTTATGGTCGATCGGAGGATCAGATAGTAGACATGCCAGCGCTACCCCCATTTCAAATTCTGTGCCCTCAGGATCCACTGCCTTATTCCGCTCAACCTTAGCTGATGGGTCCGTCTGCTCTTCGGCAACATCCTCCCCGGGTAGTTGCAGGTCAAAAAAAATCTCAAAACCGGGCACGCGCTTCTTCTCCGCGTTTATCCACGGTTCTGGGAAGCCGCAAAAAGGAAAGTCCTCCCCCTCCCGGACGAAGCGTCCGTTCAGGGTGCCCTGAATGGGCCTATGCATCAAGTCAAATGGCTTCCCAGCCTGCTTTGCTTTGGCCCTTCCGGCCATTTCTTTCCCTTTCCTCACCCAGTCCTCTTTGGTGGGCAGGTAACCCAGTCCAAAGGTATGCGGGTTGTGTGGCACTTCGGCCAATGTCGCGACCCCTTTCCTGCCGCTCCTTCCTAATCCCATCCGGGGGATGTGTTGTAGCTTGTTCATGAGGTAGACGGATTGAGCGCTGACGTACATACCTTCATCCATAGCCATAATGTTTTGCACAACCCGGGCCTCGGCCAGAGTAAATCCTGATATAAACACGTCCTCCATGCCGTGCTCTATTTCTAGGACTGGTGTAGACACCTCCGGAGGGGAATGGATCGATGAATTCCCGAACACAATGGCTACTCCCTTTCCATAGGGGTATTTCACCATCTGATGCAGAGTGGACGAGACGGCCTTCACCTGGTGCAACCACGGTCGCCCCAAAAGTAGGTTGAAAGTTGCGGGAACCTCCAAGACATGGAAATCTATCTCGTGTCGTCCAGGTCCAACCTTCGTCTGAATCCTGACGGTCCCCATCACCTCTCGACTTGTATTATCGTATGCTTTGATCACCTGAGTTGTCGAGGTGAAGTCCGCGGGCTTCAACCCGATTGCATACGCTGTTCTGGCTGGGTAGACATTGATAGCAGACCCGGTATCAACAAGTACCACCGGTATCCACTTGTCTCTACATTCCACAGAAATGTAGAGAGGTTTGTTATGATTCACGCCCTCAGGCGGCAGTTCCTTGTCTGAAAAGGTTAATGCCGGGGAACCCCCTCCCGGAAAAACCAGCCCGACCAGTTGCTCTGGTGTAGTATCGATTGAGAGTTTGGCCTTATCCATGGCAGATAGGACAGCCTGTCTGTGAACCCGTGAAGCCATAAGCAGTCCCCAGATGGAGATGTCTGCTTGTATCTTCTTTAATTGCCTCAGCATAGCTTCTTCTTCAATCTGTTTCTCTCTCTGTTTCTCAGCTTCCTTGTCTTTACCAGATGCTTCTGGTTGGTCTACTTGCGGGGGCTTGAAGTACCGCCCACTCCTGGTCATGTGGTCCACCTCATCGAGGTACCAGGTGATGTCTGGTTGATTTACTCCCCAATCTTCGTCTGTGTGGGCAAGACACAAGTCGTCGTCTTCCCACCACATCCCGTTAGCATCCAAAAGACACCTGTCTGGTTCTGGCAGCTGTGTATTCTCAGTACCTTCATCCCATATGCTCACAGCATTGTCCGTTCTCATGCCCACAGCACTCTCAGCCCCTTCATGGGCTTTTGCCTTTCTGATTCTCTCGGAATCCCAAAGCTTCTCCTGTTCTGTCTGCGTTGCTGCAGTTTGTTGTTCCATTGTCTTCGCATCCATAACGCTTAAGTCCCGAGCGGAATTCTTTGTACCGGCGCTCTCCGGCAATCCATTCTGACTCTCGGCCCTTCCGGCCACAGTTGATACCCTCACCCCTGCCGGGCTCTGCTCTGGCTGAAACTCCACAATATCAGGCTGATCATCTAACCACCCGATGGCCTCCGCCGACTCCTCATATTCAAACCAGTTGATTGTTGTATCTCCTGATTCTTGGTCGTTGAAAAACTGGAGGTTGGCGAAGTCCTCCTCCACTGTTGCTAGATCATCTGCCCCCTGTTCAAGTCTGTCCCCCTGAATCATGCACAGCTCAGCTTTTTCTGGCAACCCCACACTCAGCTCAGACCGGCCCACTGATAAAATGTATTCGCTTGGATCATAGGCTCCCCCAGCGTAATTCCCAGACTGCTTGAACCCAGATTCAACAACTCTGTTCTCCTCTGAAACCTGCCCTGTTCCATCTTCAGTGGTCACCACCTTTGACTCGGATTGGGTTGTGAAGGTGTCCATCATGCACAAGGAATCGGTGCAATCAGGAAGGATCACCTCCGGCTTGGGTAGGTGAGAGGGAGTAATATAGATACTAGGATCGTAGGATACGACCCCAGTTTGGATGAAGTTGACTCTCTTGGGTGGTGGATCTTGGTTATGGGTAGGGAGTGGGTTGGTTGTGACGTTAGGTCTATCTAGAGGTAGAATAATATTTTTGTCGATGAGGTCCTGAACCTCATGACGCAGCCTGAAACAATGGTCGGTATCATGACCATGCTGCTGATGGTAGGCACATTACTTGGCTGGGTTGTGAGAGGGGGGGAGTGGATTTGGTGGCGGCCTCGGCTCCAGGGGTTTTAGATGTCCCTTTCTAATCAAGACCCCCAGAACCTTGGACAAAGGCATGTATAGTGGAGTAAAGGTTCTTTGGCCTCTGGGCTGGAATCTCGGAGCTTGGGTACTGCTCCCGGATGTACTGGAAAAGGGGGTGGCCGCCATGGGCCTTGGCTGGGGAGGGGGATTGGTGGTGACCATACTGACCTCCGAAGTCCTTGTGTTTGCAGCGCCACTCGGGCCTGCGTTGTTATTGCGGTTAAATGTCCTCCGGGGTTGCTCCCGGTCCTGGTCAATCAGACCTTGCTTCATCGCATCCTCGATCTATACCCCCATCTCGTGTAAGTCTGAGAAGGTGGGAAAGGGGAGTACGATCATCTTCTGCATGAGTTTTGGTTGGAGATTGCGCACAATCATCCTAATTTGATCTTTGTCTGTAGGCCTCAAGGTCATCATCGATGCCTTTGCCCTCCATCGAGTTACGAAGTCTGAGAAAGTCTCCTTGGCCTCTTGCCTCGTCGTTTCGAGATCACGAGTTGTAATCTCGATCTGTGTATTGTACGAGTACTGTGCAATGAAGGCCTCAGCCATCTCATCCCAGTTTCTCTTTACCTCATCTTCTAACTTCGCATACCAAATGGCTGCCACACCCGACAAAGTTCGGCCAAACAGGGAAAGCTTTTGTGGTCGGGTTAGGCCCATTGGCCGTAGGATGTCTGAGAATAGCCGAAGATGGACCATGGGGTCTCCGGATCCGTCGAAACGGTCAATTTGTGGCATCTTGAATCTGTCTGGCAATGTTACGGCCACGTCGGTGTATCCATCTTCGATGTCTGGGATGGCCTTCACCCCTTGAGACTTCTTAAAAAGCTTCTCTAATTTGCTCAATTTCAGAGCTGCATGGTCTATCTCGAACTCGAAAGGAGAGTCCGGATGGTTGGCAGGTGTATGAGTCTTGGACAGCTGAGGCAGAAGCGGGGGCGGAGCCAACCCCGTTGGATGGCCTGTGTCCTCTTGGGTGTTCTGGACATTGGGTAAGGTATTCTGAGTGTTCGGGAGGATGTTCTGAGGATTTGGCAGGGTATTCTGACCAGTGGATGCCTGCTCGGGTAATGGAGCTCCGGGTGGAGGAGGAGCTGGGTGTGAGGTTGATGTTCCGGTTTGCTGCTGGAGCCTGGTAATAAGCTCAGCCTGTTGGGCCATAACTGTAGCCTGTTGCTTAGAAAATTCCGTTTGGCGGATGGCATCCTCTTGCATCTGTCTCATGCTCTCTTGCATTTGGCGCATCATCGCCTCCATCCCTGATGTATTCGGCGGATCCATCTGAATAACCGGTAAGTGTATCTCTATAGCGGAAATAGCAACCTCAGTCGGATTGTTCACTGCTAGGGTAGGCCTCTGCCCTGATGATCTCTGCTCAGACGGACTGCGCCTTCTCGGCCTTCTCCTAACAACTGGGGGTAGTGAGTGGAACACTAGGTGTCCGTCAATCAGATCCTCGGATCGAATAAGTCGGCGACCTCGTGTCCAAAGTGCTTGGGGTATATCTACTGGTTCGGAAGCAATTGTGCTACAAACCTGCCCTAGCAAAAAGATAAATAAAGCGAAAAGGAAATAAATAACCAGAAAAACGGACAGCATAACAACTTAAATTAAATACACAACACACAGTCGGGCATACAACACACGGTTGATAAGCTGGGTATACACTGTCCTCAATTACTGATTACTGTCCCTGTATCACTGTTTCCCAAAACCGAATCTGATATCCGCAGACAACTGATTCTCAAACGACTGGATGATGCCCGCAGGCCTGACGCCCAATCTCAAAAACTGATGCCCGCAGGCCTGATGCGACTCATAAACTGATACATGCATTCCCTGTAGAGACGCACTCTAACAAGCACATAACAGATAAGTGAGAGCCAAAACACCCCTATGCTGGGGTGGGGTTTCCCTGTCCTATTTTGTCAGGAACTAGGGTTTCACTATGCACGCAGCGGTTTCAAACAACCTATAAACGGGTAAGCAACCTATCCTAATTTGGAATGGTCACTATGGATTCCGAATATGCACTAGGTCGAATGGTCAAAAAGGGTGCCCCGGTAAAACCAGGGTTTGTGTTCCCATGCTGTCAGAGCCTAGAGCCGATCAGCCTTATGGTCATGCCTTGACAAGACAAGCCTCCGGCAAATCGTTCGGGAATGGCATATGGCAAACACGGTGTCCTAGGCGCACCAATGCAAATGCAATGCAAAGAAACACACAAGTGTAGTCAAAACCAGATTTCACGAGTTCGAGTCAAGTTCTCTAAATCCCCAGCAAAGTCGCCAGAAACTGTAGACGTCCCCGAACGCATCCCGGGGAAGGAGTGCGAGTCCCCCCCGTTCTGGTTCGATATTGGGTCACTACAGTTCGAAGGACTCAAATGTCACGGTTCTAAATCTCGAACCAAAGAGTCCAAATCCGGCAAATCGTTTTGAAAACAGATTTTTTTGAAAGAAGTGCCAAACATGGACTGCTTTGCCAGATACAGAGTCGCCACCTAAATATTTTATAATGGGAAATTTAGGAAACCCTGACTCGGTGCCAAAGGCCACGTGTCCGTTATCACCCAAGTTGCCTCGGCTCGGGAACTTGGGTACGATTGGGGAAAGTCACTTCGTGAGCACCCCCGCTCGCCCGGTCAAAGACCGGCCTCTACTAACCATGATATCCTATTTTGAAAACATTGTATGTTCTTATTCCGGTTTATTAGCCTAGGTTACTATGTGATGCGCACAGCATACAAGTATAGACTGAGTCGCCTGAATTAGAACAAAACATTCATGTTTGTTTGTTTGAAAATGGTTTGCTACCCGCAGGTAGGCTTAAAATGCAGGTTTTGCCACCCTCGGGTGGGCTTAGAAAATATGACTTTGCCACTATCTACTGGGCTTAAAACAAACATTTGATGAATTGTCCAATCCAAGTAACCCAACCTTCACCCACAGGCATTCAAGGCAGTTATATCACATAAGCACATAGCCTCATGACAAGCATGCTAACATGGCAACACTCACACGCATGCAAGGATACTGAAGCATAAAACTCACCGAGTACTCCAAGCCAAAACAGAAGCTGATTAGAAATCCATGCATGATCCTAGATACACAGAATTGCCTAATGCAACACATGCAAAGATGTAAACTATAGCAGGCTCAGCTATTCTAAACATGGCATATGGAATGCTACAACTAACACGTATTCAATTTGGAATTGAAATACAAATGCAGTTTGTATGATGCGCCGAGCCCGGTGCATGCAAAACAGATGAATGATGCAAACATGCTGTCGTACTGTATGCTAAATGAAATATGCCCTATATCTAACCATTGTAAGCAGGTAAATAAAAGGGAAGAAAGACGTGGGGTTGGAAGACATACATCACACTCACCCACACTTATTACAGTTATGCCCTCGCGCAGAGGGTCCAAATAAATATACAGTCCCGAATGAAAGAATAATACAGTCCAAATATTACAGTCCGAATAATATACAAATCCCTAATTAATTAACAAATTAACTAAGAAAAACTGTAAACTGGCATGCAAGCCAGGGGCTGCCTTGCTTCTGATGAACAATGTATGTTTGGGCCGTCTTGCGCGGAAATCCACTGGGATGCCCCAATTAGCCTCTGTTTGCAATGTTTCTCGAAATGCGTGCCAAGTCCCGGAAGACTGCTGATCCTGGATTTTGCTGCAACAGAGAGCAGGAAAGGGGCATAGCAATGTATTTCACAAATATATGCATGCCTCGTCCTCGTGCCACTAATCACGCATATCGATGCATGATGGCCGAGGAGCCGAATTGCATAATTTAATATAGGATGAATGCATGTGAATGCTACAACAAAACCTAACTCCATCATGGATAATCCGGAGTGTCGGTGACTTGGGAATTGAGATCCGTTCCGTCACTCGGAGTGCGAAACGTGCCTCGTTTCCGGTGCAATATGCATGATATGCATGAAATGCAGCTAACATATGACCTAGCATGCACAATGCTATGAAAATGAGATGCCTCGAAATGCGTGCATGCGGGCATGCAAACCGAGGTGATGATTCTAAGGCATGAAATGGCATACGCAATGCAGATTGGACTTACACTAACATGAGAGAGACTCAGCCACACTCACATGAGAGGCCGTCGGATAAAAGTGAAGTGCCTCGAAATGCGTGCACACGGGCACGCAAACCGAGGCAATGGCATACGGAATGCAATGATGCTAAAATGACATAAAGAATGCAAAATGGACTTACACTAACATGAGTGAGCCTCAGCCACACTCACATAAGAGGCGGTCGGATAAAAGTGAAGTGCCTCGAAATGCGTGCACACGGGCACGCAAACCGAGGCAATAGCCCTAAGGCATGAAATGGCATGCGAATGCAATGATGGGCTTATACCAACATGAGAGGGCCTCAGCCAGACTCACATAGGATGCCGTCGGATAAAAGAAGATGTCTCGAAATGCGTGCACGCGGGCACGCAAACCGAGAAATGGCCCGAAGACATGGAATGACATACGAAATGAAACATGGCATATGGAATACGGAACATGCAAATTTCAGCAGCCAAAATGATGCAAAACAGCCCCCGAATTATAACAAAATTACACCCGATGCCCGAAATAAGTCCCGAAATGCAATGGAATGGCTTACAGCTATGTCAAACATTCACAATATGGACATGAAGTGTAAAGACAGATACTAGGCAGTCCCTAAACTAGCATTTTTCCAGTACAAATCATGGCCAAACAACAATCATAGATGGGGCAAAAACAGCATGCAAGAATGGGGGAAAAAGGGGAAATAATGAAGTACGTGGTATATGCAATACTCAAACTGAAAAATACAGTTCTACAAAACTGAAGAGGGACCAAAAATATGAACATTTTTAGCTTATGGTAACCCTCAAAATAGTATTTAGATATGCTCAACATAGCATGCAAAATATGAGCCAAAAGAGGGCTATAAAGAGAGGTATACCAAGCATTCACCAAACAGCCTAAGACCCTTAATGAAATATGTCCAGAGAGTTAAAATATGACCCATTTTAGTTCTGAGGATGGCCCAAAAACAGAATTAAAATAGGCTAACAAAGCATGCAAGAATGGGGGCCAAAGAGGGATATAAAGACAAGCACAACATGGAGACCCCCAACAAGGTTGATCCCTTCTACAGTGTTGTATAGGGATCCAAAATAAGCCTACTCACAGTTCATGACATGCTCCAAAACAGATCACATGTAGGCCAAACAAATCATGCAAATTTACGGTAAATGTAAGAGATTATGAAGCAAGTGCATGATAGAAAGCCCAAACAGGATTGAGCCCTTCTTCAATGTTGAAAAGTGTCTCAAAATAGGCCCACTCACAGTTTACATCAGGCTCAGAAATAGATCACACATGAACTAAAAAAAGCATGCAAGATATTGACATACAAAATGATATTGAAGAAAGTGCATCATAGAGGGCTCAAACAGGGTTGAGCCCTTAAACAAACATGTAGAATAGCTCAAAAGAAGGCCCCTTTCAGTTAGGGCCGGAGTCTAAAACAGTGAGCAAGTAGGGTAGAGGAATGGTGCAAAAAAAAGTGCCAAAAGAGGGTGATTGATACTTACCCTTGAAGATCACACTCTTGTTGCTTCTTGGCTCAAGTTTGCTGCTCCTAAGCCTCTGAAAAACCGTTCCTTGCAGCTGGAATGGAGTGGTGGTAGTAGAGCTTGAAGATGATGAAGAGATGAAACCAAAACTTGAGAATTTGAGAGAGATGGAGAGAGATATGTATCTAAGCTCTTAAGGGAGTTTTTTCTAACCCTAATGAAGGAGCTGGCCAGCCCCTTATATGGACCAAAAAAAGGGTGTAAAGGTGGAGGGAAATGCACCCAAGCTTTTCCTCCCAAAATATCCCCCGGATCCAGATCTTTTCTGGGGGAAACAGCTATACAGCTGTAAAGTGTGGACTGAGAGAATCATGGCCGGCCTTTCACTTTTCTTGGAGGTGGCCGGCCGGCCACCCCCCATGGCCGGTCGGCTAGGGTTCAAAAGGGTCACTGAGAATTTCTGGCCGGCCACCAAAGGTTGGTGTCCTCCCATGTGTGTACAACAAGGCCCTGTGGTTGGAATTTGGTAACTCTGAAACATGAGAGAGAATAGGCCACTTAAAAGAGGGGTTCAAAAGGGTCAAATGCAATTACTGGCCGGCCATGTGTTTTTAGGGTCCTCCCAGGTCTCCTCAACACAAATATGTGGTTTTGGCTCAAAGAAAATGGCCCTAGGGTGTTCAACATTAGCCCGGAAGTGAGAAAAACGGGCGCCGGGGGGCGCCGGAGGAGCATAACTGGTTGTTTGAGACAATTACTGTCCTCCCACCCTCCAGTGACCTTCCTTATGGTAAAACAGAGGTACCTGCCAAAAATGAACGAAAACCAATGCAAAACGAATGCTCGGGGGCCAAAACACGCAGTTCGGGATCCCGAAAACTGGCTGTTAAGCACCGAAAGTGGTGTTTGGCCACGAAGTGGGTATCTAAGACCCCAGTGTCCCTTGAAAGGGAGTAAATGAGATGCATGCCAAAAACCGGAGGAATCGGAGATGGTCGGGTGGTCCCGAACCGAGGCACATGTCCTGACGGCTCCGAAAACCGGGATCCGGGCTCCGAAACGGGCAAAATGGCCTACGACCACGAAATGTAGCCCACGGCCACTGAGAGATAGTCTACGGGACCTCTCCCTCCCCTCAGGAAAGAAAACAGAGAAAATCGAGCCCGATTCGCAAACCGAGGCAAGGCACAAAAGAGAGTTCGGAAGTCCGGAGGCAGGGCGCACGGCCGCGACTCTGAGACTTCTGAACGAGCACAATATGCAACATCACCGAGCGCTCAATCGGTGACGTCTGAGTCTTAAGGTCGGTCAAAAATGGGGTGTCTACAGGGTGTTGGACAAAATTTGGAGCGGCTGCTCGGTCTTTGAGAGCTCTTGTGTTGGTATGTCTGGTCACCTAGGATTCTGCATAGTGGAAAATCAAATTTAAGTGCAAGTGGCAGCTTGGCCGAGCAAAAGAGCTAGGTTTTTAGCTCGGTCGCGTTATTGAGCCAGGTTCTATCTCGGTTCCACAAACTTATTTGATCTTATCTCGGTCGCACGAGCGAACCGAATTCTAGCTCGGTCGTGCGGCCTCTTGATATGTGATAAACATAAAGTTTGCTTGACCAAATTAAGATTTTGGATTAAAAAGTTGGTTTTTTGCCTAGTTTGGCCCAAATCCATCCTTATTCATCTCAAGGTATGAACAGGACGATGAACAACCAAGGTTTAGGGCCCATTTAAACCCTAGGGGTGGTTCGAAACCCTTATAAAAACATGTTTTCGGCAAGATTTGATGCTATTATCATGTTTCAAATGTGGATTTGACAGTATAAACTCAAGAACACTAAGAACACCATAAAGGCCTAAAAACAATGAAGAATGTTGAAGGGCGATGAAGAACACTTACACGAATGAGGAGTTTGTGGGAATAAAGCTCTAAACGACACTCCAATCGGCAGGAAACGCTCCGACGATGAAAAGGAAATGAAATCTCCAACGAAAATGCTTCGAGTTAAGCACTGGATGCAAGGAATAGATGATGGTATGCTCTGGTTCGCAGGGTGTATAGTTTGAAAGATGATGATGAACAGTGGAGAAATGGGAAAGATGACGACGATATATGTACTTCACCCTCGAAGGGGCGCCAAAAATTTAAAAGGTCTCAAGGGGAATTGCGCCCATCATCATTACATGACGACGCGTGTCCCTCTGAGAAGACGTTGCGTCAATGTAGTTAGATGGACCATGCTGCTTTTGGCGTGGAATTCGCACAAAGCTCCTTGTAGCGTGAGATTTGCACTGAGCTCATTGAGATGTCAGATTCGTAACATACAGTTCATCTAGCCGGGCAGGGCATCTAGCTCGGCCAGTTGTAGTAATCTCGATCATGCAGGAGCATACGAGATTAAGGGACAATTAAGAGGGGAATTTGCACCGGACAAGTGGGCCGAGCATATTGAGGACTTGGGCCATTGTCCTGGGCCTTACGGCTGTTTGGAGGGATGCGCAACGTTGCACCGAGGTATTCAGTTAGCTCGATCCAAGGCTGAGGTTGTTGGAATGGGTGTTGCTCTCAACTAGACTAGGGGGCAACTTTCGATCTCAGGTAGGCAGAGGGATGACTGAGATCGGTGACTCAGTTATAAGTAGACTGATCGTGCCAACCTTGGCTCAATGCCAAGCATGGCTGGACTGGACTGGACGGCTTTGACTGACATGACCGAGCTATAGGTGACCGGCTGGGTACCTCGGAGTTAGGCCAGTCGGTAGGAGTTGTTCGTGAAGTGGTCTGCCGAGCACCGGGTTATAAATAACTTGGTGAAGACCTCCATGTGGCCCAATTGAAGATCACAGAAGGAAACCCGCTGTTCGTATGCGTCAATACCGTTATGCAACAAGTCTGTAATCTTTTTACACAGATCTATATTCTCTTTTGTCATCTTCTCTCTCTATGAGTGCTAACTTGACCGTTGGAGAGGTTTTCCAGCAACACACCTGCCAAGTAGCTCACTGTCGCTGTGTTTTCAGGTTCGGCGATGTTGTTAGGAGAAACGCGAAGCTTGGACGTAAGGAGTACGGAAATGTAGATTATTTGTTCCTCGTGCAATATATATACATATATGTTTGTATGTATATGCGAATTTGATTTGAACAGATAACAGAAAAATTGAATAGATAATAAAAATTGAACATATCAATATCTCTCTCTCTCTCTCCCTCCTTTATATATATATATATCTGTATATACATTAATCCCAATTTAAACAGATAAAAAGAATTAAACATATAAAGAAAAAATAGGCTTGTGAAATTCAACATATATGAGAAATAGGCTTAGTGAATTTCAACAGATAGAGAAAAATAAACATGAATTTCAATAGATAAGGGAAAAATAATTGAACATATAAGTTCATTAAAATTGAACAGATAAAAAGGATTTCAACAGATAGGTTAAAGGGTATAATTGAAAATAAAATGTCCTCCAAAATAACAAAATGTACTTCTCACCACAATATTTTAGAAAAAGTGTACTTCTCACAAAAAAAATAAAAAAAATACTCATGGGACCTAACGTCTTACACCCCTTTTAAAATGAACTTTTCACCAATTTTCTCTAAATTATATTGATCTCTCATGAGATTTGGAGATAATACGGCAAAGCCTACATTTTGGCATTGGGACACCAATCACCCTTTTAATGAGGCTAAAAGGATCAAGGTTTATTTTGATAGTGTGAAGATATATGATGATAATATTATTTTTTTATTCATATAATTAATAAATTATTGATGAAAAATAAAACAAATGTTATGTGTATTAAAACCTTAGGAGAGTCTAATATAATTCAATTAAAGTTATGGAGTTTATTATATTTTTTTCAAACTTAATGAGAGGTTAGTGTAATTTATTCTAAATAAAAAATATATATATATACGTACCTTTTTATTTTTAAAAGAAAAAATAAAAACAAAAGTGGCATGTATATCTTGTACCAATAAAATCGACTCAATTAAATTTATCCTATTAAGTAGGTTATAAAATAGTTGAAGATCATCATATTATACATTGTAAAATCTTGATGAAGCAAAAAATTAATAAGTAATTTTTATCAAATTATGGGATCATTCCATTACATATTTTATAAATATATACATAAACTATAGAGGTATTATTCTAGTTTTGAAAACCGGGAGGACTCCGGTCTCTCAATGGTTCTGCCTCGGCTTGTGGCGCACACTCATACGATCCTTGCAGATTTTGTAGTAAAAGTTGTTTATGTAAAAAGAAAATAAATAAATAAATAAATAATATTATCAAATAATTATAAATACATAAATGAATCGTATTTTATTTTTTAAAAGAGATAATTTAAATTTACAATCATACTTGATTATTTTATAAAACAAAATGAAATTTGTTTTTATATTTATAATTATCGGATGAATCTATTTTATTTTATTTATTTATTTGCATAGATGGCTTTTACATTGAAATTTATGAAGTAAAGAGTTTGAATCATTGGCATAAATTTAGGTTGGTTCCCACAAGAATGACAAGAAGGGTAGAAAAAAAATATGAACGTGACAAAAGTATTGAAGAGAGTTTATCCCATAAATCTTTCGTTTAGGATGTGAATTGACTTTTAATTTTTTAACTATTTTAACCTACAATTAAAAAGATTCATTTGGGATTAGTTTTTAGACTTTGTTAACTTTTGAAAGGGAAATTATGTGTCCATAAGCAAAGTTATGAAAATGCCCTTCACCCACAGTGAGAGATGAAATGAAGGAAATGAAACTGGGGGCTTTGCTTGCAAACGAGGTTTGTCGGTTTTGGATAAAGTAGCGAATTTTGTCGTATGTGGCTAAAAAACCAAAGTCAAGTGAATAAAGAGAAATGACTCACGTCGTGTGAGATATATATATGGCAGGAGCGTTTAGTTTTTACTTGTTCAAGTTATAAGTATTGTCCAGTTTCCGATTGAAGCTCAATATATAAATAAAGAGAAATGATTTCAGATATTGATTCTGTGATCTTAAATGGCTCAAAATCGAGATCATCAACGCAAGTGATCAGAACGAGGTTTTTGGAAACAATCTTGATAACTTGTTTCTTATTCGCCACAATTCTCTTAGTCATTCCTTACCAATACAAAAATGGCAACCCTGTTCCCACCGTGATATTCAACGGCATCCCCTCTTCCGGGTTTCATGCATTTGTTGTATCGCTCTTGTATGCCTTCACCGGCGCCCTCACCGCTTTGTTAATTCATGACACTGCCGCCGGCTCATTTCTTTCTAGATTCTGTGAGCTTGTTTCAATCCTTTGTATGACATCAGCTGTGTCTTTGTTGGTTTGGTCCCTCTTCACTCTCAGTTTTCCAAAGCCATGTATGGGATTGGGAAGAATTTAAGAGGTGAAAATTACTTTTCTTCTTTTTGCTATACTTTTGACATTTTTTCAATTAACTTGAATTTGATCTGAATTTATAATTTTGTGTCAATTAATTTATTTCAATTAAGTCTAACCGATAACATCAGCTAGTATTTTTATGAAAAATGCATGCGTGACTAACAAGTGTCGTGTTTTTAAGGTAAAATTGTTTCTATTATTAATTGGATTAAATTAACACAAAATTTAAAAATTAATGATGAAAATCAACTAATTAAAATCGCGGAGATCAAAATAATATAAGAAACAAAATATAGAGATTATCAATTTTTAATTTATGTTTGTTTATTTGGTTGTTTGCTTATTTATTTATTTGCAAGTTTTTTTTTTTTAGCAACTCCTTATTCAAAACAGAAGTTGAAAATCTACTTACATATCAACTGATACAATACGTAACGGCTTATATTTGCAACCACGGCGGCTTGTCCTTCCCTCTCCCTTTGCAACTTCTACCATCTTGTTTATGAGGTTTTTATTATTTTTTTTATTTTTAATTTTTTAATTTTTGGATTAATAGTTTGCAATCAAGGCCTTGCCAAATTAGGAACGTTTGTCATTTGTTGGTGATATGTTGTCCTCATTATACGGAATGTATATACATCCTTGAGGCTAATTTGTTTGAGTGGGTGGATTATTAATACGGTGAAATTGAATAGCTTGAGCGAGGGATTATTAGCATGATGAGATTAAATTTATGGAATTACTTAAAAAAAATTATTATATATATAAGGTGTCTGTTTGTTTTGTCAATTGAGGAACAAAATAATTTTTTCACCTTCAATCTCATTGGATTAGATTTCAATACCACCTCTCTCATGGGATTACTAATTCCCACTTTAAAGGAGTTTCATAATTCCGTGAGACTCTTAATCCTATAACAAATTTTCAAAACAAACCTTGCCTGAGAGTTGTGTGTCGAGCTCTTTGAATAAATAATTCTTCTTCTTCTTTTTGTATTATAAAATGCTTCTTTATCATGAAAACCATTTGTTAATAAAATTTAATGAACAGAGTACGGAGATCTGGTGATTACTGTGTAAGTCCCATAATTCAAATCATTTCAATTTCTTCATGTTGTGTTCTTGTAAAGAGATGCAAAAATTATTTATGTATTTCATTTTCTTCTTTTTCTTTTACTTTTTCTTTTTCTTTAGTTGAGAAATAATAAGTTGAATGAATTGTGGGGTACGAAAAAGAAAGAGAGGTTCAGGAAAGGGAGAGATCATTCTTTTACAAGTCTGGGTAAATAAAAATTGTAAGACCATCTCCAATGGTTATTTAAATTTGTCATCAAATTTGAATTTGGTGAAAAATGGTTCTTTTTTCTGCTCCAACGGTTTCATCAAATATGTATTAAATTCAGGATTTCACTTTTTTTTATCAAACTGAGGACCAATGTATCTTTCATCAAATTACTGTTCATAGCCGTTTGATTTTTACCACCAGACATTCCCTAGATGACCACCTCAAGGCAAAAATTTGTGAAAAAATTACACTGGCCGATCGACTCCTTGGTCATTCTCCTGGTCAACAACTCGGATGACTACCTCAAGGTAAAAATTTATGAAAAATTTACACTGGTCGATTGACCGACTGGACATCCACCCGGTCGTCTGCCCGGTCGACTGGTATGTTTTGATAAAACTTTAAAAACCTCCGTTGGAGTACTTAATATCAAATGAAACTTTTACTCAAATTTGGTAAAAAAATTTCATGTACCGTTGGAGATGCTCTAACTACAATCATTTTGAGTATATTCTACATCTTACAAATCTTAAATCTACTTTAAATATTTTAGGTAAATTACATTAAATTTTTTTAAACTATAACTTATTTGCATTTTGTTCTCCCTTATTTCGAAACTTAGCAGTTTAAAGTATTATCTTGTTACACTCAACACTTTCCATTAAGATTTTGTTAGAAATTTAAACGAAATCATATCAGAAGTGAAGTACATGATATACTTACTAATTTCTTAGCACAATTATGATCTTATTTGGTGATCTCATTTGCACTTCACCTTTTTTATTTTCATGGCAAAGTACAAATAGGCTCCCTAGATAAGAATATTATTGTTCTAAAAATTTAGTTAGTATTTCATATGGTTTACACATAACTTAATTTTATGCAAATCCCTAACAGAACTCTAACGGAAGAGATTAATTGCAATAAGGTAATATTTCAAGATGATTAACTGTTGAGTTTTGAAATTAAGAAAACAAAGTGCAAATGAATCACACTTTAAGGAGATATATTGTAATTTATCCAATATTTTATTTCTGAGATAACTTCCCATACAAAAATTCGCCGTAGATAGCACAATCCCTCAACAAACTAAGCCTAGTCTAGTTGGTTGGCATGCAACAGTTTTAGCCTAAAAGTAAAAAAGTTACTAAAAAAACTAAAAAACCTATAATCTATACCAAAAAGTCAAAGATTTCATTTTTTCTCTACTTTTTGCACATCTTTTCGTAAAAAACCAAAAAGTTATTTTAAACATACTAATTTTTTTTTTACCTCATATTTTAGTCAAAAAATCAAAAAGTTACTAAAAAAATATGTTCTCAACTGAAGCCTAGTCCCTAAGGGGAGAGATCATGAGTTCAACTCTCCTTAAGGGAAGTTGAACTAAAGGGTCAAGTTTGACCCCTTTACAAAGAGTGAAGAGTCTAACTCTGATAAGTAATAATCTAATAACTAACAACTGACATTCGCTGAAAAAAAAAAAAAAATAGCACTTTTCCTCTAATTCAATAAATGAATAAAAACAGTGACAAAAGAGAAATTATTTGATAATCTTAGAATATTCTTTTACACCATTCATGTTATGATAATTGTCGTATTGTGTCTCAAAAATAAAAATATATCCTATTATTCTATTATATAAGGTAAAAGTTTGAGTTGTTGTCTTGAAATCATTTTTCCATTTGCCATGTGGATTTTTGTTTTTTCTAAATTATCTTTATTCATTTCATATAAAATCATCCATAATTCCATAACCACTTGACAATTAATTTACAAAATAATAATTGTCAATTGCTGTTGCTTGAAATTTAAATTTTTATTTTACCTATTGTACGCAAATATGACTCATTATGGATATTTCATTTCAAAATAAAATATTATTGAAGATGGATTTATTGTTACATTATTTTTGTAAAGTTTTATGTATGAATTTTATATATAAATAGAATTTACCTTATTGAATAGAGTGAAAAATCATAACATTTGACCTAGTGGTTGTATAATACTCTTTGTGGTATGAGGTCTCCAGTTAAGAAAGTCTGGTGTAATTAATCCTTATATTTTTAGGAGTCATCTTTTAACTATTTTCTTCAATAATGTTTTCTACTCTTCCTATTTATTAATTAGATATTATATTTGAGTCTTTATTTAAAGGAAAAAAAAAAACATTATATTTTGTTTTTGAGAAGAGATGCAAGGAAAAAAATATATTTTGTGTTTAGGCAAGGTTTCATATTTTATGTTTAGGCAAGGTTTCATATTTTATGTTTAGGCAAGGTTTCATCCTCCCAAAATATAGAGAAAATAAAGTACACTCTTTATAATGGGATGGGCTTTATTGTATTTTTCTTGAAGTGGTATTTTTTAATTTTAACTCGTGAGAATACAAATATATATATATAAACGGGCAATAACGTTAGAGGTTTATTTTTGAAATTTTTCAATTTAATTTAAATCTTTTTTCTTTTGTTTAAAATGATATTATTTGTCCAAAATGACACATAGTTGTTTAAAGCTCTTTTTTTTTATAGCTCGGTGTTAACCGGGGGACCAATCCCACCGTCCTTTAGTGGGAGACCCAATTAAAGTCTGGGTAAAGCTCGTATGAATTGCCTCAAGAAATTATTTGCATTTAAAAGGTTTGTGATCCTAAGACCTAGAAGGGAGCACACCGTCCTCATGACATTTTTTCAATTAACTTGAATTTGTTCTGAGTTTATGATTTTGTGCCAATTAATTTGTTTCAATTAAGTCCAACTAATGACATCTATTAGTATTTTTATGAAAAATACGTACGTGACTGACAAGTGTCATGTTTTTAAGGTAAAATTGTTTCTATTATCAATTGGACAAAATTGACACAAAATTTAAAAATTAATGATCAAAATCAGCTGATTAAAATTCCGAAGACCAAAATAATATAAGAAACAAAATATAGGAGTTATCAATTTTTAATTTTTGTTTGTTTGTTTATTTATTTATTTATTTTGCAATTATTTTTTAGCAACTCTTCGTCCAACACAGAAGTCAAAAATCTAGTTGTATATCAACTGATACAATATGTAAAGGCTTATATTTGCAACCATGGTGGCTTGTCCTTCCCTATCCCTTTGCAACTTCTACTATCTTGTTTATGAGGTTTTTTTTTTAATATTTTAATTTTTGGATTAAGATTTTGCAATCAATGCCAAGCCAAATTAGAAACGTTTGTCATTTGTTGGTGATATGTTGTCATCATTATACATAATGTATATACATCTTTGAGGGTAGTTTTGTGATGACCCGATACATAACCCATCTCACTTTTCCTTTATTTCTGTTGGGATTACTCATGTTAGAGTGTCGAGGTTTAACTTGAGGCCTTGTCTACCGTTTGGGTTTGTCGTTTTGAAAACTTTTCTTAAAATTCTCGCTCTTATTTTTATTTTGGTGTTGAGTTTCACATGCTTTAGGATGCATGAGGTTGGATTCAGGAGGTCTTAGTCCAACTGGTGAAATTTCAGGCTGGGAGCCAAAACCGCACATGCGGGGGGCTTGGGCTGCACATGCGGAAGAGGGGCCGCACGTGCGGGAAGTGAGGTTGCACGTGCGGAAAACAGGGGTTGCCGAGATGCTCTACTGAAATAATCACACATGAAATTGCAGGTATGGGGAGAGGAGGGCCGCACGTGCGGGTGTAGGGAAAGGTGCACATATGTAGGAAAATGATGAGTCCTAACAATCTACCTTTTCCTTCACTTTGGGATGAGTGTATCTCACTTTTTGTATATCTCTCTCTCTAAAAACCCATTTCTCTCCCTTCTCTCTATATTTACCTATACCAAGTTGGATCAAACCTTTTATTTCTTCAAATCCATTAGAGTTTTGACCATAGCTCCTTCATCAAAGTTGGAAAACTTTTCGAGGGCCACATTTTGTGTGGTGAAGATTGACTTTCGACACCGTTGATTTTGGAGCATCTTTCTCTTTTTCTTTCAAGAACTTGAGGTAGGGATTTTCTTTGAGTCATATATATATTTTTACAATGTTGTGTTAATGTTGGAACTCCTTCTTGTCGTATTGAGCTTGGCTTTGGACTCATGAGTTGTAGGTGATTTTAAAAGTGGGTTTTCACAATGTTTTCTAAAAACCCTTGAGATTTTGAGCTATATTGTTGTAGAGGAGTGTTATCTTGGAGAATTTTTTTCAAAATAAGGGGAAAACCTAGTTTATGGAAATCCTAGAAATTTGGAGATTTTTGAGAAATATGTTGTGATGTTATGAAATTGATATTTGACAAATATTATGACATGTTAAATGAAAAATTCCATAGAATATGAGGAATAGTTATTTTTTTTTAAAGTTTGTTGTTCAAAAATGTTGATATAGTCATTAAATGACGAAGTTGATAAGAATTGCATGAAATCTGGCAATGTTGTTACCTCTCGATAGATATAATTGGGTGTATGTTTATTTTGTGGAATTACATTGGAAAGAGTAATGGAAATTGTGAACACAATGGGAGATTGTGTGGAAGAAATCGAAAATGGAAGAATATTATAATGCATTGATATGTGTTGCATTGCCATTTCAATTTATTTGGTTGTTACGAATTTTAAATTGAGATTTGAAAACTTTTGCATTTAAGAAAGGAAATATCTATGAAACATGATCTCATTGATTTGCTTTTAGGGTAAATACATTGGTAAGTCTGGATAGGGAGTGTAGACGGAATTGATTAAGTTGGCCTAAGTGTCCAGAGTGAAAGACTGAAAACACGCGCGG
Organism: Camellia granthamiana; assembly: GCA_036172215.1. Taxonomy (NCBI): domain Eukaryota; kingdom Viridiplantae; phylum Streptophyta; class Magnoliopsida; order Ericales; family Theaceae; genus Camellia; species Camellia granthamiana. Next base: position 37,532,789 of record CM069907.1, on the reverse strand, counting down.
AGGAGGTACCACGTGCCTGAGGCGTATTTACCGCCCCTTGAACTTGATTTAAAATTATTGAATTGTTAAATCTTCAAGATTTTCATTGTGCATGATGGTTTTCAAAAAGATGAGGATGCGACTTACCTTTAAAAATATAGCATGACATATGCATTTCATCTCATGAGAATTATATAAAATGTATATGCTTTGTTAAGGATTTCCAATTGAGCTTTATGCTCACCCTATGGGATTTTGTGCAGGAAAAGATGTGGTAATTCTGCCAAACTAAGGGCGTGGATGTGTATGTTGAGAGCACAAGACTCTTGTTTTATTGTGATTATATTTTTGCAAGCCAAGGGCAATATTTGTGTGGGTTCCAGCAACCATTTTGTGTAACCGAGCTTAAGCCTTGGACTTTGTAGCCCCTTGAGGGCAATTATTTACTTTTGGCTGGTTATTTCACATGCTATAGATTCATGTATTAAGGTCGTTGGATGTATATTCGCATATGGAACTTTTGTAAATCTCTTATGAATATGTATGCAAATGTTGGAGATTTGGGGTTGGCTTGGTTATTGGAATTTTTTATTTTTATTTTTTTTTTGGGCGTTACAAGTTTGTTTGAGTGAGTGGATTATTAATATGGTGAAATTGAATAGTTTGCATGATGGATTATTAGTGCGGTGGTATTAAATTAGTTGAGATTAAATTTATGGAATTACTTAAAAATCCTTATTATATAGAAGGTGTTTGTTGTTTTGTAAATGGAAGAACAAAATAGTTTTTTCACCTCTAATCTCATTGGATTAGATTTCAATACCACCTCTCTCATGGAATTGCTAATTCCCTCTTTAAGGAAGTTTCATAATCCCATAAGACTCTTAATCCTATAACAAATTTTCAAAACAAACATGGCCTGAAAGCTGTATATGGAGCTCTTTGAATAAATAATTCTTCTTCTTCTTCTTCTTCTCCTTCTTCTTCTTCTTCTTGTATTATAAAATGCTTCTTTATCATGAAAACCATTTGTTAATCAATTTTATTGAACAGGTTACGGAGATTTGGTAATTAACTATGTAAGTCCCATAATTCAAATCATTTCAATTTCTTCATGTTGTGTTCTTGTAAAGAGATGCAAAAAATTCTTTCTGGATTTCATTTTCTTATTTTCCTTTTACTTTTTCTTTTTATTCTTCTTCCTTTTCTTTAGTTGAGAAATAGTAAGTTGAATGAATTGAGGGGTACGAAAAAGAAAGAAAGAGAGGTTGAGGAAAGGGAGAGTCATTCTTTTACAAGTCTGGGTAAATAAAAATTGTAACTCCAATCATTTTAAGTGTGTTCTACATCTTACAAATCTTAAATCTACTTTAAATATTTTAGGTAAATTACATTAAATTTCCTTAAACTATAAGTTATTTGCATTTTGTTATCTCATATTTCAAAACTTAACAATTTAAAGTATTATCTTCTTACACTCAACACTTTCCATTAAGATTTTGTTAGAAATTTAAAAGAAATCATATCATCAGTGAAGTACATGACAATTATGCTCTTTTCTGGTGATCTCATTTGCACTTCACCTTCTTTATTTTAGTAGCAAAGTACAAATGGGCTCACCAGATAACAACATTATAGCTTTAAAATTTTAATAAAAATTTCATATGGTTTACACAACTTAATTTTATGTAAATCCCTACCAGAGCTCTAATGGAAGAGATTAATTGGAATAAGACAATATTTCAAGAAAATTAACTATTGAGTTTTGAAATTAAGAGAGCAACGTGAAAATGAATTATATTTTAAGGAGATTTATTATAATTTATCTAATATTTTATTTATGAGATAACTTTTTGTACAAAAATTCGTGGTAGATAGCCCTTTCCCTAAACAAACTAAGCCTAATCTAGTTGGTCCAATGACATTTCTAAAAATTTAGTCCCCAAGGAGAGAGATCATAGGTTCACCTCTCCTTAAGGAGAGTTGAATTAAGGGGGGCAAACACATGTCGATCTATCGAATAATGTGACAAAATAAACGGCAATGTCAATTGAGAAGATTGACGTTTAATACACTCCAAACATGAATGTGACAACATAAAATGGAGATGTGAGACTTTATAAATGTGACAATATGAAAGACAATGTGACACATGCCAATTATAACACGAAACAAATCTACGCAACACAAACCACAACCCGAAGTAGTATTATTCATCGAGCATAATATAACTGGCGTTACAATGGAAATTACATGACCGCATATTTCACAAAACAAACACATAACAATGTACCCACATTCCTACACACGTTTACGAATGTGACACTAAAATACTCAACATAAACAAGAACAATGTGACACATGCCGATTTATTGAATAATGTGACAATACAAATGTGAATGTGAAGCGTGAAGATTGATGTATAACACACTACGAACACGAATGGGACAACATAAATTGGGGACGTGACACTTTATGACTGTGACAACATGAACGACAATGTGACATATCACAATTGAAACACAAAACAAATCTACCCAACACAAACCATAACCCGAAGTCGTATTAGTTGTATTATTCGACTCGTTGTAACAATTAACAAACAGTCTCATAAATTCACATTCACATTAAAAAATCTTAAACTACATAAAACAGGGACGTGGTGCCAGTTACATTTGACAACTTACTTTTGTTACTCAACGAAAACAACCAAACGACATCGCAGCACAACGTGGACTCCAAAAAATCAGACATTCAACTACCGTCATTTACATGGATAAGAAATAACCACGTCTAACCACCATGTTACAGACCCCTATTTGAACCTAAGCATCACGACATAAATCCCATATTCAAGAACACATCAACAAATCACACACAAAACACACAAAATCGTCAACCTAGCTAACCCCCATTCAAAAACACCAACAAATAACTCACATAACACACCAAATCGACAACCCACACACATATATTGACGACTTCAAACTAAAAACTATCAAGGGCTCAAATAGTCATAAAACACACAAAATATACAACTTCTGTTACTGTAACGCCCCAAAATAATTATAATAATCCACCCTCAATATCCAATGTAAAACAACAACAATAATAAGGTTATCTTCCATTAATTCAATATGATATACAAAAGAGAAACATATGCATCATACATTCATAAAGCCTAATCATGAATCTATAACATATGTTGCCAGTTAAAGGAGATGAAGGAAGATAAACAAATAAAAGCGCCTTGAGGGCTTACATATTTCCAAAATTGTGCTTGGTTACAACAAAATGAGTCATTAGCTCAACACAAGTAAAGCCCTAGGCTTAAAAAGAAAGTAAACACAAAACAAATAGAAATTGAGCCTTCAACTCCACAGTCCTCCCAAGTCAAGTCCTTGGTGGAGCCATATCACCAGCACCTGAAAATGGTTTTTTCTAAGTAGGGTGAGCCAAAGCCCAGTAGAGACAATCTATTACAATATATCAATCTTACCAAAGATATAAGTATGATGCACATGTTCAATGCCCAATGACAAAACTTTTTACAACTCTCTTTTTCAAAACCAAGTTATGCCAAACTTACATCCCAATCCATTTTATCTCAGTTCATTAATTCTACCCACTTCATTTAATCAACCAAACAGAAGATACACCCCATAGGTCTCTACCCAATATAATTATCATACAAATACATTTACTTGCCATTTTACGGAAATTTCGTCAGTGGAAATCGGTACCCATGTATACGTACGGTTTTCGGGACTTTCATCCTGGACAGACAGACCAACTTAATTTAATGGAGTTCATCCCTTTTCTCCTCCCAAACATGGAGTACATCCTCTTTCTCCTCCTAAATATCATACATATACAATGTATATAATTCATAATCATATTCAATGATAACGGCTAAGTGATTAGTTTCAATTTGCCAAATCCTCATGTAATTTCTACAAGAATCATAGCTATCCTCCACCGATACCCCAAGATAGATATTTCTAAAAAATATACAATCTTCACAACAGATAAATTATCCAAACTTCCATAGGTGAGAGATAATACATATCCGACTACACCATCCATATAAACAACCTCCCAATTTCACACTTTTAATACCAATTTCATTATTTATACAAAATAATCATTTGAGTCATTTTAGGGTAGTTTACAAAACTACCCTTTCTCCCGATTTTGTCCCAAACACCAAAATACACCATTCTAACCCAACACAAGCTCATAATTACTCCCATAACCGTTTCCATTACATTCATTTGAAATTCCCTCATTTGTTTAAACCAAAACCCTCGGTTTGTTCAAAATCACCATAAGTTTCAATATTTCTTACACATCGACGAATAACTAAGTTAAAACTCATAGAAGAGTATAGAAAGTCCCTACCTCAAAGTTAAGAGACAAAGAAAGCAAGGTGGAACCTTCAACAACACCAAAACCAAGTTTTAATTGGATCAAAACGGAGCTCTTGGAATGCTCTAACTTTTTCTCAAAGACACTAGGGTACAAAACCCAAAGGATCTAGGTTAAAATGTAGAGAGAGAGAGTGACTTTTAGAGAGAGAGAGTGCTGATCTAGGGTTTTGAGAGAGAAAGAGATGAAAAAGTAGGCTACTGCGAACTGATATAAACACAGTCCGCTCAAGCGTCAAACACAACAATTTGTTTCACTCGAGCGCAGGAAGTGAAGCTTGAGTGCAGAATACACACATCCAGTAGTTTTGCAGATAGATGAACATCGCTCGAGTGCCATAATGGTCATTCGAGTGTCCACCCTCTCGAGCATAGGAAACGCCGCTCGAGCGTAGGACATACTCTCCCAGTAGTTTTGCAGACCTACAAAAGTACTGAGTGTTCACAAAGACCACTCAAGCACAAAAAGTGCCGCTCGAGTGGAAGAGTAAAAATCTAGGCAACATAAGGTTTGAAAACCAAGCAACCAACCTATTCCAAACACAACCATTACAACCCAATAGCCAAACTTAAGCAAGAATAAGGGGGAAAAAGACATGAACAACATTCAGAAATCATAAAACCCGAGTCCAGATTACAAGATAGGTCAGGTCAAAACCGGAATCACTATAACCTTCCCTCCTTAAAGAATTTTGTCTCCAAAATTACCAATTAAGTTTCAAAACCAAGTTTTAACCAATTACCATAATGATTGTAAATCAATTTCAACCTCATGACCCATCCTCTGATCATTCAATTCCATCAACATAATAAATGAATTCTCAATATTGGATACACAATTCATATTTTCAAAACATATACAATGTTCATAATAAACTCACATTTCCAAAACGTAAACAACATATACAGTGTTCCCATATCTCATTAACATAACAACAATATAATACATGATCAAACATTAACAAACAAGTCCTAATACTTTTCACGGACTTCCAACTCACGTTCCCAAGTTACTTCCTCAACCCCGTGATGTTTCCACAATACCTTAACCAAGGGAATTGTCTTGCCTCGCAAGACTTGGTCCCGAGTATCCAAGACTCTCACCGATCTCTCCTCATATGAGGCATCCTCATCTACCTCTAAGTCGGTCCAATCCAACACGTACGATGGATCCATCTCATACTTCCGAAGCATGCTAATATGATACACATCATAAACCCCGGAAAGCTGTGGTGGCAAGGCCAAACGGTAAGCTACCTCTCCAATCTGCTCAAGGATCTCAAAAGGCCCAATGAATCGAGGGGACAACTTTCCACTCTTTCCAAACCTCATCAAACCTCTCCTAGGTGATATCTTTAAGAATACATGGTCTCCCACCTCAAAGGGCAAAGGTCTCCTCCTACAGTCGGCATAACTTTTCTGGTGACTTTGGGCCGTAACCAACTTCTTACGGATAAGTGCAACTTTCTCCGTCGTTTCCCAGACCAACTCTGGACCCAACATAGGTGCATCACCCACCTCGACCCAACACACAAGAGATCTACATGGTCGACCTTACAAGGCCTCAAATGGTGCCATGCCAATACTCGACTGGAAGCTATTGTTATAGGCAAACTCCACTAAGGGCAAGTGCCTCTCCCATGAACCCTTAAAGTCAATGACACAACCCCGAAACATATCCTTTAAAATCTGAATGGTGCGCTCTGACTGGTCGTCAGCCTAAGGATGATATGTTGTACTAAAAGTTAATTTCATGCCCAAGGTACTGTGTAGGCTCTACCACAATCGAGCCGTGAAGCATAGATCTATATCTGAAACAATCGTCATAAGGACCCCGTACAATCTCACTACGTCCCTAATGTGAAGGTCAGCAAGATGATCTACCGAGTCACTCACATGCATAGGAATAAAGTGCACTGATTTCATTAATCGGTCAACTACCACCCAAATTACGTCACTACCGCGCTAAGTTCTAGGAAGACCCATAACAAAATCCATCATAACATGCTCTTACTTCCACTCGGCTATAGGCAAGGGTTGCAACAAACCCGCTGGCCTCTAATACTCGGCCTTCACCTGTTGACAAGTAAGGCATCTCGATACAAACATGGCTACAAACTTCTTCATACCTCTCTACCAAAACTAGCGACTAAAATCGTGATACATCTTTGTGCCTCCCGGATGCACCGCAAAGCATGAATGGTGAAACTCTCGGAGTACTTCCCCTCGGCAAGACTCTGGTATGAATAAATGATCATGGTATCTCACACTCAAGTTGGGATACACATTCAAGCCCCTCTCTACCTTCCATTGGAGATCTTCTCTTGGAGGGATTTCACCTCAAGGTCACTCTTCTGTGCTTCTATCACTCAATTCATAAGTGTAGGTTGTACAACTATCAAAAACAAGACTGCAGACTCAACAGACTCGCCAAGATGCAAGTCAAACTCCCCAATAGCACCAGACATCTCCCATTCCTGGATGGCAACACTAGCCACACTACCAATAGATTTCCTACTCAAAGCATCAGCCATAACATTAGCCTTTCCCAGATGATAATGTAAGTCGAAATCATAATCCTCTATAAACTCCATCTACCTCATCTGTCTCAAATTCAAGTCTTTCTAAGAAAACAAATATTTTCAGATTCTTATGATCAGAAAACACTTCAAACTTCTCACCATACAAGTAATGCCTCCAAATCTTCAAGGCAAAGATCATCGCCGCTAACCCTAAGTCATGAGTAGGGTAGTTCCTCTCATGAGCTTTCAACTACCACAAGCCATAGGCTACTACCTTCCGCTCTTGCATCAAAACACAACCCAAGCCTTCCCATGAAGCATCACAATACACCGAGTAACCTAAACCCCTCTCCGGAATAATCAATACTGGAGCAGTGGTAAGTCTAACCTTGAGCTCTTGGAACGACTTCTCACATGTCTCACTCCACACAAACTTAGCTCATTTCCTCGTCAATCTAGTTAACGGTGAGGCTAATCTAGAGAAATCCTTCACAAACCGACGGTAATACCCAGCCAACCCCAAGAAATTACAAATCTCAAAAGCATTCTTAGGTTGTTCCCAATCTTGCATTGCCTCTATCTTGGATGAATCTACAATCACCCCTTCCTCGGATACCACATGGCCTAAGAACTTAACCTCTCTCAACCAGAATTTGTACTTCCCAAACTTAGCATACAATTTATGGGCTTTGAGTAACTCAAGTACTATCCACAAGTGTTCATCGTGCTCCTCCTCAGAGGGTGAGTAAATCAAGATGTCGTCTACAAAAACGACCACGAAACGGTCTAGGAACTCACGGAAGATCTGGTTCATCAAATCCATAAACACAATTGGCGCATTGGTTAGCCCAAAAGGCATCACTAGAAAATCATAATGGCCATACCGCGTACGGAATGCCATCTTTGGGATATCCTTCTCCCTTATTCTCAACTGTTGATAACCCAATCTCAGGTCTATTTTAGAAAAGCAACAAGACCCTTTCAATTGATCGAACAAATTATCTATAAGAGGCATTGGGTACTTGTTCTTGACAGTCACCCGGTTCAACCTGCTATAATCTATACAAAGTTCGTAACACACCATCTTTCTTTTTGGCAAAAAGAGCCGTTGCTCCCAAAGGTGAAGTACTAGGGCAGATAAAACCCTTATCCAACAATTCTTGGAATTGAATGTTCAACTCATTCAACTCGGTAGACACAAATCTATACGGTGCCATGGAAATCGGTGCCGTACCAGGCACTAAATCAATAGAGAACTCAATCTCGATGAGGTGGTAAACAGGTAAGATCCTTTGGAAAAACAACCGAGTATTCACAAACTACCCTCAGCAACTCAACTCAGACTTCATCACACTTAATACTCAAGAAGTTGGCAAGAAGGTAACTAAGCTCACTCCACCTACGCGGATCATACACCGGTGATAAGACTCTATCAACTCGATCTCCCAAGAAATAAAAACAATCACCGCTCAAGGTACATACAGTAACCCTCTGACGGTAGCAATCTATGATAGCCTGATATGAAGACAACTAGTCTATACCCAAAATAACATCAAAGTTAGACATGTCGATCAATACAAATGCAAAAGGAAGTCAGCGACTGGCAACCTCTATGTCATAACCCCTACACCCCTGCTTCAAAATAACCTCACCACTAATAGGTCACTCTACATAGATAGGAGATGCTAACTGAGCCAACTCTAACCCTAAAATTGTTGCAAATGAAAACGAAATAAATGAATAGAATGCACCCACATTAATCAACACATTAGCAACCGAATTGCAAAGTAAGAAGGTACCTCTCACTACCGAAGGCGCTGGTACTAGATCTGGCGCGGTAACAGCATACACACATCCTATAGGTCTTTGCTCAACTTGCTCACCCCTTAGAGTATAAGCCTGATGTACTGACTGAGCTGAAGAGGCTCCTTGATTAACCCTTGAGGTCTGTGCTGACTATACAGGCTGGTAGCTTTGCGTCTATCTCGAACCAGACTCATCGGATGTTCCACCCAACTGAGGAAAAAATCTCTTCATATGTCCCACCTGCCCACACTGATAACAAGTGAACGGCTACCCTCTCCCCTGACTCTAGCTCTGAGAATGAGTCGAGGACAATACAGACCGTTAACCTCCTCCTCTCTGTGGACAAGTTAGAGACTTGTGACCCAACTAGCCACACTTGTAACAAATGAAATCTCCCTGACCACCTCTCCAAGAACCTGAACTTGGCACTGGAAAAGTGGACCTCGATTGAACTCCCTGGGACGGCTGTGGGTTAGAACCCCTCTGCTTCTTACTATCTCCCTAAATATCCTGACTCCTCCTGGAGCCCCTCACCCTCTCTTCCTCTATCTACATCACGGTCTGAAGACGAGCCACCAACTCTACAAGTTACCCGTAATCTCTCATCATTGAACCAGACACCTTAAATAGAAGCACGGTCCTTAACCTCTCTCAAACTCTAAGCAACGACGCTCCCCTGTCGCCACTAACTCTAGTGCAAACTTAGAGAGGCTAGTAAAGGCTACCTCAAACTCGACCATAGGTGTGTTCAACTACTTGAGCTGAGAAAACTGATCCCTCAACTTCTCCCTAACAGTGGGAGGTAAAATTGTCCTGGAAGGCATTGAGAAAGGCCTCCCAAGTCACTTTAATGCGCCCATGTGCATATTTCCACCACTGACCCACATCTTCCTTCAACTGGAAGGATGCCAAGGTCACTCTCAATCCGTCGTCCTCAATGCCAAGCATCTCGAACGTCTTCACTATCTGTTCTAACCACTTATCTGCCTTCACTGGCTGCTTGGGATCACCCATGAACTCATTTAGATTTCACCGGAAAAACTTCCGCTTCAAGAAAAATAGCCCTGCCTCAGCTACTTGGACCCAGACTTGATTATCAGCTCTGAGAATGTCCATGGATTCCCTCAATGCTCCGACCATTTCACGGGCTAAGGTGCACATGGCCTATTGACCAACTAGTTTGACCACATTGGCCTGACCAACTCCTTCTTCCTGTGCCTAAATGTCATCTAGTAAAGGCATCTCGTGCCTTCTAGGCCTACTCGCGCCTACCGCCACCACATCCACGACCTGACATCCTAATGAAGGTAACAGAATAGATTAGCACATTTACAAATGTGCCGAAGCTAGCTTACTCACGTCCTAAAGCAGTGGACAATAGTAATTCATTCCACATAAGCATGTGGTCACCTAAACACATATGAATTTCATTTTCGGCTAATGACCGTCCCGCGGCTTTGCCAAAGTTTTAATTAGAAACAGCAGTGATCAAGTTCTCTTCTGATAGGACATCTAGAAACCCGTAGATTTAGTCAACATCCTAAAAATTAAATCACATACCCATATAATCACATAAGCATGTTTTCATATAAGCACACATCATTTATACTAAAGTCTCTATCAAGTGAGACACACCCATTGTGGTACTAAGCACTTCCCACGTACCCAAGTATTCAAATCCGGTACGTTCTGATACCAAGTTGTAACGCCCCAAAACAATTACAATAATCCATCCACAATATCCAATATATGACAACAACAATAATAAGGTTATCTTCCATTAATTCAATATGATATACAAAAGAGAAACATATCCATCATACATTCATAAAGCCTAACCCTGAATCTATAGCATATATTGCCAGTTAAAGGAGAGAAAGGAAGACAAATAGATAAAAGTGCCCTGAGGGCTTACATATTTCCAAGATCGTGCTTGGTTACGACAAAATGAGTCATTAGCTCAACAAAAGTAAAGCCCTAAGCTTAAAAAGAAAGTAAATACAAAATAAACAGAAATTGAGCCTTTAGCTCCATAGCCGTCCCAAGTCAAGTCCTTGGCAGAGACATATCACCAGTACCTAAAAATGGTTTTTTCCAAGTAGGGTGAGCCAAAGCCCAGTAGAGACAATATATCATAGTATATGAATCTTAACAAAGATATAAGTATGATGCACATGTTCAATGCCCAATGACAACTTTTTACAACTCTCTTTTCCAAAACCAAGTTATGCCAAACTTACATCTCAATCCATTTTATCTTAGTTCATTAATTATACCCACTTCATTTAATCAACCAAACAGAGGATAAACCCCATAGGTCTCTAACCAATATAATATCATACAAATACATTTACTTGCCATTTTACGAAAATTTTGTCCACGAGAATCGGCACCTATGTATATGCGAGATTTTCAGAACTTTCACTCAGAACACACATGCTAACTTAATTTAATGGAGTCCGTCCACTTTCTTCTCCCCAGCATGGAGTACATCCCCTTTCTCCTCCCAAATATCATACATATATAATGTATACAATTCATAATCATATTCAATGATAACGGCTAGGTGATTAGTTTCAATATGCCAAATCCTCATGCAATTTTTACAACAATCATAGCTATCCTCCATTGATAACCCAAGACAGATATTTCTAAAAAATATACAATCTTCACAATAGATAAATTATCCAAACTTCCATAAGTGAGAGAAAATACATATCCAACTACACCATTCATATAAACAACCTCCCAATTTCACACTTTCAATACCAATTTGATTATTCATACAAATAATCATTTGAGTCATTTTAGGGCAAAACTCCCATTTCTCCCGATTTCATACCAAACACCAAAATACACCATCCTAAGCCAACACAAGCTCATAATTACTCCCATAACCATTTCCATTACATTCATTTGAAATTTCCTCTTTTCGATTTTAAACGAAAACCCTTGGTTTGTTCAAAATCACTATAAGTTCCAATATTTCTTACACATCGACGAATAACTAAGTTAAAACTCATAGAAGAGTATAGAAAGTCCTTACCTCAAAGCTAGGAGACGAACAAAGAAAGGTGGAACCTTCAACAACATCGAAACGAACTTTCAATCGGATCAAAACGGAGATCTTAGAATGCTCTAACTTTTTATCAAAGACACTAGGGTATAAAACCCAATGGATCTAGGTTAAAATATAGAGAGAGAGTGCCAATCTAGGGTTTTGAGAGAGAAAAAGATGAAAAAGTGGGCTGCTACGAGCTGATATACACACAGTCCGCTCAAGCACAAGAGTTGACGCTCAAGTGTCAGACACAACAATTTGTTCCACTCGAGCATAGGAAGTGAAGCTCAAGTGCAGAATACACACATCCAGTGGTTTTGCAGACAGACGAACATTGCTCAAGAGCCATATTGGCAGCTCGAGTGCCCACCCGCTCGAGCATAAGAAATGCCGCTCAAGCGTAGAACACATTCTCCTAGTAGTTTTCCAGACCTGCAAAAGTACTGAGAATTCACAAAGATCGCTCGAGCGGAAGAAATGCGCGGAAGAGCAAAAATCTGGGCAACATAAGGTTTGAAAACCAAGCAACCAACTTGTTGCAAACACAACCACTACAACCCAATAGCCAAACTGAAGTAAGAATAAGGGGGAAAAAGACATGAATAACATTTAGAAATTAAAAAACCTGAGTCAAGAATACAAGATGGGTTGAGTCAAAATCGAAATCGCTATAGTTACAGCTTTTGATAAATATAAACCGAAAATGTAAATAATCCCATATTCACATAAACCTTAGTTATGGGTTGCTTGCCAAAATCAAACAAATCAACGTTGCAAAACAGGAAATAAAAAAGCCACACTTACGTTTCGAGGCCATCAATCGTCGTCGGTTCACCGGAGACACAATCCAGAGCCCACCGTTTCATCGCACTTTGCCATCAAATCGCACTGGCGTTTTCTCTCGATGGTGGCCTTACAAAATTTGTGTAATGAAGCTTGCCTTTTCATCAGCCTGATGAGACATAAAATATCTCATATATTTTGTTTCCTAAAAAATAGCCTAATCAAAGGTGTAATCACCAAACAGAACGTGAATTTTGAAATTTAAATTCACATTCATATAAATATGATCATAATTTATGGTAACATTTAATTTTCCATATATGGTATATATTAACTAATAATATTGAGAGAAAATGTGTCAACAAACTTCCTACAAGACTTATGGGAACATAAGTTTTTTTCCAGGACCATATGTAGCATAAGTTTCCCAAATAGGATTTATAAATAATTTTTTCTTATATTTAGCCCCCCCCCCTTTTTTTGTACCTTTAATTTTTTTCACTTTAGATTTTTTTATTTTTAAAACGTATTTCAAAAGTTAATTTATGTCCAAAATTATACAGAAATTGGTACACTAATAGCCACATAATATAAAAATATTTTATTATATATCTCTCAAATCTCCGACCCCAACCAAACTGTAATATAATAATATGTTTTTATGTCAAGTAAAAGTTAATGTGATATTTTATGTTTAATTTTAAACATAAATTTGCTTTAGGAGTAAATCAAGAAAAAATTGAAACATAAAATGCCAAAGTGAGAAAAAAAATGCAAGGATGAAAGTTTTTTTTTTTTTTAAAAAAAAAAAATGGGACAAAATATAAATTACTCTTTTATTTATTTATTATTTTCCCATGCGCTACTGTAGTTGACATGATATGTGAGAAAACAATTTAAATATATTAAAAATTAATTATTTCAAAATTGTCTAATGTAAAGAGCATGCATAAGACTAATTGGTGTTTATTTTTTTGGGGGAAAAAAAATCACAAATAGAATCATTTTTGGGGAATTGATAATTTTTCAATTTGTGTTGTTAGCACTATTATTATTACTAGTAGTAATAGTAGTATTAGTATTAATAGTAATAAAAAATAAAAAATAAATAAAAAATTGATATACAAATCTACTTTTTAAATTTATTTTATAGTTCAGTAATGTGTCAAGAAGATGATTAGTTGATAATATTATCAATCAGTCATTTTCTTGATACATTACTAGATTTAGAAAGTAGGTCTAACTTTTGAGTTTGACTTTTGAATCTGAATAACAATATTCTTTAAAAAAATTCAATCACTACAATTATAAGGGTGTTCCAGACATATCAATATGAATTGATAATTTTTTTATCAATTCTTATATCCTAAAAGTATACAAAACTTAGATAATTACAGATGTATTATTCCTATACATAAAATAATGTTTAAAGAGTTTAAAATTTGGAGAAGGTTAAAAATTACAATACGAAGCAATTGCGAGGACCAAAACTTGCAAGTCCTATTTTGTTCATATTTATTTTTTTTGGTGTGACTAATACATTTTTTTTTTAATTGGTGAAAAATAGAGATATTTATATTTTGGGTGAACCATTAGTAAATTCTAAATAGTGGTCATATAATTTGTCTGGTCCTTCCTTTTTTCTTATGGACTCAAAGTTCTCATTCTAGTGTAAATTATATAAAGGGTCGGGTATAAACGCGCATGGATTATATGGTAAGAGACAAATGTGGGTTTTCTCATAATGTTGAAATTACTAAACGTACACTTAAAAAAAAATTCATAAGTGTATTGTTTTCCAAACGCAACTCTCCAATGTAACACTCCTAAAATGTAGCACTCCAATGTAACACACTAAAAAACTCTTTAGTGTATTTTCTCAAACGTAACAATGTAACATTTAAAAAAAACTCTTTAGTATATTTTTCTCAAACGTAACAATCCAACCAATTTAACATACTAAAACTCTTTAGTATACTTTTCTCCAACGTAAGAACATAACATTCCAAAAAAAACTCCTTAGTGTATTTTTTCCAAACGCAACACTCCAGTCAATGTAACACACAAAAACTCCGTTGTATACTTTTTTCAAACGTAATACTTCAATATAACACACTAAAATACTCCTTAATGTGCTTTCCTCAAACGTAATAATGTAATGTTACAGAAAAACTCCTTATTGTATTTTTTTCTAAACGTAGCACCTCAACCAATGTAACACACAAAAACTTTTCAGTGTACTTTTTCCGAACATAGTACTCTAATGTAACACTCTAATGTAACATCAGAAAACCACACTACTAGAAATGTAGATTTCTATGTTTGACAACCAACACTTCAGCCACTAGTTTCCCAAAAAAAATCTTACATATCTCACATTTATATTCTCATCCACAAATAAGAAAATTAGAAAAATCAATCACGAAAGGACATTCACTTAAACTCAAATGATATTCAATCAAATAAATATAAATTTCTGAAAGAAAATGAAATATTGGTTCATAAGAAAATTTTAGGACTAAATGGATCAACATTCTACCATATGAGATTTATGGGTAGATTTTCCAAAATTTAGATTTTTCATAGTTTTAAGAAGTTCCACAATTTAGAATTGGAATTCCCTCAATTGTTAAACTTTTCAATTTCCAGAAAACATTTTCTAATTATTCATATAAAAATCAATTGAAAAACTTTAAAAAATGAAATATGTTTGTGAAAATATCGGAAAAATTATATTTTATTAATAAATAATACGAAGAAAATGAGATACAAATAGAATAGATTGAGGCACATATATCTCATTTTCTTTAAAAAGATCAAGCCTACTGTGGTAGGAAGAACACAAACACCAATACAGCAGTCACTAAACTCTAACTTATCCCCTTCAGGATATATCCCGACCACTTGTGTCACACTCCCAAAATAATACTATAAATTCAACTCATAAGAGAAGTAATAACATAAGCGATATGCTTTCGTTCATCAGAGTTCGTAATGCAAAGGATAACACATGCAATATACATTCATAAATGTACATCATGAATCTATAGCATCTAATACCAGTTAATGATCAACAAAACAAATGCCCTATGGGCTTACATCTTTCTAAGTCATTGCTTGGTTACAACAAAAGAGAGTCATAAGCTCTGTACATATAAAGCCCTAGAATTGAATGAACATTACATACAAAATAACAAAAAAGAAAAAAGAGCCTTCAGCTCCTTGGTCCTCCCAAGCTACGTCATTGGAGAAAGCATGTCACCAATACCTGAAAATGGTTTCCCAAGTAAGGTGAGCCAAAGCCCAGTAGGATCAATCTAACACAATATATCAGAATTAACGGGATATAAGTATGATGCACATTTTCATTGTCCTACAACAATATCTTTATAACTTTCTCCAAAACCGTGTCATGCCAAACTTGCATTTCAATTCATTCATTTTGGTTCAATAGATACATCCACTGCATTTAATCCGCCAAACAGAGGATACACCTCATAGGTTTCCAACAAATTAAAATCATGACACAATACATTCACTTCTATTTGCCATTTTATGAAAATTTTGTCTATAAGAATCGACACCCATGTATACAAATGGTTTTTGGGACTTTCACCCTGAACACACAGGCCAACTTAATTCAACGGAAGTCCATCCTTTTTCTTCTCCTCCAAACATGGAGTATATCCTATTTCTCCTCCCCAATATCATACATATACAATGCATATCATTCATAATCAAATTCAATGGTAATGGTTAAAGGATTATTTTCAATTTGCCTAATCCACATGTAATGTCTACAAGAATCATGACTATCCTTTACCGATAGCCCAAAGAGTTATCTCTAAATAGATATACAATCTCTATAACAGAAAAATCATCAAATTTCCACAGGTGAGTAACTAGCAAATCCAATAACACCATTCATATATACGTCCTCCCAAATTCACATTTGTCATACCAATTCCATTATTTATATAAAATAATTACTCAAGATAATTTAGGACAAACTTCCCATTTTCCGAATATTAACCCAAAGGTCAAGATCAACCATTTTGACACAAAATAACCTCATATCCAAACTTCATAATCATTTATACAACTCTCACATAGAAACTCCTCTTTTCAAACTTGAACCCAAACCCTAGGTTTGCTCAAAACACCCCCAAATCTCACCATTTTCATACAACAACCTATAACCAAGTTAAAACCCATATTAAAGTGTAAAGAGTCCCTACCTCAAATTTAGAAGACCAATGGAGCAAGCACGAAACTCCAACGACGCCGAAAACAAATTTCAATCAGACCAAAGTGAAGCTCCCAAGATGCTCTACCATTTTTCCAAACATACTAGGGCAGAGAGATCAACGGATCTAAGAGAAAAAGTAGAGAGAGAGAGAGAGAGAGAGAGAGAGAGAGAGAGTTTTAGAGAGACAGTCTCTCACTTTAGGGTTTTTGGAAGAAAAGATATGAAAAAGTGTTGTAAAAAGTCATTTTCGCGATCTGATATGCGCATAGTCCGCTCAAGCAAGAGAGTTGATGCTCGAGCGTCAGACACAACAAGTTGTTCTGCTCAAGCGCAAGAAGTCCCGCTAGAGCACAGAATACACACCTTCAGTACTTTTGCAAAAAATAGACAAACTGCTCGAGCGCCCACCTGCTCGAGCGTAGGGAATGACACTCGAGTGTAGAAAACATTCATCCAGCACTTTTGCAAACGTGCAAAGTACTGAAAGTTTACAAATACTACTCAAGCGCAAGAAGGGCTGCTCAAGCGGAGGACCAAAAATCTGAGCAACATAAGGTTTGAAAACTAAATAACCAACCTATTCCAAACACACTTAACACGTCCAAATAACCAAATTTAAGGAAGAATAAAGAGAAAAGACAATGGACAACATTTAGAAACCATAAACCCAAGTTCGGACTACCACAAGTGTCGGGTCAAAACTGGGATCGCTATAACTTGTCGTACGGTTCAAACCAACTCTACATAAAAATGGTGAATTCAAAGCCCCACAAAGAAAAACACTATTCTTTGGCTAGTAATCTCTCTAAGTGTAAAAAGAGTTGGTATAAAAATGAGTAGATGAGAGGAATAATTTATTGGCTACTAAGACCTTACAAATTACACCAAAAATAATAATCCATTAAACTAGAGAAAAGGGAGAGTCTCAAAACCTCCAAACACTAACTCACCACCAAGCCCATAACCTTTCAATAATCCTCATTCATGCACAAGATAAAAGGTCACAAAATAAAATAAATAAATAACCAAAAATATTAAAATGGTCCAACAAAATATTTCTCTCCTACAAACATATATAGAATTATTTTACAAAAACTAAAAAGTTCCATTATTTGGAAATCGAGAAAATTTTTTGTTTCACCAAATAGAGAATTTCTCACTTTCTAATTATTCATGTAACAATCAGCTTAAAACTAATTCAAATGAAAGAAATTCATCTAAGCAACTTTTGAAATTAAAAATAAATGAAATAGGTCTGTCAATAGAAAAGCTCAAGGTTGGCGTACGTAAAACTTCTTGATGAGTGCATAGATATATATATATATATATATGTATAAATATATGTACATTGATTCACAATGGAATGGTTGGTTCTTCAAAAAAATAACATTATATATATAATATATGCAATGAAAGTTAAAAAATGTACTAATCTTGTTTGACTGATCATGATAAATAGGTTTTAAAATTATAAATGTGTAAAATGTGTAAAATAAAAATTATTCAGTCCGGTTAGTTTGGTTTCAAAATTTTATTCTTAATTTCTTTTAATAATATAAATTAGTTTGATAAAAATAAATATTAAAAATATTTTATCCTAAAAAGAGAAAATTATATGAAAGTGAGCGTTTTTTATTTTATATTTCAATTTTCCCACCAAACTAGCTTTTAATTTTAATTTATACATTTTTTATAAATAAATTTGAAAAACGAAACTAAACTGTGCAATTACATTTTAAATTCTAAAACATAAAAAATAGAAAATTACCATGTACTGCTTTAAACTAGTAGTGTAGTAGAAAATTTTACAAATAAAAAATGTTACTAACACTTGTTCGATAGCTGGGTGTGCAAAATAAAAACATTCATCAATAGCTAATTACTCAGTAATCTGTGGACACCACATTTTTGACCGCCCATAAGACTTGGGCGCCACTGATTGATCGCTCGATGATGAAAGTCATGCTGTGCAAATGTTCGATTTCTTCAGCAAGAAGAGCTTTTAAATCCCAACTTTACATCCCATTTTGGACCGAAACTGTTTTTGACCAAAATTATTTTAGACCTCAAAACCCTCTTTTTTCAAAATATTTTTTCAAATGTTTCTACGATGTTCCGAGACTTGCATTTCGTTCAAAAATTGCACTTTTTGGTAAACCGAGCAAGGACAAAGTGGAAATAAATGAAAGGGAGGTGAACTCTTTGAAAAAATCTTTAAACATTTTATTTAAAGGCTTGGAATTGAAGAAAATAGGAGGAGATGGAAGAAAACTAGTTGGGGGAAAAGTTAGGCATCAATTCGTTAGGACAAAATCGGGCAGCCTTCACTAAAATAGGCATAGCTCTTTGCACACTTAGAATTTAGATGTGGTGCCACCACCATTGGAAACTAGACTTCCGAGACTTCAATTTAGACTGAAGAATGACTTGAAACGGAGTCTGGGAGAAGGAGATATGCCCGTTTAAAATCGGGCCTGAAAACAGATTTTAGTGGCCTGCCGGCCCTTGCTAGTGGCCTGCTGGCCAGTAGTGAAAATTTTTCCCCTTTTGTGTCTTTCCGTCCACCATTAGTGGCCTGCTGGCCACAAGTGTCAAAAAATCATATTTTTGTAGATATTTATGCCAACTGTTCCCATATTGCTCCACTTGTCTCTATATAGATATTTTTGACTGAAGCTCATATATTTCTATATATAGAGGACCTTCTCTCTTGGTTTTAAGGTTAGAAAAATTTTGGGAGCAAAAATATTCTCTCTCTCTACAATTCTCTCTCTCTCTCTCTCTCTCTCTCTCTCTCTCTCTCTCTCACAACTTGCATAGCCTTTGCCCAAACACTCTAAACCAAACCTAGAGAGCTTCTTGCTGAGGTGATTTGAGCTTGAATTTGAGCTCTTGAGGCACTTGAGAGTGTGAAATTTGTGGTTTATGACTTAAGGGTTCATTCCTCTTCAAGAGGTATACCTTCTCTTGCTTTTGTACCATCTTTACACTACTTGTTTTCCATATTTTCTACTATTTTTTTGGACTGTTTAGAACCCATATTTTTGGGCTAAAACTTGTGGTTTAAGGCCATTAAAGGTAGAGGGGTTGATAGCCCTTCTTTATACCTTGCTTTCAAGGCCTTTGCCCTTGTGCTTCCCACCTTTACACTATCTTTTTTTGAGCTTTTAAACACTGACTTTTAGAGTTATTTCAGTGGCTAAAATCATGGTTTGAAGTCCAAAATTGGAGGGGTTAGCCTTCCCTTATTGTGTCTTGCTTACTAGCCTAGTATGCCCCATGTTTTAGCTTATTATTCTAGCTATTTTTGTTTTAATTCCAGCATGTTTTAGAACTGTTTTGGGCTGGTCGTGTCATTTTATGCTTTATATTACATATTTGTAGTGTAATTGCCCTCATAGGCTTGGTGGTTTAGGCCTTAGCGACTAACCTATTTGAGTTGATAGTATTTATTTATGGCTTTCCATACTTATGATCACCTTTAATCACCTCTGCAACCTCCCTCCTTTCTTGGCTTTTTGTTTTGCTTTGAAAGTGGTTTCAAACTACTGGTTTGTTTAAGCATGAGACTAAGATGTCATGCTTAATGGTTTAATCCTTTTGAGAGTTCATTATCAACGGCATGACACTTCCCTCATGCCCAAAGCAACACTTGGTTTGAGCCCTCTTTCCATTAGAGGACTTAAATTCACCTTTGAACTCAATTTATTAAAGAATTGATGGTAATCTAAAATGAAGTAATAAAATTGAGGCTTAAATAGATGCAAGATAATAATTTGGTTTGGGCTCAATCAGACGTTAATTGAACCCTTGAGTCTTGAGTCGTTTCATACTCATTAGTGATGAAAGCAATTCAAGATTCATTGTCAACTACTTCTCTTGATCTTTCATGATAAGGAGGTGGTTTTGAGAGTCTTGTTTTATTGCATTTACTGAACTTGCACCCTTTGGTTCATAGGCCATCATGCAATGAAATTGCTTCCATTGATGGTTTGTGAACCAAGCTTACTACTTTTTTGAGCTGTTCATGATAAGGAGGGGTAAATTGTGCAAACAAACCCTTGAGAATACACTGTCTCTGCTCTACTTGGTCTGTATTGCAGCAAAACAACCCAGTCAGTAGTGGCCTGTAGGCCATCTTCAGTGGACAACAAGCCCTCTGCCTGCCACCAGTAGAAAATTCAGTAATGTACTTCCCTAGTAGAACAGAATTGATCTTGAGGTGGAAATCAATGCAAGTGTTCTACTGTGCAACAGAGGCATTCAGCAACAGAAACAGTGACTTTTCGGGTAGAAATTGCATTCATGCATGAGCCTTCCATCGATCCTTGTGATCCGTGTTGTAAATATATTAGTGTTGCGCTTGAAGTAGTGGCTTTGTAAATTAATTAGTTAGAATAGCTAATTCGTTTCGTGTTGTAATTCTTTTAATTAACTAGATTAGTTAATTAATTCGGTTTGTAATAATTACATAAGTAGTTTAGCTATTTATTCTTTTCGTTTTGTATAGCTACCTAATTAATTAGCTTAGCTTTAATTAGTTAGCTAGTTAGTTCATTCAGACTCTCCTACGTGAAAGCGCAAATGTTATAATGGTGTATGTCTCCCAATCCCACGTCTTTCTCCCTTTTATTTACTTGCTTATGATGATTAGTTTCAGGTATCATATTTTTTTTAGCGTTATTCATGCTTGCATCCACTTGTATTGCATGCACCGAGGCTCGGTTCATCATTCTAACTTGCATTGATAGTTTAAATATTTCTTTGAATACGTGCTTAGACTGCATGCTATCAAATTGATTCACATGTCATATTGCTAGCCGAGCCTATTAGTTGCATCTCACTTGTGTTACATTAGTCATATTGCATAGTTAGGATCATGCATCTTTCTAACTTTATCATTTTTTTTTTTGGCTTGGATTACTAGGTGTGGACGCGCCCGGAGAACTCCCGAGAAAATCTCGTTTTGTTCTCTAGCTACTATAGTTCGGACTCAATGTCACGGTTCCGAATCTAATCTCGCAAAGTGCGATGCAAGATCGATAAATCACCAAAGAGTCCAAATCCGGCAAATCGTTTTTGAAAACTGATTTTTAAGAAAGAAGTGCCAAACATGACTACTTTGCCAGATATAGAGTCGCCACCTAAATATTTTATTTTGGGGCAATTTAGGAAACACTGACTCGTGCCTAAGGCCACGTGTCCGTCATTACCAAAGTTGCCTCGGCTTGGGAACTTGGGTACGAGAGGGGAAGGTCATGCAATGAGCATCCCCGCTCGCCCGATCAAAGATCGGCCTGTACTAAGCATGATATCTTGTTTTTGAAAACACATGCGTTCTTATTCTAGTTAATTAGCTAGAATTACAATGTGATGCGCACAACACACAAGTATAGACTAGATCGCCTAATTTGGAACAAAGCATCGCATATCCGTTTGTTTGGAAATGGTTTGAAGTTTGCTACTCGCAAGTAGGCTAAAACACGGATTTCAATGAATCATTCCAATTCAAGTAATCCAACCTTCACCCACAGGCATTCGGGCAGTTATATCACATAAGCAATTAGCCTCATGGCAAGCATGCTGTCATGGCAACACTTACACACATGCAAGATGGTAAAGCATAAACACTCACAGTGTACTCCGAGCCAAAATAAAGAACTAGTTAGTAATCAATGCATGATCCTAGTTCATGTTAAGATGGCTAATGCAACACACGCAAAATGCAACTAGAAATAGGCTTGCCTATTTTAAGATGGCATATGAGATGCGACAATTCGATACATGTATTCAAGTAGGAATTGAAATACAATGCAGTTAGTATGATGCGCCGAGCCTGGTGCATGCAATACAGATGAATGGATGCAAACATGCGAGCATAAGAATGCTAAATGAAATATGCCCTAAAACTAACCATCGTAAACGGTTAAGTAAAAAGGAAAAAGAAATGGGGGTTGGAAGACATGCATCACACACACGCACATTTATTACAACAATTGGCCCTCTCAACGGAGGGTCCGAAAGAATAATACAAGCCATCTAATTAACTAACTGACAAGCTAATTAATTATTACACAATCAAATGAATAACTAGCTATAACTAATTATTATAACACTTAAATAATTAACAAATTAATTAAGCTACGAAAAATAGTAAAGAGGCCTCAAGAAGAGGGACAAATGCATACTCGGTCGGCTTCGTTCGGAAATCCGTTGCCATGCCTCATGTTGCCTCTGTTTGCACTGCTCTGTACCTCTGCAAAGTGTGAAAATTCCCAACACACTTCTAATTCACCCTATGGGCACTGTGGGAGGCCAACGGCCAAAAATCATGGTCATCGGCTAAGATAAACAGGTCATCGACCAAATATGAAGCCATCGGCCAAAAACTTGTAGCCGACCGGCACTAAAGATGGCCGATCGGCCATCCCTTCCTATAAAATGCTCTTTTGCTGCAGCAAAGGACAAACAGAGCATGGTAATGCATTCACAAGACAATGTTTGCAGCTACACCCATTATCATGTTTGAGAATCAAAGGAGTGTAGTTCTCGACCCTCGGACCATCAATCGCGCATTTCAATGCATGATGGCTAAAAGAGTCAAGTGTGCAATTCAATATCAAATGAAATGCACAAAACACATAAGGGACCTTAACCTCTATCATGTTTGATCAAGAGGCAAAGCAATGCACACACAATACAATGCAATGAAACTTAAGCATGCAACAACATGCAATGGAACTAATATGCAACAACATATAATGTACTCAATATGTAACAAGCATACGACAACATGCAAGGCAAGATGGATGAGCATGCAACAACATGTCAATTAGCAAGCATGTGACAACATGCAATATGACAAGCATGCAACAAGCATGTAAGCATGATGTAAAGTAGCAACTTTGAACAACATGGTAAATGGACTTAAACTAAAGATGGACAGACCTCAGCCATGCCCAAAATCAGTGGCCAAAGTTATGAATTGGAAGCATGAAAATGCAAAACAAACATGCACATGTAAATGGTCCAGCACCTAGGTATAGGAGGGCAACTTTCAAGAGCACTTAAAAGGGGACAAATATGGACATGTGACAAACATTGTAAGCTCTGAAATCATGCATGGAAAGGTGTCAAACCAACTAAACAAAGCACACAAAGCATACAAGGAAGCCCGAAGCTTAAGGCTAGCCAAGGGACTCAAACCATGGCCACAAGAATCAAGCCCCAAAGGACCAAGGGCATCCAAAACAGTCCCAAGGCAGGTCAAGACAAGACCAAAAACATGCTCGAAACTAGCCGACACAAGCTAGAATACAACTCCAAAAGGCATGAGGCATGCAAGGCTACAAAGGGGTGTTACACTACACCTATCAAAACCAAACATGGCATGAATTAACCAATGAAAAATAGAGTTATGGCATATCAAAATAAGCCCAAAAACCCACTTAGATGGCATCCCAAAGACCTAAGCATGGAGGCATACACAATGGTCCTTTCATGAGGCATAAGACATCAACTCTTTAAAGCATTAAAGGAGTGATAAGTGCAAGTATATGAGCACGAAACATGAACTAAAATAACATTTCAAATGATGCCAAATCATGATAATAGTCCAAATAAAGCATGCTAGTGACTTGGACACTCAAAGCTAACAAGCTAGAATGCCTTATGGCTATACAAAGCGTGGCATATATGATCAAAACAACATAAAACAGAGCTCAAGCATAGTAAAACAAGGCTAAAAGCTTCTTTGAGTTGAGCCAAAACATGCAAGAATGGTAGTCTAAACGCAAGATGCATGTTAAGGCAAATGAGAAGATTGCAAGACAAGTACATGAAGCATGTAAGAGCCAACTAAACCCACCCAAAATAGAGTTATGGCATGCTAAAGTAACACCAAAACCCCACTGAAATGGAGTCAACATAAGCTAGAAAGACATGCTCAAACATGAAGCATATAAGACTAGTTTGTGTGATTTACACTACAAGTGTATTAGGCATGCATGGAGTGACAAAACCAAGTAAAAACAGTGTTGTATCATGGCAAAACAAAGCCTAATACATATTGAAATGAAGCTAAAACAAGCTAAGCCAACATGCTACCAATATAAGCCACTTATGCAAGCATACAAAACAACAAGGAGAGGGGATCACCCTCTCCTATTTAGGACTCCAAAACCACCTTTCCACCACTGAAAATCCTCTGGATTTCAGTGATAGAAAGCTCATGCAAAACCTAAAACAAGGGCCAAAAGGGATAGCCTAAAACAAAGCCCAACAAGGCCTTGGAGGGAGGAGATGACCCCCAACCAAAAAGTGACCTTAACCAAAGATTTAAAACATGTAAAAACAGAACTTTTATCAGTTAAGAGTTAAGCTTAAAACAATAAGCAAGCAGGTCTAAAAGCTAAAACAAGAATGGGCGTTTAAAAGCAAGGAACTCACCCTTGAAGACCACCTTCAAGAACACTGCTCCAGTAGCCTTCTCTGATCAAAACCAGCCCAAGAACACTAAAATCAACCTCAAGGGACCTCAGCTCCAAGTGGATGGTGTTCTAGTGTGTGTTTGTGTACAATAGTAAGACAAAATGACACTTTTGAAGCACAAAATGAAGAATCAAGGCAAGATAGATACAAAACTATATCTATCACTCTAACCCTAATTTTTTGAACCTCTGGAAAGGGAGGAGGAGCTCCCTCTTTATAGAAGTTTAATTCCTAAGCTTGTTGAGCAAGCTAAGCAATTGAATCAAATCCCTCCATACACGTGTATGGAGGATGTGAATTGTGCATGCCAGCTATGACTGCTGGCATAAAATATCTGCATAAAGTAGATGAACAAGACTCGGCCAGAAAATATGGCCGATCAACCAACATAAGTGCCGATCGACCAAAAAAAGTGCCGATCGGCCAACACTTTTGGCCGATGGTAAGAAAACAAGGCCGATGGCTTCATGCCTTGGCCGATGGGTTGAGGGGATGGCCAACAAGCCACCCTCTTCCCCCAGAAGCAAAAACACAAGTCCTTGGTCCACAACCAAGCACAAAACAGACAAGTTAAGAGATCTTAAGGCAAGGCGCGCGGCCGAGACCTCCGGGAACTCAAAACGAACACGAACATGGATGATCATCGAGTGTTCAAATGATGTCGTCCAAGTCTTGAGGACGGTCAAAAATGGGGTGTCTACAGTTTCCCCTCTTTGGCAGAACTCGAAAGTCATAAAAATGACGGGAGTGAATGTCAAAGCCCAGAGACGACCCATTTTTGACAAGGCCGAAGACTTAGACAAGCATACAAGATAGGAAGATATGTGCCCGCGGGTGGGGGCAAAATGCAAAGGACATGCACGGTGCCGGACATAACTTATGAACATGCAAAGGGAGCTGTAACGAAACATAACATGCAACAGTTTTAAGCAAGAAAATAAAAATAAAATAAATAAATAAATAAACTACATTACATGCAGAAAGGATGTAAGAGAATTATACAATTCTCGCTACGTCTCACGTGGAGAATATGCAATACCGTCTAGTTCGTCTAGTCGCCCCAGCTTCAAATGAACCATACATACAATATCGTGCCTGCAAAAGAAAGAAACTTAACAGGTACAGAATCGTTAGAAACATGCATAGCAATGCAAGTGAGAAGTGCGTGACAACGCGAGTGAAATGTGCATAACAATGCAAGCAACGTGCGCGACAACGCAAGTTAAAGATGTACATAACAATGTAAGTAAGAGAAGTGCAAAACAATGCAAGTTAGATGGTGTACGAAACAACGCAAGTTAGAGAAGTGTGAAACAACGCAGGTTAGATGGGGTGCGAAACAACGCAAGTTAGATGGGTGCAAGACAATGCAAGTTAGTGGGGGAGTGCAAGACAATGCACAAGTTAGAGGGGATGCAAAACAATGCACAAGTTAGAGGGGGTGCAAAACAATGCACAAGTTAGAGGGGAAGTGCAAGACAATGCACAAGTTAGAGGGGGTGCAAGACAATGCACAAGTTAGTATGGGTGCAAAACAATGCACATAACGAGCAAGACAATACAAGTTATAGGGGATACAAAACAATGCAAGTTATAGGGGATGCAAAACAATGCAAATGACGTGTGAGACAACGCATGTAATGAAATGCATGACAATGCAAATGACGTGCGAGACAACACATGTAATGAAATGCATGACAATGCAAATGAAACATGCGAGACAACGTATGTAATGAAATGCATGACAATGCAAATGAAACATGCGAGACAACGCAAGGTAAGGAACATGCATGACAATGCAAATGACGTGCAAGACAATGCATGTAGTGAAATGAATGACAATGCAAATGACGTGCGAGACAACGCATGTAATGAAATGCATGACAATACAAATGAAACATGCGAGATAACGCATGTAATGAAATGCATGACAATGCAAATGAAACATGCGAGACAACACAAGGTAAGGAAAATGCATGACAATGCAAATGAAGTGCGAGACAACGCAAGGTAAGGAAAATGCATGACAATGCAAATGACGTGCGAGACAACGCAAGGCAAGGAAAATGCATGACAATGCAAATGACGTGCGAGACAACGCATGTAATGAAATGCATGACAATGCAAATGAAACATGCGAGACAACGCATGTAATGAAGTGCATGACAATGCAAATGACGTGCGAGACAACGCAAGGTAAGGAAAATGCATGACAATGCAAATGACGTGTGAGACATCGCATGTAATGAAATGCATAATACAAATGACGTGCGAGACAACGCAAGGTAAGGAAAATGCATGACAATGCAAATGACGTGCGAGACAACGCATGTAATGAAATGCATGACAATGCAAATGACGTGTGAGACAACGCATGTAATGAAATGCATGACAATGCAAATGAAACATGCGAGACAACGCATGTAATGAAATACAATGCACTAACAGGTGCAGGTGAAATGCGCAAGATAGCGCGAATGATACTATGTAATGCACAAAACAGTGCGATGCGCTAAACAGCGCGAGTGATGCAATGCACAAAATAGTGCGATGCGCAAAAAAGCACGAATGAAATGCAATGCACAAAACAGTGCGATGCGCAAAATAGCGTGAATGAAATGCAATGCACTAACAGGTGCAGATGAGGTGCGCAAGATAGCGCGAATGAAATGCAATGCACTAACAGGTATAGGTAGGGATAAACTCTAATCGCGTTGAAATCATTAGAAGAAGTAAATAATTCCAAACATGCTGAAATCGTGTGAGGAATGGAACAAACTCTAACCACGCTAAAATCATGAGAAGAGGAAAAACAAACAATCAAGCGCGTACACAACACAACCTGAGAGAAATTCCAAACACGCTGAAATTGTGTGAGGAAAAGGACACTCAAACCACGCTGAAATCGTGAGAGAAGGTCCAAAACAACCCGCCCAGGTCCGTATACAGCGCAACTTGAGATAAATTCCAAACACGCTGAAATCGTGTAAGGAAAGGGACACTCAAACCACACTGAAATCGTGAGAGGAGGTCCAAAAACAACCTGCCCAGGTGTGTATACAACGCAACCTGAGATAAAAGAAATAGGTACGAGACTGTACCACAAATACACAATTGTAATGAAAATGTGTGCTAGATACACAAAGTGAATGAGTGTGGCAGATGCAAGTGCGACGGTGCATAACAATGCACATGATACAGGCATAGCAATGCAAGTGAAAAGGTGCATAACAATGCAAGTGGAACGTGCGTGACAACGCAAGTGAAGAGGTGCATAACAATGCAACTGAAACGTGCATAACAATGCAAGCGAAGTGTGCATAACAATGCAAGTAAAGTGTACATAACAATGCGAGTGGAACGTGTGTGACAACGCAAGTGAAGAGGTGCATAACAATACAACTGAAACGTGCATAACAATGCAAGCAAAGTGTGCGTGACAACGCAAGTGAAGAGTGCATGGCAATGCAGGTGGAGTGTGCATACATACTCTATGCACAATAATCAACGCATATTCGATGCAATATGCTCAGTGAAGAAATACGCGTCTTGGCATGACCGATTTAGTTGTGACCTCCGATTTACCTCTTGAAGGGGTTATAACATATTTCAAAAGGATACACCTCGTGCATGCCAACTAACAATGAGCTACGCATCGAAGACATGAGTTGAAACTTCCGCAGAAACATTTTGAGCTGAAAAGTGGGTTCTTCTTGCACTTTCTTGATTATACTTCGAAACCTGCAGTTATTACCCTTCCTTCCTGGCCATGTTCACAACTTTCCCTATTCTCCAACAGGGTGACAGACTAGGTTGGTTCAGTTTCCAGAATTGAGGCGCACGCATGCTATCTCAACCTATGGGGCTTCCAGACAAATTTTAAGCCAAGGATACACCCCTGGGTATTCAAACTAGACTTTAGTCTCAGAATTTCCAAACCTTTGTGTTCTAGGCATCAGCCATTCGAACTCTAGTTTCCACCATCGCAGTTGACCTCCTAGGAACTCATCGCAAACACAACCAAGACGCCTCTGGCAGGGGTTGGTACTCTGGGAGAGCACTTCTAATCACCATTCGGGCTTTGAAACAATCAGCGCAGTATTCTATTCACGCTGAACACACAGCTCATACAGCATACTGCTCATTCTGAATACACAGCTCATAACACAGTACTCAGTTTATTCGGCACACAGCTCACACATCACACTGCTCATTCTGAACACACAGCTCATAACACAGTACTCGGTTTATTCGGCACACAGCTCACACATCACATTGCTCATTCTGAACACACAGCTCATAACACAGTACTCAGGTCATTTTGAACACACGGGATGCAAAGACGGAACCAACAGAAGTCGAAACAAACTCAGATGCTCCAAATTTTCCCTCTCTTCTTTTGCTTCGTAGTCCAGAACCTATGTAGCTTCAGATAGGTCCTGGTTCTACTATTCTAACATGACTTGGGTTGAACCGTGCAGTTTTACGAAAGAACAAATCCTGTTTTGCACAAATGTAGAGAATGGCACAGCACTCTGAGCACAAAACAAATCATTTTGAAATTTAAGAAATGAGTTCTTAACCTGGTATTGAGCCTACGACTGATCACAGCAAAAACGACTCAACAACGGAAAACAAAAGGTAAACAATATAAACACATCGAGAAACACTCAGAACGACTTAAAGCCACAATCGAGACAAACAAAACAAAAGACACGACACACAGACGCGTTCCAAAGACAAGAGACCTCTTAGATCACAAGAAGCCAGTTTCTCCGGGTAGTGTTTCCCACCCTTTCTCATTTGTGATTCTCACATCACTCGGCCCTCAGGCTCTGTTTTTCTGAAAAAAAAAAAAAAAAAAAAAGCCCCTTTCTCACTTTTCTCTCAGCGCACATCTCTCTATTCTTCAATCTCTCATTTTTTATCCCTCCCCTAGGTGGTTGATGGATAAAAAAGAAGTTGCGGGCTCTTGCCCCTAGCATTCTGCTAGATTCTCTTTCTTCTGAGCACAACTGGTGAGTTCCTCGCATAGAGGGGTTGCGCTATAACTGGGTGTGTAGCCAATCTGGAGCTAACATCGGCTGACGATGCTCTGCTGGGGAGTTTGGATGTGATCAAATCCGTCCAGATGAGGGAGTGGAATATCTTAATCCATTCCAATTTGTGCTTCGCACTTGACTTGATACCTCGCTGCTTGGAGGGTGAGAGAGCTTTCAGCCCTTTGTTGTTAACTTCGGTTGTGCCCTTTTCTGGCAAGTAGAGTGCCCTTTCTGGCAAGCGTGTTAACAATGGGGAAAAGACAGAACACCTGACTCAACTGTGTCCCTTGTTCATCATTTTGACCATTTTTTGTTTTGGTTTTCTACTAAAACAATTTTGACCAATCATGAGAGTTAGATTAACATGCTTGTTCGATTTTCTGATTTGAAATCATGCTAGTTAGGCTATGAGCACTGAAAATTTTCCTTTTTCGGGTCCAAGAAATGGTCCAGTTTTGGAAAATAATGGAACAATTTTCGAGAGAATCAGTCAACTTTAGTAAAAATTCTCAAAAACTATTTTTGCAAATGGCCACTGCTCGACCAACATGGAACTTACTCTTGAGATGCACAACCTCAGATCCAAAACAATGGAAAATTGCCCCTTGTTTTGATGGCACCGCAGCACATTGTATATGGCAACGGGAAGTTGCTCCTTGTTCGAATGGCACCGCAGCACACTGTAATTAGTCCTCAGAGTGACAATCACAACCGAACTTTCGGATACAGAGAAGGCTAAGATGATCAAAAACCAATACATGGACATGATCAATTTGGAAGTGTTTGTGGCTGGACTTCAGAATGAAGTTGCCTACGTATCCCAAACATGGGAATCAAGCCTTACGTAGTTCCGGTTCAGTACACTCGGGTATTAACCTCTCCTTTTATGCTCTAACTTTTGCCAAGGCCGCCCTTCTGGGTTTTCAACCTTGCGAGCTATGTTTTTCTTTTCTATTCATTTCTTTTCTTCTTTTCTTTGTTCAGAATTTTTTCATTTTCTTCATTTTTCTTTTTCTCTTTTTTTTCGTTCTTTTCTTTTTTCTTTTTTCTTTTTTCTTTTTTTTTTTCTTCTCATTTGCTCTAACTTTTGCCTGGGTCGCCCTTCCGGGTTTTTGGCCCAGCAAGCCTCTTAAGGTAAAAGTACAGCTTTGTCCATGACAAATGGTTTTGGGATCTCGAAGCCATCTGAATCCAGGAGAATGGCTGCCATTCGTTGATGATGTAGAAGTCCATCCAATGGGGGCTGAACTTGCCCCTAGCGTTGTGGATAGGAACTTAGCTGTCCTTCAGCAATACCTTCTTCTTTCCTCCCTTCTGAGATTTGGCATTCTTGCCAATCTTCATTGATTTGCGAAATGATCCATCTTTGGCTCTTCGAGCATAATCTGACATATTTTGCCCCTAGTTCGAGGGGTGTTCCTAATCTAGCTTCGTCAGCTTCTTTTGATCACATCTGATATTCTCGCCCCTAGTTCATGGGCTGTTTCTGATCCAGCCAAACAGGCCTTACATTGTGGTTGACCTTTGAACATTCTGAATCCAAGTTCATGGTTTGAAAGTAAGGGGTCGAGTCTCGAGGCTGAGAGCGATCCTAGGCTGCACAATCTCAAGAGTGATTCCACACAAGTCTTCGCAGGACGGCGCAAAACATTTTTTGAAATCTTTTAAGAAAGCGACTAGTCGCTCGCGCTGAAGACAATGTAGAACCAATCTAGATCAAGCTAGGATCCTTCCCAGTACTCACATTAACAAACATGATCTCATTCATTAAGGGCTTAGCATGCCTCTCTTTCTCTCAATTGATCAAATTTTGAAAAGCCTGAGGAATTCCTTCCTCTTCGTTTTCATCACAGTGTTCAAAAAGTTTTGAAAAGCTTAGGTCAATGCAATGATTTAAAGGCGCAGAAAAGCGGGTGAAAAGCACTGTCGTTTCATTCAAACGTTCTGGCACAACTGGCTCAAAGCAGAGATAAGCACAAAAACATGAAAACCACAGCTGTTTCATTCAGATCTTCTGGTGTAACTGGCTCCACGGCAGAAACACACTCAAAAGAAAGTGAAAAGACAAACACAAAACAAAATAGTGATATCCGAGGTAATGCCCCCGGAATCACTTGACTCCTATACACAGGACTGACTCGATACAACAAGACAGACCCAACTGACTTAAGTACAAAAAGATTGACTATATACAACAAAGCAAGACTGACCCAAAATACCCAAGTCAAAAAGTACAAAAACTAGCATTCGCAAATGCTCAAAACAGTGCGTGCCATACGCCACATCCGGAGTAAACTGAGCACCACCCGTAGGTGGTTCGTCCCCTGATCACATGACATTATCCTCCAGGTTCACTGATCCAGTGACGATAAACTTTGCTGAGCTTGGTGGAAGGATGACCTCGTTGTCAAACAAATCCTGTACCTCGTGGCGAAGACGGAAGCAATTGTCGATGCTGTGACCAGTTTGTTGATGGTATGCACAGTACTGGGTAGTGTCATGACTAGGTGGAAGGCGACTAGGGAGAGGTCAAGGCTTGAGGGGTTTGAGATGCTCCTTTTCAGCGAGGATTTGAAGAGCCTTGGACAAAGGCATGTAGAGGGCATGGAAGACCCTACGCCCTCGGGGTAGATACTTTGAGGTTTGTGGATTTTTGCTGGGTGCACTGGCAAAGGGGTCAGCAGGTACTGGCTTGGTCTGCTGATCTTTCCCAAGTGTAGAATTAGGATTGGGAGGAATAGTTCTGGTATGATGGCCCTTCTCCCGATTTTCCCCTTGGCTCGAACTGTCCTCGTTCTGAGTGACAAAAGTGTCATCCATAGTTTTTGCAGCAACTGCGAGCACTTGCTGTTAGTTCAGTCCCTCGGCTTTCAAAGCCTCAACAACCTGCAGAAGTTGTTCACAGGGATCAGTGTCCACCTCCATCTTGTTCTTACCACTCGCCTCAGCTTGATCGAAGGTTCGGGTTGCTACATCAGTGCGAAGCCCTGTTGTTGTCGACATGTCATAGTCGGAACTTGGGAGGGCTTCAGGTTGGCTTAGTTCAATTACAATGCACCCTAATAGTGGGGGCTCTTCTGGCATGAAGTTCCCAGCATGTGATATGATCGATGGCGGAGCCGACATTTCGAAGGCTAGATCAGCCACAGATCTCTGAAGATCGCCGATCATTCCCATCAGCTCAAAAGTGGTGGGCTTATGGGTTTGGAATAATTAGGGTTCCAAGATTGGATGTGCGGCAGGTGACCTGGGCGGGCGTTGCATTTCAACATCGGTCTCACCCTACATGGCGATTCCCTGGTTTAATGCTGCTGCCATGACCACAATTTCTTCTAAATTTTGCGTCATCAGGAGTCTGCTGAACTGAACAGAAGTAATGTGGCTGGCGACTAACGAATCAGATGAACTAGTGAGCCTTGATTGGCCTTTCTCTGCCTTGCCTCAGCGAAGGAAAATACTGGCTGCTTTTAAATTGAATCTCTGACTTGACAAAGTCTATCAGCACAAATCTAATGAACCTTGGGGGATATTGGAGCCTTCTGAAGCTACGGTTCCAAGACTACGTTGCAAAAGAGAAAACCGGCAGGATCTCAGCCCAATTTCACCAATACAGACATGAACATAGCTGAATGATTGTACTCATTACTGAATTCTGCCCAAAATTCTGCCTGTAAATTGATACCCTCAGGTAAAACTGATTCCCCCAAAACACTGATGCCCTCAGGCCTGATACCCAGACTGGCAAACTGATATATGCATTCCTGGAGAGGCACACTCTAAAAGCACAGCAAGCAAATGAGAGAAAAAACACCCCTATGGAGGGGTAGGGTTTCCCTGTCCTATCTTGTCAGGAGCTAAGGTTTCACTATGCACGCAGCGGTTTCAAACAACCTAAAATCGGGTAAACAACCTGCCCTAGTTTGGAATAGTCACTATGGATTCTGATATGCACTAGGTCAAATGGTCAAAAAGGGTGCCCCAGTAAAAATCGAGGTTTGTGTTCCCGTCGTGGCAGAGCCAGCAATTGGTCAGCCTTATGGCACGCTTCTCGAAGCAAGCCTCCGGCAAACCGTTCAAGAATAGCATACGGCAAACACGGTGTCCTAGGTGCACCAATGCAAATGCAATGCAAAGAGACACATAAGTGTAATCAAAACAAGATATCACGAGTTCGAGTCAAGTTCTCAAAATTCCCAGTAGAGTTGCCAGAAACTGTGGACGCGCCCGGAGAACTCCCGAGAAAATCTCGTTTTGTTCTCTAGCTACTACAGTTCGGACTCAACGTCACAGTTCTGAATCTAATCTCGTAAAGTGTGATGCAAGAGCGATAAATCACCAAAGAGTCCAAATCCGACAAATCATTTTGGAAAACTGATTTTTAAGAAAGAAGTGCCAAACAAGGACTGCTTTGCCAAATACAGAGTCGCCACCTAAATATTTTATTTTGGGGGAATTTAGGAAACCCTGACACGTGCCTAAGGCCACGTGTCCGTCATTACCAAAGTTGCCTCGGCTCGGGAACTTGGGTACGAGAGGGGAAGGTCATGCAATGAGCATCCCCGCTCGCCCGATCAAAGATCGGCCTGTACTAAGCATGATATCTTGTTTTTGAAAACACATGCGTTCTTATTCTAGTTAATTAGCTAGAATTACAATGTGATGCGCACAACACACAAGTATAGACTAGATCGCCTAATTTGGAACAAAGCATCGCATATCTGTTTGTTTGGAAATGGTTTGAAGTTTGCTACTCGCAAGTAGGCTAAAACACGGATTTCAATGAATCATTCCAATTCAAGTAATCCAACCTTCACCCACAGGCATTCGGGCAGTTATATCACATAAGCAATTAGCCTTATGGCAAGCATGTTGTCATGGCAACACTTACACACATGCAAGATGTTAAAGCATAAACACTCACAGTGTACTCCGAGCCAAAATAAAGAATTAGTTAGTAATCAATGCATGATCCTAGTTCATGTTAAGATGGCTAATGCAACACACGCAAAATGCAACTAGAAATAGGCTCGGCTATTCTAAGATGGCATATGAGATGCGATAACTCGATACATGTATTCAAGTAGGAATTGAAATACAATGCAGTTAGTATGATGCGCCGAGCCTGGTGCATGCAATACAGATGAATGGATGCAAACATGCGAGCATAAGGATGCTAAATGAAATATGCCCTAAAACTAACCATCGTAAACGGTTAAGTAAAAAGGAAAAAGAAATGGGGGTTGGAAGACATGCATCACACACACGCACACTTATTACAACAATTGGCCCTCTCAACGGAGGGTCCGAAAGAATAATACAAACCATCTAATTAACTAACTGACAAGCTAATTAATTATTACACAATCAAATGAATAACTAGCTATAACTAATTATTACAACACTTAAATAATTAACAAATTAATTAAGCTACGAAAAATAGTAAAGAGGCCTCAAGAAGAGGGACAAATGCATACTCGGTCGGCTTCGCTCGGAAATTCGTTGCCATGCCTCATGTTGCCTCTGTTTGCACTGCTCTGTACCTCTGCAAAGTGTGAAAATTCCCAACACACTTCTAATTCACCCTATGGGCATTGTGGGAGGCCATCAGCCAAAAATCATGGTCATCGGCTAAGATAAACAGGTCATCGACCAAATATGAAGCCATCAACCAAAAACTTGTAGCCGACCGGCACTGAAGATGGCCGATCGGCCATCCCTTCCAATAAAATGCTCTTTTGCTGTAGCAGAGGACAAACAGAGCATGGCAATGCATTCACAAGACAATGTTTGCAGCTACACCCTTTATCATGTTTGAGACTCAAAGGAGTGTAGTTCTCAACCCTCGGACAATCAATTGCGCATTTCAATGCATGATGGCCAAAAGAGTCAAGTGTGCAATTCAATATCAAATGAAATGCACAAAACACATAAGGGACCTTAACCTCTATCATGTTTGATCAAGAGGCAAAGCAATGCACACACAATACAATGCAATGCAATCTAAGCATGCAACAACATGCAATGGAACTAATATGCAACGACATATAATGTACTAAATATGTAACAAGCATGCGACAACATGTAAGGCAAGATGGATGAGCATGCAACAACATGTCAATTAGCAAGCATGTGACAACATGCAATATGACAAGCATGCAACAAGCATGTAAGCATGATGTAAAGTAGCAACTTTGAACAACATGGTAAATGGACTTAAACTAAAGATGGACAGACCTCAGCCATGCCCAAAATCAGTGGCCAAAGTTATGAATTGGAAGCATGAAAATGCAAAACAAACATGCACATGTAAATGGTCCAGCACCTAGGTATAGGAGGGCAACTTTCAAGAGCACTTAAAAGGGGACAAATATGGACATGTGACAAACATTGTAAGCTCTGAAATCATGCATGGAAAGGTGTCAAACCAACTAAACAAAGCACACAAAGCATACAAGAAAGCCCAAAGCTTAAGGCTAGCCAAGGGACTCAAACCATGGCCACAAGAATCAAGCCCCAAAGGACCAAGGGCATCCAAAACAGTCCCAAGGCAGGTCATGACAAGACCAAAAACATGCTCGAAACTAGCCGACACAAGCTAGAATACAACTCCAAAAGGCATGAGGCATGCAAGGCTACAAAGGGGTGTTACACTACACCTATCAAAACAAAACATGGCATGAATTAACCAATGAAAAATAGAGTTATGGCATATCAAAATAAGCCCAAAAACCCACTTAGATGGCATCCCAAAGACCTAAGCATGGAGGCATACACAATGGTCCTTTCATGAGGCATAAGACATCAACTCTTTAAAGCATTAAAGGAGTGATAAGTGCAAGTATATGATCACGAAACATGAACTAAAATAACATTTCAAATGATGCCAAATCATGATAATAGTCCAAATAAAGCATGCTAGTGACTTGGACACTCAAAGCTAACAAGCTAGAATGCCTTATGGCTATATAAAGCGTGACATATATGATCAAAACAACACAAAACAGAGCTCAAGCATGGCAAAACAAAGCTAAAAGCTTCTTTGAGTTGAGCCAAAACATGCAAGAATGGTAGTCTAAACGCAAGATGCATGTTAAGGCAAATGAGAAGATTGCAAGACAAGTACCTGAAGCATGTAAGAGCCAAAAACCCACCCAAAATAGAGTCATTGCATGCTAAAGTAACACCAAAAACCCACTGAAATGGAGTCAACATAAGCTAGAAAGACATGCTCAAACATGAAGCATATAAGACTAGTTTGTGTGATTTACACTACAAGTGTATTAGGCATGCATGGAGTGACAAAACCAAGCAAAAACATTGTTGTATCATGGCAAAACAAAGCCTAATACATACTGAAATGAAGCTAAAACAAGCTAAGCCAACATGCTACCAATATAAGCCACTTATGCAAGCATACAAAACAACAAGGAGAGGGGATGACCCTTTCCTGTTTAGGACTCCAAAACCACCTTTCCACCACTGAAAATCCTCTGGATTTCAGTGGTAGAAAGCTCATGCAAAACCTAAAACAAGGGCTGAAAGGGATGGCCTAAAACAAAGCCTAACAAGGCCTTGGAGGGAAGAGATGACCCCCAACCAAAAAGTGACCTTAACCAAAGATTTAAAACATGTAAAAATAGAACTTTTATCAGTTAAGAGTTCAGCTTAAAACAATAAGCAAGCAGGTCTAAAAGCTAAAACAAGAATGGGGGTTTAAAAGCAAGGAACTCACCCTTGAAGACCACCTTCAAGAACACTGCTCCAGCAGCCTTCTCTGATCAAAACTAGCCCAGGAACACTAAAATCAACCTCAAGGGACCTCAGCTCCAAGTGGATGGTGTTCTAGTGTGTGTTTGTGTACAATAGTAAGACAAAATGACACTTTTGAAGCACAAAATGAAGAATCAAGGCAAGATAGATACAAAACTATATCTATCACTCTAACCCTAATTTTTTGAACCTCTGGAAAGGGAGGAGGAGCTCATTCTTTATAGAAGTTTAATTCCTAAGCTTGTTGAGAAAGCTAAGCAATTGAATCAAATCCCTCCATACACGTGTATGGAGGATGTGAATTGTGCATGCCAGCTATGACAGCTGGCGTAAAATATCTGCATAAAGCAGTTAAACAGGACTCGGCCAGAAAATATGCCCGATCGACGAACATAAGTGCCGATCTGCCAACACTTTTGGCCGATGGCAAGAAAACAAGGCCGATGGCTTCATGCCTTGGCTGATGGGTTGAGGGGATGGCCAACAAGCCACCATCTTCCCTCAGAAGCAAAAACACAAGTCCTTGGTCCACAACCAACCACAAAACAGACAAGTTGAGAGATCTTGAGGCAAGGCGCGCGGCCGAGACCTCCAGGAACTCAAAACGAACACGAACATGGATGATCATCGAGTGTTTAAATGATGACGTCCAAGTCTTGAGGACGGTCAAAAATGGGGTGTCTACACTAGGTGAGTCTTTACTCGCTTTAGCGTATTGTATAAGTGTGATTTTTACCATGTCTAGTGTGCTTACTATGAGGCTAATTGCTTAATTGCTATAATTGCTTCAATGCCTGTGGATGAAGGCTAGTTACTTGAATTGGAATAATTTGAGTAATGTTCATTATGCGATCATTTTATCAAGTGGTACATATTCGAAACAATTTTACAAACAAACGTGAACTTAAGTGTTCCAATTTTTGCAAGTTGGTCTATACTTGTGTGTGTGCGCATCACATAGTAATGCTAGCCTAATAATCGGAACAAGTGCATATAATGTAAATAAGATTCATATCATGATTAGTAGAGGTTGATCTTTGATCGGGCGAGCGGGGGTGCTTAATTCATGACCTTCTCCTCTCATACCCAAGTTCCCGAGCAGAGACAATCTTGGTGATGTCGGACAAGTGGCCTTTGGCACGAGTCATGGGTTGCCTAAATTTTCCAAAAATATTTAGGTGGCAACTCTGTATCTGGCAAAGCAGTCCATTTTTGGCATCTTGATTCAAAATCGATTTTTCAAAAGATTTGCTGGATTGGGCGAGCAGGGGTGTGTAGCTCGACTTTTTCGCGCCCACTTTCGAAATGCGAAATAAGCCCTACAGTTCAGACTCCCACGATTTTGAATCTAGTCTCACAAGTGCAATGTGAAATAGATAAACACCAAAGAGTCCAAATCCAGTAAATCTTTTGGAAAATTGATTTTGAATCAAATTGCCAAAAATAGACTGCTTTGCCAAATACAGAGTCGCCTCTTAAATATTTTATTCTTGGAAAATTTAGGAAACCCATGACTCGTGCCAATGGCCACGTGTCCGTCATCACCAAGATTGTCTCGGCTCGGGAACTTAGGTACGAAAAGGGAAGGTCACGAATGAATTTGAGCACCTCCGCTCGCCCGATCAAAGATCGGCCTCTACTAATCACGATATGAATCTTATGCACATTATATGCTCTTGTTCCGGTTTATTAGGCTAGCATTACTATGTGATGAGCACACACACAAGTATAGACTAACTTGCAAGAATTGGAACACTTGATTCATGTTTGTTTTGAAAATTGTTTCGAATATGTACCACTTGAAAAAAGTGATCGCATATAAACATTACTCAAATTTTTCCAATTCAAGCAACTAGCCTTCATCCACAGGCATTCACACAATTAAGCACTCAACCTCATGGCAAGTATGCTAAACATGGCAACATCGACACTCATGCAATTATGCTAAAGTG
This sequence comes from Camellia granthamiana, assembly GCA_036172215.1. Taxonomy (NCBI): domain Eukaryota; kingdom Viridiplantae; phylum Streptophyta; class Magnoliopsida; order Ericales; family Theaceae; genus Camellia; species Camellia granthamiana. The sequence continues at coordinate 37,492,708 of CM069907.1, read as the reverse complement.
AGTAAAGGCTCACCTAGTACTCCAAGCCAAAAGAGAAGTGAGTTAAAAAAATGCATGATTCTTAACTATGCGATATGACTAATGTAACACAAGCAAAAATGCAACTAATAGGCTCGGCTATTAATATGGCATATGGATCAATTTGACAGCATGCGGTCTAAGCACGTATTCAAAGAGGTATTTAACTAACAATGCAGTTAGAATGATAAACCAAGCACCGGTGCATGCAATACAAGTGAATGCAAACATGAAGAATGCTAAACAAAACATGATGTCCCTAAACTTACCATCATAAGCTAGTAAATAAAATGGAGAAAGACGTGTGGTTGGAAGACATACACATTATTACAACATTGCTCTCTCACAAAGGAGAGTCTAAATGAATAAACTAGCTAATTAACTAACTAATTAAAGCTAAGCTAATTAAGCTAACTATTACAAACCAAAATGAATAACTAGCTAAACTACTTAACTAATTATTACAATAACAAATGAATTAATTAACTAACTATTCTAGTTAACTAACTAATTACAACACTTTACAAAATTAACTAGCTACAACTAATTAATTACAACAATTATTTAAGCTAAATATTTAAACTAAACAGGCTCAATATACGAGGAATGCTCATGCATGTGCTCGGTTTCCACCCGAAAAGCCCACTGTTTTGCTTCTAGAGAGCCTCTGTTGCACAATAGAACACTAATATGTTTGTCCACTTTCTAGAATGGCTCTGCTCTGCTCAGCTCAAAGAACACACTGTTGAATTTTGCATCAGTGGCCGGCCAGCCAGTAGTGAGGGCTGCCGGCCACCAATGATAGCCGGCTAGCCATCAAAGGTGGCCTGTCATGGAAAGTGGCCTGCCGGCCACTACTGCCCAATTCATCTTGTTGCAACAGAGAAAAAACAGAGCATGCATAGGGTATTTTTAAGGGTGTGTTTGCACAACTCACCCCTCCTTATCATGAACAAATCAAAAGAGTAGTAAACTTGGTCCACAAACCATCAACTCAAACAATTTCATTGCATGGTGGCTCATGAACCAAAGTGTGCAATTTCAATAAATGCAACAAAACAAGGCTCAAACCATCTCCCTTTCACGAATTGATCAAGGGAAGTGGTGACCTTGAAAACTTGAACCATTTCATCACTAATGGGTATGAAATTCCTCAAGCTTCCATGTGTTCAATTAATGTCTGATTGAACACAAAACCAATTATTATCTTGCACTATTTTAGTCCCATTTTAATTACTCCATTTTAAATTACCATCCATCCTTTAATCAATTGAGTCCGATGGTGAGTTTAAGTCCTCTAAATGGAAAGAAGGCTCAAACCAAGTGTTGTTTTAGGCATGAAAGAGACATCACACCGTTGGTAATGAACCCCAAAGGGATTAAACCATTAAGCATGACATCTTAATCTCATGCTTTAAACAAACAAGTTGTTTGAACCACTTTCAAAGTAAAATAAAAACCAAGAAAGGAGGGAGGTTGCAGAGGTGATTAAGAGTGATCACAATATAGAAAGCCATAAATAAATGCAATCAACTCAAATAAAAAGGTGTCGAAGGCCTAGAACACCAAACTCATGAAGACAATTACACTATAAGCATGCAAAACAAAGCTCAAATGCAACTAGCAACCAAAAATAGTGCTAAAATAGTCTAAAATAAGTCCTAAAACATGCTGGAATTAAGACAAAAATAGCTAGATTAATATGCTAAAACATAGTAGAAGCTAGGCTAGTTGCAAGACACAAGGAGGGGAGGCTAACTCCTCCAAATTTGGACTTCAAAACACGATTTTGGCCACTGAAATAACTCTGGAAAATAGTGTTTAAAAGATCAAAAGCAGATAGTAAAAAGATGGGAAACACAAGGGTAAATGCCTCCAAAACAGTGTGCAAAGAAGGGTGAACCACCCTTCAACCTTTAATGGCCTTAAAACCCAAGTTTCAGCCCAAAAATTTAGAGTTTTTATAGCCCAAAAATAGTTGGGAAATAGCAAGAATAATAGCAAATAAAACAAAGCAACAAGCAAAGCCTTATACGTCTTGAAAAGAAAACCAATTCTAGGCAACAAATCAAGACAACACATCCTTCAAGACCTCAAACGAAGCTCAAAAGTACCTTAGCTCAAAGATGAGAAGGTTTGGTTAAAGGTGTATAAGCAAAGGTTAAGGATTTGTAGGCTAAAGTGTAGAAATTTGGAAGAGAGAAAGAGAATTGTAGAGAGAGAGGAAAAATTTTGCTCCAAAATTTTTTTAACCTTAAAACATGAGAGGGAGGCCCTCTATATATAGAAAACATGAATTTTCCTCAAGGACTTTTAGCCCTACACATGGAAGCAGATGCAAGCATCTGTGCAAACAGCTAGCACAGCTGTCACAAAATATCTACAAAACAAATTGGTGGCCGGCCGGCCATCATTAGTGCCCGGCAGACCACATCAGTGGCCGGTAACCAAGAGTGATGGTCGGCAGCCCAAAGAGGTGGCCGGCAGGCCACTAGAAGCTGCAGGCTTGAAGAACCATGGTTTGGTCCAAGAATGAGAGAACAGGGGTATAGGGTTTAAAAGGCTCAAAGTTATGGCATTCTGCTGAGGACTTCGAGCATTTGGCAATCATGTAGACTCATCATCGAGTGTGCATGCGATGACGTCCAAGTTGTAAGTGCCGTAAAAAATGGGTGTCTACAAGGTGCTCAATTCATGACCTTCCCCTCTCGTACCCAAGTTCTCGAGCCGAGACAATCTTGGTGATGACGGACACGTGGCCTTTGGCACAAGTCATGGGTTTCCTAAATTTTCCAAAAATATTTAGGGAATGACTCTATATCTGGCAAAGCAGTTCATTTTTTGCATTTTGATTCAAAATTGATTTTCCAAAGATTTACTGGATTTGGACTCTTTGGTGTTTATCTATTTCACATTACACTTGTGAGATCAGATTCAGAACCGCGGGAGTCCGATACTGTAGGGCTTATTAGTCTTCCGAAAGAGGGCACAAAAAGTCGAGCTATAGTTTCTGGCAACTCTGCTGGGGAATTTAGAGAACTTGACTCAAACTTCATGATGCGACATTTTATCTACACTTATATGTTTCTTTGCATTTGAATTTGCATTTGCATTGGTGCGTTTAAGTCACTGTGTTTGCCATCTACTATTCTTAGACGGTTTGTTGGAGGCTTGCCCAAAAGCTTGCCAAAAGGCTGACCGGTCATGGGCTCTGCCATGTTGGGAACACAACCCTTAGATCTAGACTACCGCTGTACTGTTTGATCCTTCTTTCACTTCTCGGTGTTAGGTGTGATTAGTATATTAGGTAGTCTTGCTGAGGTACCACTTTGACCATTTGGCCTAGCTGCGTATAGTAAAGTTGTAAAGACTATTCCAAACTAGGACAAGATGCTCTCCCATATGCCAAATGATGTGATACCGTTTGTTTGAGTAGTAAAGCTGTAGATCACTCCAAAAGTTAGGACAGCGAAACCCTAACCACTCATATGGGTGTTTTGAATGTTTTTGTGCAAAATATGAAATCTTTGGAAATGTGTGATGCAATCTTGGGAGAGTCTTAATCTTAAGGTGATTCCTTTCAAAATTTGAGGGTCATATCACAATCAGATTTGGGTCGAAATCTAGGGGTTTGTGTTTGATATGGGTGAATTTCCAGCAAGACCAAAACCAAGGCCAAATTGTGTCTTGCTTTGTTTTGACCAGCACACCTGGTACCCTGATCTGATGAGAAGCATTTGTTTTTAATGCTAGGTTTGTCTGAGCCAGAGAAGGAGCAATACCTGCCTTAACCCGTCACAGTCCATCCAATCCCAGAAAAAATCCCATTCAGCAAAAGTTCCAGTCTATCTGATCCCCAAAAGCCAACTCAGAAAAGATCCAGCCAATGCCAAAAGACCCACTCTAAAAAAGCCCAATCCAATCAAACCTATCAAGATTAATCTAGTTAGATACATCAAATATAACCGAGTCAAAATCCTTATTAGTTAGCTCTCAACTTACACCCGTTCATTTCCCTAATTGCCAACTCAACAAACCTGTGATGATATAGAGTCCAGAAGAAGTTGTGGCCATCATAGCGATGTTAAACTAGGGAATTGCCATGCAGGATGAGACCAATGCAACGCCCATCTAGGGCATCTACCACATTTCCAGTCCCGAGCCCCAAGCTGTACTTTGACCCACCTCCGCCAGCTGAAGATTTGCAATCAAGCTCGAGTTTTCAAACCCCTAGTGCAGCCTAATAAGGGGCTTTTTCCCCCTGATATTAATGATCTCGACCCAACCTTGTTAAAAATTACTAACCTTGAGAAGCAATTCGAAAAGGCACAAGGATTTAACTCCATTTCCGACACTGAGGATGGGTACACCGAGGCTACTGTAGGGCTCCCAGACAGATTCAAAATGCTACACATTGACCGTTTCGACGAGTCTAGAGATCCTATGGACATATCTGGCTTTTCTTGGACGTCCTGAAACTGACGGGTCTGACTAAGCCTCAGAAACTCTCTCTATATGGAAGAACCCTATCGGGCATAGCGGTCACTTGGCACGCCAAGTTGGAGGATAAAGTAAAGCAGAACTGAGAAGAGTTGCTTGAGGCGTTTGTCGATCAGTATTCTTACAATACCCAAATTGAAATAACCACTCAAGAGCCTGAAGCAACCCACCAAAATCCTACAGAACCTTTTGTGGAATTTGTTACAAGGTGGAGAGCAAAGGCAACACAAATAACTGATCGACCTTTTGAGAGGGACCAAGTGCGGATAGTGGTGCAAAACCTTGAGCCTGATATGTTACAAAAGTTGATAGTCACTCCACTATTCACTTTCAAAAATTTCCATGAATTACGGGTTCAGATTGAGAGTGCATTTAACAGAGGGATTATTCCCAAAACAAGTGAACCAACAAGGAGGGTGTTTTCGAGAGTACCAATGCTAGCAGTAGCACTATTCCCAAACCCACTGAAATCAATACTGTTGTCGCCACTCCCAAAACTGCCAACCCTTTTGCCAATGCCAACCCACAAACAGCCAGCCCAATTCAAGCTTAAGGCAGAACTTTCACCCCCCTCTATATGAGCCTAACCAGCGCACTAAAAGTCCTGATAGAAAAAAGGGTATCTCAAAGCCCTTGATCCACAACCTCTTCCTGACCCACTCCCTGGTAGACATAACCCCACCAAATACGGTGCATATCATCAGCAGCACGATCATGGCACCGATCGTTGCTACTGTCTTTCTCATGACGTTTAGAATCTCAATGACAACCAGATGATAGCTCCACCTCAAGACCCCAATGTTACCACCAACCCACTTCCCATCCATGACCAAGTATCTTATCCACACCTTAACCTCATCCATACACTGCCACCTCTCTTCAACCCCAGCATATACATCACCCGGCCCATTTACCCAAGCCTCAGGTGTTCATTCCAGAAAGCACTGATTTGTGCATAATGGACGCACCCAATCCAGTTCAGGTACGACAAGAGCGCCAAACGGCCAAACCCACTACTGTTGAGATATTGGGAATGATTGAAGACCTTCAAGGAACGGTGGCAGATTTAACATTTGGGGTTCCGATCACATCAAAAAGCTCCCTAATATTAGGGCGAGCTGCCGTTGAAAAGGGCCAACTCAAAACTATGCCAAGTTTGGGTGATGACAGATCAACAACAAATGGGCCTCGCTTCGATATAGCCACCCAATCCCTTGGCCAAGCAGAAGCAAGTGGCAAGAACAAAGCCGGGACAAGTATTGACCCCTATGCATAACTTCGGTGGGCTATTGAGACTTTGAAGGTCAAAAGGTTGAACAAACAGCAAGTGCTTGAAGTTGTTGCAAAGACTGTAGATAACACTTTTGTCACTCAGGATGAGAGCATCTTGAATCAGGGACAAACAATAGAAAGGGATGCTTTACTAGAAACACCCATCCTGATTCCAGTTCCAAGCCCATGAATACTGGACCAACACCCGCCGACCCATTTGCCAAAGTTTCTAAACCTAATGCTTCCTCCTCTAAAAAATGAACCTTCTCCCAACTCCATATAAGCCTAACCTGTGCATTGAAGATACTGATGGAGAAAAGGTATCTCAAACCGCTCAATCCTCGACCTCTCCCTAATCCTCTCCCACCTGAACACGACTCTATCCAATATTGCACATTCCATCAACAGTATGGTCATCATACTGACCGTTGCTTTTATCTTCGCCATGAAAATTGAGACTTAATTGACAACAAAGTCATCACCCCACTTGAAAATCCCAAAGCTGTCAATAACCCTCTCCCTAACTGCAATAGATTGTCATTCCATAACATAAAACCCACCCATAGCTTGTCAACAACCAACCATTACCCTAGCCAACACATCATACCCGCCAGTGAGCCCAAGCCCACTGTGTTCATTCGGGAATCTTCTGGTTCCAATCTAAGCGAAAGGAACAAAATCTTTGAAGAGATGGAAGTTTACTCGATCTTGGTGAGTTCAAGCTTGATGAAGAAGTGATGGCAACACTAGTGGTTAGAATGATGAATCTCAGTTTCAACTAGGTTAATTGTTGAAAACACTTGGGAAGGACCTTCTAAACTAGGGGCACGATGTAAAGAAGCAATTGTTTCTGTCAAAAAGATGTATAGGGACAACGTAATTGTGAGATTCAATCTGTGGGACTGGTCAGAAATCAATCCTTCTGGGTGTGGATGTGTATTGCTGAATTGAAGGCAAGTCTGGACCTTCCCGTGGGCTACTTGAAGTGGTTTTTGAAATTCTATAGATGGATGGAGAAGGGAAACCCCCTCTTTTGTCTCAGAAATGCTTGTTTTGTTTTGAGTTATGTCTTGCAAATATTTGTGTTGTGAGTTTTATTTTCTATCTTTTCTTGTGTTGTTGCGTTAGTTGAGTCTTTTCCTTTGAGTTGCCCTCTCGTACCCTCGAGTCTTTGTTTTGTTGTTTTAATAATATGAAAATGGGAGTCAAGTTTTTGATCATTTTGTTGTGCCTACAGTAATGCATGTGTGACCTTTTAAAAAAAAATAAAAAATAGAAAAAAACTTTGAACTTTTGTTTTTGAATGAGATTTTGTTAATAAGTGCGAGTGGTGAGAAGGATCCCCTAAATGGTTTGAGTGAATTCTGATTTATCGGCGCAAAGTCCTTCATGATCTCAAAAGTTTAAGTTGCTTCTTCATTTGTTTCTTTCACAAAACTTGCAAAGATAAGTTCAAAATTGTGCGTAGTATTCTACATTGTCCTGGGGATTCTCTTCGCCGTTAGGCGATCATTTTGGCAAGCACAAGGCAACTTTCAAACCTACAAGTACAAAATGGCTTTCAAACATCACAATCATAGAATTTCTTCCCCCGGTGTTTTCATTATTTCAGAAAGAAATGGATAAGAAAAGCCAAAAAAGAAGAAAAGGAAAAAAGAAAAAGAAAAAAGAAAGAGAAAGAAAAGGAAGAAAAAGAAAAAAAAGGAAAAAGAAAAAGAAAAAAGAAAAGGGAAAAAAGTCAACCATTAAGCCAGGGGGCATCCATCGGAATGAAGTCCGAGCAACTGTGAGAAAATAAACTTTTGTCTGAATCTGGGGAAGCCAATGCGAGGAAGTACCGCATTGCAAAAAGAGCCAACTCTGAAAATGGAGCAAAATAAAAGAAGAAGTCATGCATGGAGAACCAAAGCTCGAATCAAGGCGAAACTAGTTCCGGTGTTAGGGTAAGGATGACTATTGATCAAATTCACCACAAGTGTTGTAACGTTATCCTTGAGAGGCGCGCTAGGTTGAAAACTTGAAAGGGTGACCTAGGCAAAAGTTCGAGCATGAAAAATGAGAAATCAAAAAAAATATAGCTCGCAAGGTTGAAAACCCCAAAAGGGTGACTTTGGCAAAAGTTAGAGCACAAAAGAAAAGTGTTAACACCCGAGTAAACCTCAGCCATGAACTACATTGACCTGATTCCTATTCTTGGGATACGTAGATAGCTTCATCCTGAAGTTCGGTCTCAACCATATCCATCTTGTTCTTCTTGACTCAATCATCTTGCCCGATTTACGTCGTCAGCTTCACATCAATCCATGAGCTACACCGACTGCTGCACATATCATACTTGCATTGGGTAAGGAAGAACTAACTTGAATCAACAAGTGGAGCAATTTTCAATACTTGAACTTATCAATAGAATCTCTATCTTGAGCGAAAAAGGAATCAAAATTGGTTTCTAAAGGGAGCATAAGTAAAACTATGGGCACTGTGAATGATCAGTTACCTTGAGTCTTTTTCTGCTTTTGGGTCAGTTGTGAGTTCTGTTGTGTCGTACCTAGTGCTAGTCTCAGTCTACGCTCTGTATCAAGTCACCATAGCATGACGCTATTCGAGTCACTATAACATGTGTATCACTCAGAGGTGCTCTTCATTGAGTCACCCTAGTGAGTTTTTCGCTCAAAAATTCAACAGAGTGGCATGGTCAAAATTCCATACACGAATGTTCGCTCCAAACTCAAAAACAAGTCCATGTGTGGAATTCATAAACAAGCTAAGAGTGTCCATACAAGAGGCATCGCATTCATGATCATTGCAAAGTGTATATGAGGAATCTGTCACTGCTTCGAAGGAGACTGGAGTAAGTTCTCAACATGCTGGAACAGAAGAGAAGCATGAGCTGATTGGTTGGCAATTGTTCCAGGATCTGATGATCCCCATTGCATGTGCCTGCATAATGTTGAAAACAGTGGCCAGTGACTGGACACTAGGGGCAATTTTCAGTGCATCTAAGCGGGCCATCAATTAAACAATGGGCATGGATCTAACCTTTCTCCCCATCCGCTTAAAGCCTTTTGTTGGGCACTTTTCCCTGGATTAGGGTAGGCTCACCCCCATGATGATTCTGATATGATTCAGCTTTCGAAAGTTGTCTCTAACCATTTTGAAACTCTCTCGAGATTGCCATCTTCCCTCTGATTAATACATGTGTTTTGGATTATGCATGCATGCTCATACACTCTGGTTGCTTTGAACTACGTGATTGGTTACTCTTGCTCTTGACTTTGTTTTGCACTTAACAGAGTTTCGTTGAGTTACCTTTCGTAGTGTTTTTCAATTATATTTCAATAAGTTATGGAAAGTTGCCCTACACTCATTTCGTAAGGTACATAATGCACTACTCTATGTACTGCTCATTTTCCTCTACATACCATTCAAATTGTATCGCACTGTTTTGTGCACCTTGCATCGCACTGTTTTGTGCATTCATCTTTTTGTGCACCTTGCATCGTACGATGTTGTGCATTTTAATTTGCATCGCACTATCTTGTGTATTTCACCTTGTATCGCATTGTCTTGTGCAAACTCACATCGCACTGTTTTGTGCATTTAACCCATATTGCACCTTCCATAGCACAGTCTTGTGCATTCACTTGCATCGCAATATCTTGTGCACCTCGTATCACACTGTCTTGTGCATTCACATCTATTTTATGTATTCCACTCACATCGCACTGTTTTGTGCACTTGCATCGCACTATCTTGTGCACCCACCTTGTACTATCTTGTGCACTTGGATCGCACTATCTTGTACACACTGTATCGCATTATCTTGTGCACCTCACATCGCACTATTTTGTGCACCATGTATCGCACTATCTTGTGCACTTTGAATCACACTATCTTGTGCACCCCATATCGCACTGTCTTGTGCAACTTGCATCACACTGTCTTGTGCACTCTCTCGGTCTAGGAGACCTTAAATCCTCTAAAGGTGCAATTCCTTTGCTGTTTGTCATGCCCAAACCACTTCAGGCGGTCTAGTATAGCCACCTGGCTGTGTTTTTAGTGAGTTTCTAAGAGATCAACTGAGACGGTGGAAACTAGAGTGTGAATGGCCGAGGCCTAGAGCGCAAAGGTTCGGAATTTCTAAGATTAATGTTTGGTTTAAATACCCAGGGGTGTATCCTTAGCTTGAAATTTGTATGGTACCTCCATAGGTTGAGTTAGCTTGTACGCGCCTCAATTCTGGATACTAAACCAACCTAGTCTGTCACCCTGTTGGAGAATAGGGAAAGTTGCGAACATAGCCAAGGAGAAAAGTAATACCTGTGGTTTGGAAGCGCGTGAAAATAAAACCGAGAAGAAGCGAAAGATCCATAGCAGCATAATGTGAGTCAGCGTCAATTGCCCCTATAAGGTACTTTCACTTCCTAGCTACTACATCGTATTTTATTATCTATTACATCTATCGCATTGCATATAGAATTTATTGCATGCATCTATTACATCATACCATTTTATTTTCTGTATCCTTTCCATGTTAAGCTTAGTTTGGCATGTGCTCATACCTTTCTCTCATTGAAACATGGTTCTATCATGTGTAAGTTCCCATGTTGCGTTGAGGCCAATATTAAGGGTGTCAACACCTTTTCTGTGTTAAACGTGGTTTGTTTTGTGTCCATACATTTTCTAGGTAAGATGTGGTTCGGCCTACACCTTATTTACTGCATCTATTGTATCGTACTTTGTCTTGTTGCATTCATCATTTAGGATTATTATCTTTTCCCAGCAGATCATTCATCGCTTATATCATACCACCCAATTACTTGTACTCTTTCTCTTTTTGAGAAAAACATAGTTTTGCATTTGCTCGCACCCCTTTCACGTTGAAACATGGTTCTATTATATGTAAGCATCCATGCTGCGCTGAGGCCAGTATTGAGGGTGTAGGCACTTGGCATGTGTTAGGCATTGTTTGGCTGTGCCCACTTCTTTTCTATATAAAACGTAGTTTGATTTTGCATCTCCATCCCTTTATGGTATTTGTGTGGTTTTGCACTGCTTTTGGTTTGATTATTTCGTTACATTGTATATCATTACATTGTTTTGTTATATTGTGTATCATTTTGCATCCTACCCCCTAAACTATGTTGGTTTCATTCCTTGCAACGGGATATGTAGGCAACCCTCGGGTTCAACCAACTACATCTGTATTTTGTTTGTTTGCCCAAGTCTTACAACCTTGTCAAAATAGGTCGTCTTTGGGCTTTGACATTCACTTACGTCATTTCATGACTTTGAGCTCTGTCAAAGAAGGGCAACTATAGACACTCCATTTTTTACCGCCCCTAAGACTTGGGTGCTACTGATTGATCGCTCGATGATGAAAGTTATGCTATGCAAATGTTCAATTTCTTCAGCAAGAAGAGCTTCTAAATCCCAACCTTACACCCCATTTTGGACCGAAACTGTTTTTGACCAAAATTATTTTAGACCTCAAAACCCTCTTTTTTCAAATGTTTCTACAATGTTCCGAGGCTCGCATTTCGTTCAAAAATTGCACTTTTCAGTAAACCGAGCAAGGACAAAGTGGAAATAAATGAAAGGGAGGTGAACTCTTTAAAAAAAATTTAAAACAACTTATTTAAAGGTTTGGAATTGAAGAAAATAGAAGGGAAGAGAAGAAAACTAGTTGGGGGAAAAGTTAGGCATCAATCCGTTAAGACAAAACTGACCAGCCTTCACTAAAATAGACATATCTCTTTGCCCACTTATAATTTAGATGTGAAGCCACCACCATTGGAAACTAGACTTCTGAAGCTTCAATTTAGACTCAAGAATGACTAGAAACGGAGTCCGAGTGAGGGAGATATGCCCATTTGAAATCGGGCCTGAAAATAGATTTTTGTGGCCGGCCACTTTAGTGGCCTGCCGGCCCTTGCTAGTGGCTTGCCGGCCAGTAGTGAAAAATTTGCCCCTTTTTGTGTCTTTCCATCCACCATTAGTGGCCTGCCAACCACTATTAGTGACCTGCCAGCCACAAGTGTCAAAAAATCAAAGTTTTGCAAATATTTATACTAGTTGTTCCCATATTGCTCCACCAGTCTCTATATAGATATTTTCGACTGAAGCTCATATATTTCTATATTTAGAGGACCTTCTCTCTTGGTTTTAAGGTTAGAAAAATTTTGGGTGCAAAAATATCCTCTCTCTCTACAATTCTCTCTCTCTCTTGCAACTTGCATAGCCTTTACCCAAATACTCTAAACCAAACCTAGAGAGCTTCTTGATGAGGTGATTTGAGCTTGAATTTGAGCTCTTGGGACACTTGAGAGCATGAAATTGGTGGTTTATGACTTAAGGGTTCATTCTTCTTCAAGAGGTATACCTTCTCTTGCTTTTATACCATCTTTACACCACTTGTTTTCCATATTTTTTTACTATTTTTTGGACAGTTTAAAACCTGTATTTTTTGGTTAAAACTTGTGATTTAAGGCCATTAAAGGTAGAGCGGTTGATAGCCCTTGTTTTACCTTGCTTTCAAGGCATTTGCCATTATGCTTCCCACCTTTACACTATCTTTTTTTGTACTTTTAAATACTGATTTTCAGAGTTATTTCAGTGGCTAAAATCATGGTTTGAAGTCCAAAATTGGAGGGGTTAGCCTTCCCTCCTTGTGTCTTGCTTACTAGCCTACCATGCTCCATGTTTTAGCTTATTGTTCTAGTTATTTTTGTCTTAATTCCAGCATGTTTTAGAACTTATTTAGTACTATTTTAGGACTTTTTTGGGCTTGTTGTGTCATTTACGCTTTATATTACATGCTTATAGTGTAATTGCCCTCATAGGCTTGGTGGTTTAGGCCTTAGCCACCAACCTACTTGAGTTGATAGCATTTATTTATGGCTTTCCATACTTGTGATCACCTTTAATCACCTCTGCAACCTCCCTCCTTTCTTGGCTTTTTGTTTTGCTTTGAAAGTGGTTTCAAATTACTTGATTGTTTAAGCATGAGACTGAGATGTCATGTGTAGACTTGACTTTTTTCGCGCGCGCCCCCCCCCACCTTTTCGGAGAGGGCACGAATTGGTCGTCTTACAGTTCAGACTCCTGTCACGGTTCTGAATCTAATCTCACAAAGTGCAATGCGAGACTGATAAACACCAAAGAGTCCAAATCTGGTAATTGGTTTTGAAAAAATCAATTTTGAATGAAAAAGTGCCAAACATGGACTACTTTGCCAGATTACAGAGTCGCTACCTAAATATTTTGTTCTGGGAAATTTAGGAAACCATGACTCGTGCCAAAGGCCACGTGTCCGTCATCACCAAAGTGTCCTCGGCTCGGGAACTTGAGTACGAGAGGGGAAGGTCTTGAAATGAGCACCCCCGCTCTCCCGATCAAAGGATCGGCCTCTACTAAGCATGATATGTTGTTTGACAAAAACGTGTTCTTGTCTGGTTATTAACTAACTTACTATGTGATGCGCACAACATACAAGTATAGACTAAAATCGCAAGAATTAGAACAAAACAACTCGTGTTTGCTTTTCGAAAATTGTTTGAAAATGCCAAGTGGGCTTAAAACATGATGATTTGCCACTTCTCAAAGTGGCTTAAAACTTACATTCGATCGAATATTCCAATTCAGGCAATAAAGCCTTCATCCACAGACATTCATGCAGTTTATCAATTAAGCAAATAGCCTCATGGCAAGCATGCTGTCATGGCAACACTCACACTCATGCAAGGATGCTAAAGCGTAAACACTTACAGTGTACTCCAAACCAAAAAAAAAGCTAGTTAGAAATATGCATGATCCTAACTATACAAAATGCCTAATGCAACACATGCAATAATGCAATTAAATAGGCTCGGCTATCTAATCATGGCATACAAAGCAACTTGATAATATGCTTTGAAACACGTATTCAAGTAAGTATTGAAATACAATGCAACTTGAATGATGCGCCAAGCCCGGTGCATGCAAGACAAATGAATGATGCACTCATGCAAGCATAAGGTATGCTAATTAAAACGTGCCCTAATCTAACCATCAAAAGAGTTAAATAAAAGGGAGAAAGAAGTGGGGGTTGGAAGACATGCACACATGCACGCACCTCTTATTACAACAATACGCCCTCTTGCAAGAGGGTCCGAATAAATAAGCTAAGCTAATCTAGGCTAAGATAATTATTACAAAACAACTAATTAACTATTCTAGCTAATTAATTACAAACACAATTGAATAACTAGCTAATGCTAAGCTAATTAAAATATTACAAAATGAATCAAGCTATATTAATTACAGCACATGTAATTAACTACAACTAGCTAATAAAGCAATAAGGATGGCCTCACGGGTGAGGGAGACATGCATGCTCGGTTGCGTCCTCTCGAAAATCCACCGCCTTGCCACAAGTTGCCTCTATTTGCACATCTTTAAACCTCTGAAAATTATGCCAACTTCCAAACTGCTTCTATTTGATCTCAAGAACATGTTGAAGGCTGATCGGCTAGAAAAGGTGGCCATCGACCACTACTGATGGCCGGTCGGCTGGCTTTTGTGGCCGGTCGGCTAGTACATGTGGCCGGTCAGCCACTGCTTCCCTGAAATTACTCCTTTTGATGCAACAGAGAGCAAACAGAGGCATGACAGTGCATTTGCAAGGAAATGTGTGTACTACCACTCTCCTTATCATGTCTCAAGCTCAAAAAAGAGTGACACTCGGCTTTCAAGCCACCAACCAAGCATCTCAATGCATGATGGCCCAAAAACTAAGCTTGTACAAGCTTAGTGAATACACAAACAAGACTCAAAAGGCCAACACCCTATCATGCATGATCAAGGGTGTTGGCGACAAAGGAATGTGACACGTTTCATCACTTTAAGTATGAAACGTCCCACATTTCTTGTGTTTGGATTAACGTCCGATCCAAACACATGCAATGCAACACACATGTTTATCTTGCATATGTTTTACTTGGTCCATTTTGGTTACACATTTTATATTACCGATTAGTCCAATGTGAAAATCCTCTAATGAAAGGGGTCAACCAAAAGGGTGGTTTAAGACATGAGAGGGATTATGCCTTTGACTAGGAAGAACCCTCAAAAGACGGTTAAAGCCATTTGAGCACAAACCCTACCTCATGCTTAAACACAACCATAAGGCCAAACAACCCTCAAAACAATCTGAAAAATGAAGAAATGGGGGAGGTTGCAGATGTTTTTAGTGCTGAAATGGCATGACAAATAAGACTATAACATGCAAACAACTCATGTACAACATGTTAAGAGCCAAAAACATTGAAACTAGTGAGAGACAACACTAGAGGCATGCAATACAATGCTAAAATGATCAAGCCAGCTATGGATAGACCTAAAACATGCCAAATCAGTGGCAAAAACATGCTGAAACTTGGACACAAAAACCAAGAATTGCATGCTCATTCATTGGCTCGCAAGCAAGGCATAAGGCGCAACTCTCAAACATGATGAAAGAGTGGAATATGTGAGAGTGTGGCAGTGATACATGCTCTGAAATTACATACAAAATGATGCTATGACATGCAAACAACCCAAGCAAAGCATGCTAAAGGGCTCAAAACACAAAGCTAATGAAGCTAACCACACTATAGCTATACAAAGCAAGTCTCAAGAGACTAAGACCACTCAAAACAGAGTTTAAGCATGTCAAAGCAAGGCCAAAAACATGCCAGAATGAAGCCAACACATGCTAGAATAATGGGTTAAAACATCAAACATGCTAGGCTAGTGAGCAAGATTACACTACAAGTGCAAGGTGCAAGCAATAAGTGACTAAACCAGCCAAAAAAAGAGTTTAAATATGTTAAAATATAGCCAAAAACATGCTTGAACTAAGCTAACACAAGCCATAAAAACATGCTACTTTGTAATGCTAACAAGGCATGGCATACAAAGACAAGAAGGGGAGGCCATCCCCTCCCATTTTGGTCCTCAAAACAAACTTTCTACCACTAAAATTCCCCTGGAATTCAGTGGCTTTGAGGCCAAAAAGATGGACTCAAGATCTCCCAAAAAAAAGCTCAAATGGCTTAAAAAGCCAAAGGGCAAATGAGGGAAAGCACCCCCTAACCAAACAAGGCTTAAACCACCATTTTAAAACTTCAAAATCAGAGTTTATCATGGTTGAAAAACCAGGTCAAAATAGCTTAAAGAGATGGAAAAACACTTAGTTAAAGCAAGGTTTAAAAGGGGCAAGTACTTACTCTTGAAGCACAGCAGCAAAACAAGTCTTCTTCTGAGCTAAAACCAGCTTTTGGAACTCCAAACAAGCCTTAAGGAACCTCAGCTCCAAGATAGGGATGTTTGATCAAGGGGTGGTATGCAAAATTGTGGAGAAAACTCACTTTCAAGCACTATATATATATATATATATATATAGAGAGAGAGAGAGAGAGAGAGAGAGAAAGAGAGGGAGAATTCTAGAGAGAGAGAAATTTCAACACTGAAATTTTTTCAACCCCCAAAAATGGGGGAGAGGCCTCTCCTTATATAGAAAAACAAGCTACAAGCTTGTTTCCATCCCTTCATGCACGTGTATGGAGGATGGCTTTAGTGACCAACAGTTGGCACATAAAATATCTAAAAAAGTAGAAAAATGGCCGTCGGCCACCATTAATGGTCGACCGGCCATCAATATGGCTGATCAGCCATCAGTGTAGCCAACCGGCCACCACTGATGGCCGATGGGAATAAACCCTAGCCGATGGATTGTAGGGATGGTCGGCAGGCCACCCTTTCCTTCAGAATTAAAGAAGAAAGCATTTGGTCCACAAACAAGCACAAAACAGACAAGTTTCAAAGGCTCAAAGGCAAGGCACTCCGCCAAGAACTTCGGGCATTCAAAACAAATACAGACATGGATAATCATTGAGTATTCAAACGATGACATCCAAGTCTTGAGGACGGTCAAAAATGGGGTGTCTACATCATGCTTAATGGTTTAATCCCTTTAGGGGTTCATTATCAACGACATGACACTTCCCTCATGCCCAAAGCAACACTTGGTTTGAGCCCGCTTTCCATTAGAGGACTTAAATTCACCTTTGGACTCAATTTATTAAAGAATGGATGGTAATCTAAAATGAAGTAATAAAATTGAGGCTTAAAAAGAGCAAGATAATAATTTGGTTTAGGTTCAATCGGACGTTAATTGAACCCTTGAGTCTTGAGTTGTTTCATACTCATTAGTGATGAAAACGGTTCAAGATTCATTGTCAACTACTTCCCTTGATCTTTCATGATAGGGAGGTGGTTTTGAGAGTCTTGTTTTATTGCATTTATTGAACTTGCACCCTTTGGTTCATAGGCCACCATGCAATGAAATTGCTTCCATTGACGGTTTGTGAACCAAGCTTACTACTCCTTTGAGTTGTTCATGATAAAGATGAGTAAATTGTGCAAACAAACCCTTGAGAATACACTGTCTCTGCTCTACTTGCTCTCTGTTGCAGTAGAACAACCCAGTCAACAGTTGCCGGCACGCCACCTTTTGGTGGCCGGCAGGCCATCTTCAGTGGACGGCAGGCCCTCTGCCAGCCACTAGTACAAAATTCAGTAGTGTACTTTCCCAACAGAACAGAGTTGGTCTGGAGGTGGAAATCAATGCAAGTGTTTTACTGTGCAACAGAGGCATTCAACAACAGAAATAGTGACTTTTTGGGTAGAAACCGCATTCATGCATAGGCCTTCCATCGATCCTTGTGATTCGTATTGTAAATACATTAGTGTTGCGCTTGAAGTAGTGGCTTTGTAAATTAATTAGTTAGAATAGCTAATTCGTTTCATGTTGTAATTCTTTTAATTAGCTAGATTAGTTAATTAATTCGGTTTGTAATAATTACTTAAGCAGTTTAGCTATTTATTCATTTCGTTTTGTAATAGCTAGTTAACTAATTAGCTTAACTTTAATTAGTTAGCTAGTTAGTTCATTCGGACTCTCCTTCGTGAGAGTGCAAACGTTGTAATGGTTTATGTCTTCCAATCCCACATATTTCTCCTTTTTATTTACTAGCTTATGATGGTTAGTTTAGGGTATCATATTTTATTTAGCATTATTCATGCTTGCATCCACTTGTATTACATGCACCGAGACTTAGTTCATCATTCTAACTTGTATTGATAGTTTAAATATTTCTTTGAATACATACTTAGACCGCATGCTATCAAATTGATTCACATGTCATATTGGTAGCCAAGCCTATTAGTTGCATCTCGCATGTATTACATTAGTTATATTGCATAGTTATGATCATGCATCTTTCTAACTTTATCATCTTTTTTGGTTTGGAGTACTAGGTGAGTCTTTACTCGCTTTAGCATATTGCATAAGTGTGATTGTTGCCATGTTTAGCATGCTTACCATGAGACTAATTGCTTAATTGCTATAATTGCTTGAATGTCCGTAGATGAAGGCTAGTTGCTTGAATTGGAATAATTTGAGTAATGTTCATTATGCGATCACTTTTTCAAGTGGTACATATTAGAAACAATGTTGCAAACAAACGTGAACTCAAGTGTTCCAATTTTTGCAAGTTACTCTATACTTGTGTGTGCGCACATCACATAGTAATGCTAACATAATAATCGGAACAAGAGCATATAATGTAGATAAGATTCATATGATGATTAGTAGAGGCCGATCTTTGATCGGGCGAACGGGGGTGCTCAATTCATAACCTTCCCCTCTCGTACCCAAATTTCCTAGCCGAGCCAATCTTGGTGATAACGGACACGTGGCCTTTGGCACAAGTCATAGGTTTCTTAAATTTTCCAAAAATATTTAGGTGGCGACTCTGTATCTGGCAAAGCAGTCTATTTTTGGCATTTTGATTTAAAATCGATTTTACAAAAGATTTGTCGGATTTAGACTCTTTGGTGTTTATCTATTTCACATTGCACTTGTGAGATCAGATTCAGAACCGCGAGAGTCTGATACTGTAGGGCTTATTTGTCTTCTGAAAGGGGGCACGAAAAGTCGAGCTACATAATCCTTTCGTTCACGAAGTTTCATTGATAAAGACTTGATACCTACTACTTCTATCTCATACAGTATTGGCTCAAGATTATTGGAGGACTTGGGGCTCGTTTGTCAACTATACATTTTAGCAAAAAAAAAAAATCAAAGAGTCACTATAAATGGTCGTATTACTGTCTCTACTTTTCTACATATCTTTTCGTAAAAAAACAAAAAATTACTAAAATAACATATTCCCAAATGAGGTTATAGTCTAAATAAAAAAAAAATTAAAAAATGATGCATTATCTAATTAAATCTTTAAAACGACGTGGGACTAAATTTTTTAATTTTTTTTTTAATTTTTTTAATTTTTAAACTATAGACAATAGTCTAATTAACTTAATAGGTAAGCCATCTCAGATCTCGTACTCTCACCTAAATTATTGTCCTTTGAGATGTTTTCGACTACAATTTTTTCATTACAAACCTTTTTTCCAAGAAGTTTCTAAGAAATTTTTAGCTGGAAAGTATAACTTGATACCCACGACTCCTCCATCACCATGGTTATTTGTGGGCTAGTGGCGACAGACCTTTTTTTCCAAGGAAATGTCATTCTTATAGACTTGAAAGTTAACACCCAAGTTACTGTCTTTTAAAATGTTTTCAATCACATTCAAAAAGTCACTTTCTATTAGAAAATGTGTCCTCTGATTTGAAAAAATTAAATCTTAACACAATATTTATATGTTCTATATATATGTTCTGATTTGAAAAAGTCACTTTGGAGGCAAGGGTTTTTGTGGCTATTTTAGTTACAAAAGACAAAATAAGTTATTTTAACCACAACAAATAAAACATCAAATTCAACCCATAATCATTACACTATTCTCTCACAAAAAAAACTCAAAAAGCCAAAAAGTTAAAAAACTCTTCCCAAATCAAACTTTTTAGTCCAGACTAAAATAGTCAAAAATATCAAAAAGACAAAAGGCCAACCCGCTTCTCAAACGGAGGCTCTATGTGACTTTTGATGTCTCTAATATTGCTTTTGTTAAAGACCTTTTCAATAAGTGGGTGATTGGAATTGGCTATTTTAATGAATTTTTTTATTAATTTTTTTTCTTTTCGTATCTTGAAAAATAATTCAAAAAATTTTGAGTTGTTAGAATCTACTCGATTAGAGGAACCAAAAAAGTAAACAAATTTAAAGAAAAATCCCCTAAAAACAAAAAAATAGTTGTATGAGTTTTCAAAAATAGTTTTATGAGTTTTGAATTCATATTTTGTATTTTTAATAAATTTTGAATTTTTTTTTTTTAACTTTTTAGATCCACTTAATCTTCATATACTTAAAAGTATAAAATTTGTATAAAAATATTTTCAAAAAATCATTAATTACAACAAGATATAAAAATATACTGAATTTTTATTTTTTTTAAGTATATCTAGATTAGGTGTACTTAAAAAATAAAAAAATTCCGTAAAATATTTTCTTGAAAAAACAACTCACTAAAAATTTTTAAAAAAAATGGAAAACAAAAAACTCTATTTTCAAAAGAAAAAAAAAAAGTGTAAACCAAACAAGGTTTTTTTTTTCTTTCTTTTTTTTTATTATATTTTATGAACTTTTTTTTTTTAGATTTTAATTTTTGGTTTTATTTTTTTACTTTTTAGATTCTTCTACACTAGACGGACCAGAATTTGACACAAATTTCAAAAAAAAAAAATTTGGAAGACAAGAAAATTCAAAAATAAATAAATAAATAAATAACTTTCTTAGGTGGATGCCAAACGAGTTATAAATCTCTTTCATAAGAGTAAGTCCAACAAGCTTTCTATATTGTGTCTATTAGGCATTTTATCTATCCAAATCATAATTTTAGTATTCCAACAGGCTTGGCAATAATATACTAGACATTATACATCATCTGCAAGGGACTAGATACAATTGAAGAGTCAAGAGAGTCTAGGCAAACGATTTCTCTCACTGAATACCTACGCCGCTAACTAATTATAAAAAAATTTGTTAAAAATATATATTGACTAAAATAATTAGATAAAATAAAGAATATATTTATTTATGTACTTTTGAAAACCGTCTCCTAGTGCTAAAGTTGTTGTGGAAACTTGATACCAATCACTCCTTTCTCACCTTAATTATTGTCATTTGAAAAGTTTTAATTCAAGCATTTAGCTAAATCATTGCCCTCTAAGCCAATTTTTAGCTGGAAAATGAGCCCCTATATTTTGTCACAAACTTTCTTTCTTGAAGTTTCTTTGGTGAAGACTTGGTACGCACCACTCCCCTCTCACCTAAATTATTGACTATTGTAATATTTTGAACCACATTCATTTAAATCATTGTCCTCTTCGCTGCTTTGATAGTTCGATATCATTATTATAAATTTGATTTTAATCAATTATGATAAGTTAAATTAATGAATGTGACCTGAAAGCTTATCTTTTCATATGACTTTTGACAAAATTTGAACTCAAATAATATATCATAGGTATGAATATTCTAAATACACTTCATAATATCTCTTTACATTTATTGGTATTAGCATAATATCGGTGTTATGTACGGTCATAAATAAATAAATAAAAACCTCTAAAATTAAAGAAATAAATAAAATAATTTTAGAATGCATAAAAAAATGGTAAGCAAATGTTAACTAATTTCATCACAACTACACAATGGTTTTTTTTTTTTTTTTTTTTTTTTAATATCATGTTATTAATGATGTGTTTTACAAATTAAATAACAAAAACATGTGTCATAATGCAATTTGTAAAATTCAAAGACAAAAAATAGGGTAAATTAGAAAAATAGTAAAGCCATGGCTGTATTTGTTGTGTTGGATAGCTCGGGCCAAGCACTCAATCCATGGCTAGAATTGTTGGATGAAATGTATCTATGATTTATTTAAATGGTAATTTGTGTAATTTATCTAAAACTTTATGAAAATTTTCTTTATTTGTGTAATAGTGATTTTATATATTTTTAAAGGTTACTCATAAATTTTAAACTAAAATTTCAACCATGACGCTTTATAAAAATGTATGTATACCAGAACTATGTCAATCTATTTTGTTGGTTAAAGCCATGGATAAAACATTGAACAAATTACATCAGTGGTCACAATATTTTATTAATTGTGTCATTTTACTCCCTACACTTTCAATTGACCTAATTTTGACTCTTAATTTTAGATTTTGCGTCAATTTGATCCAATTGATATTACTATTAGTGTATTTTAAAAAAAAAAAAAATTATCACTAAATAAGTTGAAATTAATTTACTGAATTTGATAAGTCTACAATTTTACCCTTAAAAATATAACACATAACACTATGTATATTTTTCATTAAAAAAAAAACAATGCTAAGAGTTGTAATCAATTGGACCAAATTGAGACAAATATAAATTTAAGGTCAAAATCGAATCAATTTAGATTATAGGAACTAAAATAACACAAGGACTAAAATACATGGACAACCATGGTAATTTGCCCTAAAACATTTGGTCTATAGGAATTTTTGTTTATTTACCAGACTAATGGGACTGATCAAGCCATTCAGCACACAGTTAGCATTAGAAAATAAAGTGTATATGATTATCTTAACAGAAGTTTTGTAATCTACCAAAAAACTATAATTTTCATTTTTAATATATTGTACATTGCATACTTTACTCCGCCAGGGTTGTTAACAACTCCGCCGGTCCCAAGCCCGGGTTAAGGAGGAGGGCTGTGTGTTAGGTAACCGACAGCCAACACGTAAAAAAAGCCGCTCGGATCCCTTATGACAATGAATCCTACTTTGAATCATTTAAATGCTAGGTCGTTCCCCTCAAATGACGCGTTGCGCCTGTTTCCGAATGTTTCGAAAAGTGAGCAAGGGGCGCCGCATTGACGCCTGGGTGAGGTGAAAAACGGGCAAAGGTTCCCGCATTTTTCTGGACGAGCACGGATAAAAAATCTAGTTCAAGACTACAGGTTTAGGGTAGCCACTTGGAATATAGGAGCCTTAACGAGTAAGACGACGGAATTGGTAGATGTTATGATTAGGAGGAGAGTTAATATAGCTTGCGTACAAGAAACTAAGTGAACGGGTGAGAAAACTAGGGAAATTAAGAATACCGATTTTTAATTTTATTATAGTGGTAAGGATAGACGCAAGAATGGAGTAGGAATCATAATTTCCAAGGGTCTTGTGGAGAATGTAGTGGCGGTCATTAGGAAAGGGAATAGAATTATGTTAGTTAAACTAGTTATTGGAGGAAATATAGTAAATGTTATTAGTGCATACGCCCCTCAAGTAGGATTAGATGATCAGACTAAGAGGGATTTTTGGGAGCAAATGGATGAGATCTTACAGGAGATACCCGTAGGAAAGAACCTGGTTATAGGTAGAGATTTTAATGACCATGTAGGCATAGATAAACTAGGCTATGAAAGGGTGCATGGTGGATACAGTTTTCGTGAGAGAAATGAGGTTGGAGAGAGTATCTTAGATTTTGCGTTGGCTTCTGACCTAGTGGTGGCCAATACTATGTATAAGAAGAGAAAGGAGCATTTGACAACCTTTAAGAGTTGGTCAGTTAAGAGCCAAATAGATTACTTCTTAGTGAGAAAAGTGGACCGCCTAAAATGCAATGATTGTAAGGTGATTCCTGAAGAGAGCCTGGCCTCTCAATATAGGATTTTGGTACTACATTTATGTTTTAGAGGGCAATACCGAGTTAAGAAGGATGGTGGGCGCCGTAGGACGAGATGCTGGGACCTAAGAGGGGATAAACTAGAAATATTTAAGAATAGAATGCATAAGAAAGGTACTTGGAACTTGGAAGATGATGCTAACACTGTGTAGAACTTGATGGCCAATTGTATGAGGAGAATCTCAAGAGAAATGCTTGGATAGTCGAAAGGGACGGGACCCAGCTCTAGGGAAACTTGGTGGTGGAGGAAAGAGGTTCAAGTGGTAGTTAAGGCAAAAAAAATAGTGCTTTAAAAAGTGGCAGAAGGGAAAAACTGAGGAAAACCTTAAGAGCTATAAATTGGCTAATAAGGAGGTCAAAAACGTAATGAGAGAGGCTAAGTTAAAAGCTTATGATGACTTATACACTAGACTAAATAATAAGGATGGAGAGAAGAGGGTATACAAACTTGCTAAGACACGGGGGATGAAAACAAAAGATTTTAATCAAGTTAAGTGCATCAAGAGTATTCTAAGGTATTGATGAAGGATGAAGAGATTAAGGAAAGATGGAAGAACTATTTTGAGAAACTATTAAATGAGGAACATGGAGGTACGACAATAGGAGAAGAAATAACCAGTAATACGATAAACCAAGACTACAGGTTCTATCGCAAGATTAGGAACTTTGAAGTGGAGATTGCACTTAAGAAGATGAAATCAAATAAGGCTTTAGGACCCGATGATATCCCTATTAAAGCTTGGAAGTGTTTGGGTAAAAAAGGGGCTGCTTGGTTGATTAGGTTGTTTAGCAAAATTTTGTTGACTAGAAACATGCCAGATAAGTAGAGGAAGAGTATTTTAGTGCTAATCTATAAGAATAAAGGAGATGTCCAGAATTGCAACAACTATAGAGGAATCAAGCTAATGTATCATATAATGAAAGTGTGAGATATGGTAATGGAACGCCAATTGCGAGATATAACAGAGGTGTCAGAGAATCAATTTGGGTTTATGCCTACCAGCTCAACAATGGAAACGATTTATCTTTTGAGGAGAGTAATATAAAAGTATAGAGAAAAGAAAAGAGACACTCATATAGTGCTTATCGACCTTGAGAAAGCATATGATAGAGTGCCCCGGGATATAATATGATGGGTGTTAGGGAAGAAAGGGGTGACAAAATGTTACATTGATGTGATTAGGGACATGCATGAAAGGGTGGTGACCACTATTAGATCACCTGCTGGAGAGACAAATAAATGTCCTATCACTGTAGGGTTACACCAAGGATCTACCTTAAGTCCTTATCTTTTTGCTTTAGTTATGGATAAGTTAACAAAAATAATTCAGGATGACGTGCCATGATGTATGCTTTTTACAGATGATATTGTGCTAGTGGATGAGACAAGAGAAGGAGTTAACACAAAATTAGAGATTTGGAGAAAAGCTCTTGAATTTAAAGGATTCCGGATAAGCAGAACTAAGATAGAGGATATGGAGTGTAAATTTAGTAACAGTAACAATGAAAGCAGAGGAGAAGTGAAGATTGGGAACCACGAACTACCTAAGAGTGAACATTTTCGTTATTTAGGGTTGATTATCACAACAGCGGGGGAGATTGATACAGATGTGGCCCATATGATTAAGGCAAGATGGTGTAAGTGGAGAAGTGCGTCTGGAGTATTGTGCGATAAACGAATACCCACTAGATTAAAAGGTAAGTTCTATAGAACGACTGTTAGACCAACGATGTTGTATGGGACGAAGTGTTGGGCAACCAAGAAACAACATGTAGATAAGATGAGTGTGGCTGAGATAAAGATGCTAAGACGGATGTGTGGCAAGACTAGACAAGACAGAATTAAGAATGACTGTATTCGGGAATGGATAGGAGTAGCATTGATAGAAGATAAGTTGAGAGAGAATCGATTGAGATGGTTTGGTCACATTCAATGGAGACCAACAGAGGCAGTAGTGAAGAAATGCGATGCTGTAACAGTAGATAAAAGTATTAGGGGACGGGGTAGGCCTAGATTAACATTGGCTAGCATTGTAAATAGAGATATGGATCTACTTAATTTGACTAACGAAATGGCTTTTGATAGGGTCGCGTGGAGAAGAAGAATTCATGTAGCCGACCCCATGATAGGACTTAAGGCTTGGTTTGGTTTGGTTTTGTACATTTCATACTTCAAATAATAACTTGAATATGACACTCTGATTGGACTTTTGATTAAAAATTAGAAGCAAATTTGCCAAACTTAAGGCATAAATGACCTGTTCAAGGTAAAATTATAGAATGACCACCGAACTCATCGAAAATCGACACAACCACCTTGCTCAAGTCTAGATAAAGTTTTAGGAGCAAACAACATGCCGATTGGACTTTCGGTTTGAAAATTAGAAACAAATTTGTAAAACTTAAGACTTATTAATGAAAATGCCCCGTTCGATATCGTAATTAATTAATCATTAAATGACCCAAAGATAGGCACGAGTACCCCATTCGAGTATAAACAAACTTTTTAGAGTAGAAATACTCCAATAGACAGCACAGTTTTAAGACTAAGTTTTTTTTATAAAATCTTACTAACATTTTAATATTGTAGAGAAACACTCCAATATAGAACACAGAACATAGTTCGAAGAGTACCAAAGGATTTTATTTTGTGTATTTGGTTACATTTTGATATAGGTTTCTATAATGCATTTGTGGCTTGGATGTTACAGATGTTATATGTAAGAGATTTGCACTTGGGTGTGCTCGATGTAATATTGCCTGGATGTTTGATATGCTATTAATTTTGGATTAAATTAATGTTTTGAATGGTTTGCACAGGTTTATAGATGTACTAAACATGAAAAATAAAAAATTGCTCAGTTGATTTTTGGTGACAGGTTTTTTTAGTCACGGTTAATTTACTTTTTGTGACCAATTTAGTTTACTAAAAGTGTCAGTAGTTTGGTGTGACAAAATGTAGTTAGTTGCTATTTCGTACTTTTAGCAACCAAAAAGTTGACTCATCGCTAAAATATTTTTCATTCAACAATGAATTACTTCTTCGCTAAGTGTTATTTTTGGCGACGAGTTTATCTGTTGCTAAAAATCAGGTAGTGTTTGGTAGAGTTTTAGTATTATGATTTGAGAATAGAGTTGTATTTTGAGTTTGTGAGTTTTGGAATTATGATTTGAAAGGAGAAAATTTGTTTGGTTATGAGTTTTGAAAAGAGTTTTGAATTTTTTATGTGACATATGAAATAAGAAAAGTTGTTTATTTAAGAGTTTTGAAAAGAGTTTTCAAAACTTAAACCAAACACACAACTCAAAATTCTATTGAAAATTCTATTCAAAACTCATAACCAAACTCTTTTCAAAATTCAATTCAAAAAAATAATTTGTCATTTTGGTCTAAAAAAATAATTTCTATATTTAAAAAAATATCAAAAACAAATATATATATATATTTCCAGATAATAGATGGTGATTGGCAATTGCACTAAAAACAAATATATATATATATATATATAAATAAATAAAGGTACTATTCTGGTCGACTGGCCAGACATCCTGGAGGACGTTTGGGCAAATGATTGAGTAGACCAAAAATTCAAAAAATGTCTGATTTACTAAACATGTTTTTAAAATATATTTTGAAATTGATTTGAAATCATGATTTAAAAACCTCTATCAAACATAGCATTCAAGTATAAGGGTGGAATATTGATTAGAGTTATACACCAAACACAACTCTTCTGCCTAACAAAATTTTTATAGACAAAATATCAATTTACAGTAACAATTTTTTATTTTATTTTGGTGACTAATATACTTGGTTGCTGATTCTAGATATGGTAACGATCATTTATTTCATTACCGATTCTTTCCGTGACACCCTTTCAGCGATGAAGTTGTGACAAATTATCTTTCATCACTAATTCCTTCAGTGACTTTAGATTGTACTTTTGGTGACCAGTAGAAACATTGCCAAATGTGTTTAACCTTGACAATAGTCCTATATAAACAATGGATCTAACCTTGAAAGCAAAATACCACTGTCAGATTGCTGGGAAAACTTTTCGATTCTAAACCTTGAACTTACATATTTCTTCTTTCAAGTCCCTCTTAATGTAGAATCACCAAGAATTTTCAAGAGAAAAGGACAAAACTTAGAACTAAGAAGAAATTAATGTTATGTTTGGTTGGGAAATTTGGGAAAGAATTTAGAAAAGGAAAAGAAAAAATTAGGTGAAATATGAATAAAATATACTTACATTTCACATAGTTTCACACACTTTTTTCCTTTCCCTTTTCAAATCTCTTCTCAAATCCCCTAACCAAGTACAGCGTAAGAGAAAACAAGGAAATTTTTTTGATTTTGTCTTGCTTATTGTATCTCTCAATCTTTTCAATCCCTTTTTTCTTATAGCAAAGGCTGTGCTTATGTAGTAGGCTTGAAATGCGACTATATACCCCTAATTTCGATGTGGGATGGTGAAACAATAGTGAAATCCCGAAATAGACTCAAAACGCAATGGGCCGAAAATAGGCCACCCAAACACATAAGGTCGATCCGCCCTCAATGATGGGCAAACCAACCCTCTGTGGAGATACTTAGGGCTGGCTAGGCCCTAGGGGTGATCTAGGTTGGTTTAGTTTCTAGTTTTTAAGGACTTTCTAAGGTATTTAAAACTTTTTGTGCTCAAAATGACTTTTGAAAAGATGCAGCGGCCTATTATAGATTCGAGTGCTCAATTTTGGAGAAATAATTTAGCAAAAATGTGCCCAAAAGTGACAATGACTAGAATAGCGACGGTTCCACATCAAGCTTGCTTCGAAGAGATCATCTACTATTTCAATCTTGTTTGAATTATCGTCGTTGGCTACAATTCGACAATGGGCTTAAGTATTATAACTAAACAAAATGAGGTGTCTACAGTATGAATAGCCAACTCATCCTATATTGGGAGTGCATAGAACAATCAGCTAGTCCTACAGGGCTGGGCTATTGGGTTAACTCAAGTCAGTTTCGTGCCATTTGCAAGTCAAGATTTAGACTTTTCGAGCTTGAAAATCGACTAGAAAATGGTTCACAACATTTTTAAAGATTAAATATGTGCTCGAAAAATGTTTTAGATTCGTTAGAATTCTAAGGGTCATTCATGTTCAAAGCAAGAAATAATTTGGCTTTGTAAAAAACAGTTTGAAGATAGTTCTACATTAAGTTATATCTTTTCAACAATATAAATTAATCTATTATATAAGGAAAAGGACATTTCTAGTGAGAAGGTTTGTGAGGGCTCCAAAGCCTCATTCTGTAATTCCTAATTTTTGTGATTTTAGAAATAATTAAAAATAATTATATTGGCTAATAAAGTAATTATAGATTAAAAAATAATAATAAATCACCTAAAATTTTGAATTACAAGTTCCTAAAATCTCCCCTCCTTTCCCCCAATATTTTTCTCTTTCGTAAATCTCATCTCATAACAAAGTAACTATACATTAAAAAACATTATACTTTTAAAAAAAAAAAATCTCATCTCATAACAAAGTAATTATATATTTTAAAAAAAATAATAGATTTAAAAAAAACGTAAAACCACAATTGCTATTTTTTGTAATTTTAAAAATATTTGAAAATAATACTATTGGCTAACAAAGTAGTTGTAGATTTAAAAAATAAAAATAAAAACTAAAATTGCTAATTTTTGTAATTTTAAAAATAATACTATTGCCTAACAAAGTAGCTATAGATTTAAAAAAAATAATAATAATAATAATTGAATTACAAGTTCTTAAAATCTCTCTCCTAATATCTATCTATCTATCTATGCTATATATTATAGCTCCGTTTGGGAAGGGCTACATTGGGTTTTTTTTGGCTATTTTAGCCACAAAAGACAAAATAGGCTATTTTAGCCACAAAAAACAAAACATCACATCTAACCCATAATTATTACACTCTTCTCTCACAAAAAAAGTCAAAAAAGCCAAAAAGCCAAAAAGTCCTTCCCAAACCAAACTTTTTAGCCCAGGCTAAAATAGCCAAAAAAGCCAAAAAGCCAAAAAGCCAACCCACTTCCCAAACCAACCCTAAAGTGACTTTTCATCTTAGAGATCCTAAGTGTTTCAAAGCATTAAATCTAGATTTTTTGATTTTTTTATTTTTATAAAAAAAAAAAAAATTAAAACATCTATTGGCTATTCCAAGGACATAAATATTAACCTTCAAAAAAGTATATTGCCGGTACAAAGAAAGAAAGAAAAAAAGGTACACAATTCTCAACCCCCCTCTCCCTCTTAAAATAAATTAAGTTTTTATTTAAAAATAATATAAATTTCATACAATCTTTTCTGTCTTAAAATAAATTTAATGAAAATGAAACTCTCTCACCTACCATAAAATGTATACTATTAATATTTTTCACAACTGGCCTGATCTATATAAATCTAAAATTAAGTCTAACATTAAATAAAAATTAAATCTTATGTCTAGACTATCTCTCTATTCCATAATTAAATACAATTTTATTCCCAAATAAATTTAAGCATATCTATACTATATATATATATTTTAAATCTCATAATTTATTATTTTTTATAATGATTCCATGATTTATAATTTAGAAAGAAAAGATGAAATAAACTATTCTTATGCACTCTTTCTCTAACCAATTCTTTCTTCTATCCAAAAATTCTAGCCATCATACATCATACTTTTTGCAAGCCATTCATGTCGTCCTCGCCCTATAAATATTACATTCATGGAATAATGAAACTCGTTATTTTTTAACTTTATTGTTTTGAGACAATTTAAAGGTTAGTTTATATTTAATCTATTGTATTCTACACCATTTTTTCTTCTTCTTCTTCTTCTTTTTTTTTTTTTTTTTTTTTTTTTTTTTTTTTTTTTTTTTTTTTTTTGCATCTATGACCATTTTTTTTGTTTTTATATTTCATATTTTATGTGTCATTTTTCCCTCCTCTCCACCAACTATTCTCTATTTTTTGTTGATAACTATGTTTTGTTGGTTAGTTTTGTTTTACTATAATTTTTATACTAAAATGACATGATCGGGTCATTTGTATAATAAAGAAACATGTCACATAGATCAAAATTCAAACAAAATTATTATTAATAAGTTTTTTGTACTAATTTTATATCATTACTTTTTTTTAAGAAAAATTACTTTTAATATTTTTTTGATATCATGATATGTGTTAATTGACAGTTAATGTATAACATTACTTCAAAGGCTTATAATAGTTTTTTAGAGCTATAAAAAGAAAATATTAATTTTAATCAATTTTTTCAAAACTATTAAAGGTGTTAGTCAATTATTTAATTATTTATCTCTAATATGTGCAGCTCCTTTTTTTCCTTTATGGTACTTCTCTTTCTATTCCACTGCGAGTTCATACGTTTTTAGAAAAAAAATTATGTGTAATTTAAAATTTTGAATCTTTTTATATAGGAAGTTAAAAAATAAATTTTGGAATTTAAAATATAACTATACAAAACTATATCCTTTTAAATATAGTAATATTTACAATTAATTTTAATGTATCTATTACCTATTCTTATTTATATTATTATATAAATAAAAATGTTGTACGATAATTGAAGGTCAAAGTCCTAATCTTTTTTTTTTTTTCAAAATTTAAAATTGTTAAAATGCATATGTTTCAATAACATTGATTTCTTCCTATTATAAATTTTATTTTAAATCTTATAAGATTTTTTCAATGACTAATATCCAATTTTTGTAAAAAACTTTCAATATATTCCTTCCAAAAGTTAATATAGCAAGTCTACAAAATCATATTTTAAAACTCAATATTATCCAAATAAAATCATACTTATTAATAAATATGGCATTAGTTTTAATTGTAATCACATCTTTTTAAAGTCTTCATTCATTTTTTAACTTTTTTTTTTGATATTTTGAATTACATGTTACGATAATTCTTTCTTACTCATTATGTTTTTAAAATTTCTTTAATTATTTCTCTTTCAAAAATCAATATAACAATTTTTAAAATTCATATATTTTTATTTTAAAATAGGGAAGTATTAGAACTATGTTTTTTTTTTTTTTTTTTGTTCATAGCAAAACATAATTTTAATTGTTAATTGTTAATACAACAATTTTAATCTATCTATACTATATATGATATTAAAGAAATATTTGAAACAAACTCTTAAACTTATATAAAAAAATTTATTTATGAGAGAAAAAATATAAAAAATAAATATAAATAATTATCATATTTTTATAAATAATATATTATTTTATTCTGTACATAGCATGAATGACATGTTAATTTTATATAAATCAAATTTATATTTTAAAAGTTATACATAATTTATAAAATAAATTAAAAAAAGGAAATGAGAGAGAGAGAGAGAGAGAGAGAGAGAGAGAGAGAGAGAGAGAGAGAGAGATTGATGGGATTTTGACAAAAAGCTTAGGCGTGACGTGAGCTGGAAAAAGTAGAGAACCAAAAAGATAAAGAAGTGGGTAAATTGATAGGGAATTATCGTTGAGTGGGAATTACGAAAAGGATGCAGCCTGTCCCCGTTCGAGATTAGATTGAATGGTATTGTTCGATTTGTGAAAATTCATTATAAGTCTTATTTTAATAATTTAAATCGTTAATTTATAAAACTTGGTGAGTATTATATATTTGTAAAAAAACATTGATCCGATATTGATAATTATGTGATCAAATCAATTTTGTATATAAAAAAAAATGGACAGCAAACAAATTAACGGTTAACAAAAAATTGATGTAATGAGATAGTTATCGATATCCGATCAACGTGATTTTTTATAAGTATATAGTATTCGACGAATTCTACATATTATACGATTCGAATTATTAAAACAAAATCTATGATAGACCTCGTGAACTGAATAGCACCGTCCCATCTAATCGTGGACGGAAAACAACCTGCTCCCTTAGGAAAAGATATTGTTGGACAGTAGATTACTTTTTGAAATTTCACCTATAATAGAGAGTAGAAAAAAAAAAAAAAATACTCAAGCATAGGGGTTGTTTGGCAAGATTTTTTTTATTTTATTTTTTGGGTTAAAATTGATAAAATGATAAAATATACTAAAATAGTTAATAAGACAAAATATTATATCAAACACCTAATTTTTTTTTTCTCACAAACATCATATCTAACTATAAAAAAATCAACTATTTTTTTAAATATAAAAATTTTAACCTACTAAAATAGTCAAAAACTAAAATAGCCCATTAAAATAATAACTAAAATAGCCTACTAAAATACCCTTTTGTCCTTATCTCTCTCACTTTTTTCTCCAGGTCCTTTTGTTTTTCATTGTAAAAGGCCGAGGTGAACTCCTAGTGATGAGCAGTATTTGCAAATCATGTTTGTTTGGTTTATGGAGCTCCATATTGGTAGTCTCTTCGAATTATGAAAAGTCTTAGCGAGTGAATTATGAGTCTAGGCTACCAAGTGATATTAGAAAATAATTCGTTTAGCTTAAGTTGTTACCAGACGTTCAGCCAGTCAACCAGTCACGTGCAATTTTTTTTTTATTTTTTATTTTTTTAACATGATGGGAAGCACATTGTGAACAATAATATTTAATGTTTTTGTATTTTTTATTAAATAAAAACCATGATTTTATTTGTTTTATTATTTTATATAAAAATAATTTAAAAATCTTTACACTAACAACTATCATCAAAATAAATACAATTTCACTTAATTCTCTCACTATCAATCTCTTCATAATTAATCTTCTCATTATCAATGCCGCCCTCAACTCCCTCACGTCTTTCTCTCTCAATGTCATTGAGAAGAAGTTATTCTATGCTTCCAGAACATCATGTTAGAAATGTGCCCGACCAATAAAAACAATATATAGAAACAAAAAAATCGCAATTTGTAAAGAAATTTTAAGAATTTTGTCAATAACTATCGCTTTATCAAAATTTTATTTGTTTGGCATGCCACATATTCTATGCTTCCAGAACATCATGTTAGAAATGTGCCCGACCAATAAAAACAATATATAGAAACAAAAAAATCGCAATTTGTAAAGAAATTTTAAGAATTTTGTCAATAACTATCGGTTTTTCAAAATTTTATTTGTTTGGCATGCCACACATTAATATGATGACGTGGTGCACCGACCTCCTAAAGTAATTTATTATCCTTATCTCTCCCACTTTATTGCCTAACACTAGCCGTGTGCCAAAATGGCTTGATCAGACTAATGATCAGCCTCATTAAATGGGTGTTTGGAAAGTAAGTTTTTATATAAATTTTTTTAATTATAGAGTATTATTAGATAAAAAAATTTTAATGTTTGAGAAGATAGTTAAGTTTTTTTTGTAGTTAAATATGATATTTGTGAAACAAAAAATGAAATGATTATGGAGTTAGATGTAATATTTTATTTAGATTTATTTTTTTTTAATTTTACAAAACCTTTATCTTTCAGTGAAAAAAATAAAAAAAAAATTCTTGAACCAAGTTCCCAAACACTACCTAAATAAACAAAAATGCCTACAAAAAATGTTTTACCCATGGGTTAATCATTAACGAACAAAATAGATTGAACCTCCGTTTGGGAAGTGGGTTGGCTTTTTAATTTTTTAACTTTTTTGGCTATTTTAGCCTGGGCTAAAAAGCTTGATTTGGGAAGAGCTTTTTGGCTTTTTGGCTTTTTGGTTTTTTGACTTTTTTTGTGAGAGAAGAGTGTAATGATTATGGGTTGGATGTGATGTTTTGTTTGTTGCGGCTAAAATAGCATATTTTGTTTTTTGTAGTTATTTTAGCGCCAAAACCACTTGCCAAACACCACCTCAGAGGTGTACATATATGAGTAACCTTTAATAGTATATAAAATTACTACTTGAAATTAGGATTCTCATAAATTAACAAATAAAAAAAATTGAATAAATTATGCAAATAGTTTCTGTAATTTACACGATGAGTCAATTTGGTCCCTGTAGTTTTAATTTGTTTGATTTTACCCCTAAATTTAACGAATTGTGTCATTTTAATCCAATAAATAATGGTTGTTAAGTTAATTTAACGGAAGGTCAAATTATGTGTCAATTTGGTCCATATAGTTTCAATTTTCTCGATTTTGACAAGGACTAAATTAACACATTATGAAAAATACAGGGATCAAATTGACACATTGTTTGACTTTCCGTTAAATTAACTTAACAACCGTTATTTATTAGACTAAATTGACACAATCCGTTAAATTAAGAGGTAAAATCAAGTAAATTGAAACTACATGGACCAAATTGACATATCGTGTAAACTGCAGAGACTATTTACATAATTTTTCCAAAAATTTTCATAAATTCTTAGATAAATCACACAAACTTTTATTTAAATAAATCATAGATACATTTCATCTCACAATGCTAGCCATGCATTGAGTGCTTGGCCCGAGCTATCCAACACAGCAAATATAGCCATGACTTTACTATTTTTCTAATTTAGCCTATTTTTTGTCTTTGAATTTTACCCATTGTGTTATGACACATGTTTTAGTTACTTAATTAAACACATCATTGATAACATGATAAGAAAAAACCATTGTGTAGTTGTGATGAAATTAGCTAAAATTTGCTTACCATTTTTTTTTTGTCCATTCTAAAATTAATTTTTTATTTATTTAATTTTAGAAGTTTTTTTTTTTAATTTTTAATTTTTTTAATTTTTAAATGACCGTACATGATACGAATATTATGCTAATACCAATAAATGTAAAGAGATATTATGAAGCGTATTTCGAATCTTCATATTTATGATATGTTATTTGAATTCAAATTTTGTAAAAAGTCATATGAAAAGATAAACTTTCTGCTCACATTCATTAATTTAATTGATCATTGTGAGACCTAGGAAATCCTCTCACATGGATTGTAGAGATCGAACGAAAAGATGAGCTTTCCCGTAAATCTGCAAAGATAAGCATGGCCAGCGCCACCCAACTAGGGTTGCCGGCCGGAAACACTCCAATGATACAGTTAGCAAAGAAAGAAGATGAAGAAATGAAGAGTGTTCAGTGTGCTATGTGGTGCGGAGAGATGAGGATTATCTCTGTTCCTTGAGATGCCCTCCTTTTATAGATGGGGGGTGTAATATTTGCCCCATGGGTTTCCTTGTTTGGACTAGGCCCATTAAGCTAATATATTTTTTTCTAGCTCCCACAATTACCCCAAAACTTTCATTGTCTTCGATAAAAGGAATGAGTTTTTTTATTGCCGAGCTATTCTGTTCAAATAAATGTTAGGTTTCTTGAGGGATAAATGAATAAAACGAATGAATGAATGACTTTATGAATCCATGTATGCATTAATGTAATCTCTATAATGATGTGCCACGGTATTGTTACCCCCAGGCAAGGGCCGCAGACCGCGGTGTTATAACCCCCGAGCGAGGGTCGTAGGCCGCGGTATTATACCCACGGGCGAGGGCTACACTAAGGATGCCATAATTACTATATGTATGTTTTACTTCGAATTCGGAGACCTTTGTTGATAGCGCTCAATGCCGAGTGTGAAGATTACACTATATTCAGAGACTTTTGCTGATTGTAAGTGGTGATCAGTTGCCAATATTGCAAGGATTTTGAATAGTGCATCCTGTGTCATTGATTGCCTGTACCAAATGATGTAGACTTGTTAATCACAAATAAGTGGAAAGTTGAAAAAAAATAAAATAATTACACCAATGGTAGAGAATTAAAAAATAACATTGCACTGTTGTAAGGAGCCGTTTGTAAGAAATTGTTGAGTGGATATTGTAAGCAGATATTTGTTAAGTTGTTGTTTCGTGTTTTGTTTAACGTATACTTGTTAAACAGATTCAAGTTGATTTCTTTCCCTTGAGCTAATATGAATTATGGTTGTGCTTGATTTCTTGCCCTTGAGCTAGTATGAATTATGGTTGTGCCGAGTCGGGGTAAGCTAGTCTTGCATTGTATACAACATATATTAGCCCCATTGCTTTCGAATAATAGTTGTTAGTCGGAAGGAATGTAGATTGGACATTGGCAAAAAGTGCCAAGGAGTAAGCCGAGAACAAATTGTTGAAGCGGATTTCTTGCCCTAGTGCTTTCGAACGACAATTGTTATTTAGAAGGAATTCATAATGGATTCGTGCCAAAATTGCTGAGGATCGGTCTGCGATGTATCGGGGTAGGTTCGGCTGTGGTAACAAATGATGCGGACTGAGATAGGCAGGCACCAAATAAGTTGTAATGGTTGAATTCGACATTAAGCAAACTCCAGGTGTGGCGGCAAAAATGTCGTTTGAGCTACGATATGTGGCACCACATATAAAATCTACAATTTTTTGGTATGAAATATGCAAAATTAGACCGTATAGATGTGTTCAGAAGGTTCCAAATAGTTGGAACGGCTATTGGATCGTTGGAATTGGATTCCTGATGACATAATTTGAGCCAAAACAGATCTGATGGCGTAGATTGGTTGAGAATCGTGCTTCGCGAAGCATTGGATAATTTCTCCTATATATGCTGAGTTGGCCAAAAAACGTAAGTAAAGTTGTTAGTAGCAAGACTTGACCTCTCACCTTTGGGAATAAAAAATAAGACTAAACCACTTTGCCACAACAGATCCTTATGTTTGTATTTTACAAGTTATTTATATGAACATGACTGCTATTCAGCGATGACGGGATAGAACTTAGCCGCAAAGCACTGAATAATTTCTTATGCTGTCCAACGTTGGTCATTTTCTCCAGCGACATAGTGGAATTCCTCGGCAAACTTCGACTAGCTTGTACGATTTTGTTTTAACTCCGAATTTGACATGGTTGGTTGTGTTGGACTCGTCTCAATGAGTACTTTACACTGGTATGTTCAAAACTTGATTTTGATAGCTTCAAAAAAATTATTTTTCTAAAAATTTGATTTGTTTCGCAACTATGGGCAGACTTT
The DNA here is from genome assembly GCA_036172215.1 of Camellia granthamiana. NCBI lineage: Eukaryota > Viridiplantae > Streptophyta > Magnoliopsida > Ericales > Theaceae > Camellia > Camellia granthamiana. Next base: position 37,455,249 of record CM069907.1, on the reverse strand, counting down.
GGTTAAATTTTGGCTCTTTTGGTTGGTGAGTCTGGACTCCTCTAGTCGGCACAAACCTTTTGGTATATTTAGATATTGAGATTGACACCTCTGAAATCTTGGACCAATTTGAAGCTGAGATGCCAGTTCTATGTTGATACGACTTCACAGTTGTAGCCAACATATACTTACACCGTTAAGTGATGAAATATCATTGTCGATTGTGGTGCCATGCGTCCAAAAACAGTTGAGCGACTGTGCTAATTCAACAAGTTGGTAGCCAAATCACTTATCTGTGTTCGAGTAATGTTGCCGAGTAAGCAATGTTGGCCGAATAATATTGCCGAGATAGTAGCGCCGAGCAATATTGCTGCACTATTAAATCATGAGATTATTATAGAAGAGATAGATGAATTAATAATTGATTAATAATTGTAAATTTGCTTGAGCTATTGTTTGTTTACTTTTTATTTTTGATTTATTTATTTTTTGATTTATTTATTTATTTATTTTTTGAAGATGACAAATGGTGTGAAACTAAATGCAAAAGAAATTCAAGTTGTGGGTCCTACCCCAGGTGGTGGTTGATGGCCGAGAGATGAATGAATGATCGGTGAAGATGGATGATTGTGGTCTAGCTCCAGGAGCCCGCTATCAAATTGCATGTTGATCGAATACGATCTGACCGTTGATCTATCATTTACTGTTCTCGATTGGCCGGTTTATTGATCCCAATACGAGACTCAGAATTTGCAAAATTGGACCCTAAAATTGGATTCTACACGAAAAAAAATGCGAGGGTAGACATCCCCAAAGTTATTGGACCACCTGATGAATCCGAACATACTAAAATGCAATGTAGCACTTTGTGCTGAAAAGCGCACAATAAATCCTTATGTCATCTTTATGAAGCACCTTCATGCATAACTTCGTGGAAGGAATAATTCTTCAGGTTCAAACTCCTCATTTTGAGCCCTGATATCTCCTTCGTCTTAAGTCCGATTCGCCTCATTTTTGTGATGTTGGTCTCAGCTCGCGGCTTGTAGACACCCTATTTTTTATGGCCCTTATGACTTGGATGTCCTCGCATGTACACCCGATGGTGAACGTATTTGCTCATCCTGAGCTCGAGGTCCTTAGCGGAATGCCACGACTTTGAGCCTTGCAAACCCTGATAACCTTTCAAACCTAGTATTGGACTAAGCCTATCTTTTTCAGCCTGCAACCTCTGGTGGCTTGCCGACCACTGCTAGAGACTTGCCGGCCATCACTTTTTGCTTGCCGACCTGGTGTCAACCACTAGTGTGTTTTGCAGATATTTTATGCTAGCTATGCCAGTGTATTTTGCAGATATTTTATGCCAGTTGTGCCAGCTGTTTGCACAGATGCACCCATCTATCCCCACGTGTAAGGCTAGATATCCTTGAGGGAATTTCATGTTTTCTATATACAGGGACCCCCTCTCTCTACAATTCTCTCTCTCTACAAATTTTCTACACTTTTGCTTACAATTCCTTAACCTTTGCCTATACACCCTTAACTAAATCTCACCATCTTTGAGCTGAGGTACTTTTGAGTTTGGTGTGAGCTCTAGAGGGTGTTGTTTGCTTAGTTTTGTTGCTTGGAGTTGCTCTTCTCTTCAAAGGTATAAGACTTTGCTTGTAGCTTTGTTTTATTTGCTTATGTTCCTACTTTTTTTCATTATTTTAGTCTGTCAAAACTCTGTGTTTTTTGGGCTAAAGCTTGGGTTTAAGGCCATTAAAGGTTGAGGGATTAATAGCCCTTCTTTGTGCCTTGTTTTTGAGGCCTTTGCCCTTGTGTTTCCCATCCTTTTACTATCTTTTTCCAAGCTTTTAGATACTGATTTTTAGAGTTATTTCAGTTGCTAAAATCATGTTTTAAAATTCAAATTTGGAGGGGTTAGCCTCCCCTCCTTGTGTCTTACTTACTAGCCTAGGTTGTGCCATGTTTTAGCATTTTAATCTAGCTTGTTTTAGCTCAATTCCAGCATGTTTTAGGACATATTTTAGCCTGCTTTAGCACTATTTTGGGTTGTAGTTTGCATTTGAGCTTTGTTTTGCATGCTTCTAGAGTAATAGTTCTCATAAGCTTGATGTTTTAGGTCTTAGACATCACTTATTTGAGTTAATAGCACTTATTTTAGGGTTTTCATACTTTATTTCATCATTAATCATCCCTGCAACCTCCCTCCATTCTTGGCTTTTTGCTTTGCTTTGAAAGTGCTCCAAACAACTTGTTTGTTTAAAGCATGAGATTGAGGTCTTGTGCTTAATGGTTTAGTCCCTTCGGGGTTCATTACCAACAGCATGAAGCTTCTCTCATGTCTAAAGCAACTTGTGGTTTGAGCCCTCTTTCCATTAGAGGATTTTAACTCACTCTTTGGACTTAATTGAATTAAATGATGGTTGGTAACTAAAATTGAGTAACTAAAACTTGGGACTAAAAGTAAGCAAGATAATATTTGGTTGTGTTCAATCAGACGTTAATTGATACATGGAAGCTTGAACCATTTCATACTTGCTAGTAATGAAATGATCTAAGTCTCCAAGGTCAACCACTTTCCTTGATCTTTCATGAAAGGGAGGAGGTTTGTGTCTTGTTTTGCATTTATTGAACTTGCATACTTTGGTTCACAAGCCATCATGCAATGAAATTGCTTGAATTGGCGATTTGTGGCTTATATTCACCACTCCTTGGATTTGTTCATGAAAAGGATAGGGTGAGTTATGCAGACAATCCTTGAAAATACCCTATATATACTCTATCTGTTCTCTGTTGCAACAAGATGAGCCTGTGCATCAGTGGTCGGCAGGTGGCCGGCGGACCACCTCCACGGCCGGCACATGGCTGGCAATCTTCATCCATGGCCGGCTGATGGTCGGCAACCTTTATCTCTAGCCGGCTAGCCATTGATGCAATTTTTAGCAGCTTATTTGTAAGACAGAGCAGAGTGGGCAATAGTATTGGTGTTCAACTATGCAAACAGAGGCATTTGAAAGCAAAACAAAGGTCTTTTCAGGTGGAAACTGAGCATGCGCATGCACATCCCTCGTTTCCCGAGGTGTAGTAGTTAGTTGTTTGGTTTAATTACTTATCTTAATTGTACTTGTGTTGTAATTAATTAGTTAGTCTAACTAGTTATTCGATTTCGTTTTGTAATTAGTTAACTAGTTAGTTAGTTAATTAATTCAAGTGTTGTAATAATTAGTTAAGTAGTTTAGCTATTTATTCAGTTTGTAATAATTAGCTTAATTAGCTTAGCTTAGTTAGCTAGTTAGCTTAATTCACTCGGACTCTCCTTCGTGAGAGCACAATGTTGTAATAATGTGTATGTCTTCTAACCCCACGTCTTTCTCCCTTTTATTTACCAGCTTATAATGGTTAGTTTAGGGACATCATGTTTTAATTAGCATTCTTCATGTTTGCATCCATTCATTTGTATTGCATGCACCAAGGCTCGGTTCATCATTCTAACTGCATCATTAATTCAATACTTCTTTGAATATGTGCTTAGACCGCATGCCGTTTAATCGATTCATATGCCGTATTAGTAACCGAGCCTATTAATTACATATTGCTTGTGTTGCATTAGCTATCTTGTATAGTTAGGTATCATGCATATTTTTCTAACTTTTTTTTGTTTTATCTTAGTTTGGAGTACTAGGTAAGTTTTTAGTACTTTGGCATACTTACATGAGTGTGAGTGACTGACAGGACTAGCATGCTTGCCATGAGACTAAGTGCTTAACTGATTGAGTGCCTGTGGATGAAGGCTTGTTGCTTGAATTTATCTTAGCTTGGAGTACTAGGTGAGTTTTTAGTGTTTTAGCATACTTGCATGAGTGTGAGTGACTGCCATGACTAGCATGCTTGCCATGAGACTAAGTGCTTAACTGATTGAGTGCCTATGGATGAAGGCTTGTTGCTTGAATTTAAATGATTCAATGAATGTACGTTTAAGCCCACTTTGTCAAGTGGCAAATTCACAAACTTTAAGCCCACTTTGTTGAGTGGCAAAATCAAACCTTTTTCAAAAAACGAGCATGAAATTTGTAACGCCCTCAAAATATTATATAAATCAACCATTCATAAAGTCTAGAGACATAATAGAAATGTTATATTTTCATTCATCAGAGTTAATACTACAAAAGATATCACATGCATTACACTTTTATAAATATTCATCTTGAAACTATAGCATGTAACTCTAGTTTAGAACAACAAAATAAATGCCCTAAGGGCTTACATCTTTCCAAGACTTCGCTTGGTTACAACAAAAGAAGAGTCTAGTCTCTATACAAGTAAAGCCCTCAACTTGAATAAACATTCAACTCAAAACAAAATCACAAAGGTGTAGCCTTCAGCCCCTAAGCCTCCTGTGGACTCGACTTTCTCCGCGCACCCCCCTTTTTGGAGAGGGCGCGAATTGGTCGTCCTACAGTTCGGACTCCTGTCACGGTTCTGAATCTAATCTCACAAAGTGCAATGTGAGACTGATAATGTTACGACCCGAACCCGCCCCTATGGGTTCAGCGACATAACCGGCCAGTAATCCTTGGATTACAAAGGCCTCTTAGCTTAATAACATATAGTCAGGGGCTGCGGAAGTAAAATACATAAGGTATACATAGTCCATTGAGCTGTGCAGACATACATGAGACTGATAAGTTTAAAACTTTTATAATCATACAAGTGACATCATAAGTACAGCATTTACACGTCACTAACAAGTACATACAAAAGGATCAGTCTTGAGCATTTACATTAACATAGCCACAAAACATGACATGATCTGGAACCTCCTCGGGAGGCGCAAAGGGTGGCTGACAACACAAAAGTACCCCAGGCATCAACTTAAGCCTGATCACGAACCTGCTCACCTACATACGTAATAACTAACTAGTGAGCAGTGGCCCAGTGATTAATAACTGAGTAAAGGGGTATATGAATGATGTCTCAATATCATACTTGAAATCAAACAATTTACTTTCATATTCTTGTTCTGAGCATATAGACAAAAGTCAGAGTTCATACACAATCTTTCGTATACGTTTATCAGTACTAGTAGATCTCACACAGAGTGATTTAAATTTTACTTGTTAGTTCTATAGAAGAACCTCCGGCCGGGTAAGGATAACTTGTCAGTCCCATTTAGGGACCTCCGGGCTGGGAACTTGTATACTTGTCAGTTCCACTTTGGAACCTCCAGCCAGGTACAGATAACTTGTCAGTTCCATAGGAACCTCCGGTCCGGGAACTTTTTGCTTACTTGAATCATAACATCATGTCACTTTTAACGTACTTGAATCGTGGCATACATCACTTGCAACATACTTGAATCATAGCATGGCATCATAGTTGCTTTTTATATCGGACAATCATTCATAGTAATAAACATGGCATTTCCTTCAACAGGTCTTATTGCATATATAGAAAATACATAGATTTGAACATAGCTTTACTAAGTTATTACTCATAGATAATAGGCGTCGTAAGTAGGCAATTCAGCTTCCTTATGGCGCTTGACCTACATAGTTACAAAACAAACATGGTCTGAATTACACACCCATAGATGATGACTTAGCCCTTACTTGTTTTGGTGTGCTTCTACCTCATTACTCTTATTATGGGGTCTTAATCATGGCCTAGGAATGCCTAGAATGGAATGAGAATGCAAAAAAGCACTTGAAATCATTTCTCAACTTTTACTAAAAATAGGGTCCACGCTCGAGCATGGCTTTACCCACTCGAGCGGACATGCAAGATGTGAAGGTTCGCTCGAGCATGACTTCCCTCGTTCGAGCAGGCTGTAAACTTTGGAAAAAGTACTGGTTACATGTTTTTCATGCTCGACGGACGCTCGATCCCCGCTCAAGCGTGAGACTCAGACTTTCGCTCGAGCGTGAATTCCCTCACTCGAGCAGACTGTAAAACACATGAACTTCTGGGTATATGCATTTCACGCTCGAGCATGACTCACGCCGCTTGAGTGGAAGTGCACGTACTCAGAGTGCTCGCTCGAGCGTGAAGTCCCTCGCTCGAGCGTGGATCAAATTTCTGGAATTTCCAGATTTGATCTCCAAGCTCAAACTCAACCTTTGAAATGCCAAACTTCATTTTTCTAGGACAAAACTTTAGAAAACTCATAGGGACTCATAAAACAACATGTTTCAAGGATCATTTCAAGAAATCATGGCCCAATGACATGCTAATTGTGCAAAATTCAACTTGAAACTCAAGAATAATTCATGAACATGACATGCATGCAATTCTTTGAACCAAAGCTCCTCAAAACATTATCAAATGTTACAAAACAACATGAAACTCAATGATTTCCCAAAATTGAGGTGAATTCAAGACATGCATGAGGGAATTCTTGAAAATCAACTTCAAAATGCTATGAAACATGCATGCATGCATGATATGATCTATGTTCTCTCATTCTTTTTGTTCATCCTAAATTACTCAACTTAATCCTCATGAATTCATGTTTTAACATCACAATTACGAAATCTAGATGTTGAATTCATACCTCAACCTCTCAATGAAGCTCTAATTGGTGAATTCTCTAAGGTTCCAACCCAATCTCCTTGAATTCCCTAGCAATTCTCATTTCCTCTTGCTTTTGATTTCAATTCTCCTTCCCTCTCTCTCCCTTTCATGTTTTTTGTAGAATAGGCTCAAAGGTGTATGTAAGTGGATGAGAAGAGGTGAGTGGACTCATAAAAGAAATAGTGTTTAATTAGCTAAAGTCATAGGCAATTAAGTGGGATTAAATTAAACTTATTTAATCGTTCCGAAATGAATTTTCAATTGAACCTACCATACGGTCCTAAAAATTCCAATTAACATATAAATCAAATCAATTTCTGTATCGGATGCCGATAAAGCCTTCAATTTGCAATTCGAAACTAAAACATGTACAGATCTATCTACGCTGAGCAGATAGAGACACAAAAATAATGCAATGCACATGTAATTAACTCGTGATCTCTTCTTAATTACTTGTTAGGCACACTTAAGCATGAATTAACGTTAATTAAGGGTCGGGATTGTTACAGATAAACACCAAAGAGTCCAAATCTGGCAATTAGTTTTAAAAAATCAAGTTTGAATCAAAAAGCGCCAAACATGGACTGCTTTGCCAGATTACAGAGTTGCCACCTAAATATTTTATTTTTGGAAAATTTAGGAAACCCTGACTCGTGCCAAAGGCCATGTGTCTGTCATCACCAAAGTTATCTCGACTCGGGAACTTAGGTACGAGAGGGGAAGGTCCTGAAATGAGCAACCCCGCTCGCCCGATCAAAGATCGGCCTCTACTAAACATGATATGTTATTTTATAAACCTCATGTGTTCTTGTTCTGATTATTAATCTAACTTACTATGTGATGCGCACAGCATACAAGTATAGACTAAAATCGCAAGAATTGGAACAAAACAACAGGTTTTTGTTTTCGAACAATGGTTTGAAAATGCCACTCGCAAGTGGGCTAAAGTGCGGATTTGCCACCCTCAAGTGTGCTTAAAACATAATTTGTCACTTCGCAAAGTGGGCTTAAAACTCACATTTGATGAATTGTTCCAATTCAAGCAACAAAGCCTCTACCCACAGGCATTCATGCAATTTAGCACTTAAGCAAATAGCCTCATGGCAAGCATGCGATCATGGCAACACTCACACTCATGCAAGTATGCTAAAGCAAAAAGACTTGCAATGTACTCCAAGCCAAAACAAAAGATAGTTAGAAATATACATGATCCTAACTATGCAAAATGCCTAATGCAACACATGCAATAATGCAATTAATAGGCTTGGCTATCTAAGATGGCATATGAATGCAACACTTGATAACATGCTTTGAAACACGTATTCAAGTAAGTGTATTGAAATACAATGCAGTTTGAATAATGCGCCGAGTCCGGTGCATGCAAGACAAATGAATGATGCAAACATGCAAGCATAAGGTATGCTAATCAAAACGTGCCCTAATCTAACCATCGAAAGCGGTTAAATAAAAGGGAGAAAGACGTGGGGTTGGAAGACATGCACACACACGCACGCTTATTACAACATTGCGCCCTCTCGAAGGAGGGTTTGAACAAATAAGCGAAGCTAATCTATTCTAGGCTAATTATTACAAACCGCATTGAATAACTAGCTATGCTAAGCTAATTAAAATATTACAAAACGAGTTGATTAATTAGCTACTCACATTAACTAACTAATTACAAAACCGGTAAATTAACTAGCTAAGAAAAGCAGTTAAATGGCCTCGAGGGTGAGGGAGACATGCATGCTCGGTTGGCGTCATCCCGGAAATCCATTGCCTTGCCATTAGTTGTCTCTGTTTGCATTCACCTCTGTTTTCTGAACATTGGGCCAACTTCAGACTGCCTTTGCCTCAAAACAAGAACATTCTTGCACCAAAAATGGACTGGTGGCCGGTCAGCCATCAAAAGTGGCTGTCGACCACCACCACTGGTCGGTCGCCCCCCACCACCGGTCGGTCGGCTACCTCAGGTGGTCGGTTGGCTACCCCAGGTGGTCGGTCGGCCAGTCCTTTTTCTAGACTTCTAATTTTGCTGCAACAGAGAACAACAGAGCCAAGACAAGGTATTTGCAAGGAAATGTGTGTACTACCACTCTCCTCATCATGTCTCAAGCTCAAAGGAGAGCGACACTTGGCTCTCAAGCCATCAACCAAGCATTTTCATGCATGATGGCCAAAGAACCAATCTTGTACAAGCTTAATAAATGCACACATAAGACTCAAATGGCCACCACCCTATCATGCATGATCAAGGGTGACGGCGACCAAGAAACGTGACACGTTTCATCACTTTGAGTATGAAACGTCCTACTTTTCTTGTGTTTGGATTAACGTCCGATCCGAACACATGCAATGCAACACACATGTTTATCTTGTCCATGTTTTACTTAGTCCATTTCTTGTTTACACATTTTAGCTTACCAATTAGTCCTTTAATCAGTTAAGTTCAATGTGAAAAGTCCTCTAATTGGAAAGGTGGTCTAAGCCACAAGTGTTTTGAGCATGAAAGAGGTCTCATATTGTTGGTTAGTAGAAACCCTCAAGGGAGGATTAAAACCGTTAGGCATGAATGCCTCAATTTCATGCTCAAGTCAACAAGGGGCTTAAGACCACTTTCAAAAGTAAATTCAAAAGTGAAGAACAAAGGGAGGTTACAGACTTTCAATGCTAACATGGCATGCTAAATAATGCTAGAACATGCAAGCAATACATACAACACATGTTAAGGGCCAAAAACATTGAAACTAGTGAAGAGCACTACACTAGAGGCATGCATTATCAAGCTTAAATGACCAAACTAGCTCTGGATAGAGCTTAAACATACCAAATTAGTGGCTAAGTCATGTTGGAATAGAAGCTTAAAAGGCAAGAAAATCATGCGCACAAATTGGCTCGCAAGTAAGGCATAATGCACAACTCTCAAAAGCAATGAAAGCGTGAAATATGTGAGAGTGTGACAGAGCTATATGCTCTAAAATCACATGTGAAATGATGCTATGGCATGCAACCATCTCATGCAAGACATGTTAGAGGCCTTAAAACTCAAAGCTAGTAAAGGCCTTTGCACTACAACCATGCAAGATGAAGCTCATATGACCAAGACCACCCAAAACAGTCCTAAAACAACCTAAATCAAGTTCTAAAACATGCTTGAAATAAGCTAAGAATGGCTAGACTTAGTGGCCAAAACAATAACACATGTTGGCAATTTAGCACAATTGCACTACAAGCATACAAAGCAAAGCTCGAGTGATCAAACCAGCTCAAAACAGAGCTTAAACATGTCAAAACAAAGCCTAAAACATGCTGAGATTAAGTCACAAAAAGGTAGAAAAGCATGCTCACATGTTAGGCCATCTACATTTGCAAACAAGACACAAGGAGGGGAGGCCACCCCCTCCTATTTTGGACTTCAAAACATACTTTTCACCACTGAAATAACTCTGAATTTCAGTGGTAAAAAGGGCAAAAAAGTTTGACTTTAATATGCTAAGAGATGGCACAAAAGCTCATGCAAATAAGTAATAAGAAGGGGAGACAACCCTCTAACACAAAATGACCTTAAACCATCATTTTTGGGACTGAAAAAGAAAGGTTTTTGTAGTTGAAAACCTGGCCAAAAACAATTTGCAAAGGTGGCAAAACAAGCAACTAAAACAAAGCTTAAAAGAGGTAAGTGTGTACTTTTGAAGCACAACAGCAAAATAGGTGAAATTCTGAGCCAAAACTAGCTTTGAGAGCTCAAATAGGACCTCTAAGAACCTCAACAACAAGGTAGAGGTGTTTGGTCTAGGGTCTCTTTCCAAGAGTGTAGGAAATTCTCACTTCTAAGCACAATATAGGAAGAAAGAGAGGCTGAAATTTTGCTCACCAAATTATAGACACACAGAGAGAGAGAGAGAGAGAGAGAGAGAGAGAGATTTTAGAGAGATAGGCTTCCCAAACTTGCTAACCTTACCAAATGAGAGAAAGGCCTCAATATATAGCAATAATACAAGCCATGGTCGAAAATAGCTGATTTAGAGACAGCTGGCACAGTGCAGGATAGCTGAAGGAGAAATATCTACAAAAAATCTGAGTTTTGGACATTAGTGGCCGACCGGCCATCATTGGTGGCCGACCGGCCACATTCGTGGCAGACCGTATACATTTGTGGCCAACCAGCCACATCTATGGCTGACCAGCCACTACCAGTGGCCGACAGCAAATTTTGCTTTCCAGATCCAACTTCAAACGGGCATAACTCCTTCATATGGACTCCTTTTCAGGTCATTCTTGAGCCTAAATTGTAGCCCCAGAAGTATTCTTTCCAATTCTGGAAGCTTCATATCACAATTCCAAGTATTCTAAGAGATATCCCTCTTTTAGTGAAGACTGCTCAGTTTCTGTCCAACCGGATCAATGCCCAACTTCAACCAACCATATCTCTCTCATCCGGACACGGCTTTAAGAGATTCTTGAGTGAAAAATGAAGCCCCAGGAGTATTCTTTCCAATGGTGGTGGCCTCATGGCTGAAATCCAAGTACACAAATGGATAGGCCCGATTTAGCGAGGGTTGCTCGACTCTCTCTTGACGGTTCATGCCCATCTTCTTCCCCAACTTGATTTCTTCTCTCCTCTCCAATTTTCTTCAACTCCAAACCTCTAAAACAGATGTTTTAAAGATTTTTTCAATGAGCTCACCTCTCTTTCATTTATTTCCACTTTGTCCTTGCTCAGTTTATCGAAAAGCGTAACATTTAACGAAATGCGAGCCTTGAAACCTCGTAGGAACTTTTTCAAAAACATTTTCAAAGAGAGTGTTTTAAGGTATAAAATCTTTTTGGTCAAAATGGTTTTGGCCCAAAGTGGGGTGTAATGTTGGGATTTGACGCTCTCCTTGTTGAAGAAATCGAACCTTTGCACTGCACATCTTTCATCACCAAGTAAGCGATCAGTGACGCCCAAGTCTTAAGGGCAGTCGAAAATGGGGTGTCTACACCTCCCAAGCTATGTCCTTAGAGGTGGCATGTCACCTGTACCTGAAAATGGTTTCCCAAGTAGGGTGAGCCAAAGCCCAGTAGAGATATGCTAAACCATACATAAGAATTAACTAAAATATGAGCATCAGATAAATGTGCAACATTCTTAACCAACACATATTCTTTTCAAGGTCATTCAATATAGATAACCAATATCTCAATTCATTTCCATTCTACCATTTCAGGTAAATCAATTAGCCAAATTCATTATTATCAAGCAACCAATATGAGACTACAACTTAATGGTTCACAATTCAATACATTCATCAAATCCAACACTTCTATTTCTTGCCATTTTATGGAACCACGTCCGAGGGAATCGGCACTCATAAATATATAAGATTTTGGGACTTTCACCCTGGACACTCCGGCTAACTTAATTATCAATGGAGTCCATCCCCTATCTCCTCCCAAACAACGATACATATACAATGTATTTAAACACGTTATCATATACAATGACTAATCAAATCACATATTCAACAATTTAATCAACCCGTCATATTCAATGACATAACTCATATGACTAGTTTCAATTTGCCTAGTCCTTATGCAATTTCCACAACAATCATAGCTACTCTCCACCGATAGCCCAAAGCAGATATATCTAAACAGATAAATAAATCAATCAACAGATAATTTATCAAATTCCATAGGTGTGTGATTTCTCAAACCAAACTACACTATTCAATCACATATTCCCCCAATTTCATGATTCCCAAACCAATTTCATAATTTACATAAATAGTTATTCCAACTCAACTTAGGGCAAAATTTCCCCTTTTTCCAAATTATCAACCCATAGGTCTAAATCTCACCATTTCAACAATAAAGAGCCTCATACATAAACCCCCAAGGTTACTTTGTAAACCAACATGAAAACACCCTTTAGTGTAGAGCCCAAACCTTAACTTTTACCAAAATCTTCCCAAATCCCACCATTTATGCAAAATGACAAATATCCATATTAAATAGTAGAATATCCCTACCTCAAGCTTAGATGAGAGAGAAGAGAGAAAGCTCAAAAGTCGGTGGTGAAGAAACCACGTTTTGCCCCGATCAAATCGAAGCCCTTGACAAGCTCTACACTTAATCTCAAAGGAGCAAGGTGAAAAGATCACTCTAGGTGAGTAGATCTAGAGATTTAAGTGAAAAAGTTTGAGTTTTAGAGAGAGAAGAGAGAGATCACGGTTTAAGAGGAAAAAGGGGAGGAAAATCATGAGAGAAAAATGGTTTAGGCCTATTTATAATAGTAAGGAATAGCCCTAAGGTCAAATAAAACAATAGGCCCCAAAACCCTCTTAGATAAGGCCCATTAGGACCTCAAAAATCTGAAAAAAAAAACACGCAGGGGTTGACCCTTAGACAGGAGGGGGTCGACCCTATTTTCCAGCAACTAACACACAGACATAAGAGGGTGGACCCTCTCCAGTCTGGTGTCTACCCTATCTTCCAGCAACTAACACACAGACATAAGAGGTTCGACCCTCTGCAGTCTGGTGTCTATCTTATCTTTCAGTAATACTTCCAGAAACTTCACCAACAGGTAAGAGTCGACCCTTAGGAAGGTTGGTGTCAACCCTAGAATAGAATTTCTAAGTCTCCAAGGAACTTTTGACAAGAATAAGTGCAAACAACCAAACCCAACAAGTTTAAATCGGATTGTACTCCTCCAAAACCAACCCATAACAACACCAAGGATTTCCAAAATAAAATTAAAGGATTTGAATACACTTTCCCATAAGCTTTGAAGGATACAGGTGCTACAAAATTGAATTGTTCCAATTCGGGCAAATTAGGCTATACCTTGTGTGCACACATCACATAGTAAATGCTAGCCTAATAAATTGGAACAAGAGCATATAAAGTAAATAAAAATCATATCATGATTAGTAGAGGCCGATCTTTGATCGGGTGAGCGGGGGTGCTCAAATGTATTCGCGACCTTCCCCTCTCATACCCAAGTTCCTGATCCGATGCAACTTTGGTGATGATGGACACGTGGCCTTTGTCACGAGTCATGGGTTTCCTAGATTTCCCAAAAAATATTTAGGTGGCGACTCTATAGCTGGCAAAGCAGTCCAATTTCGGCATTTTTTATTCAAAATTAATTTTCCAAACGATTTGCGGGATTTGGACTCTTTTGTGTTCATCAATTTCACATTGCACTTGTGAGATTAGATTTAGAGCCGCGGGAGTCTGAACTGTAGGGCTTATATTTCGAGCTTTCAAAAGGGGGCACGAAAAAGTCGAGCCATAGTTTCTGGCGACTCTGCTGGGGAATTTAGAGCCCTTGACTCGAATTCATGATATGAAATTTTATTTACACTTATATGTTTCTTTGCATTGCATTTGCATTGGTGCGTCTAAGTCACTATGTTTGCCATATGCTATTCCTAGACGGTTTGCTGGAGGCTTGCTTGGAAAAGCTTACCAAAAGGCTGACCAATCACGGGCTCTACCACGATAGGAACACAACCCTTGGATCTGGATTACCACTATACCGTTTGATCTTCTTTTCACTTCTCGGTGTTAGGTGTGAGAGGTATATTAGATAGTCTTACTGAGGTACCCTTTTTGACCAATCGGCCTAGCTGCATATCAAAAGCCATAGAGACTGTTCCAAACTGGGATAGGTTGCTTACCCAAATGTAGGATTGTGTGAATCCACTTTGCTTGAATAGCCAACCCTAGTTCCTGACGGAATTAGGATAGGGTAACCCTATCCCCTCATAGGGGTGTTTTGGTTCTCGCTTAACTGGTATGTGCTTTTAAAGTGAAGCTCTACAGGAATGTACATACCAGTTACAAATTTGGGTATAAGATTTGGGGGGCAGAATTCAGTGTTGAGTGCAGTTCTACAGCTTTTGATTACAACTGTGTGTTGTTAACATCTGAGTTAAGGTGTTGTGCGGTTTTTGATTACTGCTTTCCTTTTTGCTTTATTTCTTTTTGGAAGGTAGTTTATCACAATAGCTTCAAACAGTTCAGATACCCTCCAAGCACTCTGGACCCATGTGAGGAGACTTTACAGATCCAGAGATCTTGTTAGGGGACAACCCGTGTTTACTTCGCTCCCACCGATTACTAGACGGAGGAGAGTTAGGCACAATTCACCAGTTCAGCAATCACCTGCATCTAGTCAGGCTCAATCTTCTACATCTAGGCCAGCAAGAGATCACTCGTCTATTCAGATGACTCAGTACCCTGCAGTCAGTATAGAGGACTTGATTCGTCATCTCCAGCAAACAGTGGAAACCATGCAGTAAGATGCTGCTCGGCAAGCCGAAGTTACAGCCCATTAAGCCAAAGTGATAAATAGGCTGCAGCAACAGCAACCACAGCCCGTAGTGGCTTCTGCTTCCCATGCACCTCCTGCGGGTATCCCAGCACCCGGAATCACTATCAATGTTTAAGAGAATCTGGGTAATCCAGTAGACCCCATCCCACCGCAAGCCTCAAAGGCACCGGTATACCAAACCGAGCCTCCGTTTGAATTTGAAGTTAACCCGACTGTACTGAAGGTCAACAAGCTAGAGAAGCTTTTCAAATGGCACAGGGTGTGAACTCAATCCTTGACATCGAAGATGGATATACCGACTCTGTGGTAACTTTGCCGGATTAGTTCAAAATGCCACACATAGATCGTTTCAATGGTTTTGGGGATCCTGTAGACACCCCATTTTTGACCGTCCTCAAGACTTGGACGTCACCGTTTGAACACCCGGTGATCATCCATGTTTGTGTTCGTTTGGAGTTCCCGGAGGTCTCGACTACGCGCCTTGCCTTAGGATCCCCGAACTCGACTGTTTAGTGTCTGGTTTTGCACCAAACACTTGTATTTTGCCTTGGAGGGGCAGGGAAAGCCTTGTGAGGCATCCCCACACATCACCGGCCATGGCTAGAGGCCACCGGCTAGTGTTTTGTTGCCATCGGCAATGTATATTGCCAGTCGGCACTCTTTGTTGCCGGTCGACAGTCCATTTTGTCAAAATGGCAATTTTGAGCAGCCGACTACTGTTCATCTGCTTTTGCAGATATTTTAGCACAGCTATCTTGCATTTGCTTCCCCTCCATACACGTGTATGAAGGGATGGCCCTCTTGATAGCTTACCTTGTAAGCTTTACAAGATTGGCTCCTCTATAAGAGGAGGCCTTCTCTCCCTTGTTCTAGGGTTAGACAAGTTGGAGAGGAGAGTTAGAGAGCTCTAGTTTTAGGGTTTAAGTTATTGTATCTAACCTATATCTATACCTCTCCCTCTTTTGCCATTGTGTGTGTTTAAGCTTACTATTGCACACAAACACATAGTGCTACACCTTTCCTTGGCTTTTGAAGGACCAGAGGTTTGTTCTTAGTGCTCTTGGCTGGATTTGAGCTTGAAGGAGCAACAAGATCACCATTGTTGAAGAAAGGCTTCAAGGGTAAGAAACTAGTCCTTTTTACCCCATTTTTACATCCTACTTTTGACCATCTTGTAACTGTTTTTGTGTTTAGTGTATAACATAAAAAAGTTCTGTTTTTGGGTTCTCTAAATAGTTTGTTTAGAGTGTTTTGTGGTTTGGAGGTGTTTGACCCCTCTTAAGCCTTGAGAGGCCCCATTTTGTGCTATTTTGAGTGAGCTCCGGGACTTTGGTGTTTGGGCCTCCTCACCACTGTAATCTTGAGGGATTTTAGTGGTAAGGATGGTACCTTGAAGTCCCAAGAAGGAGAGGGCCACCCCCTCTCCTTGTTGTCCTTGAAAAGGGCACTTTTTGGCCTCTTGAGGGAGCATCATGTTTGAGTGTTTGTTGATCATGCCATGGCTGTGTTTTATGCTTATTATGCCATGATATAACATTGTTGTGTGTTGGTTTTGGTACACCATGCTTGCTTTGCATACCTACCTTGTAATGCCATGATTTGCCTCAATACATGCATAGCATTTAGACTATCATGCTTTTGTGTTTTGGCCAAGCTTTGTGAAGCTTATTTGCATGATTTGGTGTGCTAAGGGACTGTTTTAAGTCATTGGAGTCATTCATGCCTTGCTTTGTATAGCCACCATGCAATACTTCTTGTATGCCTTAAGCTTTAACCCCTATAGCATGCCTTACTTGCATGACTTGTTTGATTGGGCACCTTTTCTAGCATGTTTCTAGTGTCTAACATGTTGGTTATATGTCCATGTTTGTGCCTTTTAAGTGTGCTTAAAAGTTGCTTTAATATGCCTAAATGTTGGACCATAAGTGCATGCATGTTTGCATGTCATTTTGCCTTCATTCTTGAGCACATTAGCCACTGTTTTGGACCTAATCTAGAGCTGTCCAAATAGTGTAAGTTCATCCCTTGCATGTCATTCAAGTGTTGTTACATTGTACCATGCTTGCATGCTTTGGTTGCATATGTTGCATGCTTGAAATCACTTGCATTTGCCTTGCATTCCTTTGGTCGAATGCCTAGCATGTTGTATGCTTAGATTCCATCTTGCATGCTCTAGTGGTTTGCATAATTGTGGCATGCTTGTTTGCTTTGTTCCTAAGGTTGTGTGCCTAATGTGCATTGCATTGTATGCTTTCCTTTCATGCCATGTTGCATACTAGTTAACATGCCTAGGTTGCATTCCATCTAACATGCATGCCTTGTCCCTTCATCAAGTGATAGGGAGTGGGCCTTTGTTTGTTAGCTTGCATTACATTTGAAATGGAAATGCACACTTGATTCTTGGGCCATCACGCATTGAAATGCACGATTGATGGTCCGAGAACCAAGGACCATGTCCCTTTGAGTCATACGCATGATAAGAGGCTTGGTTGGTGCATACATGGCTTGAACTGCATTGCCATGCAAAGCTCTGTCCTCTGCTGCTGTCAAGCAGGTTCTGCAGGAATTTATTGCCGATCGACTTCACAGAGTGCCGACCCGCAATCAATTGGTGGCCGATAGCTTCACTCTCTGCCGATGACCACATCCCACTACCGGTGGCAATTCCACTCAGCCGGTGGTGTCTTCCAATGTCCAGGGAAGCAATTCTGAGACTTTGGCAGTCTTCAGAGGGGCAGAGCAGGGAAAACAGAGGCAGCCTATGCACGGCAGTGCACTTCCGAGCAAGACCGAGCATGCATTGCATTGGACCCGCTTCCCGAGGCGGTTTACTGTTTTTCTTAGCTTAGTTAATTTGTTAATTAATTAAGTGGTCTGTAATAATTAATTAGCTCGTAGGTTAATTAATTTGTATATTCTTTTAGTCCCTCCGGGCGAGGGCGAATCTGTAATAAGTGTGGGTGCGTGTGTGTGCATGTCTTCCAATCCCCACTTCTTCCTTCCCCTTTATTTACCTGCTTATGATGGTAGACTAGGGCATGTTTAAATTAGCATACCTTATGCTACGCATGCGTGCATCCATACACTTGTCTTGCATGCACCGGGCTCGACGCATCACGCTAACTGCATTTGTACTTCAATTCCAAATTGAATACGTGCATCAATTGATTGCATTTCACATGCCATGTTTAGGTTAGCCGAGCCTGCTCTAATTGCATCCTGTATGTGTTGCATTAGTCAAGCTGACATGAACTAGGACCATGCATGTTTGCTAACTAGTTTATTGTTTTGGCACGGAGTACGATGTAAGTATTTTCATGCTTTAGCATACCGCATGCGTGTAAATGCTATCATGACAGCATGCTTACCATGTGGCTAGATGCTTATGTGATAAACTGTTCGATTGCCTGTGGGTGAAGGTTGGATTGCCTGAGTTGGAAAAACTCATTGAAATCCGTCTTTCAGCCTACTTGCGAGTAGCAAATCCCAAAGCATTTTCTAAAACAAACGGATATGCAATGTTGTTCCAAATTAGGCGATCTAGTCTATACTTGTTTGCTGTGCGCATAACATAGTAATTCTAGGCTAATAACTGGAATAAGAGCACATAAAGTTTTCAAAATCGGATATCACGGTTAGTAGAGGCCGGTCTTCGGACCGGGCGAGAGGGGGTGCTCATAGCTGACCTTCCCCGATCGTACCCAAGTTCCCGAGCCGAGGCAACTTTGGTGATGACGGACACGTGGCCTTTGGCACCGAGTCAGGGTTTCCTAAATTCCCCCATTAAAAAATATTTAGGTGGCGACTCTGTATCTGGGAAAGCAGTCCATGTTTGGCACTTCTTTCAAAAAATCTGTTTTTCTCAAAACGATTTGCCGGATTTGGACTCTTTGGTTCAGATTAAGAATCGACAACAAAAGGGAGTCCGAACTGTAGTAGTAGCGAGGCCCAAGGGCGCGTCTACAGTTTCTGGAGACTCTGCTGGGGAAATTAGAGAACTTGACTCGAACTCGTGATATCCTGTTTTGATTTCACTTATGTGTTTCTTTGCATTGCATGTGCATTGGTGCGCCTAGGACACCGTGTTGGCCATCTGCTATTCCTGAGCGGTTTGCCGGAGGCATGACTTTGTCAAAGCATGCCATAAGGCTAACCGGTTGCGGGCTCTGCCAGTATGGGAACACAAACCCCGGTTTTACCGGGGCACCCTTTTCGACCAATCGACCTAGTGCATATTCGGAATCCATAGTGACCATTCCAAACTAGGACAGGTTGCTTACCTGATATAGGTTGTTTGAAAACCGTTGTGTGTGTAGTGAAACCCTAGCTCCTGACAAAATAGGACAGGGAAACTCTACCCCAACATAGGGGTGTTTTCGGCTCTCTTTTACTTGTTATGTGCTTTTAGAGTGTATCTCTGCAGGAACGCGCATATCAGTTTGCAAAGTTTGAGTATCAGGCCCGAGGGCACCAACGTCAGTATTTGATAGAATCAATTATATCTGAGGGTATCCGATTCAGTGTTTTGGACAGTGATTTCTGGGGGACAGTGATCAGTAGTAGAGTACAGTTGTTCGGCTGCACCTGTGTTTGATCCGTTTGGGCTGAAATGCTGCTTGTTTTTCTTTTCAGTTCAGAGAGTTCCAGAATAGTCAGTGTTCCCCTTTGCTGAGGCAGGACTTATGATGACGCAGAATTCGGAAGAGATCGTGGTTATGACAGCTGCATTAGATCAAGGGATCACTCTGCAAAGTGAGACCAATGTCGATGTGCCGCATCCACCCAGATCGCCGGTTGCGCACCCGGTCTGGGCCCCCCAGCTATATCAGGCTCGCGAGCCCACCACATTCGAGCTAATGGGGATGATAGGTGACCTCCAAAGGTCCGTGGCGGATCTCGCTTACGGGATGTCAGCTTCACCACCAACCGCACCATATGCCGGGAGTTTTGTACCCCAAGAGCCCCCGCTGTTGGGACGGATTGTGATTGAACTTAGCCAACCGGAGATGGCCTCCAGCTATGGCAACGACGTACCAACCCAAATCCTAGATTAGGCTGAAGCCAGAGACAAAGGCAAAATGAAGGCAGATGCCGATCCTATCGAACAACTGCTGTGGGCATTCGAGGCTTTGAAAGCCAGGGGAATGAACAAGCAACAGGTATCCGCAGTTCTAACAAAAGCTGTGGAGGATGTTTTCCCCGCTCCACCTGAGGGTAGTTCAAGTTAGTCAGAAAGTCGGGATAGGCCCCGTTATGCCAAAACAGTTCCTTCTGCTCCCAACCCTGCACCCGGGAAGGACCAGAAAGTCAAGTCCGCGCCTGCCAACCCATTTGCTAGTGCGTCTAGCAATACTACTCAGACTTCGAAGTACCTGCCCCGAGGGCGCAGGGTCTTCCATGCTCTCTACATGCCATTGTCCAAGGCACTTCAGATCCTTTCCGAGAGGGGACACCTTAAACCCTTGGAGCCTCGGCCCCTCCCAAAGAATCTCCCTGCCACTCATGATCCTGCTCAGTACTGCGCGTACCACCAGCAGACAGGCCATGCTACCGACAATTGTTTCCGTCTCCGTCATGAGGTGCAAGATTTGATTGACAACGAGGTTATCCTCCCGCCCACCTCAGCCAAGTCCGTTACTACCCAGCTATTGGATTTTGAGGATGCGGATACTGTGAGTATGTGATCAGGGGGACCACTTGTGAGCGGCGCCCAGTATTTTTGATGTGGCGTCTGGCACGTATTTTTGAGCATCTGCGAATGCTAGTTTTGTAAAATCTGGCTTGGGTGTCGAGTCAGTCTTTGTTTTTATTTTGAGTCTGTCTCGTTGTCTTGAGTCAGTCCTTTTTGCTCACAGGTCTGTCTTGTTGTAGCGAGTCGGCCCCCCCTGTATAGAATGTCAGGTGATTCCGGGGTTGTTGCCTCGAACACCGTTTTGTAATTACCCCTTTTGTTTTTCCTTTTGAGTCTGTCTCGGTTGAGGAGCCAGTCACAATCAGGGAATCTGAATGAAACAGCTGCGGCTATCATGTTCTCGTGCTTATTTGCTATTTGAGCTAGTTGTGCCAGAGGATTTGAACGAAACGACAGTACATTCTACCTACTCTCTTGTGCCTTGAACATCGTTGTAATGACCTAAGCTTTTCAAAAAACCCTCCTCGAACACTGCGGTGATAAAAACGAAGAGGAAGCAATTCCTCGGGTTTTGCAAAACTTTGATCATTTTTGAGAGAAAGATAGGCATGCTAAGCCTTTTTATGAATGAAATCATGCCTATCAGCGTGAGTACTGAGAAAGATCTTGGTTTGATCCAGACTGGTTCCACACTATCTTCAGCGCGAGCGATTTGTCGCTTTCTTAAAAACTTTCAAAAACAAAATGTTTTGCGCGGTCCTGTGAAGACTTGTGTGGAATTGCTCTTGAGATTGTGCAGCCTAGAATCACTCTCAGCCTCGAGATTCAATCTATCTGTTGCGAACCTGGAATCCGTTCAAAACATTCAACAGTTAACTGCCATGTAATGCCTGTGTGGCCCAATTCGAAGCTGCCCTCGAGCAAGAGGCACCAAAATCAGATCAAGAAGGTTAGGTCTCACTGGAAAAAGCTCGTGAAACAACCGTGATGGATTCTTCTGCAAATCAACACAGTAGTCACTCTCCCGAATACAGAGGGCTTCAATTTCAAAAACCATTTGGCGTGGACTTGTTACACTTTTACCCTTTGAGAGGCTCGCTGGGCCGAAAACTCGAAAGGGCGACCCAGGCAAAAGTTAGAGCAAGGCAAAATAAAAAAGGAAAAAAGAGAGAAAAAATGCAAAAAGAAACAAAAAAGAAAAAAATGCAAAAAAAATTGAGGAAAAAAAAGAAAAGAAGAAAGAAAAGAAGTGAAAAAATATGAAAAAAAAAAAAAAGGAAAAGAAAAGAAGCTCACAAGGTCGAAAACCCGCATTGGGCACCTTGGCAAAAATTAGAGCCTGAAAAAGTGAAGGTTAAAATACCCGAGTGTACCTTAACCGGAACTACGTAAGGCTTGATTCCCATGTTTGGGATACGTAGGCAACTTCATCTTGAAGTCCAGCCCCCGACGCTTTCATAGCGCCTCAGTCCATGTAATGGTTTTGATCATCCTTGCTTCCTCTGCATCCGACAATCCGGTTGTAACAACCGTGAACTACGTAGGCTTGATTCCCATGTTTGGGATACGTAGGCAACTTCATCCTAAAGTCCAGCCACCATTGCTCTTACAGTGACTGTGTCCATATATTGGTCCAGACCGTCGTCTTCGGAGTTCAGTCGTCATTGATAAAAGCAGTTTACAACATGCTGCAGCACCATCCAGACAAGGGGCAACTTTACGTTGCCACAAGTTATCGTCCAAACCAGGGGCAACTTTCCATTGCCATGTCCCCCCTTTAAGCAAGGGGCAATTTTCCATTTGCCTCCGATCCAAGGTTGCGTATCTCAAGGGTAAGTTCCATGCTCGTTGAGCATTGACCGTTTGCAAAAATTAGTTTTTGAAAATTTTTACTGAAGTTGACTATTTTCTCTAAAACTATTTCATTTTCCAAAAACCGGACCATCTTCTTGGACCCAAAAAGGAAAATTTTCAGTGCTCACAGCCTGACTTGCATGATTTTCAAATCAAAAATCGGACAAGTATGTTAATCCAACTCTCATTTTGGTCAAAACTGTTTTAGGAAGAAAACGAAAAAAAAATGGTCAAAATGGCGAACTAGGGGCGCAATTGAGTCAGGTGTTCTGTTTTTTCCCCGCCGTCAACATACTTGCCAGAAGGGCACCCTATTCGCTGGAAGAAGCTTCCCCTATCCGGAACCTCGACTGGAAGTCGCCGGAAGAAACAGCCGCAAGCTAATGTTGTTGGGTGTGAACCCACGATTTCTTCTTCATCTATCAACCACCCTGGGGAGGGACTAAAAAAAAGAGAGATTGAAGAATAGAGAGGTGTAAGTTGAGGGAAAAGTGAGAAAAAGGTTTTGAGAGAAAAACGAGCCTGAGGGCCGAGTGTCGTGAGAGTCACAAATTAGAAAGGGTGGGAACAAAACCTGGGGAAACTGGCTCCTCGTGATCTGAGGTCTCTCACACGTCCGTGAGTCGTGTCTTTTGTTTTGGTTTTGTCGCAATTCTTGTCTTGAGTCTCTTCCGGGCGTGTCTCGTTGCGTTTAGGTCGTGTGCCTTTTTGTTTTCTTCAATTGAGTCTTTCTCGCTGTGTTCGGCTTCAGATTCGATACCCAGGTTGAAAACCCCTCCTTATTTCAAAAATCGTTTATGCTCAGACTGCTGTGCCATTCTCCACATCCATGCGAAGTAAAAGAAGAAAGGGAAAATTTGGGGCATCTGAGTGTGCTTCAATTTCGACCGGTTTTGGCCTTTGTGGTCAGTCTTATCAGATTGGGCTGTTTGTTCAATGCTTGCCGTGTGTAGAGAGAACCAAGGGCCATATTGCGGGCTGTCTACAGATCAATCCCCAGTGGAGTATGGGTTTGTGTTCAGAATGAAACAGTGGTTTGCTTGGGTTGTTTTGCTATTTGCTGGATGGTCATCCGATTATTACAATACAAGTGCTCAATTTACAAATGCTCAATTTTCAGACAACAGATCAATTTCATGTACATTGAGATGTAATATGATATGATGTAATGCGATGCAATGCATGAGGTACACAGATGTAACAACTTTTAGACAAAAAGTTTGTTTCATTTCATAATCTTTTCAAGTACATAAGTTTTGGAAACAAAATCTGCCCGCGGCAGTACAAGGTACTCTAGCTACCAACCAAAAGAAAAAGTACAAAAGAAGAAGGAAAAAAGAAGAAAAACAGCAGAAATCCGTATCGAATGTCGAAAATGGCTCCAGGGCTATCAGTCTGTCCTAGTCCTCTTCTTGGACGAAGGTCCAGGATCATCATCAGCATCGTCATCAGAGCCCGAGTCAGTACCGCCTCCGGTCCCCTCCTCAGATGACCCAGCCTCTGCCTCTGCCCCTGCCTCTGCCTCGGACTCGGACTCGGACTCATCATCGTCATCATCAGGGACGGGTGCCCGAGAGCTACTCCCGACATGAGTACGCCCTCCCCTGGTACGGGGACGTGCAGTATCTCCACGCCCTCCTTGAGCAGGAATAGAGGGCCCAGCTGGAGCACCACCCACCGGCGGGATCTGGAAGGGAGGCTGAAAAGCATAAAAGGCAAATACATCAGAATACTGTGAGCAGTGAATCAGTGCAGAATGCAGTGTATGAGTACAGTCTGTGAGTGCCGTGAGCAATGAATCAGTGCAGAATACAGTGTATGAGTACAGTGTATGTATGCTGTGAGCAGTGAATCAGTGCAGGATGCAGTGTGTGAGTACAGTGTATTAGGTGCCGTGAGGGTCGGGTATCTAGTGTTGTGTCGTGTATCAGATTATGCAAAGCAATTTGTGTATGGTTTGAGGCTGTGGTCAGAAAGAACATACCGGAATGCTGTAAAGGGCTAGAAGGTCGAAGGTCCGCTGTAGCATCCCCATCACGGAGGCATTCATCTCCAATGACTGCCGGGTGTACTCGGAGGAAGCCTGCAAAAATATCAGATACATCAGTATTCTGCGGAATATTAAATAGACTGAAATGAAACGACTATACAAGAATGCAGTAATACATACCGGAGGCAAGTCGGGGACACCGACTAACTCGTGATCAGCCCGGGGAGGGGCGAAGGGGATCTGGTGGGTCGCCCCACCCTGCCCTCTGAAAGTCAGTGAAGCGGGCAGAGCAGGCCAGCCGGTCCCCCGCCCTCTCTGAACTCCGCCTCTACCACGGACTCGAGCTCTCCTCGACGCTCCCGCTCCAGCTGCCAGCGCCGCTGGCCTCGCCCCCTCAGCTCGCCGACCACTGCTCAAGGGTCGCATAATGTAGGTCCGAACGTACTCGGCATAGTCACCCTCGCCTCTGTGACGCTCCGCGCCCCAGCCAGCAGTATACTCTCTCAGGTGCGCGAGGGAAAACCTCTCTGTATGCCTCATGTGTGCAGGAGGCGGACCCGGAACTATCTGCTCCGGTAAACCCAGGGTCTGACGTAAGAAGCGCTCCCCCAGGTACCAAGCCCGACAAATCGGGCCCTCCAACAGAATCCGGAGACGGGCAGTCTCCTCTGCGCCTTCATAGTGATCCCTCACCACGGCCGGCAATGGAGCCCAAGGCTGCCAGGTGATCTGCGGGTACAAATACAGTTTGTTATCTATCTGTTATCAAAAATACAGTGCTATGCAAAGCTTAAGCAAACTCTACAAGTTGAACATACCTCCGCGGCGGTGATGGTGTCGAAGTAGCGGCGGAAGAAAATAAAAGACTCCCGGGGTCTCCGCACACACCGCACATCGAAGCGATGAGAAAATGGGACGTCAAGCGGGATCTCCACATCGGGTATTGGGGCGAGCCTAGGAAAGTAGGCGTAGACCCACAACTGCAGAACAGATATCAGTATGACTAGCAGATAAAACAGAATATAGAGTAAACCAGAAATGGCAGAGCCGTGTGTTGTACAGTGTGTGTGCAGTGTACAGTCAGTGTAAAGCAGAGTATATGTGTGTGCCGCGTGTGCAGTATATAGTCAGTGAGAGATAGACCGTGCAGTGTACAGAATACAGAAAATGTAAAGCAGAAAACAGAAATGTAAAAAGGGGAAGAAGATGTACCTCCCAAGCTCGCCAGTATCCGCCAAGGAGCTGTCCGCTGAGGCGGGAAGAAGAGCTCATATAACCGTACAATGTGGCCAAGCCTGCGCCACCCCAATCATAGCGGCGGATCTGCCTGACATCCACCAGTGCGCTCAACAGGCAAAGAGGCACGGTGTTCGCCCGATCGGCGAAAAGGGTCGTCCCGAGCAAAAACATAATGAAGCCCCGCGCATACTGATCTACCTTCTCTGGGGTCATCTGCGCCTCCTCCGCCACGGCTGGCTCAGTCCTGAAGTGGCTCTCGAACCACGAGTATCTGACAAACCCTACCCGAGCAAGGGGTGGCCGGGTGCCGAGCAGGTACAGCTGGGCGGCGTCCCACTCACCCATATCCGTGTCAAAGGGGATCGGATCCCCCCTACCCCGATGCCGGTAAGCATCGAGAAGTCATAAGGGGTCATCGTCATGTCCCCTACGACGGAGAAGTGGAAGGAGTTGGTGGTATCCCACCACCTCTCCACCAAAGCAGCGAGCAAGGGCCTGCAGGTGGTAAGCTGGGAGAGCCCCCTGCAGAAGACGCCGAAGCCTGCCTTGTCGACGATTTGGAGAACCGCGTCCGGCAACACCACGTACCAGTCTCGGGCGACGACGTTCCCATACCCGTGGATGGTATGGGAGTCCCCCTGTAATCGAAAACAACAATTGCGAAGCAATATTCAAGATACAGTTTTAAGAAGCATACAGATATAGTGTGTGTGTGCGCGTTTTTCAGATTTAAGCAGACATTGGGTGTCAGTGTACTAGCAAAGAACTACAGCATATGATGTGTCAATGCGTTTGGGTGGTTCAGTACAGATGTAACATGTGTGCACGTTTTTCAGATTTAAGCAGACATTGGGTGTCAGTGTACTAGCAAAGAACTACAGCATATGATGTGTCAATGTGTTTGGGTGGTTCAGGGCAAATATAACATGTATGCATGTTTTCAGATCCAAACAGATACCGGGTGCCGGTGTGCTTACAGTGAACTACAACGTGTGATGCGTCAGCGTGTTCGAGTAGGTTCAGTAC
Source organism: Camellia granthamiana (assembly GCA_036172215.1). Classification (NCBI taxonomy): domain Eukaryota; kingdom Viridiplantae; phylum Streptophyta; class Magnoliopsida; order Ericales; family Theaceae; genus Camellia; species Camellia granthamiana. Next base: position 37,428,630 of record CM069907.1, on the reverse strand, counting down.
AAACGCAGCATGTGTGCAAGTTTTTTTTTTAGATTCAAATAGGTCCCGGGTGCCGTTCAGTTTGCAGTAAAATACGGTGTGTGCCGATGATTTGAAAGACTCGAGTTCAGTGCACTGTGTGTGTATGTGCCAGTCTTAAACAGATATCAGTTGCAAGTTTGTTTGCTATCAACTACAATACGTCAGGGTATCTGAACTAAAGCAGTTAAAGAGCATAACCAGCTACGGCAGTTTTGTATCCTACATTGCAGAAAGTAAAGCAGAGAAAGAAAGTTACCTCGGAAGCGCCGAAGGACAAGTGTGACTCTGGCTCACGAAGTAGTAGCTCGCGTGCCGCGCCCCTCTCGAAGCTCCGGAACTGGCGTAGCCCATCGAGGAGCATCACGTGAACCGCTGGCCTGTAGGTCTCCGGATCGAACGGCCGGATACGGAGTGGCAAGGGCTCGGCCTTGGGGTCCATCTCAAGCTCTGGAGGAGCCCCACCCTCTGGAAGATCATCCGCCATCTCGAAGAGAATGTGAAAATGGCCGGAAGAGGGAAAAATAGGAAAGAATACGAAAAGTCAACAAAAAGTCAACCCCGAGAGGGTCGGAAATGGCCGGAAAAGCCGAGGTGAGGAAAAGTCACGGGTACCGAGAAAAACTCGAGGGAAACAAGTCCCGAGTGGTGGAAATCAAAAACGGGACACCGAAACGAAGTTTCGTTCGGTTCAAAACACTCGAAACGCGAAGGTATTCGCGAATCGAACAACGAGATCGAGGCTAGAACGCAAGAAAATGGGGAAATCGAGGGAGGAAAATAGCCTAAAGAGGGAGAGGGGGCATTTTCGACCAAACACAAGTGAAGAAAATAGGGTTACAAACCCTATTTTAAAAGACCCACGGCCGAAATGTCAAAACTGCCCCGAACAGGAATTCTTTGCCGGTCGGCCACACTCTTTGCCGGTCGGCAGTTTTTTGTGCCGATGAGATTGTCTGATGGCCGATGGACGGCCGGTGATACATTCTGATGGCCGGTGGACATCCGGTGGTCTCCTACAATGGGTTTTGAGCCTTCTACACCTTTTCTTGGGTTACATGAGTGCTTCAGAGTCTTCATTGCTTAAACAGTGCAAAACAGTGCATTTCCGACGCTCGACCGGCTTCTGTTTTGGCCTCGGATCGCGTCTCCTGTGCGTGGCACTCGAATTCGTGCAAAGTGTATCCTTCTCGTATCCTTTTGGCTTATACAAGACCCAAAAGTTGCCCCATGTGCATCGCGTTTCAATCGCACTGTTTTGTGCATCGCGTTTTAATCGCACTGTCTTGTGCATTGCATTTCAATCGCATTGTCTTGTTCCCCCGGTCTGGCGAGACCTTAAACATGCCACGGTCTGGCGAGACCTTAAACACGCCACGGTCTGGTGAGACTTTAAACACGCACGCCCGGTCCGGCGAGACCTTAAACGCGCACGGTCTAGGAGACCTAAAATCCTTGGGAGGTGCAAGACCTTCACTCGCGTTGTCCAACGCATCGCGCCGTTTCGCACATCTCATTGCATTTGGCATGCACTCATTGTTCGCACTATTGTGCGCACCTCACATGCATTGTCATGCATTTCTCAAGCCGCGCGTTGCCGCGCATCAAAAATCATGCATTGTCATGCATCTCGAGCGACTTGCGTTGTCGCCCATTCCATGCAACATGCATTTCATGCATCATTTGCATTTTCAAAAAAAATCAATCAAAAATCATGCATTTCATGCATCATTTGCATTCAAAAAAACAAAAAAAAAAAACATGCATTGTCATGCGTACATTTTGCATCCTGGTCTAGGAGACCTTAAATCCTCTAAAGGTGCAATTCCTTTGGTGTTTGTCGTGCCCGAACGACTTTCGGTGGTCTGGTAAAGCCACCTGCCTGTGTTTGCGGTGAGTTCCTAGAAGACCAACTGGGACGGTGGAAACTAGAGTTCGAACGGCTTATGCCTAGAACGCAAAGGTTCGGGAGTTCCGAGACTAAAGTCTTGTTTAAATACCTAGGGGTGTATCCTCGGTTTGAAATCTGTATGGAAGCCCCATAGGTTGAGGCAGCATGTCTGCGCCTCAGTTCTAGATACTGAACCAACCTAGTATATCACCCTGTTGGTAAGATAGGGAAAGCTGCAATCATAGCCGTTGCATCATAGTGCATTGTCATGCATCCATTGTAAATAGTGCATTGTCATGCATACATGGTAAAACATTGCATTGTCATGCATTGTAGAAAATAAACACGCATTGTCATGCATTTCCATTGTAGCTTGCATACGTCCATTGCATTTCCTCCAGTAGATCGCATCATACTGCATTGTCATGCATTTTTTGTAAATATCCATTCCATTGCATATTTGTAGATATTGCATTTTAGATTGCATGCATCCATTGCATCACCTCCATCTATGGCTTGCGCCCTTCCATGTTGAGCTTGGTCTGGTATGTGCCCTTACTTTTCATGTTAAAACACAGTTCTGCATGTGTACGCGCCTATTCCACGCTGGTATGTTGGTTTGAGGGTTGCGGCACCTTTTCTGTGTTAGACATGGCTTGTTTGTGTACATGCCTTTCCTAGGCAAGATTTGGTTTGGCCCGCGTGCCATATCCATTGTATCCATTTCCATTGCATTTTAGATTGCATGCATTCATTGCATCACCTTCCATCTATGGCTTGCGCCTTTCCATGTTGAGCTTGGTCTGGTATGTGCCCATACTTCTCGTGTCAAAGCATAGTTCAGTGGACCGTTCTATGTTGGCCGCGGCTTGTATGTGTACATGCCTTTCCTAGGCAAAATTTGGTTTGGCTGCATGCCATATCCATTGTAGATATTACATTGTAGTGTAAATTTTGGCATCCAGCATTAGGATCATTGTCCTTTCCCCAGCGGGTCGTTACCCCACTTATGTCATTCCACCCAATACTCGTTCTTGTGCCTGTCTACATTACTCATAGTTCAGTTGATCGTTCTATGGTAGACGGACTTGTTACCTCCATCAATCTATTTGACATTTGTGTGGTTTCGAACCGCTCATGATTGGATCATGATTCAACTGCTTTGCATGTAGTTTGCATTGTTTCAATTGCATTGCATTTTCATTTGCATTGTTTATACATTGTTTTGTATATATTGCATATCATTTTGCATTCATTTTTGCATTGTCATGCATGTTGCTAACAATATCATACCTGTTAAGTTGTTTTCTTTTCAGGCACGATATTGTATGTACGGTTCATTTACCGCTGGTGGAACCAGACAAACCGCACAGGTATTGTATCCTCCGCATGAGACGTATCGAGCATTGCATAATTCTCTTGCATCCTTTCTGCATTGTAGTGTAGTTTCGTGTATGCTAGCTTAAAACTGTCGCATCTATGCTTCGTTACAGCTTTTCTTTGCATGATCATAAGTTATGCTCGGCTTCGTGCATTGTCTTGCATTTTGCCCCTGCCTTCGGGCGCATACCTTGTTTGTCTTGCATGTTTGTCCAAGTCTTCGGCCTTGTCAAAAATGGGTCGTCTCTGGGCTTTGACATTCACTCCCGTCATTGTTATGACTTTCGAGTTCTGTCAAAGAGGGGCAACTGTAGACACCCCATTTTTGACCGTCCTCAAGACTTGGACGTCACCGTTTGAACACCCGGTGATCATTCATGTTTGTGTTCGTTTGGAGTTCCCGGAGGTCTCGGCTACGCGCCTTGCCTTAGGATCCCCGAACACGACTGTTTAGTGTCTAGTTTTGCACCAAACACTTGTGTTTTGCCTTTGAGGGGCAGGGAATGCCTTGTGAGGCATCCCCACACATCACCGGCCATGGCTAGAGGCCACCGGCTAGTGTTTTGTTGCCATCGGCAATGTATATTGCCGGTCGGCACTCTTTGTTGCCGGTCGGCAGTCCATTTTGTCAAAATGGCAATTTTGAGCAGCCGACTACTGTTCATCTGCTTTTACAGATATTTTAGCACAGCTGTCTTGCATTTGCTTCCCCTCCAGTGTATGGAGGGATGGCCCTCTTGATAGCTTACCTTGTAAGCTTTACAAGATTGGCTCCTCTATAAGAGGAGGCCTTCTCTCCCTTGTTCTAGGGTTAGACAAGTTGGAGAGGAGAGTTAGAGAGCTCTGGTTTTAGGGTTTAAGTTAGTGTATCTAACCTATATCTATACCTCTCCCTCTTTTGCCATTGTGTGTGTTTAAGCTTACTATTGCACACAAACACATAGTGCTACACCTTTCCTTGGCTTTTGAAGGACCAGAGGTTTGTTCTTAGTGCTCTTGGCTGGATTTGAGCTTGAAGGAGCAACAAGATCACCATTGTTGAAGAAAGGCTTCAAGGGTAAGAAACTAGTCCTTTTTACCCCATTTTTGCATCCTACTTTTGACCATCTTGTAACTGTTTTTGTGTTTAGTGTATAACATAAAAAAGTTCTGTTTTTGGGTTCTCTAAATAGTTTGTTCAGAGTGTTTTGTGGTTTGGAGGTGTTTGACCCCTCTTAAGCCTTGAGAGGCCCCATTTTGTGCTATTTTGAGTGAGCTCCGGGACTTTGGTGTTTGGGCCTCCTCACCACTATAATCTTGAGGGATTTCAGTGGTAAGGATGGTACCTTGAAGTCCCAAGAAGGAGAGGGCCACCCTCTCTCCTTGTTGTCCTTGAAAAGGGCACTTTTTGGCCTCTTGAGGGAGCATCATGTTTGAGTGTTTGTTGATCATGCCATGGCTGTGTTTTATGCTTATTATGCCATGATATAACATTGTTGTGTGTTGGTTTTGGTACACCATGCTTGCTTTGCATACCTACCTTGTAATGCCATGATTTGCCTCAATACATGCATAGCATTTAGACTATCATGCTTTTGTGTTTTGGCCAAGCTTTGTGAAGCTTATTTGCATGATTTGGTGTGCTAAGGGACTGTTTTAAGTCATTGGAGTCATTCATGCCTTGCTTTGTATAGCCACCATGCAATACTTCTTGTATGCCTTAAGCTTTAACCCCTATAGCATGCCTTACTTGCATGACTTGTTTGATTGGGCACCTTTTCTAGCATGTTTCTAGTGTCTAACATGTTGGTTATATGTCCATGTTTGTGCCTTTCAAGTGTGCTTAAAAGTTGCTTTAATATGCCTAAATGTTGGACCATAAGTGCATGCATGTTTGCATGTCATTTTGCCTTCATTCTTGAGCACATTAGCCACTGTTTTGGACCTAATCTAGAGCTGTCCAAATAGTGTAAGTTCATCCCTTGCATGTCATTCAAGTGTTGTTACATTGTACCATGCTTGCATGCTTTGGTTGCATATGTTGCATGCTTGAAATCACTTGCATTTGCCTTGCATTCCTTTGGTCGAATGCCTAGCATGTTGTATGCTTAGATTCCATCTTGCATGCTCTAGTGGTTTGCATAATTGTGGCATGCTTGTTTGCTTTGTTCCTAAGGTTGTGTGCCTAATGTGCATTGCATTGTATGCTTTCCTTTCATGCCATGTTGCATACTAGTTAACATGCCTAGGTTGCATTCCATCTAACATGCATGCCTTGTCCCTTCATCAAGTGATAGGGAGTGGGCCTTTGTTTGTTAGCTTGCATTACATTTGAAATGGAAATGCACACTTGATTCTTGGGCCATCACGCATTGAAATGCGCGATTGATGGTCCGAGAACCAAGGACCATGTCCCTTTGAGTCATACGCATGATAAGAGGCTTGGTTGGTGCATACATGGCTTGAACTGCATTGCCATGCAAAGCTCTGTCCTCTGCTGCTGTCAAGCAGGTTCTGCAGGAATTTATTGCCGATCGACTTCACAGAGTGCCGACCGGCAATCAATTGGTGGCCGATTGCTTCACTCTCTGCCGATGACCACATCCCACTACCGGTGGCAATTCCACTCAGCCGGTGGTGTCTTCCAATGTCCAGGGAAGCAATTCTGAGACTTTGGCAGTCTTCAGAGGGGCAGAGCAGGGAAAACAAAGGCAGTCTATGCACGACAGTGCACTTCCGAGCAAGACCGAGCATGCATTGCATTGGACCCGCTTCCCGAGGCGGTTTACTGTTTTTCTTAGCTTAGTTAATTTGTTAATTAATTAAGTGGTCTGTAATAATTAATTAGCTCGTAGGTTAATTAATTTGTATATTCTTTTAGTCCCTCCGGGCGAGGGCGAATCTGTAATAAGTGTGGGTGCGTGTGTGTGCATGTCTTCCAATCCCCACTTCTTCCTTCCCTTTTATTTACCTGCTTATGATGGTAGACTAGGGCATGTTTAAATTAGCATACCTTATGCTACGCATGCGTGCATCCATACACTTGTCTTGCATGCACCGGGCTCGGCGCATCACGCTAACTGCATTTGTACTTCAATTCCAAATTGAATACGTGCATCAATTGATTGCATTTCACATGCCATGTTTAGGTTAGCCGAGCCTGCTCTAATTGCATCCTGTATGTGTTGCATTAGTCAAGCTGACATGAACTAGGACCATGCATGTTTGCTAACTAGTTTATTGTTTTGGCACGGAGTACGATGTAAGTATTTTCATGCTTTAGCATACCGCATGCGTGTAAATGCTATCATGACAGCATGCTTACCATGTGGCTAGATGCTTATGTGATACTGTTCGATTGCCTGTGGGTGAAGGTTGGATTGCCTGAGTTGGAAAAACTCATTGAAATCCGTCTTTTAGCCTACTTGCGAGTAGCAAATCCCAAAGCATTTTCTAAAACAAACGGATATGCAATGTTGTTCCAAATTAGGCGATCTAGTCTATACTTGTTTGCTGTGCGCATAACATAGTAATTCTAGGCTAATAACTGGAATAAGAGCACATAAAGTTTTCAAAATCGGATATCACGGTTAGTAGAGGCCGGTCTTCGGACCGGGCGAGAGGGGGTGCTCATAGCTGACCTTCCCCGATCGTACCCAAGTTCCCGAGCCGAGGCAACTTTGGTGATGACGGACACGTGGCCTTTGGCACCGAGTCAGGGTTTCCTAAATTCCCCCATTAAAAAATATTTAGGTGGCGACTCTGTATCTGGGAAAGCAGTCCATGTTTGGCACTTCTTTCAAAAAATCTGTTTTTCTCAAAACGATTTGCCGGATTTGGACTCTTTGGTTCAGATTAAGAATCGACAACAAAAGGGAGTCCGAACTGTAGTAGTAGCGAGGCCCAAGGGCGCGTCTACAGATCCCATGGTCTATTTGTTATTATTCTCAGACATCCTATAGTCGATGGGCCTTACTAGACTTCAAAAGCTGTCATTTTTCAGCCGAACAGTGTCAGGAATAGTAGCTATCTAGTATGCAAAGCTAGAGGATTTAGTAAAGCGAAACTGGGAGGAAATGGCTGAGGCCTTCATCGTACAATACTCATACAACACGCAGATCGAGGTCACAACCCGTGATCTTAAGGCAACCCTCAGGAGCCAAATGAGGGCTTCTCAGAATTTGTAACGAGATAGAGGGCCAAGGCTTCGATGATGACTACTTGGCCGTCAGAGAAGGATCAAATCAGGATGTTGGTCCGCAATCTGCAAAGGAAATTATTGCAGAAGATGATCGTCTTACCGTTGTTCACATTCACTGAGCCCCATGAGATAGGGGTTTAGATCGAAGATGCAATGAAACAGGGGTTGATAACCGATGAGAAGAAGCAGGCTAAGAGGCCTTTTGCACATAGTTCCAATGCAACTGCTAATGAAAACACAATTGCTCGGCCATCTGATGTGAGTGTCATTACCACCACAGCTAAGACCACCAACCCTTTCGCCAGCATGACTCCACAAACCTCAAACAACCAGGCTCGATCCCAAAGGGTCTTTACTTCCCTCTACATGCCTTTATCTCAAGCCATGAAGGTGTTGATCAAAAAGGGCATCTCAAGCCATTAGAGCCTCGCCTATTACCGGATCATCTCCCACCTAAACACAACCCAGCCAAATACTGTGCTTTTTATCAACAGCACGGTCACGACACCGACCAATGCTTTAGGCTGCGTCATGAAATTCAAGATCTCATCGACAACAAGGTGATAGCACCACCCCTAAAGCCAAATGTAACCACCAACCCTCTCTCAGCCCACAACCAAGTTCCTCCCCCTTCTCATTGGCCATCCCCTATGACCCTAGCGTATATTACCCCTTCTCACCTACTCAGACCAACGTTGTTCATCCCTGAAAGCACGGACTTGTACATGATAGACACATCCACACCTCAACCTGAACTCGTGGTGGTGACAGTGGTAGAAGGAGGGAGGTTGGCCTTGGAAGAGAATGTCAGTCCATTGCCTGAGAACTCTGCAAACTTATCTGAGGGGGTGTATAACCCGTGCTGTTACATTGTGCTGATCGATCAAGCCAAATCGAAAGTGGTGTTGCCAGCTGAGACAAAAGGCAATGCACAAGTTAGTAGGGTGCAAAACAATGCACAAGTTAGAGGGGGTGCAAAACAACGCACAAGTTAGAGGGGGGTGTAAGACAATATACAAGTTAGAGGGGGGTGCAAGACAATGCACAAGTTCGAGGGGGGTGCAAGACAATGCCCAAGTTAGTAGGGGTGCAAGACAATGCACAAGTTAGAGGGGGTGCAAGACAATGCACAAGTTAGAGGGGGTGCAAGACAATGCACATAACGAGCAAGACAATGCAAGTTATAGGGGATGCAAAACAATGCAAATAACGAGCAAGATAATGCGAGTTATAGGGGATGCAAAACAATGCAAATAACGAGCAAGACAATGCGAGTTATAGGGGATGCAAAACAATACAAATAACGAGTAAGATAATGCGAGTTATGTGGGATGCAAAACAATGCAAATAACGAACAAGACAATGCGAGTTATATGGGAATGCATGACAATGCAAATAATGAGCAAGACAATGCAAGTTATAGGGGATGCAAAACAATGCAAATAACGCATGCGAGACAACGCAAGGTAAGGAAAATGCATGACAATGCAAATGAAGCATGCGAGATAACGCAAGGTAATGAAATGCATGACAATGCAAATGAAACATGCGAGACAACGCATGTAATGAAATGCATGACAATGCAAATGACGTGCGAGACAATGCGAGGTAATGAAATGCATGACAATGCAAATAAAGCATGCGAGACAATGCAAAGGTATATGATATTCAAAAATAATTCTCGAATATCGCAATGTATAAAAGGATGCGACAAGGGATACACCTCATGCATATCGAATGCCGCACCCGGAAGACATAGTTCGAGGTCAACACGAAGGCCGGTTAAGCTTCAAGAGTGTACTTTCTTGCACTGTCTTGAGAGATGAAGGTGCCAATTAACAAAAATGACCCAAACAAGGGTGCGGGAGGTGTATCGACCACAAGGGGAGTCCATTGGCCATCCATCGGCCACAAAAGGAGCTCATCGGCCAAATATTTAGCCGATCGGCTAACAATTTGGCCGATTGGCCAAAAATGGCAGTTTCGGGGCAGTTTTGTCATTTTGCTTCGGGTCTTTAAATATAAGGTTCCAAACCTTATATTCTCATTTCACCCTAGCTCAAAAAACATTTCTCCCTCTCTCTAGGTGATTTTCTTCGCTTCGATCTGTGTTTTTCTCCCGTTTTAGAGCCTTTTTCATCATTCGATTCGCGAAACCCTCTTCGTTTCACATACTTTGAACCGAACAAAACTCGATTTCGGTGTCCCTTTCTTGGTTTTTACCACTTGGGGTTTGTTTCCCTCGAGTTTACCTTGATCTTTGTGCCTTTTTCCACACTCCGACCTTTTCTCCCATTTTTCACCCTCTCGGGGTTGACTTTTGGGTTGACTTTTCACATTCTTGCTCGTTTTTCACATCCTCAGCCATTTTCGCACTCTTCTTGAGATGGCAGACGACATTCAACGGGGTGGGCCTCCCCCAGAGATGGACATAGATCCTGAGGTTGAGCTCTTGCCTCTTCGCGTCCGACCATTCGACCCGGCGACCTATAGGCCGACGATACATGTGTTGCCTCCAGATGGCATCCGCCACTTTAGGAGTTATGTGCGGGGCATGCCACTGGAGCTTTTGCTGCGCGAGCCAGAGTCACATCTGTCTTACGGCGTCGCTGAGATATACTTCTTCTCTGTTTCATTTTCTGCAATGTAGAACATCTAACTGCGATAGTCAATTCTGTTTTTTAACTGCTTAACTCGGACACACTGACACATCATATGTGTAGTTCACCGTGAGCACACCCACACCCGATATCTGTATAAACTTGAACACTTGCACACACACTGCATTTTCAACTGAATAACCCAAACACACTGATACATCATATGCTGTAGTTCATCGTGAGCACACTCGCACCCAATATCTGTGTAGACTCGAACACATGCACACACACTGCATTTTCAACTGAATAACCCAAACACACTGATACATCATATGCTATAGTTCATCGTGAGCACACTCGCACCCAATATCTGTGTAATCTTGAACACATGCAAACACACTGCATATTCAACTGAATAACCCAAACACACTGATACATCATATGCTGTAGTTCATCGTGAGCACACCCGCACCCAATATCTGTGTAATCTTGAACACATGCACACACACTGCATATTCAACTGAATGCATTCAAAAATTGTATTTCTAATATTGCTTCGCAACTGCTTATTTTGAACACAGGGAGATTCCTATGCCTTCCAGGGGTATGGGAACACCGTTGCCCGTGGTTGGTACATGAAGCTACCCAATGCAGTCCGCCACATCGTCGACCAGGCCGGCTTCGGCCCTTTCTGCATGGGACTCTCGCACCTCACTACAAGTAGGCCCCTTCTTGCTGCTTTGGTGGAGAGGTGGTGGGATACCACCGATTCCTTCCACCTTTCTGCTACAGGGGAGATGACGATGACTCCCTTTGACTTCTCGATGCTCACCGGCATCGGGGTAGGGGGTGATCCGATCCCCTTCGATACTGATATGGATGAGTGGGACACCACCCAGATGTACCTACTCGGCGATCGACCTCCTCTCTCCCATCCCGGATTTGTGAGGTACTCTTGGTTTGAGGACCATTTCAGGATTCAGGCACCCACGACTCGCGAGGAGGAGGAGCAGTATGCCCGCAGCTTCATCATGTTCCTACTGGGGACCACACTCTTCGCCAACCGGGTGAACACTGTCGCCCTTTACTTGCTGAGCGCACTGGTGGACGTGACCAGGATCCGCCGCTATGACTGGGGTGGCACAGACCTGGCCACACTTCATGGATATATGAGTTTATCTTCCCACCGCAGCGGACACTTGCTTGGAGGCTACTGGCGAGCCTCGGAGGTACACCTTCCCTTTCTGTTTTACAGTTCTGCTTTATACTATCTGTACACTGCACACGCTGCACACACGCAATCTACTTTACACTAGCTGTACACTGCACACACTGCACACACGCAATCTACTTTACACTGACTGTACACTGCACACACTGCACACATGCAATCTGCTTTACACTGACTGTACACTGCACACACTGCCCACACGCGATCTGTTTTACACAGCACACTGTTCTCTGATTTCTGCTTTATTCTGCATTCTGCTTTATCTGATAAGCATACTGATATTTGCCCTGTTATACTCTACAGTTGTGGGTGTATGCCTACTTTCCTAGGCTTGCCCTGATGCCAGATGTGGAGATCCCCCTCAGTGTTCCATTTTCCCATCGATTCGAAGTGAGATGCGAGCGGAGGCCGCGAGAGTCCTTCGTGTTCTTCCGCCGATATTTCGATACCATCACTGCCGCAGAGGTATTTCAAACTTTAGAGTTCATTTAAGCTTCACATTACATTGTACTTTCAACAGTAGATAACAAACCGTATATCATTTGCAGATCACCTGGCAGCCTTGGGCCCCGTTGCTGGAGGCAGTCAGAAATCAGTATGCGGGCGCTCGGGAGACTGCCCGATTCAAGATTCTGCTGGAGGGCCCGGTCTGTCGGGCATAGTACTTGGGGGAGCGCTTCTTGCGCCAGACCCTTGGCTTACCGGAGCAGATAGTTCCGCGGCCACCTCCTACCCACATGAGGCACATGGAGAGATACACCCGAGAGGAGATGACCGATTACACGATCGGCTGGGACTCCGAGTTCTTCAAAGACGAGGGCGACTACACTGAGTTCATCTAGGCTTATCTCATGCGGCCTTTCACCGGTGCTCGCCGAGCTGAGAGAGAGAGACCTGCAGTTCCAGCAGCAGGAGTAGGGGCATTGAGGGCACCTCAGGGCCGTAGCAGGAGTGGGTCCCGGAGAGGACAGGGAGTCGGGTGGCCAGAACTGCCCACCACCATGACATACCGAGGGTAGAGTGGGGAGACGTACCAGATACCCATCGCTTCTCCTCCGGCTAATCATGAGCTTGTTGGAGTTGGCGGCTCGACCCCGGTATGTACTGCTATACTTTGCATTCTGTACAGTCATTTCATTTCATTTGATATCCCACAGAATACTAATGATTTCAGCACTTTTGCAGGCTTCCATCGAGTATACTAGACAGTCTCTGGAGCTGACGGCTTCCATGATGGGGATGCTGCAGCGGAGTATCGACCTGCTCACCATCTACGGGATCCCGGTAAGTTCTTTCAAACTTAGACCTGAAACTTTGCATATTCTGTTCCATGCATGATCTAACGCATCGCATTAGCAAGACGACACCCGATACACTGCATTGACATACCACTCACAGCACTGATACACTGTAATTCACACACTGCTCACGGCATTCGTATGCTGTACACATACACTGCATTCGGTATTCATACTCCGCTTTGCATAGCATAACTGATGCATTTGCTCACTGTTCTTTTCAGGCCCCATTCCAGATTCCGGCCGCGGGAGGTGCTCCAGCAGGGCCTTCTGTACCTGCTCGAGGAGGAGGGAGAGTCAGGCAGGGGGTGACAATCCATAGCCGAGGCAGACACAGACGTGCTCATGCTGAGAGTAGTTCACGAGAGCCCTCCCCCGATGATTCTGACGAGGAGGCAGAGTCTTCTCAGGGTGAGGCTGGAGATAGCTCAGATTTAGACTACGGAGCTGGCGGTGGTGATCCTGGACCCTCGTCTAGAAAGAGAACTAGGACCGACTCCGGCACTTGAGACCATTGATGTTGACCCAGGCATTTACTACTTTCCTTTTCTGCTTTGTTCAAACATTCTGTTGCTTTTCTCCTTTTTTGCTTTACTTTTCTTTTTGCTAGTAGTTTAAGCACATTGTACTGCCTCAGGCAGGTTTTACTTTCTTCAAAACTATGTACTTTTTGCAAAAGACATATGATGAAATGAAACAGCTATTTTGTTCAAAAAGTGTTACATTTGTACATTCCATGCATCACATCGCATTACATTACAATGTAAATTCGCATTACATTACAATGTAAATGAGATTGAACTTTGTTTTGAAAACCAAACGCTCGAATTGCATCAATCAGGTAGTGAACCAACTAACGGCAAAACAACTCGATAAGCAAAACAAAGAACTCGACAAGCCAACCAAGTGTAATTACAAATCGATAAGCAAAACAAAGACTTAAAGAATACGAAATACAACTTGATAAGAAAACATACAACAACTCGATAAACAAATTGAAGTAACACAGGTGCAACTTCGCAAAATTATCACCGGAAAGCATTGAAAGTGGTACCAATCACAAATTCTCAGCATATTCAACATATAGACTGCTCATAGAACAAAAGGAGAGGCCATCAGCCAAAGGGAAAGGCCGTCGGCCACAATAAATGGCCATCGGCCAACATTTCTAGCCGATCGGCCAAAAAAGATGGTCAGTCAGCACTACTTTTGGCCGATCGTCCAAAAATGGCAAGAACCTCCAGAATGCTGACACCTGTCTTCCACTCAACACCTTATCTTCTACAAAAGCCTCAGCTTCATAGTTTTCCTCATTTCAGCTTTGATTTGCACCAAATAGAAGAATTTCTTGTCTAAAATCTCGCAACTTGGATTGCCAACTTGGATGGCTCGGAAAGGCTAAATTTCCAGGGCTTCAGCATAAATGCACTATTCACGTTAGGTCGCACTCCGCTACATTTTCCGTTCCTATATGCTGCGGCAAGGTTTTGGAATCCGGTAACACACGTCTTTAGCTTTGGTGGTCAAGAGATGTGTCCCACTTTCGAGGATTTCCAAGCTTTAATGAAATCCGAGCGCGATGAAGAAATCGTGCCTCAGCTCCGGTTCGGCCACGTCCAAGCTTTAGAAAGGATGTGTGGCCTTACTTTGCATGATGCTCGGTCATTGATTCACGACGGAGAGCTGGACATTCCGAGCTTGGTTTGTCGATTTTCTGATGCTGGTGATCGCGGCGACCATCATTGGCAGGGTTATCGGCGACACGCGCTTTGCTTATGCATGCTATCTCACTTCTTACTTGCCCCGGGCTCGGGTGGGTTTAGCACTCATTTGATCGAGGTTGCCGAGGGCTTAAGAGAGGGTAAGAGCTACATTGCCATGACGCTAGCTGAAACATTGATGGGCTTGGACGCTTTTCATCGCCGGGAGACAGCTAGGTTTGCGGGGAGTCCACTACTATTGCAGGTAATGTTTCCCATCCTATCTCACATATACTGCTCACATCACTCGGCCCTCAGGCTCGGTTTTTTTCTCTCAAAACCCTTTGCTCACTTTTTCTCTCAACATACACCTCTCTATTCTTTAATCTCTCATTTTTCATCCCTCCCCAGGTATGGTTGATGGACAAATTGAGAGTGGTGGACTCATGTCTGGTATATTCAGCTCGCAGCTATTCCTCCTAGCGACGTCTAGTCGATGCTCCGGATGAGGAATGGTGGTATGACTGGATGTGCAGTTTGTCCGCAGACCGCATTGCTTGGCGCTGCCCTTGGCTCAATCTACCGGCGATGAGCTACAGCATGACTCGCCAGCCCGGGATCCAATTGATTGGCCTAACACACTGCGTGTTTTACTTTCTGTTCCGGTTCTGGCGCCAGCTCGGACATGATCAAACTTGCCTAGAGGAGGGGATGGAGTACCCTGCTACATTTTCGGTCTGAGGCGCGCAGCTAGCTCAGTATGCCATAGCATGGAGGATGAGAGAGCTTCTAGCCCCCGCTCCCACTTTCAACTGCACCCTCTCTGATGAGTGCATAGATTGGTTCAATGAAGAGGCATAGGTAGGGCCCAGCTTGGCATCAGAGGCTTTGACCAGCTCTGGGAGGGGACGCAGGGACACCTGACTATACCCCAGATTTATTTGCTTTAATCAGAACTTTCAAGTTTTCTTTATGAATGTAATGAAAAACAACTTCAATTTTGTATTCAAGAGCAGGAGAACTCTGTATTGAAATCAATGAAATTGGAGGTTGTGGGTACTGAAAATTTTCCGTTTGGTCCAAAAATGGTCTAAGTTGTAAAAAGAATAATTTGAGTAAAATCAACTTTTATTAAAACTTTTCAAAACCATTTTCGATATGGATCAGAACTGGACACGCCTGAGATCTGTCACTGAGATGCATAACCCAGGATTCCAGCAACTGGAAAGTTGCCCCTAGTCTGAGTAGCACTGCACTGGAGATCACAACCGAGCTTTTGAATGCTGAATAGACAAAGATGACCAAACATGATCACATGGACAAAGTTGATCGGGGAAGTGTTTATGGCTGGACTTCAGGATGAAGTTGCCTACGTATCCCAAAGATGGGAATCAAGCCTTACGTAGTTCGGCTCAGGTTCACTCATGTATTAACCTTCACCTTTTACGCTTTAAATTTTGCCAAGGCCACCCTTTGTGGGTTTTCAACCTTGCGAGCTCAGTTTTTATAATTTCAAATTTTCTGTGCTCTAACTTTTGCCTAGGTCGCCCTTTCAGGTTTTCGGCCTAGCGAGCCACTTAGGGAAAATATTTCTTCAACTTGTCCATGTTGATCGGTTGGGAGAACTCTAGGCCATCTAGGTCCATCAGAACGACAGCTCCACCCAACCAGATAGACTTAATGATGTAAGGACCAGTCCAATTGGGTCTGAACTTGCCCCTAGGGTCGTGGATGGGAGCTCATTTGTCTTTGAGCACCAAATCTCCTTCTTTCAAATTCCTGGAATTAACTTTCTTGTTGAAAGCCCTAGCAATTTGTCGTTGATAACCCTGAACATGATACAATGCTTTCAGCCCTCTCTCATCAAACAGCATAAGTTCTTCGAACCTACTTTGCTACCAATCTGCCTCAGCTATCTGACACTTAGCCAATACTCGCAATGACGAAACCTCAATTTCGATAGGCAGAACGGCCTCCATCCCATAAACCAAGGAATACGGAGTCGCCCCAGTAGAAGTTCGAATTGAAGTCCGGTAGCCCCACAGAGCAAATGGCAACTTATCTAGCCAGTCCCGGTAGGTTTCCACAATTTTCTGCAAAATGTGTTTGATGTTCTTGTTGGCGGCCTCAACTACTCCATTGGTTGCGGCCGATATGTAGATGACTTGTGAAAAGCCACATTGTATTTGTCCAACAAGTCGATTACTTCTTTCTTGAAGTGGGAACCATTGTTTGAAATGATCTCGTTCAAGACCCCGTAGCGACAGATGATGTTGTTCCTGATGAACTTAGCAACATGCGAAGCCTTCAACACCGTATAAGACTTGGCCTCAACCCACTTTGTGAAATAGTCTATCGCGACCAGAATGAACTCATGCCCATTGGACCCCTTCGGAGTGACAGCTCCAATCACATCAATCTACCAGACTGAAAATGGCCATGGCGAAGTCATGTTGTACAACTTCGACGACGGAATGTTCATGCAGTTTGCATAGATCTGGCATTTGTGGCATTGCCGGATAAAACCAATACAATCCTCCTCCATGGTGGACCAATAATAACCCTGTCTAAGGATTTTCTGAGCTAGCATCACCCCATTCATGTGCGCTCCGCACTCTCCTCCATGGATGGCCTCCATCAGGCACTTCGATTCTTCAGCATCAACACACAGCTTATGCATCCCGAGATTACCTCTCTTGTACAGTTTACCCCCACAGACAATGAACTGAGCAGCCATTCTTCGAATTGCCCTCTAATCTTTGGCATTTGCCCCTGGTAGATACGCCTCTTTTCCCAAGAAGTTCCAAAAATCGTAATACCAGGGGTTCTCATCTTGAACCTCATCCATGGCAGCAATCAACTCGTAGGCCGACACAAATTTCTGGTCAATGATGATCGGACGCATCCGGACTCCAAAAGGGATGTCTATCATAGAAGATAGAGTTGCCAGTGAATCTGCAAACCTGTTGTTCTCTCTTAACAGATGAGCGAAGTTCAGCTTCTCAAACCGAGAAATCAACAAGTCCAGGTCTAGTGGTAGACTCTCATATTTTCTTCTTTGACTTTTCAATCTCCTTTAGCTTGAGATACAACAAGGTTCGAGTCCCCGATGACGTCCAACCATTTTGCCCCTAGTTCTAGGGTGGCTTCTAAACCGGCAATGCATGCCTCGTACTCTGCCTCATTGTTCAAGACTTTGAAATAGAGTTTAAATGCTAGGGGTATGCGGGAATTGTCAGGCGCTATCAGCAACACCCCTATCCCATACCCGTATTGGTTTGACGCTCCGTCAAAGTACATCGTCCAAGTTTCGTCTTTGACATGCAGAATAGCTTCGTCTGGGAATAGGTACTAAACTGCTTCATCCCCGTCGACTAGGTGATCGGCTAGGAACTCCGCTACCGCTCTTTCCTTTACTGACTTGCGCGTTACATATTTCAGATCGAATTCAGAAAGCAGAAGCAACCAACGTGATGGCCTACCCGTAAGTGCCGGTTTCTCGAAGAGATATTTGATGGGATCTAATCTTGAAACCAGTATTACGAAGTGAGCTAACAGGTAGTGCCGCAGCTTCCTGGTAGCCCATACCAAGGCCAGACAAGCCTTCTCCAACGAAGTGTAGCGGGTCTCGTAATCCAGCATTTTCTTGCTCAGATAGTAGATAGCCTTCTCCACTTTGTCCTCGGACTCTTGTGCAAGCATGCAGCCCATTGTAGTCTCAGTCACTGAAAGATACAAAATCAACGATTTTCCCGACTCAGGCGGTGACAACACGGGTGGGTTTTGTAAATATTGCTTGATCTGCTCGAAAGCTGCTGGGCATCGGCCGTCCCATTGGAACTTCTTTCCCTTCTTCAGGAGACCAAAGAGTGGTTCACAAGTCAAGGTTAATTTTGCGATAAACCGTCTTATGAATTGCACTTTACCCAGAAAGCCTCGCACCTTCTTTTCAGTCATTGGTGGTGGCATTTCTAAGATGGCCTTGATTTTGGAAGGGTCGACTTCGATACCTCTCTGTGTAATCAAGAACCCCAACATTTTCCCTGCTGTAACACCAAACGTACACTTCTGAGGATTCAGTCGCAACCGAAATTCCCTGATCCTTTGGAAGAACTTTTGCAAGGCGGTGTAGTGGCCCTCTCTTTCTTTGGACTTGACAATCAAGTCATCCACGTACACCTCAACCTCTTTGTGGATCATGTCGTACAATATCGTGGTCGTAGCCCGTTGATATGTAGCTCCAACATTCTTCAGCCCAAACGGCATCACCCTATAATAGTAGGTCCCCCACGGGGTGGTAAAAGCAGTCTTCTCCCAGTCTTCGGGTGCCATTACAATTTGGTTGTAGCCTGAAAAGCCATCCATAAATGAGAGCAATGCATGCCCCGCTGTGAAGTCCACTAATTTGTCGATATGTAGCAGAGGAAAGTCATCCTTTCGACTGGCTTCGTTCAAATCTCTGAAGTCCACACATACCTGAATTCTGCCGTCCTTCTTCGGTACTGGAACTATGTTGGCCAACAAAGTTGGGTATTCAAATACCAGCAGGAACCCTGCGTCAATTTGCTTGGTGACCTCTTCTTTGATCTTGATAACCCAGTCTGGGCGGATCCTTCTGAGTTTCTGCTTAACAGGTCGGGCCTCTGGGTCAAGAGGGATTCGGTGCTGTACAATCTCAGGATCGATTCCAGGCATGTCTTTGTAGGACCACGCGAAAACATCTTTGAAATCTTTTAATAAAGTGACTAGGCGCTCGCGCTTCTCCGAAGACAACGTGGACCTGATCTGGACCAGCCGCGGGTCCTTCTCAGTACCGACATTAATTTGGGTGATTTCATCAACCAACGGTTTTACAAACCTCTCCTGCTCTTGTTCTAGCAAATATTTCAAAACCAGAGGAATTTCTTCCTTGTCGTTTTCATCGAAGTTTTGAAAGTCTGAATTAATGCAATAAATCAAGGGTACAGAAAAGTAATCAAAGGCCACAGCCACACAATTCTCATTAAGTACTTCATCCAGTCCATATGATTCCTCTGTTACAACAGACTCAAAAGAGAAAGAAGAACATGACCTGGACAAGACTGTGGCATCCGGGTTATCACTCCCAGGAACACCGGACTCAGACTCAGACGAGCTGGAACCTGATTTCGACTCTACAGACTAGGTGGAATCAGATTCTGGCTCACTACCTGACCCGGTGCTGCTCGATAAGAACCCCTCCTCGTACTGCCAGACAAGGGAGGGTGCGATGGACACATCCAAAATGTTTGAAGGTGGGCTCGCAGCTGTTTCATTTCCAATCATAGACACTGAGAGATTATCCCCTAAGCACTCATGTACGATCAGAGGATCTGATAGTAGACAGGCCAGTGCTACCCCCATTTCAAACTCGGTGCTCCCGGAATCCACTTCCTTACACTGCTCAACCTCAGCTGATGGGTCTATCTGCTCCTCGGCAACATTATCCCCGGATAATTGCAAGTCGAAGAAGAACTCAAATCCCGGCAGGCGCCTTTTCTCTGCGTTCAACCATGGCTCTGGGAAGCCGCAAAATGGAAAGTCTTCCCCCTCCCGGACGAAGCGTCCGTTCAGGGTGCCCTGAATAGGCCAATGCATCAAATCAAAATGCCTCCCAGTCTACTTGGCTCTAGCTCTCCCAGCCATTTCTTTACCTTTTCTCATCCAGTCCTCTTTGGTGGGCAAATAACCCAAGCCAAAGATATGCGGGTTGTGCGACACTTCAGCCGATACTGCAATGCCTTTCCGACCACTTTTTCCTAGTCCCATCCCAAGGATGTGCTGAAGCTTGTTCATGAGGTACACTGACTGTGCGCTGACATACAACCCCTCATCAATAGCCAAAATGCTCTATACGACCCGGGCCTCGGCTAGGGTAAATCCTGACAGGAACACATCCTCTGTGCCATGCTCGATTTCCAGAACCAGTGTAGACTTCTCTGGCGGCGGATGAATTGACGAATTTCTGAAAACTATAGCCACCCCCTTCCCGTGGGGGTATTTCAACAATTGATGCAGGGTGGAAGAGACTGCCTTTACCTAGTGCAGCTACGGTCGCCCCAAGAGTAGATTAAAGGTCGCAGGAACGTCTAAGACATGAAAGTCAATCTCGTGTTGTCCTGGATCAACCTGAGTGTGAATCTTCACGATCCCCATCACTTCTCTACTAGTGTTGTCATAGGCCCTTATCACCTGGGCAGTTGGCTCAAAGTCTATGAGCTTCAACCCGATTGCATATGCTGTCCTTGACGGGCACACGTTAATAGCGGATCCTGTATCGACAAGAACCACCGGTACCCGCTTGTCTCTGCATTCCACAGAGATGTAGAGAGGTTTGTTATGGTTTGCGCCCTCAGATGGCAGTTCCTTGTCAGAAAATGTCAATGTCGGGGAAGCTCCTCCCGGAAAGACCAGTCCTACCAGCTGCTCAGGAGTGGTATCTATTGAAAGTTTGGCCTTGTCCATTGCAGAGAGGACAACTTGTCTATGTACTCTTGAAGCCATAAGCAGTCCCCAGATGGAGATGTCTGCCTGCATCTTTTTCAGCTGTTTCAGCACAGCTTCCTCTTCAAGCAGCTTTTCTTTTTGCTTCTCTGCCTCCTTGTCCTTTCCGGACGCCTCTGGTTGATCTAAGTGTGGGGGCTTGAAATACCGCCCACTCATAGTCATGTGGTGTACTTCACCAATGTACCAGGTATCATCCGGCCAGTTATTCCCCTAGTCCTCATCTGTGTGAGCAAGACATAGATCATTATCTTCTCACCACATGCCATCGGTAGCCGACAGACACCGGCCCAACTCCGTTACAACTATTCCTGTGCCCACAGCACCTTCTGTTCCTGTGCCCGCAGCACGTTCCATCCCCACAGGGGCTTTGGCTTTTTTAGTCCTCTCCGAATCTTTGATCCTTTCCTGCTCAAACTGCTTCAGTACAGCCTGCTGTTCAGTTTCTTATGTTCCCAAACTGCCCATATCTTGAACAAAATTCTTAACACCGGTGCTCTCCGGCGATGCACGCTGCTCTTCGGCCCTTCCGGCCACAATTGATGTCCCCGTCCCTGACGAATCCTATTCTAACTGAGGTTGTTCAACAGTATCCGGCTGGTCGTCAAGCCACCCAGTAGACTCCACTGCCCCTTCCAGACCAAACCAGTTGACAGTCACGTCTCCTGAGTCCTGTTCGTTGAAGAATTGAAGGTTCGCAATGTCCTCCGCTAGTTCTGCCAGGTCATCCAGACCCTGATTAAGTCTATCTTCCCGTACTATACAAATCTCTGCCCCCATTGGCAATTCCACTCTCGGCCTAGCCTGGCCTGCTGATATAATGTAATCGCTTGGGTTGTTCATGAAGCTCGCAGACCCCTCAAGCTCTGTATCATTAATCTGATCTGCCCCCACAATCGACCCACTTCTATCTTCGATAGCCACCACCACCGTCTCAGGCTGGGTTTGGGAGATGTCCAACATGCGCAAGTTAGTGCTGTCTAGAATGAACACCTCCGACTTGGGTAGGTGAGAAAGGGTGATATATACGCTGGGGTCGTATCACATAACCCCAGTTTGGATCAAATTGATGCGTTTGGGAGGTGGAGCTTGGTTATGTGTTGGGAGAGGGTTGGTTATGACATTCGGTTTTTCCGGAGGCACGATCACCCTGTTGTCAATGAGATCCTGAATCTCATGACGCAATCGAAAGCACTGGTCGGTGTCATGACCATGCTGTTGGTGAAAGGCGCAGTACTTGGCCGGGTTATGGGAAGCAGGGAGTTTATCTGGTAACGGCCGCGGCTCCAGGGGCTTCAAGTGCCCTTTCCTGATCAAAACCCCCAAAGCTTTCGATAAGGGCATGTATAGTGGAGTGAAGGTTCTTTGGCCTCGGGGAGAATACTTGGTTGTTTGTGAGCTACTTTCGGGTGCGCCGGTGAATGGTGTAGCTGCAAGGGTTCTCGGGGTGGTGGTGGTAGTGACCATTCCCACATCTGAAGATCTGGTAGCTGCAGCACTACTTGTGCCTGCATTTGTACTACGGTTGAATGCCCTCTTAGGCTGCTCTCTGTGTTAGTCAATCACACCCTGTTTCATAGCGTCCTCGATCTGCACCCCTATCTCATGTAGATCTGCAAAGGAGGGGAGGGGGAGAACGATCATCTTCTGCATAAGCTTGGCCTGGAGGTTGCGCACAACCATTCAAGTCTGATCTTTGTCAACAGGCCTGATGGTCATCATCGAGGCCTTGGCCCTCCACCGGGTCACAAAATTGGAGAAACTCTCCTTCGACTCTTGCCTAGTTATCTCAAGATCACGGGTTGTGACCTCGATCTGTGTATTGTAGGAGTATTGAGCTATGAAGTCCTCGGCCATCTCCTCCTAGTTCCTCTTGACGGAATCTTCTAGTTTTGCATACCAAATAGCCGCTACACCCGATAGGGTCCGGCCAAACAAAGAAAGCTTCTGCAATCTGGAGAGGCCCATCGGCCTCAGTATATCCGAAAACAGCCGCAAATGCACCATAGGATCTCCAGGCCCGTCGAAACGGTCTATGTACAACATCTTAAATCGGTCCGGAAGCATCACGGCCGAGTCAGTGTACCCATCCTCAATATCCAGAATGGACTTCACACCCTGGGATTTCTTGAACAGCTTTTCAAGCTTGCTCACTTTTAACGCTGTGGGGTCCACCTCGAACTCAAAGGGAGAATCCGGTAGGTTGGTAGGTGCTTTGGATAGCTGGGGTAGGATTGGGGGTGGAGCCGGCCCTGTCGGAATGTCTGTATCATCCTGGACGTTTGCTGTCTCCCTGAGTATTGGAACTCTTAGTGGGAGAGGAGCTTAGTGTGAAGCAGATGCTCTAGCGTGAAGCAGATGCTCTAGTTTGCTGCTGTAGCCTGGCAATTAACTCTACCTGTTGGGCCATGACCTCGGCTTGTTGCTTGCCAAATTCTACTTGACGGGCAGCGTCTTGCTGCATGGTTCTCATACTTTCCTGGAGCTGACGCATCATCTCCTCTATACCTGCTATATCGTGCTGATCTATCTGAACAACTGGTATGTCTGTCCCTACAATAGAAACTGAGACCTCAGCATGACTGTTCACTGATGGGGTAAACCACTGATCTGGCGACCGCTGTACCGATACACTGCGCCTTTTTGACCTCCGTCTAGTAACCAGGGGTAAAGAAAGGAACACTGCTTGTCCGTCTATCAGATCCCTAGATCGATTAAGTCTACGACCTCTAACCTAGAGTGCTCGGGGGATATCTACCTGGTCAGATGCCATGGTGCTAAACTACCTTGCAAAAAGATAAATAAAGCATAATAAGGAAATAATGAACAGAAAAATGGACAGCATAACAGCTTAAATAAAGACAACACACAGTTGGCAAACACAAGCTGAATGAACCGTTCTCAACCACTGATCACTGTTCCCAAAATCACTGCCCCAAATTTGAATCTGATACCCGCAGATATGACTGACTCTCAAAATACTGATGCCCGCAGGCCTGATACCCAGACTTGCAAACTGATACGTGCATTCCTGTAGAGGCCAACTCAAAAAAGCACATAGGAAGCAAATGAGAGCCAAAACACCCCTATGTTGGGGTAGGGTTTCCCTGTCCTATTTTGTCAGGAGCTAGGGTTTCACTACGCACGCAGTGGTTTCAAACAACCTATAATCGGGTAGCAACATGTCCTAGTTTGGAATAGTCACTATGGATTCCGAATATGCACTAGGTCGAATGGTAAAAAAGGGTGCCTCGGTGAAAACCGAGGTTTGTGTTCCCGTCGTGGCAGAGCCCGCAACCGGTCAGCCTTATGGCACGCTTCTCAAAGCAAGCCTCCGGCAAACCGCTTAGGAATAGCATACGGCAAACATGGTGTCCTAGGCGCACCAGTGCAAATGCAATGCAAAGAAACACATAAGTGTAATCAAAACAAGATATCATGAGTTCGAGTCAAGTTTTCTAAGTCCCCAGCAGAGTCACCAGAAACTGTAGACGTGCCCGGAGAACTCCCGAGAAAATCTCGTTTTGTTCTCTAGCTACTACAGTTCGAACTCAATGTCACGATTCTAAATCTAATCTCACAAAGTGCGATGCAAGACCGATAAATCACCAAAGAGTCCAAATCCGGCAAATCGTTTTGGAAAACTGATTTTTAAGAAAGAAGTGTCAAACATTGACTGCTTTGCCAGATACAGAGTCGCCACCTAAATATTTTATTTTTTAGGGGGAATTTAGGAAATCCTGACTTGTGCCTAAGGCCACGTGTTTGTCATCACCAAAGTTGCCTCGGCTCGGGAACTTGGGTACAAGAGGGGAAGATCATGCAATGAGCACCCCCACTCGCCCGATCAAAGATCGGCCTGTACTAAGCATGATATCTTGTTTTTGAAAACACATGCGTTCTTATTCCGGTTAATTAGCTAGAACTACTATGTGATGCGCACAACACACAAGTATAGACTAAATCGCCTAATTTGGAACAAAGCATCGCATATCCGTTTGTTTGGAAATGGTTCGAAGTTTGCTACTCGCAAGTAGGCTAAAACACGAATTTCAATGAATCGTTCCAATTCAAGTAATCCAACCTTCACCCACAGGCATTCAGGCAGTTATATCACATAAGCAATTAGCCTCATGGCAAGCATGCTGTCATGTTAACACTCACACACATGCAAGATGCTAAAGCGTAAACACTTACAGTGTACTCCGAACTAAAAAAAAAAAACTAGTTAGTAATCAATGCATGATCCTAATTCATGTCAAGATGGGTAATGCAACACAGGCAAAATGCAACTAGAGTAGGCTCGGCTATTCTAAGATGGCACATGAGATGCGACAATTCGATACATGTATTCAAATAGGGATTGAAATACAACGCAGTTAGTATGATGCGTCGAGCCTGGTGCATGCAATACAGATGAATGAATGCAAACATGCGAGCATAAGGTATACTAAATGAAGTATGCCCTAAAACTAACCATCGTAAGTGGTTAAGTAAAAGGGAGAAAGAAATGGGGGTTGGAAGACATGCATCACACACACGCACACTTATTGCACCAATTGGCTCTTTCGAGGGAGAGACCAAAAGAATAATACAAACCATCTAATTAACTAACTAACAAGCTAATTAATTATTACACAATCAAATGAATAACTAGCTACAACTAATTTATTACAACACTTAAATAATTAACAAATTAATTAAGCTACGAAAAATAGTAAAGAGGCCTCGAGAAGGGGGACAAATGCGTGCTCGGTTGGCTTCGCTCAGAAATCTGTTGCCATGCCTCATGTTGCCTTTGTTTGCACTGCTCTGTACCTCTGCAAAGTGTGAAAATTCCCAACACACTTCTAATTCACCCCATGGGAACTGTGGGAGGCCATCGGCCAAAAATCATGGTCATCGGCCAAGAAACAGGGGTCATCGACCACATATGAAGCCATCGGCCAAACATTTGTAGCCGACCGGCATTGAAGATGGCCGATCGGCCATCCCTTCCTGTAAAATGCTCTTCTGCTGCAGCAGAGGACAAATAGAGCATGGCAATGCATTTACAAGACAATGTTTGCAGCTACACCCCTTATCATGTTTGAGACTCAAAGTTGTGTAGCTCTCGACCCTCGGACCACCAATCACGCATTTCGATGCATGATGGCCAAAGAAGCCAAGTGTGCAATTCAATATCAAATGAAATGCACAAAACACACAAGGGACCTTAACCTCTATCATGCTTGATCAAGAGGCAAAGCAATGCACACACAACGCGATGCAACCTAAGCATGCAAGCAAACATGCAAACAACTCAAGCATGCAATAACATGCAACAATATCATGCAATGCAACTAATATGCAATAGGCATATAACCTAAACATGTAAAGATGCATGGCATGCAACAACATGCAAGATGAAATAAGCACGCAACAACATGTCAATTAGCAAGCATGTGACAATATGCAATATGACAAGCATGCAACAAGCATGTAAGCATGATGTAAAGTAGCAATTTTAAACAACATGGTAAATGGACTTAAACTGAAGATGGACAGACCTCAACCATGCCCAAAATCAGTGGCCAGAGTTATGAATTGGAAACATGAAAATGCAAAGCAAACATGCACATGTAAATGGTCCAATACCTAGGCATAGGAGCGCAACTTTCAAGAGCACTTAAAAGGGGACAAATATGGACATGTGACAAACATTGTAAGTTCTGAAATCATGCATGGAAAGGTGCCAAACCAACCAAACAAAGCAAGCAAAGAATACAAGAAAGCCCAAAGCTTAAGGCTAGCCAAAGGACTCAAACCAAGGCCATGCAAGGAAAGCCCCAAAGGGCCAAGGGCACTCAAAACAGTCCCAAGGTAGGTTAAGACAAGACCAAAAACATGCTCGAAACTAGCCAACACAAGCTAGAATACAACTCCAAAAGGGATGAGGCATGCAAGGCTACAAAAAGGTGTTACACTACACCTATCAAAACCAAACATGGCATGAATTATCCAATGAAAAACAGAGTTATGGCATATCAAAATAAGCCCAAAAACCCACTTAGATGGCATCCCAAAGACCTAAGCATGGAGGCATACACAATGGTCCATTCATAAGGCATAAGACATCAAAACTCTTTAAAGCATTAAAGGAGTGATAAGTGCAAGCATATGAGCATGAAACATGGACTGAAATAACATTTCAAATGATGCCAAATCATGATAATAGTCCAAATAAAGTATGCTAGTGACTTGGACACTCAAAGCTAACAAGCTAGAATGCTTTATGGCTATACAAAGCAAGTCATGCATGACTAAAACAACTTAGATCAGAGCTAGAGCACGCTAAAACATAGACAAAAGCTTCTTGAAGTTAATCCAAAAGCATGCTAGAATGACATGTTAAGGCATGATGCATGTTAGGCTATTTCATGGAAATACACTACAAGTACATGAAGCATGTAAGAGCCAACTAAACCCACCCAAAATAGAGTCATGGCATGCTAAAACAACACCAAAAACCCACTGAAATGGAGTCAACATAAGCTAGAAAGACATGCTCAAACATGAAGCATATAAGACTAGTTTGTGTGACTTACACTACAAGTGTATTAAGCATGCATTGAGTGACAAAACCAAGAAAAAACAGTGTTGTATCACGACAAAAGAAAGCCTAATACATACTGAAATGAAGCTAAAACAAGCTAAGCAAACATGCTACCAATATAAGTCATTTATATTAGCATACAAGACAACAAGGAGAGGGGATGACCCTCTCCTATTTAAGACCTCAAAACTACACTTCCACCACTGAAAATCCTTTGGATTTCAGTGGTAGAAAAATCATGCAAAGCCAAGAACAAGGGCCAAAAGGGATGGCCCAAAACAAGGCCTAATAATGCCTAAGAGGGGAGAGATGATCCCCAACCAAAAAAAGACCTTAAACAAAGATCTAAAGCATCAAAAATCAGAACTTATTGTAGTTTAGAGTCAAGCTTAAAACAATAAGCAAAAGGGTCTAAAAGCTTAAGCAAGAATAGGGGTTTAAAAGCAAGGAACTCACCCTTGAAGACCACCTTCAAGAACACAACTCCAGCAACTTTTCCAAGCTTAAACTAGTCCAAGAACTCTGAAATCAACCTCAAGGGACCTTAGCTCCAAGAGGATGGTGTTCTACTAGGTGTTTGTGTACAATAGTAAGACAAAATGACACTTTTGAAGCACAAAATGAAGAATCAAGGTAAGATAGATACAAAACTATATCTAACACTCAAACCCTAATTTTCTGAACCTCTGAGAAGGGAGGAGGAGCTCCCTTCTTATAGAAGTTCAATTCCTAAGCTTATTGAGCAAGCTAAGCAATTGAATCAAATCCCTCCATACACGTGTATGGAGGATGTGAATTGTGCATGCCAGCTATGACAGCTGGCATAAAATATCTGCATAAAGCAGATGAACAAGGCTCAGCCAGAAAACATGGCCGATTGACCAACACAAGGGTCGATCGACTAAAAAGAGTGCCGATCGGCCAACACTTTTGGCCGATGGCAAGAAAACAAGGCCGATGGCTTCATGCCTTGGCCGATGGGTTGAGGGGATGGCCAACAAGCCACCCTCTTCCCTCAAAAGCAAAAACACAAGTGCTTGGTTCACAACCAAGCACAAAACAGACAAGTTAAGAGATCTTGAGGCAAGGCGCGTGGCTGAGACCTCTCAGAACTCAAAATGAACACAAGCATGGATAATCATCGAGTGTTCAAACGATGACGTCCAAGTCTTGAGGACAGTCAAAAATGGGGTGTCTACACCTATCAAGTCTAGAAACAAGTCAATGAGATGAAAAAACCATAATGTACAAATGACTAATTTCAGACCAAACAGTATGCATAGCTATAAATTCTACAATAATGTCAAATAAGAGGACATCAAGTTTAACTAGAAGAAAATGCCTCAAATTACTTACAAAGATCAATGTATACACATATGCACTCAAACACGAAGGACTCCAACAGGAAAGGATGACATTTTAAAGAGATTATATGCATAAGAGGACCAGTTGATGCAAGTAAATATATTTTCAAATGACTAAATCTTGTGTCAGATTAACAACCAACACAACATGAATAACAACCAAACCGATTAACAACCAAACAGTAGCACAGAAAACAACAAAACAAGGCCTCAGCAGAGCAGAGTGAATACATTTAAGCAACCAAGACAACATCCCAACTTAGCCAACCAACCATCCTACCATTAGCTATCACCTAAGCATAGCAGTCAAGCATCAAGCAGCCAAAGTGGACAAAAACAGCAGCGAACTGTCCAAGTTAGCAAACAGAGACAGAGCAGATGTGCAAATCTGCCACAGATTGTGGGAAAATCAGCCAAACAACACAGCTGACCGAATGGAAAATCTAAACAGATTATGAATTTGATTTTCAATTTTTTGCCAAAGTTCATAGAAATCGTAGAGGAAATTAATTACAAGGGTATTAAGTTCATAATTTATGAATGTAGTTGGGAAATTGGGGTCTGAACAAGAAGAAGAAGAAGAAGAGTCAAGACATAATTAGTTTACTCACATTTCTTAATTGCCCCCATTACATCAACAAAACAAGTCAAACAAAGAAACAAACTGAGTTAAAACTCTAGGCCTGTATCTGTATCAAAATCACTTTCTATCTCAAGACATAATTAGTTTACTCACATTTCTTAATTGCCCCCATTACATCAACAAAACACGCCGGACAAAGAAACAAACTGAGTTAAAACTCTAGGTCTGTATCTGTATCAAAATCACTTTCTATCTCATCTTCTTCATCATCACCCGGGGTTCGATTAGCATTGCTTTTTGAAGTGAACGAAATAGTAATAACAAATCGAGATGTTTTGCCTATTTGTCAATTGCATATAGTTGGCTAATTTCACTACTAACTTGGCATGTATTCATACGCAAATGTGATATACATTCACAATTCTATGTGATGTCATCTTAGAGGGAGACAAATAATTGTAACCAAATTTCAAGAGAAATTAAATTTGATATTCAATATAGATTTTCCTTGGACAGATCTCAGCAAATACATTTTGTAAACATAAATTTTATGAAAATCAGATGGGTAAAACAAAAGTAATGAAATTTTAAAGTTTTGAAACATTTAAAAAAATAAAGTAATTGCTTTATACATTAATTTGGTTGTTATGCACAAATCTCAAAGAACAAAGACCCAAAAACAGTCCAGTTGATGCGACTCCCACTGAAGATGCGATCAACAGATGCTCTTTTCCATATGTGAAACTAACACCTCCAAATATTAGTGTATTCAATACTATTTTTTTTGCATTATTCACAAATAAGAGTGTATTCAAGACTCATTTAAGCATTACGCACTAGTTGACGTGTATTCAATACTAGACAAACTACAAGTTCATGTGAGTATAGTGTAGTAGATGACCATTGGCTATTTGCTGCTTGCATATTTGGGTCTAAAGCTGTGGCAAATATATAATATCAATAAAATTAGTTGACATTTATGTGCTTTGAAGGTAGCTCGAAGATGTTAGATTGTTGAAAGGGTCTAATTTTGTGCATAATATGTCAATAGACTATGATTTGGGATATTTTTTGTTCTTTTCATTAGAGAAGAGTGTTAATCAAGTTGACAACAATTATATTTCAACTATAATTATCTTTTGTATTGTTCATATACTAAAAAAGTGTGTGAACAAATTTATTTTCATATTACAAAATATTTAATTTAATTATATGTATTGATTGTTCCTTCTAAGTAGTATTTCAAATATATACCCTTAAAATGATTCTTCAATTCTATATTAATTAATAGGGGCATTTGCTAGTCGTGGTGCAAGATTAATTTATATATAACTAACATTATACTAATTTGCATATATTTGTTCCAATCAGTAGAAAAATAATTTTAAAATTCATGAAAAATATTACATGAAATAGACTATTAACTTAAAATAGTTAAAAAATCAACAAAATCTAATAATCAATTACTAAAATCCAAAATTCAAACCCAACACCTGCTACTAATTACATTCTACATTTGGTCTAGAATGTTCGAATGTGATAGGGGCATTTGCTAGTCGTGGTTGAAAGGCTACAGCTATCCTAGGAGATCAGAGAGATTTTTTTTCGTCTTTTTTCAACAAATCATGAGTGAAAGGACGACCAAGTTCTTTAATTGTCATATTGACCAGATTATCCTCCATTGTTTCTATGGAGTTCCGAAGGTTTGCACTAGAAAGATGTGAGAATATTTAGGCTATTGATTAATCACACGTTCTAATCCTAATTTCTTATGTGTTGGCCACAGATTTCTCAACTGAGGCTGACTTTTAAAGAAATTATTTTCAACTATAGAAAGCAACCACAGTGTAAACCTCAAGTTTTTCGTAGTGTGTTTGTTGATTGGTCATCAGCGCGCCGTCATGGGGTATGTGTTCATAATGTATATGTTTCTCCGTTGCGGTCATCGAAGGTAGTTCTTTATTTTTTGAAATTTATTCGTATGTAATCAAACTTATGCATTATATTTCCTTTGACCTTGGATTTCGTTGAACTTGGACACAAAAAGCTTGACAAAATTTGTAACCATTCTTTCAATCACGACTTTATACATATTAGAGTCTTATAATCACTTTTTAAAATCATTCCTTCTTTCATGGGGTTAATGTAGTACATGATTTGCCTATAGCTTTTAAATTCATTGGTCTCCTTAACTATTTAGTTAATTTTTGACATGTTCATTGATTCCTTGTCAGTATGTATTTACAATTTTGTAGACAAATGTTGAGTGGCTTTTGATGATGACATATATAATTCTATTAGACTCCTACTAGTTTTTATTTGTTTCTTATTATATATATATATAAATTTGTATATGGTTTTAGCCACTTCAGTGACGTATTGTCTCACTGTTCTGAGATTAATAGCTTGTTTGGGGAGGCATTGACCAAGATGCACAAATGGAGTGCCCTAGGGCGAAAGGTCAAAATTGCATGATCATATTTTTCACCTTTGATGACTTAGGAACAATCTTTGATTACTTATGGTGTCTAGGAATTCTTCAAGTTTTATATTTTCTCTGCTTCATTTTCATGTAAATGTCTTTCCAGAATAACATGCTGCAGTATTAACCAAAGGCAAGAATAGAGATAGAGATATGTTAGATGCCTAAACTGTCGAGCAATGTAAGATAGCCCCAAATTCTAATTTTTTTAAAAAAAATGCTCCAAATGAAAAAAAATTAATTTAGAAATTCTGTAATACACAGGATTCAAGACTTCAGAACTGGAGCATTAAAAGATACAATGTGCACCAAATTGTTTGCTTATTATGCTGTTTAGCATAGGTAAGAAACAAAGGCACATTTGGTGATATACTTCAACAATCCAAAATCGAGAATCCAAATCCACAATCCAAAATTTCAACCAAACCCATTCACGAAATCAGAAAAAGCCCTAAAAAATTGTTTACGAAATAAACGGAAAATGAAAGAAAAAAAACATGTCAAAACCCTACAGAAATCATGAGAGAAGGGGATGGGAGAGACATCGAGAAACAGATACAACCAAATAGACCCAGATCGACAGAGAGGAAGAGAGACGATAGACACATACCTGTAATTAGTGGTGGGGCTGATTTGCAGTGGTCGTGGTGGCGAGCGCCGGTGGGCTGCGATGGTGATAATCGGCAGTGGTGAGCGACGGGTTTGGTATCGACTGCTCTATATGTTGGTGTGTGAGACAAAAGAGAACAAAAAAGTGTGTCTGTGTAATATATATACTGGGCGCCAATATTAATTAGTTTCCCTCTAAAAAAATTTCGAAGCTTTAGCAACTAAATGACTATTTGTCACCAAATATCCTTAACAACGACTAAAAATTGGTCGCCAAAAGCTGTTTCTTTGGCTACTATGTTCAAATTTTCGTCAGCAATATTGAATATACAATGACTAACTTACCTATGGTCGTCAAAAATTCATGAAAAATATGCCCACTTTTGGGCAACAAAAATATTTTGTCGCAAAATGAAATTATACGGCGACAAAATCAAAATTTAGTAGCCTAAAATGGTAACAAATAGCGACTAAAACTAAATTTGGTCGCCAATAAGACTATATGGAGACTAAAATAATTTAGTAGCTAAAAGATTCAATCAATGCCGACTAAATCAGGCTTTTAGTCGCCCAATCTGTTGTTTTTGGCGACTGAAATTGTTTTGGTTGCCAATATTAGTTAGCAAATATGCATTTTCTTGTAGTGAATTACAATGATAGGAAGTTGGAATAAGTTGGAGGAAAAGAAAAAAAAATACAAAAATAATAAAAATCAAACAAGTGAAACTTACTAATTTGTGGTTAAAAAAATTTAGTAAAAATTGTAAATTATTTATAAATTTTTGAAAACAAAAACAGAAGGCAAATAAGTTTTTTTTTTTATATATATAATTTTTTAAATTCTGTAAATATAAATAACAAATTATAAATATAAACATTACTAAACAAACAAATCATATGTATTTGAAATTTATGATTCAATTTTTTTGATTAATAGACGGTGAATATGAGTTATTATGATATCTTCATATAGAATTTTTCATTAATTTTTTTTAAATGAATTAAGTATAATTTGACATAATCACATGATTTCATTATATTTATCGTACAAAAATAGTTATGTTCTTTGAAAATAAATATGATAAAATTACATGATTATAATTGTTAAAACATCTATTTTTTTATTTATAAAAATAATCTACACATTATACCGATTCTGGTTTAGACCCGACCCGTTGATGTTTTGGATCTGGGTTTCATTGCCTTATATGATTGTTCATGTCTTATTTTTTCTTATTCCTCATTGAGTTTGGTTATTGGAGTGTCTTGGTTGCGTTTAGAACAGGTTGAGAGTTAATTTTTCAAAAGGGTTCATGCCCAGATATTTGGCTTCTGCGCTCAAGTGACACTTCTTGCACTCGAGCGGTCTTTAAGAACTCTTAGTACTTTTGCAGGCTTGCAGAGATACTGAGAGTTGGTATTCTATCCTCGAGTGGTCATTCTTGCACTCGAGCGGTTCTTTTTGAGCTCGAGCAATGGTCATCTGTCTATAAAGCTTCTGGGAGTTTATATTCTTCGCTCGAGCAGTCTCACTTATTGTCTCTGGTCATTCGAGCGACACTTCCTTCGCTCAAGCGGTTTGCGCGTATAGTAGTCTGCAAAAATCACTTTTTGAGTCACTTTTTCATATATCTCTCAAAACATTCTAAAAGCCCTAGTTCTAGAACTTTTCTCTCTAAAACTCACCTTCACTCTACAAATACACTTCCATCCATTGATTTCTCAACCCTAAACCCTTTGTTAAAAAGGTAGAACTCATCTAGAGCTTCGTTCTAATTGAAACAAAGTTAGGTTTCGGCGTTTTTTTTTTTTTTTGAAGTTTCTCTTCTCTTTCTCTCTTTCTCTCTCTCTCTCTCTCTCTCTCTCTCTCTCTCTCTCTCTCTCTCTCTCTCGTCTTCTAAGCTTCAAATAAGGATTCTCCGCATTTTTTTTTTATGATTTTTAACTTAGTTATTTGCTATTTCTAAAACAATATTGTGATTCAGGGATTTTTAAACAAATCTAAGGTTTTGGGTTAAATCTCAAAAAAGGGGTTTTCAAATGAATTCTTGAAAATGGTTGTGGAATCAGAAATGAGGTTGAGTTGTGATGAAATAATTGGTCTTGACACTTGGAATTGATTTTGGAAGAAAATTGAGTTTTGTCCTAAATATATAAAATGTTGATTTTGTATAAATGAATGGAATTGATGTTGAAAATGTGAAATTGGATTGATATGGATGAGAATGGTGGAGTTGCGTATGTATTACCACTCACATCTTGAAATTTAGAAAGTTTATCCTTGTGAAAATTATTTATGTATTTAGATATATCTCTTTTGGGCTATTGGTGGAGGATAGCTATGATTGTTATAGAAATGGCATGAGAATTAGGAAAATTGAAACTATTTTTCTCATCCATTGCATTGAGCATTGCTGCATATTTTACACATTGAAAATGTTGTTATTTTGAGAAAAAATGGTGAATACCTTAGTGAATCTAGGTAGGAGTGCAGTTGTGGTATTAAGTTAGCCTATGTGTCCTTGGTGAAAGTCCAGAAACTTGCGCGGTTAGGTGTCGAGCTTTCCGGTTAATACCAGTAAAAAATGACAAATTGGTAGTGCTTGTAGCCTACTTGCAGACACGTCCTAGAGATTCACAGTGTTGTATTCATTGCCCTATTTTCTATTGTAAAGGAAGTGATATTATGAATTGAGATATAAACTTGGCATTGCACGATTTTGGAAAGAGAAATGAAAATGTTTTGGTACGAGCATTGCATATGCATTCACCTTATATCTTTGTTAAGATTCATAAACTGTGTTATAGTATCTCTACTGGGTTTTGGCTCAACCTATGTGGGAAAATCATTTTTAAGTGTTGATGATATGCCTCCACCAAGGCTAGGACTCAGAGCTGAAGGCTTTCTTTTGTGTATTATTGTATTTATTTTTTACAAGTCAAGGGCTTTAATTGTTTTGGATTTAAATCCATTTTGTTATAACCAAGCATAGTCTTGGAAAGTTGTAAGCCTTTAGGGCATTTACTGATTATTTAAACTTTATTTCAAATCTTTAACTTGTAACACATGCTATAGATTCATGGTTAGGACTTGTGAATGTATAATTGTATGTGCTACTTTTGTACCAGGGAATCTTATGAATTAACCAGGTTATTGTATTCAGAATGGTACTGTTATTTGTGAATGTTGTGGACGGTTTTATTGTAATTATTTCGGGATATTACAACTTGATATCAGAGCGTGACAGGATTGAATACTTTGGGTATGTAGGAAGTGGTTCTTATCACAATGGGTTTATCTTGCTTGATAGTGATATTTGTATGTATGGAATGCTATGTGATAACATGTTTATGTCGCTAAATGGCTATAAAATTTAATTTTTAAGATGTTGATTGGGTCTACGAGTTTCTAGAAGTCCTGTCAAAAGAGCACTTGAGAACTGCTATTTCTAACTAGAACTCTGGCAACGTCATGGGATGATCATTATCTAGAAAGGAAATTTGTATGTGTTTATGTGACTCTGTGCTAATGTGGAGTGAATTAACCGTTGCCCATCGCATTAGGACGCGAGTGAGTTAGCTTCGGCACATTTGTAAACGTGCTAATCTCTGGTGTTACCTTCATTAGGATGTCAGGACGTAGACACGGTGGTAGTAGGTGTGGCAGGCCTAGATGGCAGGAGGTGCTGCTACCGGATGATATTCTGGTATAGGAGGAAGGTGTTGGTCAAGTCAATGTAGTCAAACCAGTGGGTCAACAGGCCATGGGCACTTTGGCTCGAGAGATGGCCGGAGCCTTACGAGAATCTATGGACATTCTTAGGGCTGAGAATCAAGTCTAGGGCGAAGTAGCGGAGACAGGGCCATCTTTTATGAAGAGAGAGTTCTTCCGATTGAATTCGAATGACTTTTTGGGGGATCCAAAGGAGCCATTGAAAGCGGATGAGTGGTTGGAGCAGATGGTGAAGACATTTGAGATGCTCGGCATCGAGGACAACGAGTTGAGAGTGACCTTGGCATCCTTCCAACTAAAGGGAGATGCAGATCAACGGTGAAAGTTTGTGCGAAGGCGCATTGGGGTGACTTAGGAGGCTTTTGTCAACGTCTTCCAGGACAAGTTCTTGCCTTCCACTGTTAGGGAGAAGTTGAGAGAGTAGTTTTTGAAGCACAAGTAGCTTAACACTGGTGGCCGAGTTTGAGACTACCTTTACTAGCTTGTCGAGGTTTGCATCGGAGTTGGTAACGACAGAGGAACACCGTTGCTTGGAGTTTGAGAAGAGGCTAAGGATCGGACTCATTTTCAAGGTGGTCGCATCCATGATTACGGATTATGGTCATCTTGTTGAGGCGGCAGCTCACTTAGAGACCATCATTCAGACTGAGGAGAAGAGGATGAGAGGCATGAGGCAGAAGAGTCAGCAGGTTCAGGGAGAGACTCGAGATAATAAGAGGCAGAGGAGTTCCAATCCACAACAATCCTAGGGATCACAGTCTAGGTCCACTTTTCTTGTACCCGAGTTTTGGGTCAGGGAGAGGTGGTTAGGGGGGGATTACTTGCTTCAAGTGTGGCCAGTTGGGTCACAAGTTAGTAGTTTGCCCACAGAAGGGAGAAGGGCAACAGTCTACACCGTTTGCGGCTCGTTTTTAGAGCCAGAGTTAGGGAAGAGTGCAGCCGCCTACTTGTTATTAGTGTGGGCAGTCAGGGCATGTGAGGAGATTTTGCCCTCAGTCTGGTGGCACATCTGGTGCGTCTGGTCAGAAGCAAACAAATAGCTATCAACCTGCACAGTCAACATAGGCCTCAAGGATCAATTAAGGAGCCTCTTCGGCTCAATTCGTGCATCAGACTTATGCTCCGAGGGGTGAATAGGTAGAGCAGAGACCTACAAGGCATGTGTATGTTATTACCGCGCCAAATTTAGTGCTAGTGCCTTT
Source organism: Camellia granthamiana (assembly GCA_036172215.1). NCBI lineage: Eukaryota > Viridiplantae > Streptophyta > Magnoliopsida > Ericales > Theaceae > Camellia > Camellia granthamiana. The sequence continues at coordinate 37,391,242 of CM069907.1, read as the reverse complement.
GATAATGAGAGATAACTTTTTATTGTGTAATTCTATTGCTAATGTGTTGACTGATACAGGTGCATCACATTCTTTTATCTCGTCTGCATTTGCATCGGCATTGGGCTCCACTCAGGGTAGAGTCACTAGTTGGTGGTGAGGTTGTGTTGGACCAGGGTGTTGGGGTTGTGAGGTAAAGGTTGCCGGTCGCCGACTTCCCTTTTCTTTTGTATTGATTGATATGTTGAGTTTTGATGTTATACTAGGTATGGATTAGTTGTCATCTTATTGGGCTATTATATTCCATTACTGTCAAACGGATACTATATGTACCTCGAGTGGTGACTGTTTTTATTTCTTAGGGGACCGAGTCGATAGAGCTTTGTTAATAGTATGTGATCCACGTGGTCGGGGTGAGCTTAGTTTCTTTCATGCTACATTCTTGGGAGTTAAGAGTGATGTTGTCCAAGTTGAGTTGCCGAGGGTAGTTTGTGAATACCCAGATGTCTTTCCCGACGATCTCACTAGTTTGCCACCCTACCATGAGATAGAGTTCTCTGTTGATTTAATGCCTGGTACGACACCAATCTCTATGGCACCGTATAGATTTGCACCCGCCGAGTTGAGTGAGTTGAAGGTTCAACTCCAAGAATTGTTAGATAAGGGTTTTATCTGCCCTAGTACATCGCCTTAGGGAGCACCGGCTCTCTTTGCCAAGAAGAAGGATGGCACATTGCGACTTTGTATCGATTATCGGATATTGAACCGGGTAACTGTTAAGAACAAGTACCTAATGCCTCGTATAGATGATTTGTTTGACTAGTTGAAGAGGTTTTGTTGTTTTTCTAAGATAAACTTGAGATCGAGTTATCACCAGTTGAGAGTGAAGGACGAGGACATCCAGAAGGCGGCATCCATATGTGATATGGCCATTATGAGTTCCTAGTTATGCCTTTTGGGTTAACCAACGCACTGGCCTTGTTTATGGATTTAATGAATCAGATCTTTCATGAGTTCCTTGACCGTTTTGTGGTCATCTTCATTGATGACATTTTGATTTACTCACTGTAGACCAACCGAACTACGCTCCGCACGCGAGGGCGCGAATTGTAGTTCATAGCTACTATAGTTCGGACTCCTGTCATGGTTCTGAATCTAATCTCACAAAGTGCAATGTAAGACTGATAAATCACCAAAGAATCCAAATCCGAAAAATCGTTTTGGAAAATCGATTTTAATCAAGAAGTGTCAAACATGGACTGCTTTGCCAGATTTCAGAGTCGCCACCTAAATATTTTGTTTTGAGAAATTTAGGAAACCTTGACTCATGCCTAAGGCCACGTGTCCGTCATCACCAAAGTTACCTTGGCTCGGGAACTTGGGTATGAGAGGGGAAGGTCCTGAAATGAGCACCCCCGCTCGCCCGATCAAAGATCGGCCTCTACTAACATGATATGTTGTTTTTGAAAACACATGTGTTCTTATTCCGGTTTATTAGCTAGCTTACTATGTGATGCGCACAGCATACAAGTATAGACTCAATCGCTCAATTTGGAACAAAACATCTCATGTTTGTTTTTTTGAAAAGTGGTTTGAAAGTGCTACTCGTAAGTAGGCTAAGTCGCGGATTTGCCACCCTCAAGTGGGCTTAAAAACATGATTTTGCCACTTCAAGTGGGCTTAAAACTCGCCTTTTGATGAATTGTTCCAACTCAAGCAATGAAGCCTTCATCCACAGGCATTCATGCAGTTAAACACTTAAGCAGTTAGCCTCATGGCAAGCATGCTAAACGTGGCAGTCACTTACACACATGCAAGGATGCTAAAGCATAAACATTCACAGTGTACTCCGAGCCAAAACAGAAGCTAGTTAGTAATCAATGCATGATCCTAGCTATGTCAAGAATGCCTAATGCAACTAAAATAGGCTCAACTATCCTAAGATGTCATGTGAATGCAACTTGATAACATGTATTCAAATTGGTATTGAAATACAATGTAGTTTGTATGATGCGCTGAGCCCGGTGCATGCAAGATAGATGAATGATGCACGCATGCGAAGCATAAGGTATGCTAATTGAAATATGCCCTAAACTAACCATCGAAAGCAAGTAAGTAAAAGGGAGAAAGAAATGGGAGTTGGAAGACATGCATCACACACATGCACGCTTATTACAAAATTCGCCCTCTCGACGAAGGGTCCGAATAATAAGCTAACTAGCTAATCTAAGCTAATTTAAACTAATTATTACAAGTCAAAACTAATTAACTAACAAATTAACTAATTACAAACACAAATGAATAGCTAATTGCATTAACTACTTAAGTACAAAACCGAATAGCTAACTAGCTAAGCAAAGCAATTAAAAGGAGCCCCGGGGAGAGAAGTGCATGCATGCTTGGTCGCCTCGTTCGGAAATCCATCGCTATGCCCCAACTTGCCTCTGTTTGCATTTGATCTCAGAACACTGCACAAAGCTCCAGATAGCTTCTACTCTAAAATGGGGACCCCCAGGCAGGATGCCGACCAGTTGATGGTGGTGTAGACCACCTGTAGACCACAAAAGTTTGCTGCCGACCAGAAAATTCTGCACAACTCCATTTTGCTGCAACAGAGAACAATAAGGGGCACGGCAGTGTATTTGCAAGGTATGTGTGCACAACCACTCTCCTTATCATTTCTTAAGCTCAAGGGAGTGTAGTTCTCGACTCTCAGACCACCAACCGAGCATCGCAATGCATGATGGCCGAGAAGCCAAGATTGCACAATTCAATGTAAATGAATGCACAAATAACACATAAGGGCCTTAACCTCTATCATGCTTGATCAAGAGGGTCGGCAACCGAGAAATAAGACACGTTTCATCACTTCAAGTATGAAACGTCCCTCGTTTCTCACGTTCAGATTAACACCCAATCCAAACACATGCAATGCCACTCAAGCATGCCAAATACAATGCAAACAACAAGCATGCAAACATAATGCAATGCAACAAGTATGCAAACAACATGAAAACACAATGCAATGCAATAACATGCAAATAACAATGCAATGTGACAACATGCTATTCTACCAATGCTAGGATGGTATGCACAAAATTCTATCATGCAAACAATGCATGCATGGCAAGCTTAGGAGCTAAGGCATCAAAGCTAGTAAAGGGCACCTCACAAGGGGCATGCAAAACAATGCTCAATGGACTTAAACCGAATATGGACAGATCTAAATCATGCCAAAATAGTGGCCAACACACCAAAACTTAGGCACAAAAGGGCAAGATATGCATGCTCATGCATTGGCCCATCAACTAAGCATAAAAGCACAACTCTCAAACATGATTAAGAAGTGACAAACATGGAAGTGTGACAACACTATATGCTCTAAAATTAGGTGTGAAATGATGCCAAATCATCCAAATAGCTCAAAGATAGCACGCTAGAAGGCCTAAGGCACAAGGCTACCAAAAGGGACTACACAAGAGGCATACAATACATGGCACAAATGCACAAAGGCATAACCCTTAAAGGCACTCAAAGAGTGAAAGAAGGGACAAAATGGCAATGCTATATGCTCTGAAATATCATGTTAAATGATGCCAAATCATGCACATGTCACAAATGAAGCATGCAAGATACCTCAAAACTTGAAACTAGCATAGGCACTTGCACTATAGCTATGTAATACATGAACCATATGGCCAAGACAACCCAAAATAGTCCTAGAGCATGTCAAATCAAGGCTAAAATATGCACGGAGTATAGCCAAAACAAGATAGCATGAAGGGCATGAAGCATGGAGTATGCAAGGCCAACAAGGAGGATTACACTACACCTACCAAAACCAAGCATGAGATGACTTCACCAATATAGCGACCCCGGTCTTTTCCCATTTGATTATTGTATCCGGACTTCGGTTCCGTAGATTCTGTCATTGTATAATTGTTGTTGTCATCCTTTATTTTCTCTTAGAGTTGTAGGATGTGTTGGGCAGGTTTGTTTCAGGTTGGTTGGGTTCGGAAACCAAGTGTTGCTGTCCAGTTTTTGGGTTGGTCGCTCGAGCGAGGACTTGGTCACTCGAGCGAGGGTTGTATTTTGTGTCAGGTGGCTCGAGCCAGCTTTTCTTCGCTCGAGCGAGCGATTGCGTCTAGTATAGACCTGAGAGCAGTGTTTCTTCGCTCGAGCGAGCTTTTCTTCGCTCGAGCGAGCGAGGTGTATGTTTTCGAGTTCTTCGCTCGAGCGAGAATTCTGTCGCTCGAGCGTGCTTCTGGATTGCAGACCTGAAGCATCGAGTTTTTGGCTCGAGCGAGCTTTTCTTCGCTCGAGCTCGCTCGAGCTAGGCTTTTTTGTGTCTGGTCGCTCGAGCGACCATGTCTTCGCTCGAGCGAGCCTGTCAGATTTAAATAGGCAGCAGCGGGTTTTAAATCACTTTTTCACATTCTTTTTTATTCCAAAACCCTAGGTCCGTCTTCTCTCTCCCTCTACACACCTGCTCCCTTAGGTTTGATCTACTTAGAGTGCGTTTCTATCCTAGATCCTTTATTAAAAAGATAGTGTGGGTCGAGGGCTTCTGTTTAATCTGAACAATCTTGGATTTGGAGCACTTTGGATTTCGGATCATCATCTCCGTCTTCTTTATTCGGGTTATTTTCTTCGAGGTAGGGATTTCCTACTCCATATTATAGGCTTTGCTCTAAGTTTTGGTATTTTGATATGTTGGGGGTTATTTGGTAATTTTGGGAAAAACCCTAGATGTTTTTAATAAATTAATCTGTATAGTTAATTTAAAGAAAATTGGGAAATTTAATTGAATTCATGGAATTGGGCAATTATAAGTCTAAATGGTGTAGTTGAATAATTTAATCACTCGCCTACTGAATTATTGAGATTATAATTGTTAATATGTTTATTTCTTGTTTAGAAATAACTGTTTTGGGCTATCGGTGGAGGATAGTCGTGATTGTTGTAGACATTGCATGTGGATTAGGGAAAATTGAAACTAATTAATTTGGTTAAGTCATTAATTTTGACTATTGAATTAATACAGAAAATACGTGTATTGATTGAGCATTGCATATGCATTTTGTTTGGGAGGAGATAGGGGAAGATAGGGGATGGACCTCTAAACCGGACTTTTGTTTGGGAGGAGATAGGGGATGGACTCCATTAGCATCACTATTATGTGTGCTTATTGATTTATAGAAGTGTTTCTATATGTTGTTGATACAGCACTAAAATGTGTATCAAATGAGAAGTATGAAGTGTTTTGATATGAGCCTTAGTCTCATTTGTTTTGTTGATATTGGAAGTAATGTTAATGTGATGTGTAGTTCACTGTTATAATTTGGCCAGGTTCTGAGCCATATTGATAAAAAAGAAAAGTTGAATAAATAATGGAAAGTAAAAACTGATATTTGAGTTAACCATCTATTGAATGCTATTGCTTTATTCAATGCTTATATTTGGTTTAGTATATTTCTACTGGGCTGTGGCTCACCCTATACGGGAACATCATTTTCAGGTTCAGGTGACATGCTACCTCCAAGGAATTAGCTTGGAAGGATTTAGAGTTGAAGACTCATTTAGATTAGTTGTTATTTGCTTTATTCGTTATTACATGTAAGGACTCAAGCCAAGGGCTTAACTTGTAAATGAGTTAGTACTCATATTTTTGTGTCTAAGTATTGGCTTAGAAAGATGTAAGCCCGTAGGGCATTTACTCTCTTTATTACATGTAATGTTTTTTAATAAGTTTACTTTGATGAATGGAATAATACTCTTTGTTTTCTTATAATGACGCATGGTAATATTATATATTATGGGTTTAATTTTGAGGGCGTTACAACCAACAAACATCAAAGTTATGGCATCTCAAAATAACACCAAAAATGGGCTAATACCAAGTCAACACATGCTAGAATAATAAGCTCACTCATTAGGCATGCAAGGCTAGCAAAGAGGACTTACACTACAAGTGTAAGAAGCAAATGAGGGATGCTCTAACCACCCAAAAATAGAGTTATATCATACTGAAATAAGGTCAAAAATAGGCTGAGATGGAACCAACATATGCTAGATAAACATGCTCAAACATGAGGCCAACAAAGCAAGCAACCAAGATACAAGGAGAGGGGATGACCCCCTCCTATTTGGGACCTCAAAACACACTTTCCACCACTAAAATTCCTTTGAGTTTCAGTGTTGATAAGGCCAAAAAGAGGTGGTCCCAATAGCTTAAAAGGATAGCTCAAAACAAGGCCAAACAAGGCACAAAAGGGAGTGGATCACCCGCAACACCAAAGAAGCCTCAAACAAACATGTTATGCACTTAAAATCAGAACATTTTGTAGTTTAAAGTTAGGCTTAAATCAGCATGCAAAGGGGGTCAAAGGCTTAATCAAAAACAAAGCTTTAAGGGGTTATAAACTCACCCCTGAAGAACAACTTCAAAGCTACAACTCCAGCAACTTTTTTTGGACCAAAAGCAATCCAAAAACTCCAAAACTAGCTTCAAGGTGCCTCAGCTCCAAGAGTATGGTGTTTCACTATGTGTTTGTGTGCAAAAGTGTGAAGAAATGGCACTTTCAAGCACAAATATGAGACAAAGGGAGAATATAGAGATAGGAGTGTATGTATAGCTCCAAGTAATTTTTTTGAACCTGGAGAAGGGGAGAGAGCCTCCCTCTTTGGAGGATGGTTTCTGTGCTCACCAGCTGTCACAGCTGGCACCAAAATATCTGCAGAAAACTGCAGGAAAGCTACCGAACAGTTGAAGTGGTCGGCCAACTACTCGCACTGGTCGGCCGACCATAGAAAGTGGTCTGCAGAGAGACCAAGTGGTCGGCAAATGGGAAGGAGCGGTCTGCACAAAGAAAGCAAAGTGGTGGCATGGTTGCCGACCACTTTTGGTGGTCCAAAGACCACCAAGACCAGTTGGCCGACCAGAAAACTGGCTGGTAGGCAGGAAAAGTGGTTTTTTTAGGGAGAGAAACTGGTCTACAACCCCTATTCCACCCTCCAAGCAAGGAAAACAAGGTTCGTGCCAAAAACAAACCAAAAAGGATGCAAGACAAGAGTTCGCAGGACAAGGCGCGCAGCTGGAAGCCTCGAAAACTAGTCTACGGGCACCAAAAGTGGTCTACAAGGGAAAGGTGGTCTACGGCCACAAAAAGTGGTCTACAGACCTCTGTTTCCCTCTAGGCAGAGGTAAAAAGGCATGGTCCAAAAACCAGGCCACGAGGAGAACGTTAAGCGGTCCCGAGACAAGGCGTGCGGCCGAAGACTCTGGAAATCGGAAACTAGCCTACAGGAGAGAAAAGTGGTCTATGACCACAAAAAGTGGTCTACAAACCCCTCTCTCCCTCCAGGCAAGGTCAACAAGGCTTGGTCCACAAACCGAGCCAAAACACAATGAGTTCAGAGGCCTGGAGGCAAGGCGCTCAACCAAAAACTCCAGAAACTCGAAACGAGTACAAACATGCGCGATCATCGAGCGCTCAATCGATGATGTCTGAGTCTTAAGGTCGGTCAAAAATGGGGTGTCTACACTCACCCTCTGAGAAGGAACACGAGAAACACTTGTGAGTTGTGCTTGAGTTACTTAGAGCCCACAAACTGTATACTAAGTTCGGGAAGTGTGACTTCTGGTTGAAGGAGGTGAAATTCCTAGGCTATGTGGTATCCGGTGAAGGGGTGACTATAGATTCCTCTAAGATCGAGGCAGTGCAAGATTGGAAACAACCTAAGAATGCCTTTGAGATTCGTAGTTTCTTGGGGTTAGCTGGGTATTAGCATCGTTTCATGAAGGATTTCTCTAAGTTAGCCTCACCTTTGACTAGACTGACGAGGAAGGAAATTAAGTTTGTGTGGAGTGAGACTTGTGAAAAGTCGTTCCAAGAACTTAAGGTCAAGCTTATCACTACTCCAGTGTTGATTATTTCGGAGAGAGGTTTGGGCTATTCAGTGTATTGTGATACATCTCAGGAAGGTTTGGGTTGTGTCTTGATGCAAGAGCGGAAAGTAGTAGCCTATGGCTCACATCAGTTGAAAACACACGAGAGAAACTGCCCTACTCATGACCTAGAGCTAGTAGTGGTGATCTTTGCCTTGAAGATTTGGAGATATTATTTGTATAGTGAGAAGTTTGAGGTATTCTCCAATCACAAGATTTTGAAGTATCTATTTTCACAAAAAGATCTGAATTTGAGGCAGAGAAGGTGGATAGAGTTCTTGGAAGATTATGACTTTGAGTTACGCTATTATCCTTGGAAAGCCAACGTAGTGGCTAGCGCCTTGAGTATGAAGTCCTTTAGCAGTGTAGCTAGTATTGCCAATCGGGAATGGGAGATATTGGGTGCTATTGGCGAGTTCGACTTGAATCTTGGCAAGTCCGTTGAGTCGGCTACCTTGTTTACTATAGTTGCACAACCTACACTGGTAAACCCAGTTATAGAAGGTCAGAGGGGTGATCATGAGGTAGACACCCTCCAGGAGAAGATCTCTAGTGGGAAGGTGGAAAGGGCTTGAACTTGTATTCTGACTCGAGTGTTAGATACCTCGATTGTCTTTTCGTGCCAGAGTCTTGTCGAGAGGAGGTACTCCGAGAGTTTCACCATTCGCGCCTTGCGGAAGGCACAAAGATGTATCACGACCTTAGTCGCCAGTTTTGGTGGAAGTGGATGAAAAAGGACGTAGTCGTGTTTGTATCAAGGTGCCTTACTTGTCAACAAGTGAAGGCCGAGCATTAGAGGCCAGCGAGTTTGTTGCATCCCTTACCTATAGCCGAGTGGAAGTGAGGGCATGTCATGATGGATTTTGTTGTGGATCTTCTGAGGACTCAACATGGTAATGATGCAATTTGGGTGAAAATTGATCAGTTAACTACGTTAGTGCACTTTGTACATATGTGCACGAGTGACTCGATAGATTTTCTTGCCGACCTTTATGTTAGGGACGTTGTTCGATTTCACAGAGTCCCTGTGACTATTGTTTCGGATAGAGATCTGCGTTTCATGGCTCGGTTGTGGTAGAGCCTACAGAATGCTTTGGGCACTAAGTTGACTTTTAGTACCGCTTATCATCCTCAAACTGACAGGCTGACAATAAGTCAGAACGTACCATTCAGATATTTGAAAATATGCTTCGGGGTTATGTTCTTGACTTTAAGGGGTCGTAGGAGAGGCACTTGCCCTTAGTGGAGTTTTCCTATAATAATAACTTTTAGGCAAGCATTGGCATGGCATGGCACCATTTGAGGCCTTGTATGGTGGGCCTTGTAGGTCTTTTATGTGTTGGGCCGAGATGGGTGATGCACCAATGATAGGTCTTGAGTTAGTTCGAAAAACGACAGAGAAGGTTGCACTTATTTGTAAGAGGTTGGTTATGGCTAAAAGTCGCCAGAAGAGCTATGCCGACCGTAGGAGGAGACCGTTGTCATTTGAGGTGGGAGATCACGTCTTTTTGAAAATATCACCTAGACGGGGTTTGATGAGGTTTGGAAAAAACGCGAAGTTGTCTCCTAGATTTATTGGACCTTTTGAGATCCTAGAGCAGATTAGGGAGGTAGCTTATTGTTTGGCCTTGCCACCATAGCTTTTTGGAGTTCATGACGTGTTTCATATTTGTATGCTTCAGAAGTATGAGTCGGATCCATCACACGTGTTGAATTGGACCGAGCTAGAGGTAAATAAGGATGCCTCGTATGAGGAGAGACCAGTTAGAGTTTTAGACACTCAAGACCAAGTCTTGCGTGACAAGACAATTCCTTTGGTAAAGGTGTGTTGTGGAGACATAACGGGATTGAGAAAGCAACTTGAGAGCGTAAGTTGAAAGTCCGTGAAAAGTATCCAGACCTATTTGTTGATCTTTGAACATGTATTAAAATTTTGTTATGTTAATGTAATATAAACATTGTATATGTTTTGGAAATATGAATTGTATATTCAGTAACGAGCACGTGTTTATTATGGTGATGGGAATGAATGACCAGTGAATGGGTCATGGTATTGAATTTGATTTACTATCATTGTTGTAGTTGGTTTAAACATGGTTTTGTTGTTTCATTCAAATTTCGAGGACAAAATTCCTTAAGGGAATGCGGTTATAGCGATTCTGGTTTAAACTCAACCCGTTGATGTTTTGGATCCAGGTTTCATTGTCTTATACGATTGTTCATGTGTTATTTCTCCTTATTCCTCATTGAGTTTGGTTATTAGAGTGTCTTGATTGCATTTGGAACATATATGGAGTTAGTTTTTCAAAATGGTTCATGCCCAGATGTTTGGCTTCTTCGCTCGAGCGACACTTCTTGCGCTTGAGCAGTCTTTGAGAACACTTAGTATTTTTGCAGGCCTGCAAAGATACTGGGAATTGGGATTCTACGCTCAAGCGGTCATTCTTGCGCTCGAGCGATGGTCATCTATCTGTTAAACTTCTGGAAGTTTGTATTCTTCGCTTGAGCGGTAAACTTCGTCACTCGAGAGGTCTCACTTATTAGGCGGTCTGCGCGTATATCAGTCCGTAAAAGTCACTTTTTCATATATCTTTCTAAACATTCTAAAAACCCTAGTTCTAGAGCTCCTTTTTCTAAAACACACATTCTCTCTACATATACACTCTCATCCATTGATTTCTCAACCCTAAACCCTTTGTTAAAAAGGTATAGCTCATCTAGAGTTTCCTTCTAATCGGAACAAAGTTGGGTTTCGGCATTTTTTTGAAGTTTCTCCACTCTCTATCTCTCTCATCTTCTAAGCTTGAGGTAGGGATTCTCCGCACTTTCTTATGATTTTTAACTTACTTATTTGCTATTTCTAAAACAATATTGTGATTTGGGGATTTTTGAACAAATCTAGAGTTTTGGGTTAAAACTCAAAAGAGGGATTTTTAAATGAATTCTTGAAAATGGTTGTGGGATTGGAAATAGGGTTAAGTTGTGATAAAATGGTTGGTTTTGACACTTGGAATTGATTTTGGAAGAAAAGGGGGTTTTGTCCTAAATATATCAAATGTTGATTTTGTATAAATGAATAGAGTTGATGTTGTAAATGTGAAATTGGATTGATATGGATGAGGATGGTGGAGTTGGATATGTATTACCACTCACATCTTGAAATTTGAAAAGTTTATCTTTGTGAAAATTATTTATCTATTTAGATATATCTGTTTTGGGTTATCGGTGGAGGATAACTATCATTGTTGTAGAAATGGCATGAGAATTAGGAGAATTGAAATTATTTTTCTCATCCATTGCATTGAGTACTGTTGCATATATAACACATTGAAAATGTTGTTGTTTTGAGAAAATGGGTAAATATCTTGGTGAATCTGGGTAGGAGTGTAGTTGCGGTATTAAGTTGGCATGTGTGTCATTGGTGAAAGTCCAGAAATCCGCGTGGTTAGCTGTTGAACCTTCCGGTTAATACCGGTAAAAAATGACAAATTGGTAGTGTTTATAGCCTACTTGCAAACACATCCTAGAGATTCACAGTGTTGCATTCATTGCCCTGTTTTCTATTGTAAAGGAAGTGATATTATGAATTGAGATATAAACTTGGCATTGCACAGTTTCAGAAAGAGAAATGAAAATGTTTTGGCACGAGCATTGCATATGCATTCATCTTATATCTTTGTTAAGATTCATAAACTGTGTTGTAGTATCTCTACTGGGTTTTGGCTCACCCTATGTTGGAAAACTATTTTTAGGTGTTAATGATATGTCTCCACCTAGGTAATAGCTCGGGAGGACTCAAAGATGAGTGCTTCCTTTTGTGTATTGTTGTATTTATTTGTTACAAGCCAAAACTTTAACTGTTTTGGGTTTAAATCCATTTTATTATAACCAAGCATAGTCTTGGAAAGTTGTAAGTCTTTAGGGCATTTACTAATTGTTTAACCTTTAATTCAAATCTTTAACCTGAGATTCAGGGTTAGGACTTGTGAATGTATAATTGCATGTTCTACTTTTGTACCAAGGAATCTTATGAATTGACAAGGTTATTGTATTTAGAATGGTATTGTTATTCATTAATGTTGTGGATGGTTTTATTGCAATTATTTTGGGACGTTACACACATAAAGATTTAAGAAAATAACAAATGAAATTATCATAAATAAGACCGATCATGAGTAGGATAGTAAATGAGTTGAGTATTAAATACTCAAACTTAAATTAAAAACTTAACGAGTTTTAAAATATGTTTAAGTTTAACTTGTTTATATAATGAATTAATCTTAAATGGGCTTTTAACGTATCACAAGTATTTTAGCTTTTTCTAGTATATATAAATCATGCTGAGTAGTAAGTTACTCAATCTTGGTTAAAAAACTTAATGACCTTTAAAATGTACTCAAGCTTAGTTTGCTTATATAACAAGTTAATCTCAAAAGAATTTTTAAGGAGTTGAGCTTGAATAACTTAATCCATTTTATAATAATGAGAAGACAGTTTGGACTAGACAATTAGTGCAAAGGACAGTCTTATTTGATAGGGTTAAGCTTCCCTCTAGTCCATTGTTTGGGCTAATAGGTCTAGTTTGGTCCATTTAGGGCCATTTTGTGTCCCATTTGTTGATCTGAACCATTCAATTTTTAATGAATTTTGAGTATATTATTTATGAAAAAAATTAAGTTAACTGAATATTGGTAGCCACATGTTTAAATCATATCAACTTAAAAAAATGGATGGTGTATTTTTTAAATTATATTTCTTGTCTTCTTTTAATAATAATTGTGATCCACATATGTGGCCATCGATATTTGATTAATCTAATTCTATCAACAAATTTTTTTTTTACATAGATGATCTTCTCAAAATGCACTAAAAATTGAACCGTTTAAATTAACAAATGTGATGTCTCGAGCCAGTGACCCGAATTGAATGTGCCTTTTCGGACATACAACTTTCTTTTTCGTACCTTGAGGGGTTGTGTTGCTTCGATATTTGGGAATTCGAACTTATTTAATCCTCTTAACATTAGACTGAGTTAGAATTTTTGAGTTTTGGGTGTAAAGATGAAACTGAAAAGAGCGGGATCACCTTTAGAAGTATGGGTCGAATCAAGTAAAATCTCACTTGTAAGAGGATGGGCCGCATGTGCGGGAATGGGTTCGATCAAGAGTTGGGGTTCTGCTTTAAAGGCACGTGCGATGGAGGATTTCCGCACGTATGAGAAGGGTGTCGCACGTGCAGCCGGGGCTCCCGCATGTGCAACCAAGCGCGTGAACAACCTTGAATTTTGTGCTTTTCAGCCTATTTGTTGCCTCTCTCTCTCTCTCTCTCTCTCTCTCTCTCTCTCTCTCTCTCTCACACTCACTTTTCCCCTCATTTCAACATATCCCTCTTTCTCTCTCTTCAATCTTTTCTCTCATCCCTTTCTACCCAAACCCTCAAACATCTTACATTTTCTTTTAATCCCATGAATCCATTGGGAGTTTGATACTAGTTCCTTATACCAAATTGACGAGCATGTCAACGGCTTTGTTTTGATCAGTGGAGATCGAATTCTAGCGAAGTTGATTTTGAGTTTTTCCCCTCCTTTCTCTGTGAGGTAGGGATTTTTTTGCTCTTCTTCAATACCTAGTTATAGATAGACATGTGGTAGATTTTATTGCATTAAAAACTTGATTTGTTGGGTATTTTTGAAAAGCGCGTGATGAGGGTTAGGGTTTATGATCTAGAGTTAAATTTTGTGTTTTTTCATAAATATATGGGATTGTATGTTTGAGGAACATATTTAAAATGATTAGAGTAAAAAAAATCCAAATTATTTGTTAAGGGTTATGAGAAAGAGGGAAAAATTGATGATTTGATATTATTTGAACCATGTGTGGTTTTGCATAGTAGAAGTGTGAAGAATTGGTATGAGAGAAAAATAAAGAAAGTGATCATGAATTTAATTTGTGTTAATCATTGTTGATGGTTTTATAATTGTTGAGTTGTAACGATTGTCGTGGGATTAAGATTTCTGGAAAACAAAGAGGGTGTTGGATTATGATTATAAATTGACTAATTGGGTTTTAGTAACCAAAGATAGAATTCGAAAAAACTAAATAACCCCCGAGACATTGATTCGTAATTATGTTTCAATTTAAAATAGTAAATAACAATCATAATCAAACAATCAAGACAAATCAACACAACGATTTAATATAGAAAAAATCACAATTGGAGCACCTCCAATTGTGATTAAAAAAAAACAAAGCTACAGGTCAAAACCACAAAACTATCCACTAAGAAGATATAAAGGAATTACATATGAGTACTCTCAATTACTTAGCGATTCCACACCAAAATTGAATCAAACCCGACGTGCCTCTTCTACCACCGTCTTCATCTCGGAATTGCTTTGCCCAACGTTGAATCCACAGCGCCGATGTCGAATCCATGACGATGAGCCATTCTAAAATCCACCAAAACTTCAAACCCAAGTTTCCTGGAATCTACCGAAGAACATCTCTCTCTTTATGTGAATAAAGGAACTAAATTAACCCTTGATGTTTGACACTTAGTAGTTCGTTGATCAATTGATCATTTTGTATACATCAAGGAAACTCATACAAAAATATCCTCTAATGTAGAACACTTTGTATTTTATTCCTTTATGAGAATCTAGACGGGTTAAATCCTAAAAATAGCAAACGACGCACTTTATAGAAAATAGAGCCGCAAAGACCGCTCGAGTGCACACTTTATCGCCCGAATGGTGTAAGTAAAGCGGTGCAAGACATATAGACCAACCACTCGAGTGCACATTTCACTACTTGAGCGGTGAAACATATTTCCCAAAAGTTTAGTGTACAGGCAGAGATATTGGATGATCAACTTCACCGTTCAAGTGCACAATTGACCGCTCGAGTGGTCAAATCACTTTAACTTCGTTTTAGTCAAGACAAATGATTAGCCAGCTCAATCCCCGTATATAGTCAGTGAAGTGGCAAACAAGTAAGGCTCAAGATACAGAATGTCAACACAAACTCTTCTGTACAGGCACAATTCGGATTGGATTCACATCTAAATACTCACAACCTCACTGAAACAAAAGAGCAAATAAAATCACAACTGAAAGGAGTTTTGTCAAACCGGATGGCCAATTACAAAAATCTAATAGAATTGATGTTTTGTTGTAGGTAATGAGAATTTGAAATAAGAGGAAATGAAATTGAAACCAATAAGAGGTTTATAAACTTTTGTGAAATGAAAAACTAGAATGGGAAAAAAGAAGAGTTTATGATTTTATTTAAAAATGAATAATTGCACTCGTGATGAACTTACTACTTGTTGAGCCAATTTAACATTTCGAATTAAATTTTGAAAAATGAAAGGGAACAAAAGGGAAGGGGATTTATTTATCAACTTTGAAAACGACATGAAGTGGAAAAATTGAATTAATTGGAACTAAATGATAGAAGTTATATATGTAACTTGTGAATGTAGATAAAAATCTAAACCGGGAAGACAAAATTGAATTTATGGAATTGACTCATGTCGTAATTTTTGATGAACAGAAATTGTGAAGTCAAATATTAAGATTTGGTGTTTATTGTTCTAGAGGCTTTGTCGTAGGTCATCAGTGGAGGATGGTATGGATGTTAAAGGATGCGTTTCATGCATTGTTAAATAAATTGTGAAATTTGGAATAATGTATCAATTGTTGAGAAGAATGAAAGAGCGCATGGATTTGGGTTCCTCTCCCCTCCGAATTTGTGTGTGGTAAAGTGTGAACCCTCCCCACCAGCTCGAGGTCTAGTAAAGTTTGGCGCTTTGAAATAGGTTCCTCTCTCCTCCAGTTCATGTCCAGTAAACTAGGTGGTAATGGTTATGGCTTGACGAGGCCAGGTTACGTTATGTAATAGTTATGTGTAGTTTATCTTTATACTTGGAATGTGATGAAAAGGGTGTATTATTAGCTTTCCGTGCTTGTGACCGGTAAAATATATTAATCATGTTGATGTGCCTATTATTGTATGTATATATTATTGTGGGTGCTCCATCTACTCTTGTTTTTAAGGCCATAAAACATGGTAGTTGTTATTGTAGCTGTAATGTGTTAGAAATACATGATGTGTGTCTTTGTTTAAGTAATTTATGAGATTGTGGAAATATAAGGGATAGTTGGGATTTCCTTGAATGTAAATGGAAGGATTTGAAAGATAAGATATGGCTTTGATTTTCCTATTATGTTAAAGAGGAACCTTTGAGAAAAACGTACTTATGTAAGTATATTTTGAATACTAAATGTCACATTACCTATATATGTATACACATGAAGCATTCATGATCATAATTATATATATGTTGTTATTGTTTAGGATCATTGAGATTTCTATTAGACCTTTGTGTTCATCCCAAGTTGTTAATCATGTTTAGGTATAGAGTGAAGACTTGCTCAAGACTTGAAATCTTTTATTTGTTGGTCACAGAGCCTTACACTTGTAGGTGGAATGCTAATATGATGTAAAAGGGTTCATCCTTGTTATTTTATTTAATTGTATTTGGTGATGTAAGCCTACGGGCTTGTATTGTAATTGATTACATGTATACCAGAGAGAATATTGTAATTTATTTATTCCTAAATGCTTTCACATGTTTATTATTATTGAATGGACTGATTTAAAAGAAAAGGTAACAATATCCAAGTAATAAAAATTGGGGCGTCGGAGACCTGGCCCAGGAGTAGGCCACCAAGGCCCTAGATAGATAGGGTCCAAAAAATTTGTAAACTGTTAGTGTCAAAAAAATAAATAGGGCCCAATTTAATTAAGGCCCACTTGTTTTTTATTTTATTTTATTATTATTATAAACTAACAGGCCCAAACTACTTCAGTTTCTCTTGGTCATTTGTTTCATTACAATTAAATCCATTTTGTTTTTGTTAATCAACTATTAACTTCAATCATTTTTAATTGCAACGAAAATATGACTACAATTTTTCTTTGGATGGCAAAATTGTCGACTCATCGTTTCACACTAGAAATAAGTGATTATTTTTAAAACACAGAAAGGTAAAGTGTTCTAGTGTTAAATTATGGGGAGTAAAATGAAATTTAGTCTAACTTTTTTTTTAATATAAAAAAAGCTTATAAATATTTTACTTTTAAATGCATAAAAATTACAAATTTTCACTAAAAAATTGTTATGATCGGGATATAAAATTTAATTACCAGGATTGTAATAACTTTAAAATTCTAGAACAATCTACATCATTTGACGTAATTAGGATCATTCGCATCATAATTTTGATAACCATGTTTACGGCCAGCTCAACATTTAAACCCTTTTTAGCCAGTTCACCTCTAACTATTGCCAATTTGCCATATCATCCGATTCCTTGCTACTTGAATGGACCTTCATCATCGTCGTCGACACTAGGGGTGTAAAAATGGCCCGCGGCCCATGGGCAGCCCGAACCCCACCTGTGGCCCGAGATGGGCCCGGTGGCTAGGGCATGGGGTCATTGTTTTGAAGCCCGGCCCGGCCATGGGCCTAGCCCGTGGCCCAGTCCATCAGCTTGCTTAAGGCCTCCTTAGCGCCCGGCCCGCCTGGCCTGCCCAAGGCCTAGTGTATTTTTTCATGGAAAATAATAAAATTTTGATAGAAAAAATTTTAAAAAACTAAAAAAAAATGATTAGGCCCTCCCAAGCCCGGCCCAAGCCGGAGGCCAGGCCCAAGCCCATTGGGTCGGTCCAAGGCCCAGCCCATCGGCCCGTCCAAGGCCCAAATACCCCTAGGCTTGGGCTTAATTTTTTGGCACATGGCCCGGCCCGGCCTGGCCCGAATTTTTGGCGGGAGCCCGCGAGGCCCAATATGGGCCGGGCCAGAGTTACACCCCTAGTCGACACTAGCCACGAGTTCATCTTCATTTTTGTGTATTAAATCTATATTGGAGTTTCTTAATTCAGTTTTTTGAATTTTTAATTTGTATTTTTTTTATTATTAATTAACTTTTTAAATTTTAATTTTTCTCAAACTTTTTAGATCAACTTAATTTAGATAAAAATTTAGAATATTTATGAAAAATATAAAAAAAATCAACAAAAGCAGAAAAAAATATGAAAATGTACTCAATTTATATATATATATATATTTGTATTTAATAAATTATAAAATATTTTTTTCAAAAATTTTAGACTTTTAAGTGTATCTGAATTAAGTAGATCTAAAAAATAAAAATACAAAATTGATTAAGACATTTAAAAAAAAAAATCAACAAAAAAAATACATATTGAAAATTTTAAAATTATTTTTGAAAACTTCAAACCAAACATTATAGAACTGTATTTTGTCTTGATAATAACTTGCCAATCTACCATTATCATACCACAATTTAAAGTGAGTTTGGCATAGAACTAAAAAAGCAACATTTAAAAAAAAAAAATTTATGTCAATTTTATTTTTTATTTCTCAGGTCTGTCTTATGTAAATGAATATAAATTTTTTTAAAAAAAATTCATTAAGGAAAAAAAATAAAAAATATATAAAAAACCAACTATTTTGACTTTTTCTTTTTTTGGATCCTTACTTAAAAAAAAAGTCAATCTCAAACATCCACTTAAAATATGATTACAATAGGGGAAATATCAGAAAAATAGGAAATAGAAAAAATAATTACAAACTTTTGAAGGTAAAATACTCGTTTGCACAAATTTAGTACCTAAATCGCCTGTACTTTTATAAGTTTGAAATTATTTTTTTGCTTTCAGTTTTTTAAAGTTTCTCCATTAAAATATATAATGTACTATTCTTCTTCTCATTTCACATACCGAAATAATTCACCTATAAGTAAAATGGTCTTACTTCTTACGGAGGTAACATCTATCAGACTTTCTTTTAATGTTGACATTTCTTTTTTTTCCTTTTTGAAATAATGTTATTTCCTGTTCTTTCGAGGAAAAGATCAAAAGAAAACTTCTTTTTGGATTTCTATTTATGAAAGTCAAGTCAAGTTTAGTGAGGCGGTGTTTAGGATGATAGATTTTGACTAAAATAAATATAAAAAAATTAAAATAGTTAATAAAATAAAATGTTATATTATATATATTAATTAATTATTTTTTCTCTCACAATTATTTATTTAATTACAATAAAATTCATAAATTATCATAAATATAACTTTTTTTCATCTCATAAAATAATTTAAAAAATAAAAAAATAAACTAAAATTCCCAACCTCTCAAACGAGTGCTTAGTCTTTGCATGGTTAGATGGTGAAAATGATATTCTTACCAACTTTTTATAAAAATAAAAGTCGGACATAATGGAGAGCTTTTCTTTCTCTATTTACGGACTAGAGGATAGTATTCACTTATAGTGGACTTTGTTTCGGATCTATTTTAATGATTTAAATTATTCAATGTGTAAGACTAGTTGAATATATCATTCTAATAAAAAAAAATCACGTTGATCGGATATCGATAGTCTTTTGATCAAATCACATTTGTGTCAATAATTTTTTTATTTTTTATTTTATAAATATCATCCTTGACATTGATACAAATGTAATATGGTTAAATAGTTATCGATATCTGATCAAAATAATTTTTTACAAAAATAATATATTCAATAAGTCATTTACAATTTGAATTATCGAAATAGGTCTGGAGCAGGGGCCCAACATGGGCCAACAACACTCTAGTTCGATCTCCAACATAATGGACTTTGTATTTTAAAATAGGAGCTGGCTTCTCTTTAGTTTCAAATCGAATTAGAGAAATGTTGTTGGGTTTCGTTTCAATAATCTGAATCGTTCATATTTTAGGGTTCATTAAATACATCATTTTTGCAAAAAATTAAGTTGATTCGATAATGACAACCATGTGCTCGGATTAGTTTTGTATCAAAAAAATAGACCATGAGAAAATAAACGGTTGATACAAAATTGATCCGAACACGTGATTTCCGTTATCCAATTTTTTTTTTTTTTTGGTTTTTTTTTTGTGCAGGGATGATGTACCCGACAAATCTGAAAATGTGAACGGTTCGAATCATCAAAGAGAGACCCAAAAACTGGCCCACTAGGCCAGATTGAACTGTCCAGTCCGATAAAGGATGGGAGACCATCCAATCCTTTTAAAATAATAAAATCAAAACTCGTTATATCATTTTTTAGGAAGTGGATCCCCTCCAGTTAAGGACGTAAGAAAAATCGAAAAAATCAATCAAATCGATTGAATCAGACCAAATCAGCTATATTTGGTCTGTTTTTTAACAAGAATCGGTTTGTGCGGTTTTTAAATTTGATTTTTTTTTTTTTTTAAATTTTCGGTTCAGTATCAGTTCAAGCATCTTGTGCACTAAATTAAACCGAAACCGACCGCTTCAACATATATTGTATTTATAATATATATACATAACCTAATAATATATTGATATTAATAAGTGTAATAAATTATCAGCCTTAATTAATTAACCTTATCATCTTTATAACCTAAGTTCGTAAACTCTTACTATATATAATCTTAACTCTAACTCATAATTCTTGAAATCTTAGTATTTTTTAACTTTCTTTTTGTTTTTATTTCTGTTAATTAGGAATTGAAAAATATTTATTAAATTGATGGATTGGATATGTTTGAAATGGTAGACAAATAACTAATTTAATGTTTTTATATAGATTAGTAATTATATTTAAAAGTGGTTCAAGTTTGAAAGGTCCTAGACCGATTAAATCAAATCGGTTCGGTTCGGTGTAGTTTGATGGTAGAAGCGATTTGTATCGGACTTCAAAATAATAAAATCGACATTATCGGTTCAGTAAATTGTTTTACCAAAATACCGACCATACCGAACCAATTACATCCCTACCTCCAGCCCTTAATCCGGACTAGAGGGCGCTATTCGAGTCCGTGGGACTCACCACAGGCCCTATTTCGATAATTCGAACTGTTCATTTTGTCTGGCACTTTGTGTATTTCATTCACACAAAAAATTAAGTCGATCCGATAATCGTAACTTATTCAATTCATCATGTTTGTTAGTAAAAAAACGAACGGTATATTTTTAAAAACACAATTGTTGTATTTTTTTGGTGACAAACGAGATGAATTGAATAGATTACAATTATTGAATCAACTTAGTTTTTTGTGTGAATAAAATAAACAAAATATCTGAAAAAATGAACGGTTCAGATCATAAAAAATGGACCCTTGGTGAGTCCCAGGGACCAGAACAGTACCCTCCAATCCTGGTGAAGGACTGGGGGGCTCCAAGTTAGTTTCACTTTTATTCTTCAAATTATTGTTAAATTTTTATTTCATCTTTAAATTATTAATTTCATCTGTTTAATTTATAAAAATTTTATTTATGTCGATGTGGTTTAATGTGATTGGCAAACATATAATTTTGTAATATGAATAATTTAAGTTATACAAAGAAACACTTACTAAATTAGTTATGGAGTGAGAGGCCTAATGGTCTAGTAGTTACACCATAGGATATAGTGAATGAGAGGTCAAGGGTTCGAGTTGATGAAGCAACGGCGGCCTTTCAGTTGTAATCTAACTATATACTAACATATTAATGTTATCTCAAGAAAAAAAAAAAAAAAAAAAAGAAGTTATATATGGATTGTAGTTTAAGTAAAATTATAAGAAAAATGAGTGTTTTGTCATATACCATTTGAATTGTTAATATTATGAAATAACTTGTTTTCCATTAAATTAAGTTTCAACAGTTATTGATTTGTATGATTGTTTTTAATTGAATCACATGAACAAAACTTAAAAACTTTAGGGATTAAATAAAAATTGATAATTTAAAGGTGAAATATAAAAAAATAGGAATAATTTAAGCCATGAAGGGAAATTAATCTATATATATATGGTTTATTCAAATTTATAATTATGCATATCTTTGTATTACAATAAAAGAGTTGCGCACAGAAAGACAGTGAAAATTAAAAAATCAGAACCATGCTAAGTTACATGGATGGACTCAAAAAATGTGAAATTTACCATTGCCCAAAGCAACAAAGAGAGAGCCGATATTATCGAAGCAATTGAAATGCATTGACAGAACTTGGCGAGGATTAATGGCTTGTTATGGATTAACAATGCGTTCAACGAGCTAGAGAAGGCAAACACAAGAGACACTACGAATGCGTGGAATGGAGAAGGATGCCCCTTGAATATGAGCGTTGGTATTGGGTTCCCGTCTATGTATTCACAGGGAACGATGATGAAAACTGTGACAATTGTGAAGGAAGCTATGAGAATTGATTCCAAGACTCTGGTTCGGAGTGGTTGCGCTTTGCTCAGCTCTAAACCATTTTGTAGAGTTGTAGCAACAACTTTTGACATGTCTACAAAATTTCATAGTTTGTGTACTTGTTATTTCTATATGCCCAAGGCCCTATTTATAGGGGAACTTAAGTCCTAATAAGTAAATTTATTATTCAATAGGTCTTATAAAAATTAATGATATTTTTCATCAAACACTATTAAAAAGGTTGCTAATTGTTAATTTTTAGCGACAATTTAAAAATTTTGTGACAAAAAATGTCACTAATTATAAGTTTTAACGACAGTTTAAAAAAATCGTCACAAAAAACATCATTAATTTTCAACTTTTAACGACAGTTTAAAAGATTCATTAGAGAAAAATGTCAATAATTGTAAGTTTTAGCGACAATTTATAAAAACAATGATAAAAAAAGTCACTAATTGTCAATTTTTAGCGAAATGTACAAAAAAATTATTTTTAGCGACGATTTTTCTAGAACTTATTTCAATAGGGCTTGATGGGAATTAAGTCCAACTATTATGATCTATTGATAGTTTACCCTATTTTTATATCATAGACAATTTGGGACCACTTTTTTGTTTTTTTGCTTTAAATTTGAAAAAAAGAAAAAGAAATGAAAGCTAAAAGTACAGGGTCCACCGTTTAAATTATTTAATTTTTATTATATTTTATTTATCATCTCAATCTCATATTCCAACAACCACTTTTGATCTTGTGTTTTTACAAAGGTTGAGTTTCTCTCAGGTTTAAATTTGAATTTGATTGTTATGTTCAAACAATTTCAATGATATGAACTGTTTGTTTTGTAGAGCACATCCATAAAATAATTAGGCTATATGGTAATTATAATCTTTTCACTTTATGGTGTTTGTCTTTAAAAACAGATGACAAATGTAGTTTTGAATGTAGACTATTCATTTTTTTAAGACAAATGCAATAAAATGAAAATATTATGAGTCTCAGATTAATCGAATTTATTTATTTATTTATTTATTTATTTATAAATGATAAACACATATGACTTTACAAAATAAGTAATTTAAATCATTAAAATAAAATTTGTGATTGGCTTCCTAACCAAACAGAACAATTAAATTCAGTTTTAAATTTGAAATAAATTCAACCTCAAAAAAATTTCAAAATCGGTGGACTTGTTTACGTCTATGTGCCGAACGCGTTATTTACATCAGAGACAATTTGTCCTTTTTGTTTTTTCCTCTTTTGCTTTACGCCGAACGTGTTGCGTATTTTTGTTGACAATTTGGTCCACTTTTTATTTTTAAATTTTTATTGATAAAACTAAAATGATTACTTTAATAAAGAAAAATAAAAGTACAGGCGTTACCGATTAAACTATTCAAAATTTATTATATTTTATTTATCATCTGATTTTATTATTCAACGATTACTTTTGTCTACAAAATTTCATAATAGGTGTAATAGTTTATTTCTATGTACATATTGGACACAATTTAAACCATTTTTTAATTGATAGAAATAAAAAAAAAGTTGAATTAATAAAGAAAATAAGAGTATAGGGTTCCATCGCCTAAACTACTAAATTTTTATTATATTTTATTTATCGTTTTATGTATATTATATAACAAAAATAAATAATAGAATCTATTAAACCAATATAGGCCCTGTTTGGTAGGGTTTATTTCCAACTTATTTCAGCTTTTAACTTAATTTAAGCTATTTTGATGTGTTTGGTTCAGTTTAACAATACAGTTTATACTTTTTGTAAGTCAAAAATCAACTTATTCTTTGAGTAGGGGAGGAGAAGCTTAATTTATAAGTCAAAAATCAGCTTATGTTCACAGTTATAAGTTATAAGCTGTTAAACTATAATGTATAATCACTTTCTCATAGTTCTACCAAACGGGGCCATAGTATTGTTGTGTCAAACATGCAGTAAGCAAAGATTGTCATACTATAATTATGATAAATTTATTCGGGCGGCACACTTTTACTACAACCTACAAGTCGGTAATTGTTACGCCCTCAAAAATAAACCCATAAATCATGCATTCATTACATCCATAAACTTAAGTGAGTAAAACATAATGTCATTCATCAGAGTATTCTTACAAAAGATATTACATGTTGACAACAAAAGTAAATGCCCCTATAGACTTACAACTTTCCAAGTCAACACTTGGGTTCAACAAAAGTAGAGTTCTAACTCTTTACACAAAATAAGCCCATGGCTTGATATACATGTAATATACAAAAGAGACAACAAAAAGAGCTATCAACCTCAAGCCTCCCAAGCTACTTCCTTGGATGTGGCATATCACCTGAACCTGAAAATAATGTCCCATATAGGGTGAGCCAACACCCAGTAGAGATATGTTAAACATAATATGAGCAATGACTAAAACATTAGCATTTCATAAATATTTAACCAATATAAACCAACATACAACACAACCCAGTTTCATAACATGTATGTCCATGTTTCATTCCATTTTTCCTTTATTTAACAATTTCGATTATTAGACATGGCTCAGAACCTGGCCAAACAATCCTCATGAGACTACGGCTCATGTTAAAAACCTTTCCAATATCAACAATTTAAATGAGATTTATAACTCATAATAAAACACTTCCATAATTCACAATTCACATGAGATAACAACTCATATTAAACACTTCCATACTTCACAAATGATACACAGATTTGTTGTATCAATGGAGTCCATCCCCTATTTCCTCCCAAATAATATCCGATTTAGGAGTCCATCCCCTATCTCCTCCTAAACCGTGGAGAACATCCCCTATCTCCTCCCAAATAATATCCGGTTTAGGAGTCCATCCCCTATCTCCTCCCAAACCGTGGAGTACATCCCCTATCTCCTCCTACACAATACAATGTATATAAACAATTATCATATACACGATCAATCAATACACACATTCGATGTATTATTCCAACCGTCATATTCAATGACAAAATCAACTGATTAGTTTTAATTCAACTAATCATCATGCAATGTCTACAACATTCAAGACTATCATCCACCGATAGCCCAAAGCAATTATTTCTAAACAGATAATAAACGCATCAACAGATAGGTTATCAACAATTTCAAAAGTGAGCAATTTATAAATCTAACTCCGCCATTCGACCTTATTTTAAGCCAATTTCATCATTTCCAACTCAATTCCATATTTCCATGACTTTCCAAGTTAATTATACAAATTAATTCATAACATTAAAATAGGGCTTTTCTCCCTCTTTTCTCAACATTGACCTAAAGGCTCAAATACCAACCATAAACAACAATAACCTCATTTGAGACCCAAAATACACATGTATTGGCCCAAAGAACAAAACCCCTCTTTATACATTTTGAAGCCCTAACACCCAAAATTACCCAACCTCAACATTAAATCAAAATGACCAAAAGTTTATGTCAAAGATCATAAAAGTGAGTAGTTATCCCTACCTCAAAAGATGAGACCAAATGGAGAAGATGAAGAATTTCGAAGGTGCTCCAAACCCAAAAATTTTCGGATCAAAATGAAGAGCAAGCCAAACCCCACACTTTTTGCAAAGGAAATAAAGAAGAGGATCACTCAAACTAGATCAAACCTTAGAGAGAAGTTGAAGTCTAGAGTGAGAAGCTCTCAAATGGAGGTTTTAAAAAGGTAGAAAGATAAAGGATGCCGAAAAATGATCCAAAAAGTGAAATCCCGAGTTGATATAAAAACAGGTCCGCTCGCGCGTGAGATTCCCCGTTCGAGCGTCAGACACAGACGTACGCTCGAGCATCAAAAGCGCCGCTTGAGCGCCGGATGCACACTTCCAGAATTTTTGCAGACAATGGTCCCCGCTCGAGCGTGGAAGTGGACGCTCGAGCGTCCGATGACCTGCAGAACAAAATGCTGAGAGATGAATAATCACACTCGAGCATCAAAACGCCCGCTCGAGCAGAGAAACAACAACAAAAGGCCCGCTCGAGCGTCAAAAGCCCCGTTCGAGCGTGAAGGCCAAAATCTGGGCATCAACCTTTGGTTTCTAAACACAACCAACCTGTTTCCAACCTGCCCAACACAACCCAAGACTCAAATACAAAGAGTAAAGGATGGAAATGAGAATACGACAACAACACATTCACGGAACCGAGTCCGGAATACAATAAACAAAGAAAGAGAAAATCGAGATCGCTATAGTAATAAAAATAGGTTAAAAGGGCAAAATAAAATTTCTATTCATTTTTAACGAATGCTATTAATTAAATTAAATTGACACAATATAAAAAATAAAAAAATATAATTAATATAATTAAAATTATAGGAATCAAATTAACACAAAAAAGCCTATATGCTTGATCAAAAGTGTTTTCTCAGTGTAGATTGTACCTGCATGTGATTCGACGTGTTATGCCAACTTAAGCTTCGTTTGGCATTGGTTACGGTAGTCAACTTTTTTGTATTGAAAATTTTTTAGCCTAGCTTTTATAGCCTCGTTTGGTTTTTGTTTTTGGGTTTTTTTGACTTTTGTAAAAGAAAAAGTGTAATAGTTATAGTTTGGATATGACATTTTGTCTTATTGGCTTATATAGCCTATTTTGTCTTTTTGTACTTTTTTAGTCCCAAAATATTTACTACACAAGGACTTAATTGAAATAAGTTGATTTTGCTATGATACTTTTTCTACATTTGAAATCGGTCAACGGATCTAATCCGGTCTAAACTTTTAGACTAATTTGGTTTTTATTAGCTTTGCTTATGGTTCTGGTTATGAAAATAACGAAATCGTTCAAATCGGTCTGGTTCCTTATTTCAAGGTTTTGGTTACGGTTCCGAATCGAACCAGACCGTGATATATTTGTTTATTATTTTTTAATATTTTTATATGTAAAAATTAAAATATAAAAAATCTCTTATAAGATTTGAAGCCTTCCATTGGGAAATTGATAAATTCTAACGAACTTAACCAAATTAATTATTGTTAATTTATTTACTAACATAAAATATATATATATCATATTTATTGTTATATCAAATTTCTAGAATCATAGAATCAAACTAAATCAAACCGATTTTTATAGTTCGGTTCTAGTCCGATTCCACAATTTAATAGTTCAATTATAGTTCTAATTTTTTCTGAAACTGATTTTTATGATTCGATTCCTAATTTACTTTAAAATCGGATCAATTCG
The DNA here is from genome assembly GCA_036172215.1 of Camellia granthamiana. Lineage (NCBI taxonomy): Eukaryota > Viridiplantae > Streptophyta > Magnoliopsida > Ericales > Theaceae > Camellia > Camellia granthamiana. The sequence continues at coordinate 37,363,858 of CM069907.1, read as the reverse complement.
ATATGCATGCACCCCTAAATTAGTTGCGCAACTTTTTTCAATTAATTTCGAAAAAAATAGTTTGGACACAGCAGCTTTGTATTGTTAATTTTGAAAACAAAAGCGGTCCAACAACTCAAGCCTTTTGGCCTGATAAAACGGAGGTTGTAGTTAGGTCGGTAAATGAACAAAGTTATTTGTGAATAGTTTTAAGTTCGGCTTGGTAAAGGTTTGTTTGAACTTGTTTTGTTAAATTTTTGTTGTGTTTAAACTTGAGCTTGAACTCATTAAAAATCTTAATAAGTAAGTCCAAAATAAAATACAAGTCTTATAACAATTAAAAAATTAAAAAATATGAGTCTTATAACAATTTTATATAACCTTTGAACTTATGTTTTATATTTATATTATTTTTAGGATTAAATTGATTTGAATTTAATACTTTAGAGATTTAATTGACAAAATTGAAACTTTAAAGACTTAAACGAAAAAGGTGTTAAACTTTAGGGACTATATTTGTAATTTATCCTTGTAAATTAATCACCTCCCTCGAGGTTTCTTATATAGTCTCCCGTACTTTTTCTAAAATTACCCTAACTTCTCTGGAGGTTTACTTTTGATTTGTAGGTTATCCCATTCCGTTAGTTGACCGTTAGTTTGACTAATAATTTTTTTTGGGATAAAAGTCAGTGATTATAGGGAATTTCAGTTTTGTTTGTATAATATTTGGAGTAATTATTTGTAAATTAAGAATAAAAGAAATCAATTAATCATTTTTTAGGTAAACAAATTAGTATGAATTATTGAAGCTATACAAAAACCTGTATGTACGTAATGCAATAAATTATATATATATATATATATTTATTTATTTATTTGCAGTTAAACCATGTGACAATTAGAAATAATTGTTTAATACTACTCAAATAAATACATGTACTATGCCAATTTGATTTTTATTAATTAGATAGTGAGACTTATCAATTTTATCTTAGATTTTTTAAGATAATTGAACTGTATGATATCACGTATCAATTAAAAATTACTAAACAACTTCTTTTATATTTATGTAATTATTTTTTAATTTGTTTAATCATCATTTTTGTAGTGATCAAACTCACAAATATCATAACTTACATACAGTAACATTACCCTATATATATATATAGTTAACCCATACGAGTATTTAGAAATAAATTATTTAATACTATTCAAATAAATACATACCATTTTCCAATTTATAAATAAATTATTTATATATGTAGTAATCAAACCCATGTGAGTATTTATAAATAAATTATTTAATACTATTCAAATAAATATATGAGGGTGTGTACTATAGTATTACCTTATATATTTATAGTCAAACCATGTGAGTATTTATAAATAAATTATTAAATATTACTCAAATAAATACATGTGGTGTTTCAATTTAATTATTATTAATTTAGATAGTGAGAATCATTAATTTTAACTTCTTCTTCTTCTTCTTTTTTCTTTTTTTTTTTCAAAGAAAGCTGAACTGTATAATAAGTATTGATTAAAAATTATAAAATAACTTCTTATATGTACGTAATTAATTTTTTTGTTTTTAATTTGTTTCATCATCACTTTTGTCATAACAACATGTTATTCTATAATACAAACCATTTTATGTGTACTATATATAAGTTATAACATTTGTGATATTGAGATTCCTAACAATTACACTGGTCTCCCCTCATTTTTCTAAAATTACACTAACCTTCTCTGTGACTAATCCTCTCATTAATGCCGTTAATCATTGGAGAGGATAGTGTAATTTCAGAAAAAGTAGGAGAGACCTGTTTAATTATTAGAAATCTCATGGGAGGTTACTATAATTTATCCTTTGAATTAAAACCTAAAAAAAAAAATTCAATATGATTATGCTAAAACTTATAAGAATTATTGTATTTTTTTCAAACTTTAAAAAGAGTTAATCTAATTTATTTAAAATAAATAAATAAAATTATGGACACCCCTTCCATGATAGTGCGTAGGTTACTTGGAGGGGCCCTCGGTAAAACATTTTTTTCAAAAATAACAGCAATTGGGTGATAGATTTAGCCACATACTCATCTTCTCATGATTAATTTCAGCAAAAATGTAGGGGGCATTTTTGAAAATTTTCAGTTGAGTGTAAATTTTTAAAAATAATTATAAATCAATATTAAAAACTTAATCATTCATACCTTGGAAGATATTATATTTTAAAAAATGAACGGTTCGAATCATTCGAGTGAAACTCATGATAGCCCACATGTAACAACCCTCACCACTGTTTACCGATAAATTACTGATTACTGCTAAACTGAGACTGATTATGATTGGTAATTGAAGTGATTGAAATACTGAACTGACTGACTGAAATCCAGAACTGACTGACTGACTGACTGTATCTGTTTAAATGCATTGTCTATCTGTTTGACTGCCAAATTATCTGTTTATGTTATATGCATTAAATTGCAAATTGAAGGCCCTATCGGCGGCCGAACCGAAAATCGATTAGTGTTTCATGATCATCATAATTTATGTGAATTTATAGTGTAATTATCTAAAAACTGATTTGGTATGATTAAATTAGATTAAATTAAGCCAAATTAATAGAGTTTGACTTATTTACCATTAGCCATTGAGTGGGCCACTATCTAACATCTATAGGAGCCTTATTATACTGGAACAAAACATTTCATCAGCCACATTCTCTTGTTATTGCCGACCAAGAGAGAGAAAAAGTGAGAGACTTGAGTTCACTTGTAGATTTGCTTAGAAATTCAAGGAATTGAAGAAAGAATTGCAATTTGAGCTCCCTTACCTCTAATTCAAGGTTTAAGGTAGTGAATTCATCATCTCATTTGTGTATTTGAATTGTCTCTTGCATGGGCCATGGAAGTTTAGAGATTAAAGCCTAGAATTGGTTTTAAAGGTTGAATTGAGGCTTAAATCTTACATGCATTTTCATTTTATGGCATTTGGAGGTTGTACCTTATGAATTTTCTACATGCATGTATTCATTGTTGAGTTTGGAGGTTTAATTTCATGGAAATCTTGCATGCATGTACATGTTTATGTTTAAGTCCATGGTTTCACCATGTTTTAAGAAGAAATGGCTCATTTGAGCAAGTGTTTGAAGCTTCAAAGTTGATTGAATTCATGGATATTGCATGTTCACCATGTTCTTGAAATTTGGTTTGAAAATGAGTTTAATTGAACTACCCTTGGGCTTTGATTTCCTAAATTGTTTTTTGAAACATGTTATATTATGAGTTTTGAAGTGTTTTCCGGAAAATTAGCCCAAAAGGATCGAATTTGGTGCATCAAAACTTGGTTTTAAGCTTGAAGGTGCAATCTGGGTTTTCCAGATTTTGCACTCCCGCTCGAGCGGGGAAAGTTGCGCTCGAGCGGGGAATTCGAGCATCCAGTACTTTGTTGTGTCTTGCAGTCCGCTCGAGCGGGGTATTGGACGCTCGAGCGGGACCTTGTGTCTTACGCTCGAGCGGCTATCGAGCGCCCGATTGAGCATGATTTCCACACATCCAGTACTTTTGACTGTTTTGCGGTACGCTCGAGCGGGTAAGTCTACGCTCGAGCAGAAACCTTTGTCTGCATGTCCGCTCGAGCGGAGTAATCGATGCTCGAGCGGGACTCTGTTTTTCTGAAAATTTTGAAAGTGTTCTCTGAATACATCTTTGCATCCTCATCCCATCCTAGGCATTCTTAGGCTTAGTTTAAGACATCTTAATGAGGATATCGATGTAGAACACACCGAGGCAAATTAGGGATTAAGTTATTGTCTTTCCCAACTGTGTAGCTTAGTGTGTGTTCGTTCTGTAAACTGTGTAGGGTTGGCTTTCCGAGGAGACGCTCTAGCTTACTATAGCCCAGAACTCTGTGAATAACATCTGTGCAAAGATATGTTCAAAAATGATTATCTTCTGAATAATTGAACTGTACTGTTTCCGAACTGATACTGTTAACCGAATGAATGTATGTCCTATGTTCTGAACTGTATTGTGGCATCCTTAGCAACTATTGTTACTGACTGTTACTGTTACAGAGATCTCTGTTAGTTCCCTTGTTGGAACCACTACTGTTTACTGTTATGCTGGCCATCATTCACTGTTTGATCTGTTAGGCCAGAGGCCATTCTGTATTTCTGATATGGAACAAAGTGCTATACAGAACTAAGTGCTACAGTGTGAGCTACCTCTAGAATCTGTGCGAGTCACCTCTTGAGTCCATACATATGTAAAATCTGGGCTTAAAGCCAATCTGTGAAACCTAGAACAAAGTGCTGTATGGAACTAAGTGTTACAGTGTGAGCCACCTCTAGAACTCGTGCAAGACACCTCTTGAGTCCATAAGAACTGTACTGTTTTCTGAAGTGGTACTGTCACTGTTACTGCTACTGTACTGTTACTGTTACTGCTACTGTACTGTTACTGTTACTGTTACTGTATTGTTACCGTTGCTGCTACTGTACTGTCACTGTACTGACACTGCTACTACTACTGTACTGTTCTGCTAACGGATATGCCACGTACGATTACTATGATTTCTAAATAACTGATATGGCATGAAATATAAGCCACCGATCGTATAACTGATTTACCAAGGCAAACGACTGGTTAAAATACTGAAAGGACATTCTTTCTTAACCTCTTTATGCATTATGTTATTCACTGGGTTTTAGCTCACTGCTCATATATATATGTAGGCGTTCAGGCACCGGACCGTTGCTAGGAGCGTCAGGCAAGCTTTTGTTTTGGCAGCCAACCACTGTGCCTCACTGTGAGGTTCTAAGCCTGTTCAAGCTGGCTTAGGGGTGTTTTAATTTCTCCGTCTGTCTCTGTATCTGTTTGTATTACTGTATAGACTGATAGACTGTTACTATACTATTTAATAGGGATTAGGTCCCTGTTCTGATCGATTGTAAATGATGTGCATACTGTTTTGTCACTGACTGTATATATATGTGTACGAAAAGTCTTTTTGCATACAGACTGTCACAGCTCATTGGACATTATTTATTTACTGTATTGGCTTCCACCATGCCCCTGTACTCTGTTTTACTGTATTACTGTTAAGTAGGCCTTCGGTAATCTCGGATTACTGGCCGGTTACGGTGCTAAACCCATAGGGGCGGGTTTGGGTCGTGACACCACATGAGTCTAAATAGCGCTATCTTGCTTCCTTTTTATAAATTGTTCCTAAAAAATTTATTTATCTGTAATAGTACATTTTATCCCAATTTTACTTTTCTCATTTGATATGAACAATAATTTCGTAAATAATGGCAAATTTTTAAAAATTTTGAAACTTCATGTTTTCCTAAACTTTGAGATTACCAGTTTTAATATAGGCTTTATCCCTAAGTTGATATCATTTCTCTTAGAATACTAGTGGAGAAAACTTTCTAACTTAACCATGCTTGAACTATGATTTAACCTGATTAAAAGCACCAACACGAAGTTAATCACCAGGCCCGGTCAAATTTTCATGTGTTCCAATAATATTTGGATTATTTCTGGATTAAAATTTAAATGCATGATAATATGCATACCAATTTCTTAATCCTTTGAACTCATCAAATAATATTTGGATAGCTTCTGGACTAAAACTAGAAAACATGATAATATTCATACAATTTCGGATCCACTGATTTGGACAATAATATTTAGACTGCTTCTGGACAATGAAATTGGAACAACATGATAATATTTATACTGATGATGTAAATCATAGTATAATACGCAACGGATGATTAATTTCTAGGCCATACCTTTTAGCAGTGGGTAAATCACGTGCTTCCAGAAAGTGAACAACCAACCCAGCAGTGGAGTGATATTACAAAATGAATATCACCCACACAAGTCACAGTGCAAAATGGCTTGATCGTTGTTTTTGGGAAAGGGTCAGTATATGAGAAAAACATAAAACATACGTTGTTTTTCTTGATTAACCATATCCCATATCATATCAGATATATAAGATATCTATATCATCTATCCATATCAGTTGATATGATAGATATAGATATCCTGAGTGGTTATCCAAATAGATTTTGAATTCAAATTCAAACTTATTTGGATAAGGTTCAAAAGGTTCAAAGGGTCATGCCACATGGGCGCCCAATTTCTAACAGATGATAATTGAAGTATATAATAGTTTTGGATTAATTCCCACACTCAAAATGATGAAACATGATAATCTTCATGCTAATAATATTCGGACCGTTCTTCCTTGGACTTTGAACTTGGACAATAGTATTTGAACCAGGTTTCAAAGACTTCATTGTTGGAGTCATTGTTGGACCTGATGAGTAATCACAGCAAACAATATTAAGCAATGTCAGGACAACTAAAAATGAGAAATATGATAATAATTATAATCATAACCATAACTTTGGACTTCATTTCTAGACTAAAAAGGAAACATGATATTCACAACGCCAATAGTATTTGACGAACTTTATATTTTGAATTGGACCATTTTAACTAGAGAATGGGGTTGTTTGGTATGGCTTATTTTGGTCAACTTACAGTTTTGTGCAGTGGAAAAATTATTTTAGACTGTTTGATTAAATTTATTTTAAACAATTTCTGATTCTAACAACTTATTTCAACTCAAAATTTCCACACAATTTTGAAACTGGTAAGTTTCCAACATTGAAGTTCGAACTAATTCCAATTGGATTAGGTTGGGATATCGTAACGCACACTACATGAAAATATACCTTTGGCGACTAAAAAATGCCGATTAAAAAAAATTTAGTTGCCAAAAACACACTCTTTAACTATTGAAAAATTTTTGATCGGTAAAGATACATACTTTAACTATTAAAAAAATTTAATCGGTATTTATAGTAGCCGAAAGTATATTTTCCTGCCTTGACACTTAATTCATGTTAGGGGACTGACTCTTTATATTTTTAGATAACATTCTGCAGCTAGTTAGTCCAATACCACCTTCAAATGGGGGTGATAGTGGGATAAAGCGAAGAATTTGACCTTGGCCTACACCCCAATTTTTGCATCTATCTATCTCACCAAACAAGACCCAAAACAAAAATCAAAAAGATTTATCCATTGAATTTGTTGTGACTTGAATCGCCTGAATTTGTGTTGACCAGACGAGCAGCCTCACCCTTGTATACCGTGGTCATCACCTTCGTCTATCACTCGGATTACTAGCATCAACAAGTTCGGACAATTCAGGCGAAATTAAATTCAGTGGATGCAGCATTGCTCAAACAAGAAACATCTGCTAAATCCAAAACGAGAGGGGTTCAATCTCGGGCATCACAATATTTTGGTAGTTAAATGTGTTCTAACGGGTTTTATGATATCAATAATTTAGGGGGTCAATTTGTATGTGATTTTAGAAATTACATCTCACTCCTTGAAATTTCTAATTTAATAACAAATGACCCCCTTTATTGATAAATCATCAGTAAATTAATAATTTTTAATGATGTCATAAATTTATTTCACTTAATAATTCAAATAATTTTATTATTATATAGGAGAGTAGTTAAGAATTTTATTTTTTAGTTAATTATGTTCAATAAAAAATTCTGATCTATTTGTAATTTTTTAAATTATAGAGGATAATCTATATTTTGAATAAATCTCAGAAGGTGTATATGTAATTTGCCCTTAAGTTTTTATTCCAATGCATTTTATGCTTATAAAAAGGGTAAATAATGCTTCCTACTCTTAAAGTTTAAAAAAACATAATAAAATTGAGGAAAACTTACCTATAAATCTCTTCTTGAGGAATGGTGATCCATTTAGTTCTAAGGATTTTTTTAAAGACCAATTAGTCTCATTGATTTTAGAAAGGTAGATTTAATATAATTAGATTTACGGTTGTACCTTTATTTCTATTATGTTTCTTCTCTTTCTTTTTTTTTTTTTTTTTTTTCCTGTTGTACTAGAAAGGTAAGATACACAATATATGAGAACCAAATTTATGATGAATTTTTATATAAAAATCTTTTTTATTTGGAAAACATTTCAAAACAAAAATGACTTAAAATATAGGATTCTTCAAATATTCCAAAAGAATGTGAGATATTTCAAACATTTCAAAATGAGTACAAAAATTACTTGGTATGTTTTGGGGAAGTGGGGACGCTGCTGCACTGCCCGCGCAGCAGCGTCTGTTGTGCGGCGATTTGGGCCCATTTTGGAGCCCATTTTGATAATCCGAACCGTTCATATTTTAGAATACGTCGAGTAGAACATGCCTGCAAAAAATCAAGTTAATCGGATATCGTTTACCTATTCATCCACTTATATTTGTATTCATTTTAATCAAGCAAAAATACATTTGTATTTATTTTTGTAAATACAAATGTGAGTGGATGAATGCGTAAACGATATCCGATTAACTTGATTTTTTGCAGGCACGTTCTACTTGACGTATTCTAAAATGTGAACAGTTCGGATTATCAAAATGGACCCCGAAATGGGCTCAAATTGCCGCACAACAGACGCTGCTGCGCGGGCTGCGCAGCTGTAACAACGCCCGCGGGGGACCTCGCTACAGCTCGGACTCGGTTTTTGTTGTGGTTCTTAATCTGGAACCAAAGAGTCCAAATCCGGCAAATCGTTTTGAGAAAACTGATTTTTTTGAAAGAAGTGCCAAACATGGACTGCTTTGCCAGATAACAGAGTCGCCACCTAAATATTTTTTAAATGGGAAATTTAGGAAACCCTGACTCGGTGCCAAAAGGCCACGTGTCCGTCATCACCAAAGTTGGCTCGGGAACTTGGGTACGATTGGGGAAGGTCACATCGTGAGCACCCCCGCTCGCCCGGTCAAAGACCGGCCTCTACTAACCATGATATCAGTTTTTGAAAACATTGTGAGTTCTTATTCCGGTTATTAGCCTAGTTTACTATGTGATGCTCGCAGCAAATAAGTATAGACTGGGTCGTCTGAATTGGAACCAAAACACTTCGTGTTTGTTTGTTTGAAAATGGTTTGATGGTGCTACTCGCAAGTAGGCTAAAATGCGGATTTGCCACCCTCAGGTGGGCTTAGAAAACATGATTTTGCCACTATCTAGTGGGCTTAAAACAAACAGTTGATGAATTGTCCCAATTCAGATAACTCAACCTCCACCCACAGGCATTCAAGGCAGTTATATCACATAAGCACATAGCCTCATGGCAAGCATGCTATCATGGCAACACTTACACGCATGCAAGGATGCTAAAGCATAAAACTCACCGAGTACTCCAAGCCAAAACAAGAAGCTAATTAGAAATCATGCATGATCCTAAAATATACAGAATGCCTAATGCAACACATGCAAAGATGCAAACTATAGCAGGCTCGGCTATTCTAAACATGGCATGTGAAATGCTACAGCTATCAAGTACTCAATTTTGGAATTGAAATACAGATGCAGTTTGTATGATGCGCCGAGCCCGGTGCATGCAAAACAGATGAATGATGCAAACATGCTGTCATACTGTTATGCTGATTGAAATATGCCCTATATCTAACCATCCAAAGCGGGTAAATAAAAGGGAGAAAGAAATGGGGGTTGGAAGACATACATCACACTCACACACCCTTATTACAATTATGCCCTCGCGCAGAGGGTCCGAATAAAATAATAATACAGTCCCAAATGAAAGAATATACAGTCCGAATAAATATACAGATTCCTAATTAATTAACAAATTAATTACAGAAAAGAAGTAAAACTGGCATGCAAGCCAGGGACTGCCTTGCTTCTGATGGATGATGTATGCTGGGCTGCCTGGCGCGGAAATCCACTGAGATGCCCCAATTCGCCTCTGTTTGCAATTTTTTTCGAAATGCGTGCCGGACTCCGAAAAGGCGCTGATTCTTGATGTTGCTGCAACAGAGAGCAGGAAAAGGGCATAGCAATGTATTTCACAAATATATGCATGCCTCGATCCTCGTGCCACCAATCACGCATCTCGATGCATGATGGCCGAGGAACCGAAATGCACAACTCAATATGGGATGAATGCAGATGAATGCTACAATAAAAACCTAACTCCATCATGGGTAATCCGGAGTGTCGGTGACTTGGGAATTGAGACACGTTCCGATACTCGGAGTACAGAATGCGCCTCGTTTCCCGTGCAATATGCATGATATGCATGAAATGCAACTAACATACAACCCTAGCATGCGCGATGCTGTGAAAATGAGATGAAAATAAGATGCCTCGAAAAGCGTGCACGCGGGCACGCAAACCGAGGCGATGGCATGACATGCGAATCGGATAAAACAGAAGTGTCTCGAAATGCGCGCCCACAGGCACGCAAACCGAGGCGATGCAAATGAGAAAATCGGATAAAATCGAAGTGCCTCGAAATGCGTGTCACACGGGCACGCAAACCGAGGCGATGATATGCGATGCAAAATCGGATAAAACCGAAGTGCCTCGAAATGCGCGCCCACAGGCACGCAAACCGAGGCGATGATAAATGAGAAAATCGGATAAAACTGAAGTGCCTCGAAGTGCGTGTCACACGGGCACGCGAATCGAGGCAATGATGAAACGAGAAAATCGGATAAAACCAAAGTGCCTCGAAATGCGTGCCCGCGGACACGCAAACCGAGGCAATGATGAAATGATAAAATCGGATAAAACTGAAGTGCCTCGAAATGCGTGCCCGCGGACACGCAAACCGAGGCAATGATGAAATGAGAAAATCGGATAAAACCGAAGTGCCTCGAAGTGCGTGTCACACGGGCACGCGAATCGAGGCAATGATGAAATGAGAAAATCGGATAAAACCGAAGTGCCTCGAAGTGCGTGTCACACGGGCACGCGAATCGAGGCAATGATGAAACGAGAAAATCGGATAAAACCGAAGTGCCTCGAAATGCGTGCCACACGGGCACGCAAACCGAGGCGATGATATGCGATGAAATGGCATACGGAATGCAACGATGGGCTTACACCAACATAGGAGAGCCTCAGCTCACTCACATAGGAGGCCGTCGGATAAAAAAACAAAGTCGCCTCGAAACGCGTGTCCGCGGACACGCAAATCGAGGCAATGATGTAGAAACATGAAAAATACAAATTGGGCTTACGCCAACATGAGATAGCCTCAGCCACGCTCACATAGGCTGCCGGAATGATAAGAATGAGATGCCTCGAAGTGCGTGCCCATTGGCACGCAAACCGAGGCAATGCAAAAAAAGATGCAAATGGCATAGGGAATGATATGCAAGCATGGCAATGGAATTTCAGCACCTAAATAAAGGGGAAAACAGCCCCGAAACAATTCGAAATGACACTCGAAACATGCATTCATCCCGAAAGTGTGAAATTAAGCCCCGAAATGGCCTATAGCCATGCTATACATGCAAAATATGATCATGACAGCAAGAACAGTAGCAAGACAGTCCCAAAAATGGCATTTTTTCAGTAATAAACATGGCCTAAATGCAAGCATAGATAGATCAAACAAAGCATGCAAAGTTAGTGGCCAAAAGAGGGGTATTGAGACAAGTGATATATGCAAACCCCAAATGGACAAACTTTCTTCTACAACATTGAAGATTAGCTAAAAATAAGCATATATGCAGAAGATGACATCCTCAAAATCAGAACACAAACATGCTAAAAGATCCATGCAAAATAGGCTCCAAATATGCTATAACAAGAGACATGCAATGCACACACCAAATGACAAAACTTTCTTCATGGAATATGTAAAGGGGGTCAAAATAAGACCAAAGTCAGTATGGGTCGAAGCCCCAAAAACAAATAGAGATAGGTCAAAATTGCATGCAAAAAAGTGGCACACTTGATGAATATTGAAGGAGGTGGTATATACAAGCACCAAATGGGGTTGAGCCTCTCTACAATGTTGTAGAGGGGCTCAAAATAAGAACAAAAGCAGTAGGGGTCGGACCCCTAGAAACAAACACAAATAGACCAAAACTAGCATGCAAGAAAATGGCATAAAAGCTAGGTATTGAAACAAGTGTACCATAGAAGCATCAAATGAAGTTGAGCCCTTCTACAAAGTTGTAGAGGGGCTCAAAACAAGCACAAAAGCAGTAGGGGTCGGAGCCCCAATTCTCAACCAATTAGAGTATAAAAATGAACCAAGAAAAAGCCCTAAAAGTTAGTTTTGAATACTCACCCTTGAAGACTTGTCTTTCTTTGATTCTTGGCCTTGATTTGTAGCTTCTCAACCTCTGAAATTCACTTCCTAGCTGCTGGAGTGGTAGTGTTGATGGTGGAGCTAAGGGTTGGTGAAGAGGAGAGCTAGGTACTTGGAAGTTTTTCAAGGTTTTAAGCCAAGGAAATGGAGGTTTTTGGAGGAGTCCCCTTGAAGACAAATTTTCCAACCTTGAAGAAGGAGAGGGAGGGCCCTTCAAATAGGCAAGAAATGGGGTGTAAAAGGGGAGGGAAAGCACCCAATCTTTCCCTCCCGAAATATCCCCCGGATGCCCCGGGATATGCTGGAAAATATCCGGACAGCTGAGACAGGCTGGAAAGCAGGAAGCTGGCCGGCCAGGTAAATTTGTGGGAGGTGGCCGGCCGGCCACCCCACCTGGTCGGCCAGCCACTCACCATGGCCGGCCGGCCACCCCCAAAAAATGAACAGAAAAATTTCTGGCCGACCACCATACCAAAGTGTCCTCCAAGGTGTGTAGAACAAGACCCCATGGTTGAAATCTGGCAACTCTGAAGCAGGAGCCACAACATAGAGCTTGAAGGAGAGGCCCAAAAATGAAGTCAACAATTGCTGGCCGACCACCATACCAAAGTGTCCTCCCAGATGTGTAGAACAAGGATCCAAGGTTTGAATTTGGCAACATTGAACCAAGAGTCACAACATAGAGCTTGAAGGAGAGGCCCAAAAATGAAATCAACCATTGCTGGCCGACCACCATACCAAAGTGTCCTCCAAGATGCCCTCATCACAGATATGTAGCTTTGGTTGGAAGAAAATACCCCTAGGGTGTTCAACATTGGCCCGGAAGTGAGCAAAACGGGCTCCGGAGGAGCGAAACTGGTTATCTGGGATAATTGCTGGCTTCTCACCCCCCAGTGATCTTCCTGATGTTGAAACAGAGGTACCTGCCAAGTTTGAACAAAAACAAATGAGAAATGAATGTTCGGGGCCAAAACCGAGCAAATCGGGATCCCGAAAATGAGCTGCGGGTGCCGGAAGTGGTGTTCAGCAGCGAAGTGGGTATCTGCGACCCCAGTGTCCTCTGGAATGACGAAACAGAGATACCTGCCAAAAACCGGAGCAAATGGATGCGAAATGAATGCTCGGGACCAAAACACGCAGTTTGGGGTCCCGAAAACCGGCTACAGGTACCGGAAGTGGCACACGACCACGAAGTGGGCATCAGGGGCCCCAGGGTTCCTCGGAATATTAAAACAGAGGTCTCCGCCAAAAACCGGAGAAGGCTGATGCAAAATGAATGCTCGGGGCCCAAATCACGCAGTTCGGGGTCCCGAAAATGGGTCGCCGGGCACCGGGAGTGGTGTTCGGCTGCAAAGTGGGCATCAGGGGCCCCAGTGTTCCTCGGAACATTAAAACAGAGGTCTCCGCCAAAAACCGGAGGAGGCGGAGATGGTTGGGCGGTCCCGAGCCGAGGCACACGGCCTAACGGCCCCGAAAACCGGGAACCGGGCTCCGAAATGGGCAAAATGGCCTACGGCCACGAAAAGTAGCTCACGGCCACCGGGAGATAATCTGCGGGACCACTCCCTTCCCTTAGGAAAGAAAACAGAGAAAACCGAGCCTGGTTCGCAAACCGAGACAAGGTAGAGAAGATGGTTCGGAGGTCCGGAGGCAGGGCGCGCGGCCGCGACTCTGAGACTTCTGAACGAGCACAGTATGCAACATCACCGAGCGCTCAACCGGTGACGTCTGAGTCTTAAGGTCGGTCAAAAATGGGGTGTCTACAGTTGCCCCTCTTTGACAGAACTCGGAAGTCAAGAAGTGACGGGAGTGAATGTCAAAGCCCAAAGACGACCCATTTTTGACAAGGCCGAAGACTTAGACAATCAAACAAAATGAACAGAGATATGTGCCCGCAGGCGCGCCCGCAGGCAGGGGGCAAAATGCAAAATGAAAGGCGCGGAGCCGAGTGATCATGCAAGTGCAACAAGCTGTAATGAAGCAAGTATTGACAAATAGATGCAACAGTTATAAGCAAGAGGGCAAAGCAAACAACTACATTTCATGCGGTTAGGAATGCGGAGAATTATTCAATTCTCGTCGCGTCTCACACGGAGAAGATACGATACCTGCGCGATTCGTCTGGTCGCACCAGCCTCAAATGAACCGTACATACAATATCGTGCCTGAAAAAATAGAGAAATTCAACAAGAACAATATGCCAACAACATATATTCAATGCGATTCCTGTGATTCGAAAAGTTTGACACACACAGTGCCAGTGAACGAATGTAACATAACGCGAGAAAAGATAATGCGTGTCAACGTGCGTTCAAGCATAGAAGTATCGTATACCGAGAAATCATGCACGACAATGCAAAACATTCATGACAATGCAAATTATGAGCCAAGTAATGCAAAACGAGCACAAATCAGGATGCCCGTTTGACATGAAATGATGAACCAGAAAATACGCATTTCGGTGACGGCAACTCAATCGCGGCCTCTGATTCAACTCCCGGAGAGTTTGCAACATGTTTAAAAAGGATACACTCTGATTTTGATGAATAATGACGAGACACATGTCAGGAATTGCAAACAAAGTTCCGGCGGAGCAATTCGGCGCCAGAAAGTGCACTTTTCTTCAACTTTTTCAGGTCCCGGGAACTCCGATTTTCCTCAAAATTTGCAGAGAGGTAGGGGAGGGGGTGGGAAGTATGGTCGGCCAGCCCATTGCCCTAGGAGAGGCCATCGGCCAGGGCCAAAAAGTAGAGGGGCCGGCCAGCCAGGTTAGGTGGCCGGCCGGCCACCTGCCAAAAGCAGGGGCAAAATGGTCATTTTGACATTTTCTATATATATGCTTGCCCATTGCCTCCGAAATCACACCCCCAAGTGTGGAATTCTCTCCTCTTGCTCTCTAAGCCATTTTCTCTCTCAGATCTGCATTCTATACGCGCCCCTCGGCCTCCCACGCA
This sequence comes from Camellia granthamiana, assembly GCA_036172215.1. Classification (NCBI taxonomy): domain Eukaryota; kingdom Viridiplantae; phylum Streptophyta; class Magnoliopsida; order Ericales; family Theaceae; genus Camellia; species Camellia granthamiana. Next base: position 37,348,728 of record CM069907.1, on the reverse strand, counting down.
AGTTGTTTTTGCGAAATCTTTCAGATTTAAGCACTTTGAAGCGACTAAATTTCGACTTTGGGGCTTCTCTTCTCATTTTCACCACTTGAGGTAATTTTGTTTCAACATTTGGAAAATTTTCCCGGGGGTTGACTTTTGTTGACTTTTTGTTTCCCGAGGGTTGACTTTTGTTGACTTTTTCCAATTTTGGCCCATTTTGCTCATTTTTGCTCCTCTTTGCAGATTTCTTGACATGGCGGGCCATTTCCCTCACGGCGGAGGTTTTCCCGGCGCCGGAGATGACTTTGACATTATGGCATTGCCTCCGAGAGTTCGCCCTTTCATTCCCGATCGATATGCCCCAGCGGTTCATAGGCTTCCGCGGGCCACTTTTCGTCATTTCACTGAGTTTAACGACCGAGTACCAAGGGATCTTCTCCTACGAGAGCCAGAGCAGCACCTCTCTTATGATGCAGAGGTATTTTACTTTAGTCTCTGTATTCCTCGTGCATTTCATTCCCCTGCCATGCTTAGACACACAGTTTAGCTTATGACATAGTACTTGCATCCTGAGCATGTGACTTAGCCACTTGAATTCCGTGAACACAGCTCATTGAATAATTGTGAACGCATAGTATACATTAGTTAGGAATTGAACACACGGCTCAAACATTGATTCGCTAAACACACAGCGCGAAGTTGAAAATGAGCACACAGCACATACTGACTAAGAGTAGAACACACAGTCCCAAAACTCAGATTTTCCGAACACGCAGCCCAGATTTGAAGCGAACACACAGCCCTAAACTTTGATGCACTGAACACACAGCCCAGATTTGAAGCGGACACATAGCCCACTAATTGAGAGTAGAACACACAGCCCCAAACTTGATGTACTGAACACACAGCCCAGATTTGAAGCGAACACACAGTCCACTGATTGAAAGTAGAACACACAGTCCCAAACTGAGGTGAACACACAGCCCACTGATGTTGAGTAGAGCACACAGTCCCAATTTGAAGCGAACACACAGCCCACTGATGTTGAGTAGAACACACAGTCCCAATTTGAGGTGAACACGCAGCCCACTGATGTTGAGTAGAACACACAGTCCCAATTTGAGGCGAACACGCAGCCCACTGATGTTGAGTAGAACACACAGTCCCAATTTGAGGTGAACACGCAGCCCACTGATGTTGAGTAGAACACACAGTCCCAATTTGAGGTGAACACGCAGCCCACTGATGTTGAGTAGAACACACAGTCCCAATTTGAGGTGAACACGCAGCCCACTGATGTTGAGTAGAACACACAGTCCCAATTTGAGGTGAACACGCAGCCCACTGATGTTGAGTAGAACACACAGTCCCAAACTCAGATGTACTGAAACTTTGAACACGCAGCCCAAATACCAAATTTACTGAACACGCAGCCCGTTTTCACTTCATTTGCACACAGCTCATTTTCACTTCATTTGCACACAGCTCATTTTCACTTCATTTGCACACAGCTCATTTTTCACTTCATTTGCACACAGCTCAGATTTGACTTCATTTGCACACAGCTCATTTTCACTTCATTTGCTGATCTATGCATTCATTCTAAATGCAGGCTCATTCTCGCACAGTGCGAGGATATGGTTCCGTCACCGCGAGGGAGTGGTATTTTGAGCTTCCGGAAGCTGTCCGGGGCTTGGTCGACCTCGCAGGATTTGGACCATTCTGCCGGGGATTATCTCGTTGCCTCATCAGTAGGACTTTATTCGCGGCTCTAGCAGAGAGGTGGTGGGACACCACCAATTCTTTCCATTTTTCTGCAGTCGGGGATATGACCATGACCCCGCTGGACTTCGCTATACTCACCGGCCTAGACGTAGGCGGTGTGCCCATTCCCTATGACGAGGATATGGGCCAGTGGGAGGCTGCTTGGATGCACCTATTGGGGACACACCCGCCTGTAGACAGAGGTTCGGGGAGAGTCCGATACTCCTGGTTTGCTTTGCACTTCCGGCGGCCACAGATGGAGCCCGGTACTCCTGAGGAGGCGGAGCAGTATGCCCGCGGTTTTCTCATGTATCTCCTCGGCACCACCTTGTTCGCCGATAGAGGGAACATGGTAGGATTATATCTCTTGAGTGCTTTGGTAGACCTATCACAGGTCAGCCAGTATGATTGGGGCGGCGCTAGCCTGGCTACCCTGTACTGTTACATGAGCGCAGTCTCTCGCGGGCGGGGAGATTTACTCGGCGGCTACTGGAGAGCCTGGGAGGTACATTCTGTCCTTTTGATTTACATTTTTTTGCTTCTCATTGCTTGTTCACTGCACACACGGCGCACTTTGCACTCTACGTTCTGCCTTTAGCACCTTGTATTCACATCCCGCACTGCTTTTCTCAGCTATGGGTATATGCATATTTTCCCACATTAGCCCCGGAGATGGAGGTGACAGGACCTCCTATGACCCCATATTCACTGATGTTTGAGGGCGAGCACTTGTCGAGGCCTCGAGAGACTCTCTTCTCTCTGCGGCAGTACTTCGACACTGTTCGAGCGACAGAGGTATTTTAGAACTCTCAGTTCCTTTTCCATTTTCATCTTTGATCTGCTTTGTATGTTCTGATTTCTGATTGACTTATGCACTGGTTATCCGCAGATCACTTGGCAGCCTTGGGCAATCTTCGGCGATGACCTCGAGGATCAGTACCCCGGAGGGTCGACTAGTTCCCAGTACAGGTTCCTGCTCGAGGGACCAGTAGGTAGAGTTTGGTTCCTGGGGGAACGCTTCCAGCGCCAGCTATGGGGGGGGAATTCTCAGGACCCTCCTGCTGTGCCTCCAGACACCATGCGGACTGCTGATAGATTATCTCCTGAGGAGGTCAGCAGTGCTATGCAGGGCAGTGATGCGTTATTACATCTTGTTGATGGGAGCTACTCCACCTACCGCCGTATATATTTGATGCCCCCCTTGACGGGAGTACGGGCTCCGGCACGGAGGCCCGCTGGCGCACCATCTTCGAGTCACGCTCGTGCTACAGACATCCCTTCTTCTAGCAGGGCTGGCACATCTAGAGGTAGAGGCAGTTCGATTCCTCCGATCCCTCCGACTCTTGATCACCCTGGATGGCCAGAGATGCCGACTGAGTTGACGTGTTGGCAGTATGGGGCCACCTCCCCGATTCCGATCCCTATGGAGCCTCCGGCGCCTGGTCACAGATACGTCAGTGATCCTGACTCACCACCGGTATGTTCTACCATTCTTCATTTGTCACACAGACATTTTGACAGTTGCTTTTTAATTGATGAATTGAGCTTGTATCTGCAGCCACCTCGGGATTACGTAGATCAGATGCTCGGAGTGGTGGCCTCACTCGAGGGGATGGTCCTGCGCAGAGAGGCACAGATGTCCATCATGGGCTTCCAGGTACCCTTCATCTTTCTTTGCACTTATCATATTTTTGTTAATGCTCTGGCTTTAAACATTCCATTGCACTGATAGGCTGTGTAGAACACATCTGGCACACACCCCACTCCCATACTGTACTTGCACCTGCTTTTTATGTTTGAACTGATGTATTGCACTTTGCATTTTCAGATGCCTCCAGTCTATGCTCCGACACAAGGTGGGCCCCCCGGGCCTTTTCAGAGAGGTAGAGGTACTGGGCCTCGAGGAGCTGGGCCATCTCGGCCTCACCGAGGAGCTCGAGGAGGAGGGTCGTCTCGCAGACGCAGGGCACCCATTGTTGAGGATGACGAGGAGGAGGTCGCAGATCATGTGTCAGACACATCTCCTGGAGGGGGAGGCTCCGGTCTTGGTTCCGGGAGTGGAGACGAGCCTGAGGGGGATCCGGAGGACGACAGCTCCGATCCAAATGGTGATGATGAGGTAGAGATTATCCCGCAGAAGAGGATGAGAGGGCCTCCCCATTCCCGCTCCCGAGGGCACTGATGTTATTTCCTGCTTTATTCTACTTTTTAGCTAGTAGTTTGTAGCACTTTGCACATTGTTAGGCAGTTTTATTTTCTGTAAAACTTGTACCTTTATTTTGTTGTAAAACATGATGGAATGAAACAGCTTCTGAAAAGATATTGTATTTGAAATTCTTAGCATCGCATCGCATTATTTCGCACAAAATGGAATTGAATGAAAATGTGCCTCATGTATTACCGGGTCAGGTGGTGAACCGACGCAATAAATAAAAACAAATTGACTCACTAAGAAATAAAACAGAATCTTAGCAAGTTTACAACTCGATAAACAAAGTACAACAATGTTAACGACTCAATCGACAAGACTTAACAAAAATTGTGTAATCAAAAGGTAACAACTCAAAACATAAAATGCGACAGCTCGACAAAACTTACAACTCAATAAGCAAAAACAACAACTCGATAAGCAAAAATACAACACGATGTACTTTGGATGGACTACCTGAAGAATGGAACGTATCCAAAATTGATAGGCCTGGATGCCTTCTACTGCCGGGAGACAACCAGATTTGCAGGGAGTCCACTACTGCTACAGGTACTGTTTCCCATCCAAGCTCACATATATGTTCACTCACATCACTCGGCCCTCGGGCTCGATTTTTCTCACAAAACCCCTATCTCACTTTTCTCTCATCGCACATCTCTCTATTCTTTAATCTCTCATTTTTCATCCCTCCCCAGATATGGTTGATGGATAAGTTGCAAGTTGTGGACTCTTGCCCTGCTTATTCAGCCCGCAGCTACTTCTTTCGGCAACACCTAGTCAATGCTCCTGATGGGAGCTGGTGGTTTGAATGGATGTGCAATTTATCAGCAGACCGCATTGCTTGGAGAGTTAGAGAGCTTCTGGCCCCTGCCCCTGTCTTCAGTTGCACTTTGTCTAATGAGCGCTGGGATTGGCTCAACGAAGAAGCACAAGTTGGGCCCAAGTTGGCATCAGAGGCTTCAACTAGCTCTGGGAGGGGGCGCAGGGACACCTGACTGGACTGTGCCCCAGATTTATTGCTTTATTAGTACTTTCAAGTTTTCGTTATGAATGTAATAAAAAAGCAACTTCAATTGTATGCAAGAGCAACAGAACTCTGTTTTTGAAATCAATGAAATTGAAGGTTGGGGTACTGAAAATTCTCCACTTTTGGTCCAAAAATGGTCTTAGTTGTAAAAAGATTAATTTGAACAAAGCCAACTTTTATTAAAACTTTTCAAAACTATTTTCGGTATGGATCAGAACTGGACACGCCTGAGATCTGTCACTGAGATGCACAATCCCGAACCCTAGCAACTGGAAAGTTGCCCCTAGTTGAATGGTGCCGCAGCATTTCACCGCAACGGAAAGTTGCCCCTAGTTTGAATAGCACTGTACCGGAGATCACCACAAATGCTGATGAATAAAGATGACTGAGATGATCAAAATGGACAAAGTTGATCGGGGAAAAGATTGTGACTGAACTTCAAGATGAAGCTGCCTACGTATCCCAAAGATGGGAATCAAGCCTTACGTAGTTCAGGCTTAGGTTCGCTCGGGTATTTTTACTCTCCTTTTGCGCTCTAACTTTTGCCAAGGCCGCCCTTCGAGGGTTTTCAACCTTGCGAGCTCAGTTTTTATAATTTCAAATTTTTTGTGCTCTGAGTTTTGCCTAGGTCGCCCTTTCGGGTTTTCGGCCTAGCGAGCCTCTCAGGGGTAGTATTTCTTCAACTTGTCCATATTGATCGGTTGGGAAAACTCTAAGCCATCTAGATCCATCAGAACCACAGCTCCACCTGACCAGATTGACTTGATGATGTAGGGACCAGTCCAATTAGGTCTGAACTTGCCCCTTGGGTCGTGGATAGGAGCGCGGTTGTCCTTGAGTACTAAATCTCCTTCTTTCAAATTCCTGGACTTAACCTTCTTGTTGAAAGCCCGGGCGATTCTGCGTTGATAACCCTGAACATGGTACAGTGCCTTCAACCTTCTTTCATCGAAAAGCATGAGTTCCTCAAATCTGTTTTGCTGCCAATCTGCTTCGGCTATCTGGCACTCGGCCAATACTCGTAATGACGGAACCTCAATCTCAATAGGTAGAACGGCCTCCATCCCATAGACTAATGAGTACGGAGTCGCCCCAGTAGAAGTTCTGATCGAAGTCCTGTAGCCCCACAGAGCAAACGGCAGCTTATCTGGCCAATCCCGATAGGTTTCCACCATCTTCTGTAGTATGCGCTTGATGTTCTTGTTGGCGGCCTCAACTGCTCCGTTGGTTTGTGGCCGGTAAGTAGACGACTTATGAAAAGCCACATTGTATTTCTCCAACAAGTCAATCACCTCCTTCTTAAAGTGGGAACCATTGTCAGAAACTATTTCATTTGGGACTCCATAGCGACAGATAATGTTGTTTCTGATGAATTTCGCAACGTGTGAAGCTTTCAACACTGCGTAAGATTGGGCCTCAACCCACTTTGTAAAATAATCTATCGCTACCAAGATGAACTCATGCCCATTCGACCCCTTCGGCGTAACAGCTCCAATTACATCAATTCCCCAGACAGAAAACGGCCATGGCGAAGTCATGTTGTATAGCTTTGACGGCGGAATGTTCATGCGATTCGCATGAATCTGACATTTGTGGCATCGCCGGACGAAACCAATACAATCCTCCTCCATGGTGGACCAATAATAACCTTGTCTAAGGATCTTCCGTGCTAACATCACCCCATTCATATGTGCACCACATTCACCCCCGTGGATGGCTTCCATCAGACGCCTTGACTCTTCTGCATCCACACACAGTTTATGCATTCCCAGATGGCCTCTTCTATACAGCTTACCCCCACAGATGATGAACTGAACCGACATTCTTCTGATTGCCCTCTTGTCTTTGGCATTTACCCCTGGCGGGTATGCTTCTTTCTCTAAAAAGTTCCAGATATCGTAGTGCCAAGGGTGTTCGTCCTGAACTTCATCTATGGTTGCAATTGACTCGTAAGCAGGTACAAATTTCTGGTCGATGATGACTGGACGCATTCGGACACCACACGGGATGTCTATCATAGATGATAGAGTTGCTAAGGCGTCCGCGAACTTGTTGTTCTCTCTTAGTAGATGAGCGAAGTTTAACTTTTCAAACCGAGGAATCAGCAAGTCCAAGGTTTGGTGATACATTATCATATTTTCTTCTTTTACTTTCCAGTCTCCTTTAGCTTGAGACACAACAAGATTCGAATCCCCAATGACGTCCAGCCGTCTTGCCCCTAGTTCCAGGGCTGCTTCTAAACCAGCGATGCACGCCTCGTATTCTGCTTCATTATTTGAGACTTTGAACCGGAGTTTGAAGGCTAGAGGGATACGGGAATTGTCGGGTGCTATCAGCAACACTCCTATCCCATACCCATGTTGATTTGACGCTCCGTCAAAGTACATTGTCCAAGTTTCTTCGTCGATATGCAGAATTGTTTCATCTGGGAATAGATACTCAACTGCTTCATCCCCCTCGACCGGATGGTCGGCAAGGAACTCTGCCACTGCTCTTCCTTTCACTGACTTGCGCGTGACATATGTAAGATCAAATTCGGAGAGCAACAGCAACCAACGAGCTAGCCTACCCGTAAGCGCTGGTTTCTCGAAAAGATATTTGATGGGATCGAGTCGTGAAACCAACATTACAGAGTGAGCTAACAGGTAGTGCCGCAGCTTCCTGGTAGCCCATACCAGGGCTAAGCAAGCCTTTTCCAGTGGTGTGTATCGGGTCTCATATTCCAGCATTTTCTTGCTCAAATAATAGATGGCTTTCTCCACCTTATCTTCTGATTCTTGTGCAAGCATGCAGCCCATCGTGGTCTCAGTCACTGATAGATACAAAATCAACGGTTTCCCTGGTTCTGGTGGCGATAAAACGGGCGGGTTCTGTAGATACTCTTTAATCTGTTCAAATGCAGCTTGACATCGGCCGTCCCATTGGAACTTCTTTCCTTTCTTCAGGAGACCAAAAAGTGGTTCACAAGTCAAGGTTAGTTTTGAGATAAACCGTCTTATGAATTGCACTCTACCCAGAAAGCCGCGCACCTCCTTTTCAGTCCTTGGTGGGGGCATTTCTAAGATGGCCTTGATTTTGGAAGGGTCGACCTCGATGCCCCTTTGTGTAATCAGAAACCCCAGCATTTTTCCCGCTGTAACACCAAATGTACATTTCTGAGGGTTCAGCCGCAACCGGAATTCCCTGATCCTTTGGAAAAACTTTTGCAAGGCGGTGTAGTGGCCCTCTCTTTCCTTGGACTTGACAATCATGTCGTCCACATACACCTCAACCTCTTTGTGGATCATATCATGTAGTATTGTGGTCGCGGCCCGTTGATAAGTAGCCCCAGCATTCTTCAACCCAAACGGCATGACCCGATAGCAGTATGTCCCCCACGGGGTGGTGAATGCAGTCTTTTCTCTGTCCTCCGGCGCCATCACTATCTGATTATATCCTGAAAAGCCATCCATGAATGAGAGCAAAGCGTGCCCTGCTGTGAAGTCCACTAACTCATCGATGTGCGGTAGGGGAAAATCGTCTTTCGGACTGGCTCGGTTTAAATCCCTGAAGTCTACGCACACCCGGATCTTGCCATCTTTCTTTGGCACCGGAACAATATTGGCCAACCAAGTCGGATATTCAGAGACTAGCAGGAAGCCTGCGTCAATTTGCTTGGTGACCTCTTCCTTGATCTTAAGAGCCCAATCCGGGCGGATCCTTCTGAGCTTCTGTTTGACAGGTCGGGCCTCAGGGTCAAGGGGGATCCGATGCTGTACAATCTCAGGATCGATCCCAGACATGTCTTCGTAGGACCACGCGAAAACATCTTTGAAATCTTTTAATAAAGCGACTAAGCGCTCGCGTTCCTCTGAAGACAGCGTGGACCCGATCTGGACCAGCCGCGGGTCCTCCTCAGTACCAATATTCACAAAAATGATTTCATCCGTTAAGGGCTTAACAAACCTCTCTTGCTCTTGCTCAATTAGACGTTGTAAAACCGGAGGAACTTCGTCCTCGTCGTTTTGATCAAAATTTTGAAAGTCCTGATTTAAGCAATAAATTAGGGGCACAGAAAAGTACTCGGAAACCACATTCACCTCATTCTCATTAAGTTCATCCAAATCGTCCAATTCTTCTGTTACAACAGACTCAAAAGAAAAGGAAAAAGACGACCTGGACAGGACTGTGGCATCCGGGTTGACACCCCCAGGAGTACCAGACTCAGACTCAGTCGAGTTGGAATCTGATTCCGACTCAGAAGACTCGGTGGAATCAGATTCCGGCTCACTACCTGACCCGGAACTGCTGGATAAGAATCCCTCTTCATACTGCCAAGTGAGGGAGGGTGCGATTGATGCGTCCAAAATAGCTGCTGGTTGGCTCGCGGCCATTTCATCTCCAATCATGGAAACCACGGCGTTATTCCCCAAGCAATCTTGGTCGATCAGAGGATCAGAGAGGAGACTTGCCAGTGCTACCCCCATTTCCAATTCAGTGCCCTCAGGCTCCTCTGCCTTATTCTGCTCAGCCTCAGTTGTTGGGTCTGTCTGCTCTGTGGCAACGTCATCCCCGGGTAGTTGCAGGTCGAAGAAGATTTCGAAGCCTGGTACGCGCTTCCTCTCCGCGTTTAACCATGGCTCTGGGAAGCCACAGAATGGGAAATCCTCCCCCTCCCGGACAAAGCGTCCGTTCAGGGTACCCCAGATGGGCCTGTGTATTAGGTCAAAAGGCTTCCCAGCCTGCTTTGCTCTGGCTCTGCTAGCCATTTCCTTTCCTTTCCTCGCCCAATCTTCTTTGGTGGGCAGATAACCCAATCCAAAGGTATGTGGATTATGTGGCACTTCGGCCAACGCTGCAACGCCTTTCCGGCCGCTTCTTCCCAATCCCATCCCAGGGATATGCTGTAGCTTGTTCATGAGGTATACGGCTTGAGCGCTGACATACAAACCCTCATTCACAGCCATGATATTCTGTACTACCCGGGCCTCAGCCAAAGTAAATCCCGATATGAACAGGTCCTCCATGCCGTGTTCAATCTCAAGGACTGGCGTAGATACCTCCGGAGGGGGATGGATTGATGAGTTCCCAAAAACAATGGCTACTCCCTTTCCGTAGGGGTACTTCACCATTTGATGTAGAGTAGATGAGACGGCCTTCACCTGATGCAACCAGGGTCGCCCCAAAAGCATGTTGAAAGATGCAGGGACCTCCAAGACATGAAAATCCACTTCGTGTTGTCCAGGCCCAATCTTGGTTTGGATTTTTACTGTCCCCAGGACATCCCTGCTTGTATTGTCGTAGGCTCTGATTACTTGAGTAGTTGGTGTGAAGTCCGCAGGCTTTAACCCAATTGCATACGCCGTTCTGGCCGGACAGACGTTGATAGCGGACCCGGTATCAACAAGTACCACCGGAATCCATTTATCTCTGCATTCTACAGAGATGTAGAGAGGTCTGTTGTGATCCACGCCCTCGGGCGGCAATTCTTTGTCTGAAAAAGTCAACGCCGGGGAACCTCCTCCCGGAAAGACCAACCCAACTAACTGTTCTGGCGTAGTTTCGATGGAAAGTTTGGCTTTGTCCATGGCAGATAGGACAGCCTGCCTGTGCACCCTTGAAGCCATAAGCAGTCCCCAAATGGAGATGTCTGCTTGTATTTTCTTTAGCTGCTTCAGTACAGCCTCTTCCTCAACTTGCTTCTCTCTCTGTTTTTCTGCCTCTTTATCTTTCCCTGATGCCTCGGGTTGATCAAGGTGTGGGGGCTTGAAATACCGCCCACTTCTCGTCATATGGTCCACCTCTTCGAGGTACCAGGTACTGTCTGGTTGGCCACCTGCCCAGTCTTCGTCTGTGTGGGCGAGATACAAGTCATCATCTTCCCACCACATTCCACCAGCATCTAGCAAACACCTGTCTGGTTCCGGCTTGTTTATGCTCTCAGCATTTTCCTCCCTCATGCTCACAGCATGTTCAATTTTCGTGCTCGCAGCACTCTCAACTTCCTCATGGTTCTTTGCTTTTCGGGCTCTCTCAGAATCCCATCCTTTTCCTTGTTCCTCCAACAACAACTGTGCGGTTTTCAAAATGTTTTGTTCCTGAGCGAAATTCTTCGTACCGGCGCTCTCCGGCAATTCAATCTGATTTTCGGCCCTTCCGGCCACAAATGGTACTTTTGCCCCTGCTGGGCGCTGTTTTGACTGAAACTCCACAACATCCGGCTGATCATCCAACCACCCAATGGCTTCTGCCGATTCCTCGTATTCGTACCAGTTGATCGATGCATCTCTTGGTTCCTGATCGTTGAAAAGCTGGAAATTGGCAAAGTCCTCCTCCACCGCAGTTAGATCATCCCTCGCTGATTCAAGCTTGTCCCCCCGGATCATACACAACTCAGCCTGTTCCGACAATCCCGCATTCAGCTTTGGTTGGCCTACTGACAAAATATACCCACTCGGATCATAAGCTCTGTCAGCTAAATTCTCAGTTTGCTCCATCCCAGACTCAGTTTTGCTCTCCTCGGAAGCCTGCCCCGTTCCATTCTCGGTGGTCACCACCTTTAGCTCAGGTTGGGGTGTAGAGGTGTCCATCATGCACAAGTCCGTGCTATCAGGGAGGATCACCTCTGGCTTGGGTAGGTGGGAGGGAGTGATATAGATACTGGGATCATATGAAGCGACCCCAGTGTGGATGAGGTTGACTCTTTTTGGTGGATCTTGGTTGTGTTTGGGGAGTGGGTTGTTTGTGACGTTGGGTCCTTGGGGAGGTAGAATGATGTTTTTGTCAATGAGATCTTGAACCTCATGACGCAGCCTGTAGCATTGGTCGGTGTCATGACCATGCTGTTGGTGGTATTGGCAATATTTGGCTGGGTTATGGGAAGGGGGGAGTGGATTCGGTAGAGGCCTCGGTTCCAAGGGTTTCAGGTGCCCCTTTCTGACTAGAACCCCGAGGACTTTAGACAAAGGCATATAGAGTGGGGAGAAGGTTCGCTGACCCCTGGGTTGGTATCTTGGGGCTTGATTACTGCTCCCAGAGGCATCAGAAAAAGGTGTGGCCGCTGCGGACCTTGGTTGGGGATGGGGAGTGGTGGTGACCATTCCGACCTCTGAAGTTCTGGTATTGGAAGAGCCACTCGGGCCCGCATTATTACCACGGTTGAATATTCTCCGGGGCTGATCCCGATCTTGGTCAAACAGACCCTGTTTCATCGCATCCTCTATTTGCATTCCCATATCATGCAGATCTGCGAAAGTGGGGAAGGGAACTACAATCATCTTCTTCATCAACGCCGGCTGGAGATTGCGCACAATCATCCGTATTTGGTCTCTGTCCGTTGGCCTTAAGGTCATCATCGATGCCTTCGCCCTCCACCGGGTCACAAAGTCAGAGAAAGATTCCTTGGGCTCCTGCCTCGTTGTCTCGAGATCACGAGTTGTGATCTCGATCTGCGTGTTGTATGAATATTGTGCAAGGAAGGCCTCAGCCATCTCATCCCAGTTTATCTTCACCTGATCTTCCAGCTTTGAATACCAAGTGGATGCCACACCCGACAGGGTTCGACCGAACAAAGAAAGCTTTTGCGGTCGGGTTAGGCCCATTGGTCTTAGAACGTCTGAGAATAGCCGGAGGTGAACCATAGGGTCCCCGAATCCATCAAAGCGATCGATCTGGGGCATCTTAAATCTATCCGGCAATGTCACGGCTACATCAGTATAACCGTCTTCAATATCTGGGATGGCCTTCACTCCCTGTGACTTCTTAAAGAGCTTCTCCAACTTGCTCAATTTCAGAGCTGTCTGGTCTACCTCGAACTCAAATGGAGAGTCCGGGTGGTTAGGTGTAATGTTTTTGGACAGTTGTGGTAGAAGCGGGGGCGGAGCCAGCCCCGTTGGAAGACCCGTGTCCTCTTGAATATTTGGGGGGTTTGGCAGAATGTTCTGTTGATTCGGGAGGGTATTCTGGGCAGCCTGGGCATTTTGCGGGTTTGGAGGGGCATTCTGGCCAGCAGGTAGTTGTTCAGGTAATGGGGCCCCGGGTGGAGGAGGAGCCTGATTTGAGGCAGACGCTGCGTTCTGCTGTTGTAATCTGGTGATCAACTCAGACTGTTGGGCCATGACAGCGGCCTGTTGTCTGGAAAATTCCGCCTGGCGGATAGCATCATCTTGCATTTGCTTCATGCTTTCAGTCATCTGGCGCATCATCGCCTCCATAGCTGTATTCTGTTGTTCCATTTGAAGGACCGGCAGGCGTATCTCTATAGCAGAAACAGGAAGCTCAACCCGACTATTTGCTACTAAAACAGACTGCTGTCCCAGTAATCTTTGTTCTGACGGACTGCGCCTCCTCGGCCTTCTTCTGGCGATTGGGGGTAGTGAGTGGAACACTGGATGTCCGTCAACTAGATCCTCGGATCGGTTAAGTCGGCGACCTCGTGTCCAGATTGCTTGGGGGGTATCGACGGGTTCGGAAGCAATTGTGCTACAAACGGTCCCTAGCAAAAAGATAAATAAAGCGAAAAAGAAATAAATAACCAGAAATAAAACGGGCAGCATAACGGCTTAAATTGAATACACCACACACAGTCGGGTATACAACAACACACAGTTGGTAAGCTGGCTATACACTGTCCTCAAATACTGGTCAATATTCCTGTATCACTGTTCTGATAAACTGAATCTGATATCCGCGGACAACTGATTCCCAAATACTGGATAATGCCCGCAGGCCTGATTCCCAAATTCAAAAACTGATGCCCGCAGGCCTGATGCCCAAACTCATACTGATACATGCATTCCCTGTAGAGGCACACTCTAACAAGCACATAACAGATAAGTGAGAGCCAAAACACCCCTATGTTGGGGTAGGGTTTCCCTGTCCTATTTTGTCAGGAGCTAGGGTTTCACTACGCACGCAGCGGCTTCAAACAACCTATAAACGGGTAAGCAACCTGTCCTAGTTTGGAATGGTCACTATGGATCCGAATATGCACTAGGTCGAATGGTCAAAAAGGGTGCCCCGGTAAAACCGGGGTTTGTGTTCCCATGCTGTCAGAGCCCAGAGCCGATCAGCCTTACGGACATGACTTGACAAGACAAGCCTCCGGCAAATCGTTCGGGAATGGCATATGGCAAACACGGTGTCCTAGGCGCACCAATGCAAATGCAATGCAAAGAAACACACAAGTGTAGTCAAAAGCAGATATCATGAGTTCGAGTCAAGTTCTCTAAATCCCCAGCAGAGTCGCCAGAAACTGTAACAACGCCCGCGGGGGACCTCGCTACAGCTCGGACTCGGTTTTTGTTGTGGTTCTTAATCTGGAACCAAAGAGTCCAAATCCGGCAAATCGTTTTGAGAAAACTGATTTTTTTGAAAGAAGTGCCAAACATGGATTGCTTTGCCAGATAACAGAGTCGCCACCTAAATATTTTTTAAATGGGAAATTTAGGAAACCCTGACTCGGTGCCAAAAGGCCACGTGTCCGTCATCACCAAAGTTGGCTCGGGAACTTGGGTACGATTGGGGAAGGTCACATCGTGAGCACCCCCGCTCGCCCGGTCAAAGACCGGCCTCTACTAACCATGATATCAGTTTTTGAAAACATTGTGAGTTCTTATTCCGGTTATTAGCCTAGTTTACTATGTGATGCTCGCAGCAAATAAGTATAGACTGGGTCGTCTGAATTGGAACCAAAACACTTCGTGTTTGTTTGTTTGAAAATGGTTTGATGGTGCTACTCGCAAGTAGGCTAAAATGCGGATTTGCCACCCTCAGGTGGGCTTAGAAAACATGATTTTGCCACTATCTAGTGGGCTTAAAACAAACAGTTGATGAATTGTCCCAATTCAGATAACTCAACCTCCACCCACAGGCATTCAAGGCAGTTATATCACATAAGCACATAGCCTCATGGCAAGCATGCTATCATGGCAACACTTACACGCATGCAAGGATGCTAAAGCATAAAACTCACCGAGTACTCCAAGCCAAAACAAGAAGCTAATTAGAAATCATGCATGATCCTAAAATATACAGAATGCCTAATGCAACACATGCAAAGATGCAAACTATAGCAGGCTCGGCTATTCTAAACATGGCATGTGAAATGCTACAGCTATCAAGTACTCAATTTTGGAATTGAAATACAGATGCAGTTTGTATGATGCGCCGAGCCCGGTGCATGCAAAACAGATGAATGATGCAAACATGCTGTCATACTGTTATGCTGATTGAAATATGCCCTATATCTAACCATCCAAAGCGGGTAAATAAAAGGGAGAAAGAAATGGGGGTTGGAAGACATACATCACACTCACACACCCTTATTACAATTATGCCCTCGCGCAGAGGGTCCGAATAAAATAATAATACAGTCCCAAATGAAAGAATATACAGTCCGAATAAATATACAGATTCCTAATTAATTAACAAATTAATTACAGAAAAGAAGTAAAACTGGCATGCAAGCCAGGGACTGCCTTGCTTCTGATGGATGATGTATGCTGGGCTGCCTGGCGCGGAAATCCACTGAGATGCCCCAATTCGCCTCTGTTTGCAATTTTTTTCGAAATGCGTGCCGGACTCCGAAAAGGCGCTGATTCTTGATGTTGCTGCAACAGAGAGCAGGAAAAGGGCATAGCAATGTATTTCACAAATATATGCATGCCTCGATCCTCGTGCCACCAATCACGCATCTCGATGCATGATGGCCGAGGAACCGAAATGCACAACTCAATATGGGATGAATGCAGATGAATGCTACAATAAAAACCTAACTCCATCATGGGTAATCCGGAGTGTCGGTGACTTGGGAATTGAGACACGTTCCGGTACTCGGAGTACAGAATGCGCCTCGTTTCCCGTGCAATATGCATGATATGCATGAAATGCAACTAACATACAACCCTAGCATGCGCGATGCTGTGAAAATGAGATGAAAATAAGATGCCTCGAAAAGCGTGCACGCGGGCACGCAAACCGAGGCGATGGCATGACATGCGAATCGGATAAAACAGAAGTGTCTCGAAATGCGCGCCCACCGGCACGCAAACCGAGGCGATGCAAATGAGAAAATCGGATAAAACTGAAGTGCCTCGAAATGCGTGTCACACGAGCACGCAAACCGAGGCGATGATATGCGATGCAAAATCGGATAAAACTGAAGTGCCTCGAAATGCGCACCCACAGGCACGCAAACCGAGGCGATGATAAATGAGAAAATCGGATAAAACTGAAGTGCCTCGAAGTGCGTGTCACACGGGCACGCGAATCGAGGCAATGATGAAACGAGAAAATCGGATAAAACCGAAGTGCCTCGAAATGCGTGCCCGCGGACACGCAAACCGAGGCAATAATGAAATGATAAAATTGGATAAAACCGAAGTGCCTCGAAATGCGTGCCCGCGGACACGCAAACCGAGGCAATGATGAAATGAGAAAATCGGATAAAACCGAAGTACCTCGAAGTGCGTGTCACACGGGCACGCGAATCGAGGCAATGATGAAATGAGAAAATCGGATAAAACCGAAGTGCCTCGAAGTGCGTGTCACACGGGCACGCGAATCGAGGCAATGATAAAACGAGAAAATCGGATAAAACCGAAGTGCCTCGAAATGCGTGCCACACGGGCACACAAACCGAGGCGATGATATGCGATGAAATGGCATACGGAATGCAACGATGGGCTTACACCAACATAGGAGAGCCTCAGCTCACTCACATAGGAGGCCGTCGGATAAAAAAACAAAGTCGCCTCGAAACGCGTGTCCGCGGACACGCAAATCGAGGCAATGATGTAGAAACATGAAAAATACAAATTGGGCTTACGCCAACATGAGATAGCCTCAGCCACGCTCACATAGGCTGCCGGAATGATAAGAATGAGATGCCTCGAAGTGCGTGCCCATTGGCACGCAAACCGAGGCAATGCAAAAAAAGATGCAAATGGCATAGGGAATGATATGCAAGCATGGCAATGGAATTTCAGCACCTAAATAAAGGGGAAAACAGCCCCGAAACAATTCGAAATGACACTCGAAACATGCATTCATCCCGAAAGTGTGAAATTAAGCCCCGAAATGGCCTATAGCCATGCTATACATGCAAAATATGATCATGACAGCAAGAACAGTAGCAAGACAGTCCCAAAAATGGCATTTTTTCAGTAATAAACATGGCCTAAATGCAAGCATAGATAGATCAAACAAAGCATGCAAAGTTAGTGGCCAAAAGAGGGGTATTGAGACAAGTGATATATGCAAACCCCAAATGGACAAACTTTCTTCTACAACATTGAAGATTAGCTAAAAATAAGCATATATGCAGAAGATGACATCCTCAAAATCAGAACACAAACATGCTAAAAGATCCATGCAAAATAGGCTCCAAATATGCTATAACAAGAGACATGCAATGCACACACCAAATGACAAAACTTTCTTCATGGAATATGTAAAGGGGGTCAAAATAAGACCAAAGTCAGTAGGGGTCGAAGCCCCAAAAACAAATAGAGATAGGTCAAAATTGCATGCAAAAAAGTGGCACACTTGATGAATATTGAAGGAGGTGGTATATACAAGCACCAAATGGGGTTGAGCCTCTCTACAATGTTGTAGAGGGGCTCAAAATAAGAACAAAAGCAGTAGGGGTCGGACCCCTAGAAACAAACACAAATAGACCAAAACTAGCATGCAAGAAAATGGCATAAAAGCTAGGTATTGAAACAAGTGTACCATAGAAGCATCAAATGAAGTTGAGCCCTTCTACAAAGTTGTAGAGGGGCTCAAAAAAAGCACAAAAGCAGTAGGGGTCGGAGCCCCAATTCTCAACCAATTAGAGTATAAAAATGAACCAAGAAAAAGCCCTAAAAGTTAGTTTTGAATACTCACCCTTGAAGACTTGTCTTTCTTTGATTCTTGGCCTTGATTTGTAGCTTCTCAACCTCTGAAATTCACTTCCTAGCTGCTGGAGTGGTAGTGTTGATGGTGGAGCTAAGGGTTGGTGAAGAGGAGAGCTAGGTACTTGGAAGTTTTTCAAGGTTTTAAGCCAAGGAAATGGAGGTTTTTGGAGGAGTCCCCTTGAAGACAAATTTTCCAACCTTGAAGAAGGAGAGGGAGGGCCCTTCAAATAGGCAAGAAATGGGGTGTAAAAGGGGAGGGAAAGCACCCAATCTTTCCCTCCCGAAATATCCCCCGGATGCCCCGGGATATGCTGGAAAATATCCGGACAGCTGGGACAGGCTGGAAAGCAGGAAGCTGGCCGGCCAGGTAAATTTGTGGGAGGTGGCCGGCCGGCCACCCCACCTGGTCGGCCAGCCACTCACCATGGCCGGCCGGCCACCCCCAAAAAATGAACAGAAAAATTTCTGGCCGACCACCATACCAAAGTGTCCTCCAAGGTGTGTAGAACAAGACCCCATGGTTGAAATCTGGCAACTCTGAAGCAGGAGCCACAACATAGAGCTTGAAGGAGAGGCCCAAAAATGAAGTCAACAATTGCTGGCCGACCACCATACCAAAGTGTCCTCCCAGATGTGTAGAACAAGGATCCAAGGTTTGAATTTGGCAACATTGAACCAAGAGTCACAACATAGAGCTTGAAGGAGAGGCCCAAAAATGAAATCAACCATTGCTGGCCGACCACCATACCAAAGTGTCCTCCAAGATGCCCTCATCACAGATATGTAGCTTTGGTTGGAAGAAAATACCCCTAGGGTGTTCAACATTGGCCCGGAAGTGAGCAAAACGGGCTCCGGAGGAGCGAAACTGGTTATCTGGGATAATTGCTGGCTTCTCACCCCCCAGTGATCTTCCTGATGTTGAAACAGAGGTACCTGCCAAGTTTGAACAAAAACAAATGAGAAATGAATGTTCGGGGCCAAAACCGAGCAAATCGGGATCCCGAAAATGAGCTGCGGGTGCCGGAAGTGGTGTTCAGCAGCGAAGTGGGTATCTGCGACCCCAGTGTCCTCTGGAATGACGAAACAGAGATACCTGCCAAAAACCGGAGCAAATGGATGCGAAATGAATGCTCGGGACCAAAACACGCAGTTTGGGGTCCCGAAAACCGGCTACAGGTACCGGAAGTGGCACACGACCACGAAGTGGGCATCAGGGGCCCCAGGGTTCCTCGGAATATTAAAACAGAGGTCTCCGCCAAAAACCGGAGAAGGCTGATGCAAAATGAATGCTCGGGGCCCAAATCACGCAGTTCGGGGTCCCGAAAATGGGTCGCCGGGCACCGGGAGTGGTGTTCGGCTGCAAAGTGGGCATCAGGGGCCCCAGTGTTCCTCGGAACATTAAAACAGAGGTCTCCGCCAAAAACCGGAGGAGGCGGAGATGGTTGGGCGGTCCCGAGCCGAGGCACACGGCCTAACGGCCCCGAAAACCGGGAACCGGGCTCCGAAATGGGCAAAATGGCCTACGGCCACGAAAAGTAGCTCACGGCCACCGGGAGATAATCTGCGGGACCACTCCCTTCCCTTAGGAAAGAAAACAGAGAAAACCGAGCCTGGTTCGCAAACCGAGACAAGGTAGAGAAGATGGTTCGGAGGTCCGGAGGCAGGGCGCGCGGCCGCGACTCTGAGACTTCTGAACGAGCACAGTATGCAACATCACCGAGCGCTCAACCGGTGACGTCTGAGTCTTCAGGTCGGTCAAAAATGGGGTGTCTACAGCAGCAGTGTCCCCATATTCATGTTTTGGCCATAATTTCAAACTCTTAGTGTAATACTCTAATGTAACACATAAAAAAACTCCTTGTTGTACTTTTTCCAAACGTAACACTCCAATATAACACTCTAAAAAACTCTTTAGTGTAACACTCTAATGTAACGCACAAAAAAATTCCTTAGTGTATTTTTCTCCAAATGTAACACTCTAATATAACACTCTAAAAAAATTCCTTAGTGTAACACTCTAATGTAACATACACAAAAACTCCTTAGTGTAACATTCTAATGTAACACACAAAAAAATTTCTTAGTGTATTTTTTTCAAATGTAACATTATAATATAATACTCTAAAAAAACTCCTTAGTATAACACTCTAATGTAACATACAAAAACTCCTTAGTGTAATATCATAATGTAACACACAAAAAAACTCTTCAGTATACTTTTTTCAAACGTAACACTTCAATATAACACTCTAAAAAAATTTCTTAGTGTAACACTTTAATGTAACACAAAAAAAAAAAAAAAAAAAAAAAAAAAAAAAAAAAAAAAGCTCTTTCTTATACTTTTTCCAAACGTAACGCTCCAATGTAACAAAAAAAATTTTAAAAAAAAATTCTTAACATATTTTTCCAACACGTAACACTCCAATGTAATACTTAAAAAAAAAAAAAAAAGAATGTGAGATTCTTCAAACAATTCAAAATGAGTACAAATATTCCTTTGTAAGTTTTGGACAAATGTATAAATTCAAACAGTAAGTGTTACGTTTGAAAATGGTACATTAATGAGTTTTTTTTAGTGTTTTTGTGTGTTACATTAGAGTTGTGGGGGCCGAATATATGGAAAAATCAGAAGGTGCGTACCATTGGAAGACTGATATTAATCGGCTGTATCCTACGAGAGTAGGAAGCCGAATATAATATATGTGCCGAATAAGTGTAAATCCTTAGGGCCGAATAATAGAAAGGCCAATGATTAAAAAGTAGGCCCTGGCCCCGAGGATCAAAAGGAACAGGTATAAATATAGGAACAATGGGTTGAGAAAGGTATGTAAGAATCACTTCACTTAACTGAGTAAACAAGCTATCATAAGTGTCTGAACTGACTTGTCCGTCGGAGTGCTAATTCCGGCACCCCCGACCGGAGTGTTTGTATCTTTTCAGGTGACTAGCTGAGGATCACTAGCGTCTCCCAGGATCTGAAGAGTATTTCCAAACCACTTCTCCACAATTGGCGCCGTTTGTGAGAATACTCAAATACATCCATGGCAGGCGTGACTAAAGATCCTCCGATAGCCACTGACGAGACCGCATAGAGAGATGACCTCACTCCAGCAAATATGCTCGGAAAGGAAACCATCGCTGCCCCCTTTGGTGCATGACACCTTAGAGCCGATTAAACCTCCGGATTCGGAGCGCCCTTTGGTCTATGACACTTTAGGGCTGATTAAGCTTCCGGATTCGGAACGCCCTTTGGTGGATGACACCTTAGGGCCGACCAAGTCTCTGGATTCGGAGCGCACTTTGGTGCATGACACCTTAGGGCCGATTTAAAAAAAAAAAAAATTCGGAATAAGACGAAATAGGGTGCTTAACTAAGCATATAAACAATTCAGAATAAAATGCAAATGTTTGAAATAAAACTTTTTATTTGATCAAACAGTTGTTACATAAACACAACTCGCATTTGAGCATTATAATACCCATTTTCAACCTCAAAATCTAAAAAGGGGAAAAGACGCATTGGTAAAGCGGCAGCGCTGAATCAACTCCCGTCACCCAGAAGTCCTCCACGGTTTGCAAAGCCTTGAGCCAACTGTGCCCAAGCCCATAACTTGCGCATTGACAAACTTCCCCTGATACCATTGACAATGTCAAGGCAAAGATCCAAGATAAGGAAGGATAAACCCAACGGTTGTTGCCTTTCCTTTCGGGGTGATTTGCTTCGACGACTGGAAGATTCATGCCAACTTTTGGACGTCCTACCTCCCATACAGATGGGTCCTCTGCCGCGCTCCATTGCAACACTAAGTTTGGCTGAACTCCGAGCCTCTCTAACTAACATCCCCACTTATCCCACCTCACATAATAAGTGATTGTTTATCTGCGCGAAGCGCCCACTCCTTTTATTTTCAATACTGGCAGCGATCTCGAGGCCCCAATCCCGAGGCGATTCATTAACGCTAAACTCCATGAGACAAACGTCGGTTGACATTCGCTACAGCGTAGTTATCCAAACGACTTTTTGAAGCACATGCACTGGCCAAAAATCTAGGCCCCAAGCCGAGTTGAATTTGCCGCAGCCACTCTACCCACTAGCTTTCGGCTTCCTCAAGTTACACTGGCCTCATTTAGGAATAAACGGCTATCACGTATGGGTCGACCCTGCCTATAAACCGGCGTACCACGTATGGGTCAACCCTGCCGATCAACGTTTATACATTCATTCAAACATACAATAAAACGAAACACATACATACCGAATACGAACTGCAACAAAATATTTATAATAGAACGTTTTTATTCAATAAAACAAACAATAAATTACATAGTTTTGAACGTGATTTGCGTTTCAACCTTACAATAAGTATACTTATACGGCGTCACCCTTATCCTCACTCTTCTCGATTTCAAAAGCAGAAAACGGAAAATGTTTACTGTGGTAGAGTGGCGATGTCGAATCAATGCCCGACGCTCGAAGAGCTTCCATGGCTTGAGATGCCTTGATCCAACCGTGCCTAAATCCACGATTTTCACAGCGGCAAACTTCTTCGGTAAGTTTTTCCTTGGTCTTTTCGATTCCAACTTTTCGGCCTTCATGAAAACCTTTCTCATAGGCCCTCCCCTTCACGGTCTCCATTGCGAACATACTCGCCGTCTCACGATCGGCAAGCGCGGTACTGATGAGCCGACTGGTAACCTTTTCTTCCACGATTGGGTTTCCCTGCCCGGCGGGTTGTGCCTGAGCCGCCTTGGTCTTCCTTAACTCGCGCTCAGTCGCCTCCGCGTGGGCCTCCAAACTTCAAATACGTTCCTCTTTTTTCTCTATTTCTCAGCGGGCAGCGCGCAACCGCATGCCGATTTCATAGGCAGTGTAAAGCCCCTTCACCACCCCGTGAATGCCTTCGCGAAATACTTCGTAGTCCTGACGACCTACCATCGATTGCTAAACCTCAGGAGGAAAAATTTGTCGAGCAAACTCGACCGCTACATTTGGGTCTCGAACGATCGAGTCCACCTCTGTCATGGGTCTATTCTCCATAAATACCGCAAAGCTTAACGGGCACGGATTCGCGTCAGATCCCCTCTCGACTCGAGGTTGAGAAGATCTGCCCTGCGACTGCTTGTCGCGCCTGGGTGACCTGCTTCGACGTCGAGGAGACTGACGCCTCTCTCGATCCCTAGAACTCCTGCTCCCTGTGCGCGAAGGGTCACCACCTCGATTCATGTCTCCACCCAGCTCAGCTAGCGTCCTCGCTTCCCCTCTGCTGTTAAAGAAGAGTCTGTTCGACATTCACACGATACTTTCAAAAGCAGGAGTCAGTTGCTTACTGTGCTTATAAAAGTTATACCTTTAATCATTTATCCTTTACGGAGGCAGCACCCTCAAGGCAATCTCATTAATTGTAAAAACCTCAATTGCCCAACGCCGACTGGATCTACCCGTTTGGGGCAAGGACAGATAGATCTATCAATATATTCAGCTTAAGTGCCCTAGCCGGCCGATGAATCGACTTCAAAACTCCTAAGTTCGTCTCATCCGGCGCCCGAATGATCATGCACCGCCTGGGGCAAGGGCAGATTAATCAATCTATTTGGATTAAGTGGCCCAGCCGGTCGATGAATCGACTTCAAAACTCCTAAGTTCATCTCATCCGGCGCCCGCATGATCATGCACCGCGTGGGGCAAGGGCATGATAGATTTATCAATATATTCGGCTTAATCGCCCTAGTCGGCCCATGAATCGACTTCAAAACTCCTAAGTTCGTCTCATCCGGTGCCCGAATGATCATGTACCGCCTGGGGCAAGGGCAAATTAATCAATCTATTCGGATTAAGTGCCCCAGCTGGCCCATGAATCGTTTCAGCATAATACCAATGAACTATTCGGCATACGAATGATAAGTCAATATTGCCAGGATATTCAATCGTGGAAAGCTCAACAGAGTAATCATTCTATCTAAAGTAGTGCCCATGAATCGACTTCAAAACTCCTAAGTTCGTCTCATCTGGCGCCCGAATGATCATGCACCGCTTGGGGCAAGGGCAGATTAATCAATCTATTCGGATTAAGTGCCCCAGCTGGCCCATGAATCGTTTCAGCATAATACCTACGAACTATTCGGTATACGAATGATAAAATTGCCAAGATATTCAATCGTAGAAAGCTCAACAGAGTAATCATTCTATCTAAAGTAGTGAAAGGCAAAAATTCTTCACTAACATAACATCACAAGCTGCGCATAAGTAGTAGTGAAACAACAAGATAATTTTCATTAATAAATTGAGCGCAGACAGTAACCAATTTATACATGAAAACTACTCGGAACCAACAAAAGTCCTTAAAACAAAAACATACATTAAAAGGGAAAGCATTTCATAAAATTCGAATGACTCCCAGATCAATCCTCGGGGTCAGACTCAAGTGGCTCAACGACCACCTGCTCATAAGGAATTGGCAAGGCCAATGTAACCCCAGCGGCATCAAGGGCCTTGAGCCACCCATGTTTGAACCCCCGATTCTCAAACTTGGGGACTTCATCTACGTATTCCGCGAAGGCGGCGCCTTTTCCTGCTTCGAATGCAGCAGAAGCCTTAGATTCTGTCTTTTCCTTGGCCGCCTTCAACTCTGCTAACTCAGTCTCCATCATGTTAAGCGCCTCCTTGGCTAGCCTAAGCGATTCTTTGCTCGCGTCCGCCCTATCTTCGGCATCAGAACGGAGATGATCGGCAGTCCGAGCCCTTTCTACTTCGGCTTCGGCTTCGGCTTGCGCAATCTCCATCGCGGCTCTCATCATCTCAAACTCGGCCCTGCTCTTTTGATCGCCCACTTCTGACTGCAAACTGTCAATCCTCTTAAGGGCGTCGTGTAGGCGGCGACCCAAGTCGGCGATCCTGCCAACCGTCTGCAAAACTAGTTGGGATCGTTAGATGCCATAGGCAACCAAAAACAAAACAAGTCAAAGTTCACCTACCAAAAGGGCCGACTGCGCAGATAGGGCTACGGCAACCAAATCCGGCACGGCATGAAAGGATGCCTTATCAGCTGGTAGGGAGACTGAAGCCGCCAGGCTCAAGGCTACCGTTGGGTCAGTAATGATAGATACGTCAGAGAGAATCAGCGTGTCTCTGATCTTTGGCTGAACAATGAAAGGAACAACCACGTCTGATTCTTCTAAGTGAGGCCTTTTGCCGGCAAGACTATCTTCTGAACCGGCCTCTCCCTCGGTGCTACACTTCTTGCCCCGCTCTTTTGGAATCGACTGTTCTTCAATGACCGGTTGTTCAACCTCTTTCGCCTTTTCGGCCATAACAATCTGAGCCGGTTCTTCAATAACGGGTTCGAAAGACTCAATCAAGGCAGGTCCAGAACGGGCGGCCATGCGCTCGGCATTTTTCTTTCGAGCCATCTGCGTGAGGCTTTCCCCAGCCATACCTTCAAAAAAATCGCCGGGTAGGTCTCCCAAACTTCCAAAAATATCTCCAGAAGAAAACTCCGCCCGACCCGAAAGTGGACGGCGAGGTAGGCTGACTACGTCTGGCTGCCTCAAATGCCGAGTTTAGGGCCTCATCAACCTCTTCGGCCTCCTCAGCGAACTCTCTGGCTGGATCGGCGACTACCTCTACCATCGGCTCGACGTCTTGCCCCGAATCAGAAGCTTCGAGACCAACTTGCCTAAGGCTCTTGAAGCTAGGGAAGATAAGAGCTGCAAGTTGTTGATCGCCGGATGGAATCGTATTGTTGTCAGCGGCCGAAAAAGTAGTATAAGTAGGCTTGTATCGAAGAAGTATGTGGGCCGCTCTCCCTTGCTTCTGTAACTTTGGACGGCTGAAGTATCCGAGTGCAGTCACAATTTGCGCAAGGACTGCGTCGTCAGTAGAAACCAGAATCTTCTTCAATTTACTGCCTGCAAAGACAAAGGGTTAGACATAGAGAGAAGGTCGAGTAAAAGAAAAGTTCAATAAACACAAGGAGACACACGGCAACCTGGTTCACCCCTCCGTCTGGGAATAGGGTCTAGGCGACCCTCGCCTTCACCAAATTCCCAGTTCCCTCGGACATTGACCATTACGTCATCCACACGCTTACCAGAACTGGCAAGCATGGTTACCAAATGATGGTCAGCATCCTTGGCCCTAAGAAAGTACCGCCCAAGCCGATCGAAAGATTTGGCTAAAGCATAGCAGTGCCGAATGGCCGGAATGCCAAGATCGATCCTGAGGCGCCGGTTCAACTCTACGATCCCCATTACGATTCGAAAAAAGTTCACGTTGGGCTGAGAAGGAATCAGACCCCAATAGCGGAGGACGGCCCTAAGGAATGGATGTAGGGGAAAACGGACCCCGCCATCTGCAATGGATAGGAGAGGAAAGACGATTGAATTTCGATCCTCTCTCTCCATATCCAGAGTGTTGTCCGTCACTAGAGATAGATGAACATCGTCGGGGATGGAAAAGTGTCGCCGGAATCCGGAGACACGAGCCTCAGAAAGGAGGTCTTTCAAGTGTTTAGCCATTTTCACGGGGAATAAAGGGTTCGCCAAAATTAAAATAACAAACAGAAAGTAGGATTGCAAAGAAAAGAGAAGAAGACTTACGAGGAGCAAGGGGGACGAAGGTAGACGGAGAAGAGTTGCAGAAAATGCGAGTCAGAGAAGGAATATCCGCTGGCGGTCCAAGAGTCTCGAATACTCGACAAACTGTGCATTCGAAAGGACTGAAATTTCAAATCACAATAAATGCGAGACGCACGAATGAAGTGGGAAAGTGTAATGATGATCGAAAAGGTGTGTGCATTCTGATATCTATATTGGGGTACGCGAAGCCGCCTGACCTATTTTAACCTTTCCAATTCAAGACCAAACATGTCGATTAACTACCGTCAATGGGGAGTTCGGGAGGCAATTATGGGGGCCGAATATATGGAAAAATCAGAAGGTGCGTACCATTGGAAGACTGATATTAATCGGCTGTATCCTACGAGAGTAGGAAGCCGAATATAATATATGTGCCGAATAAGTGTAAATCCTTAGGGCCGAATAATAGAAAGGCCAATGATTAAAAAGTAGGCCCTGGCCCCGAGGATCAAAAGGAACAGGTATAAATATAGGAACAATGGGTTGAGAAAGGTATGTAAGAATCACTTCACTTAACTGAGTAACACAAGCTATCTTGAGTGTTTGAACTGACTTGTCCGTCGGAGTGCTAATTCCGACACCCCTGACCTAAGTGTTTGTATCTTTTCAGGTGACTAGCTAAGGATCACTAGCGTCTCCCTGGATCTGAACACTATTTCCAAACCACTTCTCCACAAGAGTATATTTTAGAGTGTTACATTTAGAATTACACTGATTGGATGTTACGTTTGAAAAAAGTACACTAAGAATTTTTTTTTTTTTTTTATGTTACATTGGAGCGTTATGTTTGGAAAAAGTATACCAAGTAGTTTTTTTTTTTAATGTTACGTTGTTATGTTTGAAAAAAATACACCAATGAGTTTTTTAATATGTTATATTGAAGAGCTACGTTATTAGAATGTTACATTAGAGTGTTAGGTTTTTGTTCGTAATGTGAGATTTATTCTAGAATGAGGGAAAATTCAAAATTTCTATAGTGCAAATTGCCCAAATATATAATTCTATATTTTGAGAAACCCACTTTTATCCATAAAAAATTAAATCCAAACATGAAAGTGACTACCCTTTTATGTAATTTCCACTTTAATAGGACCTTTGAGTTTATAAGAAAAAAGAAAGGACTAAACAGTTCATAAGATCACATTTTAGAATTTATTGGTGTTTCACCCTAAAATTTATAAATTTGACATAATTATATGAATTTGTTTTTATAAAGTTGAAACAATTAAAATTAGTTTATTTATTGTGTGAACACATGAATAAATAAGAAAAAAACATTTCGCTTAGGATAAAATAAATCACAAATTTTTTTTTTTCATTTGTGCAACTAATGAATTATAAATAAAAATATATATAAGTTGTTATGTGAATTAGAATATTAAAAAAATTCAACGTAATTATATCAAACTTATAAAATTTAATATATATTTTTTAAATTTCAAGAAAGTTCAATATGAAAAAAAAAAAAAAAGAAAAGAAAAAAAGAGTATACATTAGCAGCCATTGACTGGTTTGAATGAAAAAACAATGGGGAAATTTAAAAATAAATAAATAAAAAATTGTCAGGATTTTACACTTGTAACAAAACAAATTTTTAATTTTTAATTTCATCAATTTAAATTTAAATTTTTTTAATTTATTTTCAATTCAAATCATCTTCTTATTTCTGTTAAGTAAAACTAATAGAAAAATGATATTTTAATCATTAAATTAATGAAAAAAAGCATTTTAAATATTTTATGTATACTTACATTAAATTTAATGATTAAAATATTCTTTTTTAATCATTTTTACTTATCGAAAATAGACAAATAATTTAAATTAAAAATAAATCAAAAAATTAAAATTAATAAAATTTAAAATAAAAAAATAATTTTTTTTAAATAATCAAACTCCGAAGTTTTATTTGTAACTTTGCCAAAATCATTTAACCCGTTTTCCTTACCCAATCTGCCGGTCGGTGGTTGAATAATAGAGCGAATTTGGATACTTGCATCCATTTCAGTTGTGAGTGAGTAGATGGCTCACCTAAGTCACCAAATTTGGCGAATTAGGTGAATGAAAAGCATTTCTAACAAACGCACCAAATACATTTTATTTAGGGTTTTTTTTTTTTTTTAATATATTTTTAGATAGTCACATTTTATTTAGGTTTAATTGGTGAAAAAATTAGTTTTATAGGGTCATGTGTTATTTAATTTAAGATTTAATCTTTTTTAAATGATAATGATACATGTTAAAAAGTCATCGAACATTGGTAGGTGACGATAGCAAGTGGTAGTGAAGTAGATAAATATGACATTGAATAAATAGGTGAATGATAGGTGATATATATATATAGATAAGTGACATTTGAATAATAATTGAACGTTTGAACAAATATTTAACACATGTACATGTAGGTGAAATTTGAATAGATGGAGAAAAAAATAAACTTTGAACAAATAAATCTGGTAGTCAAGACTTGGAGCTTAGATGTGTGCTCCCTTGTAAGTCTAACGTTAAAAACCCATTAAGGCCAAGTTTGGCTACCTAAACTAAGTACACACTTTTTATCTTTTTATCTTTTTTTTATCACATCACTTCTCTACTTTTTTATATATCTTTTCGTAAAAAGATAAAAAATATACTTATTTAGGTCATTCCAAACAATCTCTAAGTACGAATAATTTCTTGAAACAATTCATAGGAGGCTTTATCTAGATTTTAATTGGCCTCACACTAAAAAGGTGATGCACTATCAATTTGAATCTCTGACTTCTTCCCTATGCCGTAGCTAAAAGGCCACTGAGCCGGTGGGCCATTTCGGTGGGTTGGGAATTATTCGGGCACATGGGAAAGCAACCAACCAATTTCTACTGACTTTTGGTTGAGGGGACGGAGGAATTAATGCTGAGAGAAAATGGTGGGCCATTTCGGTGGGTTGGGAATTATTCGGGCACATGGGAAAGCAGCCAGCCTATTTCTACTCGGTAAAATCAAATTCGGACTGGTTTGAGAATTGATTTTTAATTTTTTTTTTTATAAAAATATATATAAAAAAATAAAAAGAATAATTTGATAATTTAAAATAATTTTTTAAAAATTTTTAATTAAAATGTTTGATTCTCGAACATGGTCTCAATTGCGAACCTTCAAAATTTTGGAACAACATCACGAAAACATAGTAACAATTAAAAATAATTATAAATATAAGATTTACTTGTACAATTTAAAATTGTTTGCATATGATGTAATATGATACTAATTTTTTGCAATTCTTCCTTCAACTTTGTTGAATGATAACTGAATAAAAAAGATATTAAAAAAAATCCAGATCCAAGAACACTTCACACCGACAATCTATCTAGACACAACAAATCGTGGTGGGGTTAGAGGTTGAGAGATATGTTACTTGTTTTGTGTTTTTAAGTTTATATCACCGAAATTTATGTAATATTCTTGTGACAAGTGGACGTGGTGTCTTAATTTGAAATTTATTAGTTAAAAGAGTAAGACATATCACTTTTATACTAATAGAAGGAAAACACACATATTGTGCGCAATCTAAATATATATTTGTTGACACCATAAATCTTTAATTTTTATTATTTATATAATTGCAGGACACGTGGTATCTTCTTATTCATTTGGAAGTTAAAAGAAGTTATAGAGATGATGGAGAATATGAAGGACAAAGTGGATGAGTGGAAGAACACATGGCAAGACAAGAATGAAGATGGAAGAAATGGGTAGTTACTAAGTAGTTATTGCTGTATTTTTTCCTCTATAAATAGCCACTAATAGCTACATTGTAAAGAGCCAAAATTCAAATAAAAAACAATTGATTTCAATATTTCTTGTCATTTTTCTTATCTTAGGAGTAGTTTAATATAAATTTATATTTCGAAACATTTATTTTCAGCATTTCATTTTCGAAGCATAGGAGTAGAGGTAAGTAATTATTACTTTGATTATTCACTCAATCATCTTTCTCCGTCTCCCTCATTCTTCTTTTAATTTTTCTTTTCTCTACACTTTGCCAATTTTGAAGTCCTCTTTGTTGAGGCGAAAGAACTGTCAACATAATCGCTTGATAATTGGCTTGAATTTAATCTGTAAGGATTTTTCAATCCTTGCTGGCACGTTCGCATTTATGATATTTTCCTTCGTAGGAAAAATAAGCCAACAATATTTTTTGAGCAGAAATATATATATTTTTTGACCGATTAGCGCAAATTTTTCCGCATTGGACAGAATTTTCAAAAGTGAGTGTTGAATTAATTTTTGAAAATCGTAAACAAGCACACTGTGCAAATCAAAGCCTGCAACTAACGTTCTAAAACTTTACCAAACAGAGCCGAAGATTTCAAGACAACAACTCAAACTTTTACTTTATATAATAGAATAATAGGATATATTTTTACTTTTGAGACACAATATGACAATTATCATAACATGAATAGTGAAAAAGAATATTCTAAAACTATCAAATAATTTCTCTTCTATCACTGCTTTTATTTATTTATTGAATTAGAAGAAAAGTGCTATCTTTAATTTTATTTTTTTTTATCGGTAAAAGTTAATTGTTAGTTATTAGATTATCACTTATGGGAGTTAGTCTCCCCTCTCTTTATAAATGGGCCAAGTGTTTGTCCCCTTAATTCAACTCACCCTAAGGAGAGTTGAACCCAACTCCTCCTAAGAAGAGTTGAATCCATGATCTTTTTTTATGGATTAAACTTTTAAGAAAATCATGGTAGTCGATTAAACTAGGCCTAGTTTGTTGAGGAAAAGTGCTATGTACCATGAATTTTTGTATGGGAAGTTATCTCAGAAATAAAATATTGGATAAATCACAATAAATCTCCTAATTCATTCGCACTTTGCTCTCTTAATTTCAAAAATCAACAATTAATCATCTTGAAATATTACCTTCTTACAATTAATCTTTTCTGTTAAAATTATGTTAGGGATTTACATAAAGTCAACCTTGCTTGTTTCCACTTTTTAAAAAACACTTTTCAGAAAATTCTACTTTCTTATTTTTCGTGTTTTTTTGTTTTTACTGAATTTTTTTAATATTTTAAGCAATTTTTTTACTTTTTAGACACACCTAACATAAATATACCGAAAAAGTAAAAAAAAAATTGTAAAAAAAATCTTTTAAAAATTTACTAAATACCAAAAATACAAAAAAAAATACAATAATTCAGTACATTTTTTGTATTTTTATGTATTTATTAATTTTTTAAAATATTTTTTCATAATTTTTTTACTTTTTAGATATATCTAAGTAAGGTGCATCTAAAAACGTAAACAAAAAAAATGTTTAAAATTTAAAAAATATTCACTAAAAACAAAAAAACACGAAAACCAAAAAAATCAGTTTTCAAAAAACTTAATCCAAAAAACTCAAATCAAACACACTGAATGTTTTTATTTGGTGCCCGTTTGTACTTGCCGCTCAAATAAGGGAGTTGAAGTGCAAATGAGATCACCAAATAAGAGTAATATTGTCCTAAGAAATTAATAAGTATGTCATGTACTTCACTTATAATCTGATTCCTTTAAATTTCTAACAAAATCTTCATGGAAAGTGCTGAGTGTAACAAGTTAATACTTTAAAGGGCAAATTATACTAATAGTCCCCATAGTTTGGGACTTATGTTACTTTAGTTCCTGACTTTTCAATTGTGACACATTTGACCCTGAATTTTGAATCTTATTTCAAATAAGGACAATTGAACATACCGTAACTTAATTTCAAGGGCAAAATCGTCAAATTGAGAAAATATAAATTAATTTGACAAAAATAAATGTCAAAAAAATATTTTAAAATTTTTAAAAATTATTTCTACCCACCAAAGAAAAAAATTATGTAAAATTGATAAAAATTAATAAAAATTACATGATTAATTTTTAAAAATTAATTTTACATGATCATCATCCAAATACATAATAAAAATTAATTTGGTAAAAATAAATAAATAAATGTCTAAAAGATTTATCAATTTTATATAATTTAATCTTTAGTAGGTAGAAATAATTTTTAAAAATTCAAAAATAATTTTTTGACATATATTTTTGTCAAATTAATTTATATTTTATCAAATTGACGAATTTACCCTTGAAAAATCCAATGGTATCTTCAATTGTCCTTATTTGGAACAAGATTCAAAATTTATGGTTAAATGTGTCACAATTGAAAAGTCAGAGATCAAAGTGACACAAATCCCAAATTATAGGAACCGTTGGTATAATTCACCCTACTTTAAACGGTTGAGTTTTGAAATAAGAGGGAACAAAAATGCAAATAAGTTATAGTTTAAGAAAATATAATTTATCTAAAATATTTAAAGTAGATTTAAGATTTGTAAGATGTAAAACATACTCAAAATGATTGTAGTTACAATTTTTATTTACCCAGACTTGTAAAAGAATGATCTCTTCCTTTCCTCAACCTCTCTTTCCTTCTTTTTCGTCCCCCTCAATTCATTCAACTTATTATTTCTCAACTAAAGAAAAAGAAGAAGAATGAAAAGAAAAAGTAAAAGAAAAAGAAGAAAATGAAATACATAAAGAATTTTTGCAGAAATTGAAATGATTTGAATTATGGGACTTGCACAGTTAATCACCAGATCCACGTACTCTGTTCAATAAATTTTATTAATAAATGATTTTCATGATAAAGAAGTATTTTATAATAAAAAAAAAAAGAAAAAGAAAAAGAAAAAAGAAGAAGAATTATTTATTCAAAGAGCTCCACATACAGCTCTCAGGTCATGTTTGTTTTCAAAATTTGCTATAGGATTAAGAGTCTCATGGACCATGAAGCTCCTTTAAAGAGGGGGTTAGTAATCCCATGAGAGGTGGTATTAAAATCTAATCCAAAGAAATTGGAGGTGAAAAAACTATTTTGTTCCTCAATTTACAAAACAACAAACACCTTCTATAAAACAAGAATTTTTATGTAATTTCATAACTAACTAAAATCACTCTATAATATGCAAACAAACACAATTTATATTATATTTGTAACCTAATACCATCCCACTAATAATCCCTCACCCAAAAAAAAACCTCATAAACAAGATGGTAGAAGTTGCTGAGGGGGAGGGAAGGAGGAGCCTCCATGGTTGCAAATGTAAGTCGTTATGTATTATATCAGTTGATATATAATTGGATTTTAGAATTCTGTTTTGGGTGAGGAGGTGCTAAAATAATAATTGTTAAAAAAAAACAAACAAATAAAAAATAAAAATGGATAATCCCTATATTTTGTTTCTTATATTATTTTGGTATTTGCAATTTTAATTAGTTTGATTTTGATCATTAATTTTAATTTTTTGTCAATTTGGTTCAATAGATAATACTAAATAAGATTTTTGATAAAAAATAATATAATTTTACCTTTAAAAACATGATACCTAGTGCATATTTAAAAACAAAAATACTAACTGATATTATCAATTTTACTTAAATGAAATAAATTAATTGACACAAGATTATAAATTCAGATCAAATTCAAATCAATTGAAAAAATGCCAAAAGTATAGGAAAAAGAAGAAAAGTAAACAACAATGCTACATCCCACTAAAAATGTTGCTCTAAAGCACCACTAATGAGTTGGTACCCACTTTTTTTTAAAAAAAAAAAAAAAAAAAACAAGGCACAAAAATATTGTGGCAATGGATCCTATCCACTGCCACATCATTAGTGGTAGCACTAATTAATGCTTCCACTCATCTTTCAAAAGTAAATTATCACCTCAATTACATTCTTCCCAATCCCATAAATGGCTTTGGAAAACTGAGAGTGAAGAGGGACCAAATCAACAAAGACACAGCCGATGTCATGCAAAGGATTGAAACAAGCTCACAAAATCTAGCAAGAAATGAGCCGCCGGCGGTGTCATGAATTAACAAAGCAGTAAGGGCGCCGGTGAAGGCATACACGAGCGATACAACAAATGCATGAAACCAGGAAGAGGGGATGCCGTCGAATATCACCGTTGGAACAGGGTTGCCATTTTTGTATTGGTAAGGAATGACTAAGAGAATTGTGGCGAATAAGAAAGAAGTTACCAAGATTGTTTCCAAAAACCTCGTTCTGATCATTTGCGTTGATGATCTGGATTTTGAGTCATTTGAGATCACAGCATCCATAACTGAAATCATCTCTCTTTATTTATATATTGAGCTTCAATCAGAAACTGAACAACATTTATAGAACAGGCAATGTATCACATGTGGGTCCCCTGACTGCGCCGCCGCACTGTATTCATTACATGTGGGTCCCCTGACTGCGCCGCCGCGCTGTATTCATTTGATTTCACGGGATAAATTCTCTTTCATACTTTTATCACTTCATATTCTTGTGGACACCGACCCAAATCAACGCTAATGATTCAAATTGTTTACTTTTTGTAAGTTTCACCATAAAAGTGATCATTGCAAAAAAATAAAAATAAATAATAAATAAATAAAAATAGATTTATTCGACAATTAAAAATATAAGAACAATTTTTTTTATGTATAAAATAAACAACAAATATAATATAAATTTAAATTATTCATTTTAAAAAATAAAATACAATTTATTTATATATTTATAATTGTCCGATTAAATTAATTTCTTACCTAAATAATTTTTACTACAAAACTTACAATTACAACGTAGGCTGTTTTATATCATCTATGTGCCCGCCACAGCCGAGGCAGAACCATTGAGATACTGGGGTTCCCCCAGGTCTTCAAAACTAGAATAATATCTCTAGGTCATGTTTATTTAGGCGGACTGGATTAGTATTCCCATGACTAATAGTCCTAGGATTACGAAGTCGTTGGATTATGTATCTTATCTGAACTAATAGTCAAGTATAAAATAATTAGTCCGTACTTTAATTGTTTAACCAAATATCGGATTAATAATTTTATTGGACTATTAGTCCAATCCCAAGCTCATGTCTACCCAAACAAATATGGCCCTATAGTTTATGTGTATATTTATAAAATATGTAATGGAATGATCCCATAATTTTATGAGAATTACTTATTAATTTTTTACTTCATCAAGATTTTACAATGTATAATATGATGATCTCCAACTGTTTTATAACTATAGTTTATAGCATTAATTTTATTGGGTCAATTTTATTTGTACAAGATATATATGTCACTTTTATTTGTTTTTTCTTTTAAAAATAAAAAGGTATGTATATGTTTGGGTAAATTACACCTTCAACCCCTGAGGTTTGGGTTTAATACATATAACCCCCTGACGTTTGGAAAATTACACTAATCCCCTATCATTGTAATTATTTAGACAGAATAAAGATATTGAACTCATGCACTCTCTCTTTTTTTACTTTGTTTTACTTGTTCTTTTTTTTTCCCGTTTCCTTTACTTTTTTTTTAAATGTAATTTTCTCTGTTTTTCTATTAGGACTTGTTACCTTTTATATAAGTAAGGGGGTTTGTGAAATGAGAATATTAACCACAGGGATGGGAACGTAATTTCCAAAACATCAGGGGGTTGGTAGTAATTGGACCAAATCTCAATGGGTGTCAATGTAATTTACCCTATATTTTTTATTTAGAATAAATTAAACTAACCACTCATTAAGTTTGGAAAAAATATAATAAACTCCATAAATTTGATTGAATTATATTAGACTCTCTCAAGGTTTTAATTCACATAACATTTGACATATTTTCATCAATAATTCATTAGTTATATGAATAAAAAAATAATATTATCATATATTTTATATTGGAATGAATATTATATATATATATATTTTTAATCTTTATATCTTCACACTGTCAACATAAACCTTGATCCTCTTAGCCTCATTAAAAGGGCAATTGGTGTCACAATGGCGAAATGTGAGGCTTGCCATATTATCTTCAAATCTCATGGGAGATCAATATAATTTAGAGAAAATTTGTGAAAAGTTCATTTTAAAGAGGGTGTATGGCGTTAGATCCCATGAGTATTTTTTTTTTAGTGAGAAGTACACTATTTGTAGAATATTTTGGTGAGAAGTAAATTTTTTATTTTATTTTGGAGAGCATTTTATTTTCAATTTTATCCTTTAACCTTTCTGTTGAAATCTTTTTATCTGTTCAATTTTTTTGAACCTATCTATTCAATTATTTTTCCCTTATCTGTTGAAATTCAAGCTTATTTTTCTCTATCTATTGAAATTCACCAAGCATATTTCCCATATATATTGAATTTCACAAGCCTATTTTTCCCGTATCTGTTTAATTTTTTTTATTTGTTTAAACTGTGATATATATACACACAAATATATAGAGAGGAGAGAGAGACTGATATGTTCACATTTTTTTATCTGTTTATTTTTTTATCTATTCAAATCAAATTCTCATTTACATAAATACATATATGTGTGTGTGTGTGTGTATATATATATATAAAGAGAGAAGAGAGAAGAGAAAGTGATCTGTTCAAATTGTTTTCCAACTCAAAGAAGATGAAGATCATGATGGAGATAGAGATAAAGATCTCTCTACTACCACCACCACCACCACCACCCATATCCATTGCTTCACCATTCACCTTCTCAATCTTCCGCAACCAATCAGGCACCACCTTCTCTACCGCCGCTCAATTTCATCCACCTGTTGACACCTCAACCTTCCATTCCTTCATCATCCGTTTCTCTACCTTCGTCTTCCATGACCTCTCTCAACATTGGCCTTGGTTAGAGCTCGTCGACCGCTCCTTCTTTGCTTACCCTAACTCTCTTCCTTCGATGCTACCTCTCACATTCACAAAAACCTATCTTACTTCCGCGTCTTAGCTCACACACACACACACACACACACACACACACACATACACACACACACACACACACCGCCTTCCTCTACTTCCTCATTACTTGACTTTTCCTCTACATTTTCCACCCCTCCGATCAACCCTTCGTCCTCTTTGCTGCACTTTTTTTTCGATTACAAAATCTTGACGAATCATCTCATCGATTGAACAGAAGGATGATAATCACTACAAGAAATTTCACTTTTGGAGACTAAAAAGCCTTATTTTAGTTGCCAATCACTTTTGTCAACTAATATATTTGGCCACCCGTTTGGTTGCCAATAGTTCGTTGGGGAAGACAATCGGCGACTAAAATTTTTTTGGTAGCCAAAAGTGACCTATTGGCGGCTAAAACTTTAGTCACCATATATTTTTTTTAAAACAATTAATATATATATATTGCTACTTTTAGCGACTAAATTAGTTAATAGCCAATTGAGCATGTATATTTGGCGGCTAACTATTTGGTAGCCAAAAGTTTTACTTTTTGAGAATTGGCGACTAAAAATTTAGTAGCCAAAAGTTTCCTTTTTACAATTGGCGACTGAAAGTTTAGTAGCCCAAAGTTTCACTTTTTTACAATTGGTGACTAAATTCTTAGTGGACAAAAGCCAACCTGTGATATTTGTTTAGTCGCCAAAAGTTCTCATTTAGTTTTTATAATTTGTTCTGTAATTTTTTTTCGCTACCGGTAACCTGTGCATATACAAAATTATTCATCCATTCATTCATTCGTTCAATTCTCAACCATTCAGTAAATATATTTCTCCACAACCTGTAGCATTCAATTTCCAACTATATACAAAACTTAATCATTAACCGTACATATCAAAGAAAATAAGAATCCATAAACATAGTATAATCCAACAAGTACATATATTATCCAAACCAACAATTAAAATCCAAATTAAATAAAATCTTAATAACAAAACATATCAGGTGTACATGTTTCGGATTTCCAATCTCAAGGTCTCCATCTTGTTATCATGTGCTCTTGATGCAGCTTTGGATATGGTAGAAGGGGGTCGTGGGCTGATCCCAAATCCAGAATGAGATAAACATCTCATTATGTCATTGTAAAAATAAAAAATAAATAAATTTAAAGACCAAAATAAGATAAACAATTGTATTAACTATTATTACATACAATTGATCTATTGTTAAATTCTTACATGTAGGTCACCGCATCGGGGATCAATCCAGTCATTCGTCTTCTTCGACTTGTGACACTTCTCATAGAATTTGCAAAAAACAGGCAACTATATGGACAACAAGATGAGCAAAAGAATAAAGATTAACATAAACTTCGAATAAAAAACGTGAACCACCACCCAGAGTAACAAATGGACAACAAGATGAGCAAAAGAATGCTAATTAATTGAGTTCTGAAAAATTGGAAAGAAGATGCTTAAATAGTTACACAAACCACTCATTAAGTTTGGAAAAAATATAATAAACTCCATAAATTTGATTGAATTATATTAGACTTTCCTAAGGTTTTAATTCACATAACATTTGACCTATTTTTCATCAATAATTCATTAGCTATATGAATTAAAAAAAATAATATTATCATCTTTTTATATTGGAATGAATATTATACATTTTTTTTTTTATCTTTATATCTTCACACCGTCAACATAAACCTTGATCCTTTTAACCTCATTAAAAGGGTGATTGGTGTCACAATGCCAAAATGTGAGGCTTGCCGTATTATCTTCAAATCTCATGGGAGATCAATATAATTTAGAGAAAATTTGCGAAAAGTTCATTTTAAAGAGGGTATAAGGTGTTAGGTTCCATGGGTATTTTTTTAGTGAGAAGTACACTCTTTGTAAAATATTTTGGTGAGAAGTAAATGTTGTTATTTTGGAGAACATTTTATTTTCAATTTTATCCTTTAACCTATCTGTTGAAATCTTTTTTATTTGTTCAATTTTTTT
This sequence comes from Camellia granthamiana, assembly GCA_036172215.1. Taxonomy (NCBI): domain Eukaryota; kingdom Viridiplantae; phylum Streptophyta; class Magnoliopsida; order Ericales; family Theaceae; genus Camellia; species Camellia granthamiana. Next base: position 37,309,467 of record CM069907.1, on the reverse strand, counting down.
GAACCTATCTATTCAATTTTTTTCCCCTTATCTAGTGAAATTCAAGCTTATTTTCTCCTATCTGTTGAAATTCACCAAGCATATTTCCCCTATCTATTGAATTTTACAAGCCTATTTTCCCATATCTATTTAAACTGTGATATACATACACAAAAATATATACAAAGAGGAGAGAGAGACTGGTATGTTCAAATTTTCTTATCTGTTCATTTTTTTATTTGTTCAAATCAAATTCTCATTTATATACATAAATATGTGTGTGTGTGTGTGTGTGTATATAGAGAGAAAGAGAAAAGAGAGAGTGATCTGTTCAATTTGTTTTCCAAGTCAAACAAGATGAAGATCATGATGGAGATAGAGATAGAGATGAAGATCTCTTCACCATCACCACTACCACCACATCCATAGCTTTACTATCCACCCTCACAATCTCCACTCAACCAATTAGGTACCATCTTCTATACCGCCACTCAATTTCAGTCACCCATTGACACCCTAACCTTCCGCTTCTTCATCATCCGTCTTTTTACCTTCGTCTTCTACGACCTCTCCTGATGTCGCCCTTGGTTAGTGCTCGTCCACCGCTCCTCTCTCGCTTACCCTGACTCTTTTCCTCTGACACTGCCTCTCGCATTCACAAAAACCTATCTTACTTCAGCAATCACCTTCATTTTAGCTCGCTCTCTCTCTCTCTCTCTCTCTCTCTCATCGTTTTCCTCTACTTCCTCACTACTTGACTTTTCCTCTACATTTTCCACCCATTCGATCAACCCTTTGTCCTCTTTGGTGAACTTTTTCTGATTACAAAATCCTAACAAATCATCTCATTGATCGAACAGAAGGACGATAGTCGAGGCAACAAAGACGAAGTGTTGATGATTAGAGACTACATATATAAAACAATAGCGGTGACAACAACAACAGCAACAACGATGATGAAGACGACAGTGGATCTGAGTTCATAGATGTCACTGCCATTAGAGAGAGAGAGAGAGAGGGTGAACTGGTAGAGAGAGAAAGAGGAGGAGACGTGGAATACAAAGTGATTTTGAACAGATAGAGGCGCAGTTCCCAACAAATAAAAGGCGCGTGAATTTTTAGGTAAAAGAATTATGGATATTTTGATCATTTTGCCTTAACATGTTTTTATGAACAAAATATTTTAACGTATAGATTTTTGGACAAACAAAATTCAAATTTCGATTTATGAGCCGAGTGCTTTATAATTTACCTTTCTATTTATTAGATTATGTTAATTGGCAAAATGATTTAAAAGATAGTTGTAGACAAGCCCGCGGGGGGGACCTCGCTACAGCTCGGACTCGATTTGTGTCACGGTTCTTAATCTTGAACCAAAGAGTCCAAATCCGACAAATCGTTTTGAGAAAACAGATTTTTGAAAGAAGTGCCAAACATGGACTGCTTTGCCAGATACAGAGTCGCCACCTAAATATTTTATTTTGGGAAATTTAGGAAACCCTGACTCGTTGCCTAAGGCCACGTGTCCGTCATCACCAAAGTTGCCTCGGCTCGGGAACTTGGGTACGATTGGGGAAGGTCACTTCGTGAGCACCCCCGCTCGCCCGATCAAAGATCGGCCTCTACTAACCATGATATCTAGTTTTGAAAACATTATGGGTTCTTATTTCGGTTATTAGCCTAGATTTACTATGTGATGCGCACAGCATACAAGTATAGACTGGATCGCCTGAATTGGAACAAAACATTTCATGTTTGTTTTGAAAATGATTTGCTACTCGCAAGTAGGCTTAAAACGCAGATTTTGCCACCCTCAGGTGGGCTTAGAAAAGATGGTTTTGTCACTATCTAGTGCGCTTAAAACTCACAGTCGGTGATTTGTTCCAATCCAAATAACCCAACCTTCACCCACAGGCATTCAAGCAGTTATATCACATAAGCATATAGCCTCATAGTAAGCATGCTATCATGGCAGTCACTCACACACATGCAAGGATGCTAAAGCATAAAACTTACCGAGTACTCCCAGCCAAAACAGAAGCTAATTAGAAATCCATGCATGATCCTAAGTAGAAATGCCTAATGCAACACATGCAAAAATGTAACTATAGCAGGCTCGGCTATCCTAAACATGGCATATGGAATGCTACAGCTAACATGTATTCAACTTGGAATTGAAATACAAATGCAGTTAGTATGATGCGCCGAGCCCGGTGCATGCAAGACAGATGAATGAATGCAAACATGCTATCATACTGTATGCTAATTGAAACATGCCCTAATCTAACCATCATAAGCAGGTAAATAAAAGGAAGAAAGACGTGGGGTTGGAAGACATACATTACACACACGCACACTTATTACAACATTGCCCTCGCGCAGAGAGTCCAAATAAATAATACAGTCCCAAATGAATAAATAATACAGTCCCGAATAAATACAAAAATCCTAATTAATTAACAAATTAACTAAGAAAGCTATAAATTGGCCTGCTGTAGACACCCCATTTTTGACCGACCTTAAGACTCAGATGTCACCGATTGAGCGCTCGGTGATGTTGCATACTGTGCTCGTTCAGAAGCCTCAGAGTCGCGGCCGTGCGCCCTGCCTCCGGACTTCCAAACTCTCTTTCGTGTCCTGCCTCGGTTTGCGAACCAGACTCGGTTTTCTCTGTTTTCTTTCCTGAGGGGAGGGAGTGGTCCCGTAGACTATCTCTCAGTGGCCGTGGGCTACTTTTCGTGGCCGTAGGCCATTTTGCCCATTTCGGAGCCCGGTTCCCGGTTTTCGGAGCCGTCAGGCCGTGTGCCTCGGTTCGGGACCGCCCAACCATCTCCGATTTCTCCGGTTTTTGGCAAGTGCCTCTGTTTTATCATACTGAGGAACACTGGGGTCTCAGATACCCACTTCGTGGCCGAACACCACTTTCGGTGCCTGCAGCCTATTTTCGGGACCCCGAACTGCGTGATTTGGGCCCCGAGCATTCATTTCGCATCGGTTTTTGTTCATTTTCGGCGGGGACCTCTGTTTTATCATATTGAGGAACACTGGGGCCTCTGATACCCACTTCGTGGCCGAACGCCACTTTCGGTGCCTGCAGCCTATTTTCGGGACCCCGAACTGCGTGATTTGGGCCCCGAGCATTCATTTTGCATTAGTTTTTGTTCAAATTTGGCAGGTACCTCTGTTTTAGCACCATGAAGATCATTGGAGGGTGGGAGGCCAGCAATTGTTCCAGAAAACCAGTTTCGCTCCTCCGGCGCCCGTTTTGCTGACTTCCGGGCTAATGTTGACCACCCTAGGGCCACTTTCTTCAAACCCAAACCACATATTTGTGTTCTACACACATGGGAAGACACCAAAAAGTACTGGTCGGCCAGTAGTTGTGATTTTCATTTTTGAGCCTCTCCTTCAAGTTCAATGTTGTGACTCCTGTTTCAGAGTTGCCAAATTCCAACCTTGGAACCTTGTTCTACACACATGGGAGGACCCTAAAACATAGTGGTCGGCCAGCAATTGTTCAGTTCATTTTTTGGCCATGGCCGGCCGGCCAGGGGGAGTGGCTGGCCGACCAGTTGGGGTGGCTGGCCGGCCACCTTCAAGAAATATACCTGGCCGACCTGCTTTCTGCTTTTGAGCTCTTTACAGCTGTCCAGCTGCTTTTCAAAATATCCCTGTCCTCCGGGGGATATTTTGGGAGGGAAAGCTTGGATGCATTTCCCTCCCCTTTTACACCCCTTTCTTGCCCATTTAAGGGGCTGATCCCCCTCTTTGCTAGGGTTACAAAAATTCATCTCAAGAGGTTATCTCCATTTGACTCCATTTTCCATCTCCAAAACCCTAAAAAGCTTCAAGTTCCTAGCTCATTCCTTCATCAACCCTAAACCTCACCATCACCACCCCCATTCCAGCAGCAAAGGAGTGATTTTCAAAGGCTTAGAAGCAACTTTCATCAAGCCAAGAGGTAGCAAAAGTGAGGTCTTCAAGGGTAAGTCACTAATTCCCTTTTTCTAGCACTTTTTTGCATCAATTCTTTACCCTATTTGATCTCTGTTTTGGGCTCCGACCCCTACTGAGATTAGGCTTATTTTGAGCTCCTCTACAACATTGTAGAAGGGCTCAACCCCATTTGGCACCTCTATGATACACCTCTTTCAATATCACTCTTTATGCCAATATTTTGCATGCTTTGTTTGGCTTATGAGTGATCCATTTTCGAGCTTGATATAAACTGTGAGTGAGCCTATTTTGAGCCCCTCTTCAACATTGAAGAAGTGCTCAACCATGTTTTGCCTCTCTATCATGCACTTTCTTTGTAATCCTCCATATTTCCCGTAAAATTGCATGATTTATTTGGCCTATTTGTGATCTGATTTGGAGCATCTCATGAACTAATATTGTGCTTATTTTGAGCCCCTCTTCAACATTGAAGAAGGGCTCAACCTTGTTTTCATGCTCTGCATGCCACTTGCTTTGAATTCATGTTATACTCTTACTTTTGCATGCTATTTTTAGCTCATGAGTGATCTGTTTTCGAGCATTCAATATACTGTGAGTGGGCCTATTTTGGGTCCCTCTTAAACATTTAAGAAGGGTGAAACTATGTTTGGTAACTCTATCTTATACTTGTTTCACAATTCCTTCAGTTTACCGTAAAATTGCATGCTTTGTTAGGCTTGTTTAGCTTCTGTTTTCAGCCTTCATCAGGCTTAGAAAGTGTCTTAAAATGACCCATTCTTCATGTTTTGTTAAGGGTCCAAGGTTGTTTGATGCATGCTTTTGGTACCTCATGTTATAGCCTTTGTTGGCTCATTATTTTGCATGCTATGTTTAGCCTATCTACATACTGAATTGGGGGATGTCATCTCTTGTAAATGTGCATATTTTTGGCCCCTCTTTAATTTTGTATAACTGTGTTTTTCAGTTTGAGCATTGTATATACCACTTGCTTTGTAATTCTCCTCTTCTCCCCCATTTTTGCAAGCTATTTTTGCCATACTTGTGATCATTGTTTGGCCATACTTTGTACTGAAAAAATGCTAGTTTAGGGGCTGCCTTGCTACTTTTTTACATGTTATATCCATATTGTGCATGTTTAGTAGGGCTATAGGCCATTTCAGGCGCCTAAATTCGCATTTCGGGATTATTCCGTGCATCGGGTGTACTTTGGCCATGATTCGGGACTGTTTTCCCCCACATTTCAGTGCTGAAATTCCATTAGTATGTTTGCATATCATTTGCCATGTCATTTCATGCTTTACATCATCGCCTCGGTTCGCGTGCCCGTGTGCACGCATTTTGAGGCAACTCATTTTTTTATCCGATGGCCTCCCATGTGAGTGTGACTGAGGTTCACTCGTGTTGGTGTAAGCCCATACGGCATTGCGTATGCCATCTCCTCGTTTTGCGTGCCAATGCGCACACATTTTGAGGCATCTCTTTTTTTCATCTCTCGGCCTCTTATGTGAGTGCGGCTGAGGCCCTCTCATGTTAGTGTAAGCCCAATTTGCATTTTCCAGGTCATTTTCATTGCGTATGCCATTGCCTCGGTTTGCGTGCCCGTGTGCACGCATTTCGAGACACTTCATTTTTATCCGACGGCTTCTTATGTGAGTGTGGCTGAGGTCCACTCATGTTAGTGTAAGTCCATTTTGCATTCTGTATGTCATTTTAGTCTCATTGCATCGTGCATGTCATTTTCCTCGGTTTGCGTGCCCGTGGGCACGCACTTCGAGACATCTCATTTTAGTCTCATTGTATATCATATTTCAGGCTATTTCGTGCCTTTATGTCAATTCCTCGGTTTGCGTGCCCGTGTGCACGCATTTTGAGGCACTTCTTTTTTATCCGACGGCATCCTATATGAGTGCGCTGAGGCCCTCTCATGTTGGTATAAGCCCATCATTGCATTTCGTGTGTCATTCCGCATTCCTCGGTTCGCGTGCCCGTGGACACGCATTTCGAGGTACCTCATTTTCATAGCATCATGCATGCTAAATTATATTAGATCGCATTCATGCCTATTTGCATTGCATTCATACATTTTCTCGATTTGCGTGCCCGTGTGCATGCATTTCGAGGCATCTCATTTTCATCCGCATTGTGCATACTAGGTTGCATATTAGCTACATTTCATGCATATCATGCATATTGCATAGTGTTCGGGATAGGAATTAGCCCGGGCATGGGAAACGAGGCACGTTTCGTACTCCGAGTGACGGAACGGGTCTCAATTCCCAAGTCACCGACACTCCGGATTATCCATGATGGAGTTAGGTTTTGTTGTAGCATCCATGTGCATTCATCCTATATTGAGTTGTGCAATTCGGCTCCTCGGCCATCATGCATCGATATGCGTGATTGGTGGCACGAGGATCGAGGCATGCATATATTCGTGAAATACATTGCTATGCCCCTTTCTTGCTCTCTGTTGCAGCAAAATGAAGAATCAGCAACTTTTCGGAGTTTGGCACGCATTTAGAGAAAAATGCAAACAGAGGCTAATCGGGGCACCGCCATGGATTTCCGCGCAAAGGCATCCGGGCATACATCATTCATCATCCGGAATAGAATCAAGGCAGTCCCTGGCTTGCATGCCAGTTTATTTATTTTCTTAGTTAATTTGTTAATTAATTAGGAATTTGTATATTATTTCGGACTGTAATATTTTGGATTGTATTATTCTTTTATTTCGGACTGTATTATTATTTATTTGGACCCTCTGCGCGAGGGCATAACTGTAATAAGTGTGGGTGAGTGTGATGTATGTCTTCCAACCCCACGTCTTTCTTCCCTTTTATTTATCTGCTTATGATGGTTAGATATAGGACATATTTCAATTAGCATACAGTATGACAGCATGTTTGCATCATTCATCTGTTTTGCACGCACCGGGCTCGGTGCATCATACAAACTGCATTTGTATTTCAATTCCAGGTTGAATACGTGTTAGTTGTAGCATTCCATATGCCATATTTAGAATAGTCGAGCCTGCTATAGTTGCATTTTGCATGTGTTGCATTAGGCAATTCTGTGTACTTAGGATCATGCATGATTTCTAATATAGTTTCTGTTTTGGCTTGGAGTACTCGGTAAGTTTTATGCTTTAGCATCCTTGCATGCGTGTGAGTGTTGCCATGATAGCATGCTTGCCATGAGGCTATTTGCTTATGTGATATAACTGCCTTGAATGCCTGTGGGTGAAGGTTGTGTTATTTGAACTGGGACAATGCATTGACTGTTTGTTTTAAGCCCACTAGATAGTGGCAACATCACTATTTTCTAAGCCCACCTGAGGGTGGCAAACCCGCATTTTAGCCTACCTGCGGGTAGCACCATCACACCATTTTCAAACAAACAAACATGAAATGTTTTGTTCCAATTCAGACGGCTCAGTCTATACTTGTTTGCTGCGAGCATCACATAGTAACCTAGGCTAATAACCGGAATAAGAGCATACAATGTTTTCAAAAGCAGATATCATGGTCAATAGAGGCCGGTCTTTGACCGGGCGAGCGGGGGTGCTTACGATGTGACCTTCCCCAATCGTACCCAAGTTCTCGAGCCAACTTTGGTGATGACGGACACGTGGCCTTTGGCACCGAGTTAGGGTTTCCTAAATTTCCCATTTAAAAAATATTTAGGTGGCGACTCTGTATCTGGCAAAGCAGTCCATGTTTGGCACTTCTTTAAAAAAAAATCCGTTTTCAAAACGATTTGCCGGATTTGGACTCTTTGGTTCAAGATTTAGAACCGTGGCACAAATCGAGTCCGAACTGTAGCGAGGTCCCTCGCGGACTTGTTACAGTTTCTGGCGACTCTGCTGGGGATTTAGAGAACTTGACTCGAACTCATGATATCTGGTTTTGACTACACTTGTGTGTTTCTTTGCATTACATTTGCATTGGTGCGCCTAGGACACCGTGTTTGCCATATGCCATTCCCGAACGATTTGCCGGAGGCTTGTCTTGTCAAGTCATGTCCGTAAGGCTGATCGGCTCTGGGCTCTGACAGCATGGGAACACAAACCCCGGTTTTACCGGGGCACCCTTTTTGACCATTCGACCTAGCGCATATTCAGATCCATAGTGACTATTCCAAAACTAGGACAGGTTGCTTACCCGTTTATAGGTTGTTTGAAGCCGCTGCGTGCGTAGTGAAACCCTAGTTCCTGACAAAATAGGACAGGGAAACCCTACCCCAACATAGGGGTGTTTTGGCTCTCACTTATCTGTTATGTGCTTGCTAGAGTGCGTCTCTACAGGGAATGCATGTATCAGTTTATGAGTCACATCAGGCCTGCGGGCATCAGTTTTTGAGATTGGGCGTCAGGCCTGCGGGCATCAGTCAATATCTGAGAATCAGTTGTCTGCGGATATCCGATTCAGTTTTGGGAAACAGTGATACAGGAACAATGATCAGTGGTTGAGGGCAGTGTATTTCCAGCTTATCAAACTGCGTGTTGTATGCCCGACTGTGTGTTGTGTGTATTTAAATTAAGCTGTTGTGCTGTCCGTTTTTCTGGTCATTTATTTCTTTTTGCTTTATTATCTTTTTGCTAGGGCAGTTTTCAGCACGATTGCTTCTGAACCACTAGACACTTCCCAAGCACTTTGGACACGAGGTCGCCGACTTATTCGATCCGAGGATCTGATTGACGGACATCCAGTGTTCCACTCACTACCCCCAGTTGTTAGAAGGAGGCCGAGGAAACGCAGTCCATCAGAGCAGAGATTACTGGTACAGCAGTCTACTTTAGCAACAGACAGTCGAACTGAGATTTCTGTGTCCGCTATAGAGATACACTTGCCAGCCATTCAGATGGAACATCAGGATACATCAGGGATGGAGGCGATGATGCGCCAGATGAATGAGAGCATGAAACAAATGCAAGATGATGCCATCCGCCAGGCGGAATTTTCTAAACAGCAGGCCGCTGTCATGGCCCAGCGGTCTGAACTGATCACCAGATTACAACAGCAGAATGCGGCATCTGCTTCACACCAGGTCCCTCCTCCACTAGGGGCGCATCAGATTCCCCCTCCACCAGCGGCTCCACTGCCTGAGCAGGCACCCACTGGCCAGAATACCCTGCTAAATCCTCAGAATGCCCCTCCAAATCCTCAGAATACTCAGAACACCCAGAATATCCTCCCAAATCCACAGAACGCTCCGCCAAACTTCCAAAACACTCAAGAGGACACGAGTCTTCCAACGGGGCTGGCTCCGCCCCCGCTTCCGCCGCAACTGTCTAAGAATCTTGCACCTAATCATCCGGACTCTCCATTTGAGTTCGAGGTAGACCAGACAGCTCTGAAATTGAGCAAATTGGAAAAGCTCTTCAAGAAATCACAGGGGGTGAAGGCCATCCCAGATATTGAAGACGGCTACACTGACGTGGCCGTGACGCTGCCGGACAGATTTAAGATGCCGCAGATTGATCGTTTTGACGGATCAGGGGATCCTATGGTCCATCTCCGGCTATTTTCAGACGTCTTGAGGCCGATGGGCCTAACCCGACCGCAAAAGCTTTCTTTATTTGGCAGAACTTTGTCAGGGGTTGCGGCCATCTGGTATGCAAAATTGGAAGATGATGTAAAGAGAAATTGGGATGAGCTAGCCGAGGCCTTCGTTGCACAATATTCATATAATACTCAGATCGAGATTACAACACGTGATCTCGAAACGACGAGGCAGGAACAAAAAGAGACTTTCTCTGATTTTGTAACTCGGTGGAGAGCAAAGGCATCGATGATGACCTTGAGGCCTACAGACAAAGATCAAATTAGGATGATTGTGCGCAATCTCCAACCGAAGTTAATGCAGAAAATGATCGTACTCCCTTTCCCCACTTTCTCAGATTTACACGAGATGGGGGTACAGATCGAAGATGCGATGAAGCAAGGATTGATCGATCAGGATCGGGAGCAGCCCCGAAGAACATTCAACCGCAATAACAACGCGGGCCCGAGTGGCTCCACCAATACAAGAGCTTCAGAGGTCGGTATGGTCATCACCACTCCCCCTCCCCAACCAAGGCCCACAGCGGCCACACCTTTTTCTGATGCATCTGGGAGCAGTAACCAAGCTTCAAGATACCAATCCAGGGATCAACGAACCTTCTCCCCGCTACATATGCCTTTGTCCAAAGTCCTCGGGGTTCTAGTCAGAAAGGGGCATCTGAAACCTTTGGAACCGAGGCCCCCTCCAAATCCACTCCCCCCTTCCCACAACCCAGCCAAATATTGCAAATACCACCAGCAGCATGGTCATGATACCGACCAATGTTACAGGCTGCGTCATGAGATTCAAGACCTCATTGACAAAAACATCATTCTACCTCCCGAGAGAGCCAACGTCACAACTAATCCACTCCCAGCACATAACCAAGATCCACCCAAAAGAATCAATCTCATCCAAATTGGGGACGTGTCTTACGACCCTAGTATCTACATTACTCCCTCCCACCTACCCAAGCCAAAGGTGATCCTTCCTGATAGCACTGACTTGTGCATGATGGACACCTCCACAACCCAACCTGAGCCAAAGGTGGTGACCACCGAAAATGGAACGGGGCAGGTTTCCGAGGAGAGCAAAACTGTTGAGTCTGGAGTGGAGCAGTCTGAGAATTTAGCTGGCAGAGCTTATGATCCGAGTGGATATATCTTGTCGATGAGCCAGCCTAAGCTGAGTGTGGGGCAGCCGGAAGAGGCTGAATTGTGTATGATCCGGGGGGACAAACTTGAATCAGTGGGGGATGAGCTGACAACGATGGAAGAGGACTTCGCCAACCTCCAGTTTTTCAACGACCAAGAATCAGGAGATGCATCAATCAACTGGTTCGAATATGAGGAGTCAGCAGAAGTCGTCGGGTGGTTAGATGATCAGCCAGACATCGTGGAATTTCAATCAGAGCAAGGCCCGGCAGGGGCGAGGGTATCAACTGTGGCCGGAAGGGCCGAGAGTCAGATTGAATTGTCGGAGAGCGCCGGTACAAAGAATTCCGCTCAGGAGCAAGACACTTTGAAAACCGAACAATTAACGCTGGAGGAACAAGAAAAGAAATGGGATTCTGAGAGGATCCGAAAAGCAAAGAACCATGAGGAAGTTGAAAGTGCTGTAAGCATGAAAACTGAACATGCTGTGAGCATGTGGGAGGAAAATGCTGAGAATGCAAACATGCCCGAACCAGATAGGTGCCTATTAGATGCTAATGGGATGTGGTGGGAAGATGACGACTTGTATCTCGCCCACACAGACGAAGATTGGGCGGGTGGCCAACCAGACAGCACCTGGTACCTCGAAGAGGTAAACCATATGACTAGAAGTGGGCGGTACTTCAAGCCCCCGCACTTAGACCAACCAGAAGCATCTGGTAAAGACAGAGAAGCTGAAAAACAGAGAGAGAAGCAAGTTGAAGAAGAGGCTGTACTGAAGCAGTTAAAGAGAATACAAGCAGACATCTCCATCTGGGGACTGCTTATGGCTTCAAGGGTGCATAGACAGGCCGTCCTATCTGCTATGGACAAGGCCAAACTCTCCATCGAAACTACACCAGAGCAACTGGTTGGGCTGGTTTTTCCGGGAGGAGGTTCCCCGGCATTGACCTTTTCAGACAAGGAGCTGCCGCCTGAGGGCGTGGATCATAACAGACCCCTCTACATCTCTGTAGAATGCAGGGACAAATGGATTCCGGTGGTACTTGTTGATACCGGGTCCGCTATCAATGTCTGCCCAGCCAGAACGGCGTATGCAATCGGGTTGAAGCCCGCAGACTTCACACCGACCACTCAAGTAATCAGAGCCTACGACAATACAAGTAGGGATGTCCTGGGGACAGTAAAAATCCAAACCAAGATTGGGCCTGGACAACATGAGGTAGATTTTCATGTCTTGGAGGTCCCTGCATCCTTTAACATGCTTTTGGGGAGACCCTAGTTGCATCAGGTAAAGGCCGTCTCATCCACTCTACATCAAATGGTGAAATACCCCTGTGGAAAGGGAGTAGCCATTGTGTTTGGGAACTCATCAATCCATCCCCCTCCGGAGATATCTACGCCAGTCTTAGAGATTGAACACGGCATGGAGGACGTGTTTATATCGGGATTTACTTTGGCTGAGGCCCGGGTGGTGCAAAACATCATGGCTGTGAATGAAGGTGTGTACGTCAGTGCTCAATCCGTCTACCTCATGAACAAGCTACAACATATCCCCGGGATGGGATTGGGAAGAAGCGGCAGGAAAGGAGTCGCAGCGTTGGCCGAAGCGCCACATAACCCGCATACCTTTGGACTGGGTTATCTGCCCACCAAAGAGGACTGGGTGAGAAAAGGTAAGGAAATGGCCGGCAGAGCCAGAGCAAAACAGGCTGGGAAGCCTTTTGATTTAATGCATAGGCCCATCCAGGGTACCCTGAACGGACGCTTTGTCCGGGAGGGGGAGGACTTTCCATTTTGCGGCTTCCCAGAGCCGTGGCTGAACGCGGAGAAGAAGCGCGTGCCAGGCTTCGAGATCTTTTTCGACCTGCAACTATCCGGGGATGACGTTGCCACAGAGCAGACAGACCCAACAACTGAGGTTGAGCAGTATAAAGCAGTGGATCCTGAGGGCATTGAATTTGAAATGGGGGTAGCACTGGCATGTCTCCTCTCTGATCCTCCGATCGACCAAGAGTGCTTGGGGGATAACTTTGTGGTTTCCATGATTGGGAATGAAACGGCTGCGAGCCGACCAGCAGCTATCTTGGATGCATCAATCGCACCCTCCCTCACCTGGCAATACGAGGAGGGATTTCTGTCCAGCAGCACCGGGTCAGGTAGTGAGCCGGAATCTGATTCCACCGAGTCTTGTGAGTCAGAATTAGGTTCCAGCTCGACTGAGTCTGAGTCTGGTACTCCTGGGGATGTTAACCCGGATGCCACGGTCTTGTCCAGGTCGTCTTTTTCTTTCTCATTTGAGTCTATTGTAACCGAGGACGATTTGGATGAACTTAATGAGAATGAACTGCCTGTGGTTTCCGAGTACTTTTCTGTGCCCCTAATTTATTGTATTAATTCAGACATTCAAAATTTTGATGAAAACGAAGAGGACGAAGTTCCTCCGGTTTTACAACGTTTAATTGAACAGGAGCAGGAGAGGTTTGTTAAACCCCTAGTGGACGAAATCACTACCGTGAACATAGGTACTGAGGAGGACCCGCGGCTGGTCCAGATCGGGTCCACGTTGTCTTCGGAGGAACGCGAGCGCTTAGTCGTTTTATTAAAAGATTTCAAAGATGTTTTCGCGTGGTCCTACGAAGACATGCCTGGAATCGATCCTGAGATTGTACAGCATCGGATCCCCCTTGACCCCGAGGCCCGACCTGTCAAGCAGAAACTCAGAAGGATCCGCCCGGATTGGGCTCTCAAGATCAAAGAAGAGGTCACCAAGCAAATTGACGCAGGCTTCCTGCTGGTATCTGAATATCCGACTTGGTTGGCCAACATTGTGCCGGTGCCGAAGAAAGATGGCAGGATCCGGGTGTGTGTAGACTTCAGGGATTTGAACAGAGTTAGTCCGAAGGACGACTTCCCCTTGCCGCACATCGATGAGTTGGTAGATTTCACGGCAGGGCATGCTTTGCTCTCATTTATGGATGGCTTCTCAGGGTACAATCAGATAGTGATGGCACCCGAAGACCGGGAAAAGACTGCATTCACCACCCCGTGGGGGACATACTGCTACCGGGTAATGCCGTTTGGGTTGAAGAACGCTGGAGCTACTTATCAACGGGCCGCGACCACAATATTACATGATATGATCCACAAAGAGGTTGAGGTGTATGTGGACGACATGATTGTCAAGTCCAAAGAAAGAGAGGGCCACTACACCGCCTTGCATAAGTTTTTCCAAAGGATCAGGGAATTCTGGTTGCGGCTAAACCCTCAGAAATGTACATTTGGTGTTACAGCGGGAAAAATGCTGGGGTTTCTGATTACACAAAGGGGCATCGAGGTCGACCCTTCCAAAATCAAGGCCATCTTAGAAATGCCACCACCAAGGACTGAAAAGGAGGTGCGAGGCTTTCTGGGTAAAGTGCAATTCATAAGACGGTTTATTTTAAAACTAACCTTGACTTGTGAACCACTTTTTGGCCTCCTCAAGAAAGGAAAGAAGTTCCAATGGGACGGCCGATGTCAAGCTGCATTTGAACAGATTAAAGAATATCTACAGAACCCACCTGTTTTATCACCACCAGAACCGGGGAAACCGTTGATTTTGTATCTGTTAGTGACTGAAACTACAATGGGCTGCATGCTTGCACAAGAATCAGAAGATAAGGTGGAAAGAGCCATCTATTATTTGAGCAAGAAAATGCTGGAGTATGAGACCCGGTATACGCCGCTAGAAAAGGCTTGCTTAGCTCTGGTATGGGCTACCAGGAAGCTGCGGCACTACCTGTTAGCTCACTCTGTAATGTTGGTTTCACGACTTGATCCCATCAAATATCTCTTTGAGAAACCAGCACTTACAGGTAGGCTAGCCCGTTGGTTGCTGTTGCTCTCCGAATTTGATCTCACATACGTCACACGCAAGTCAGTGAAAGGAAGAGCAGTGGCAGAGTTCCTTGCCGACCATCCGGTTGAGGGGGATGAAGCAGTTGAGTATCTATTCCCAGATGAAGCAATTCTGTATATCGACGATGAAATTTGGACGATGTACTTTGACGGAGCGTCATATCAACATGGGTATGGGATAGGAGTGTTGCTGATAGCACCCGACAATTCCCGTATCCCTCTAGCCTTCAAACTCCGATTCAAAGTCTCGAACAATGAAGCAGAATACGAGGCGTGTATCGCTGGTTTAGAAGCAGCCCTAGAACTAGGGGCAAAACGGCTGGATGTCATTGGGGATTCGAACCTTGTTGTGTCTCAAGCTAAAGGAGACTGGAAAGTAAAAGAGGAAAATATGATGATGTATCACCAGACCTTGGACTTGCTGATTCCTCGGTTTGAAAAGTTAAGTTTTACTCATCTACTGAGAGAGAACAACAGGTTCGCAGATTCTTTAGCAACTCTATCATCTATGATAGACATCCCGACTGGAATCCGGATGCGTCCAGTCATCATTGATCAGAAATTTGCACCTGCCTATGAGTCGATTGCAGCCATAGATGAAGTTCAGGACGAACACCCTTGGTATCACGATATCTGGAATTTCTTGGAGAAAGAAGCGTACCCGCCAGGGGTAAATGCCAAAGACAAAAGGGCAATAAGAAGATTGGCCGTTCAGTTCATCATCTGCGGGGGTAAACTGTATAAAAGGGGTCATCTGGGAATGCATAAACTGTGTGTCGATGCAGAGGAATCAAAGCGTCTGATGGAAGCCATCCATGGAGGAGAATGTGGAGCACACATGAATGGGGTCATGCTGGCAAGGAAGATCCTCAGACAGGGTTATTACTGGTCCACCATGGAGGAGGATTGTATTGGTTTCGTCCGGCGATGTCACAAGTGTCAAATTCATGCAAATCGCATGAACATTCTGCCGTCAAAGCTGTACAACATGACTTCGCCATGGCCGTTTTCTGTCTGGGGAATTGATGTGATCGGGGCTGTTACGCCAAAGGGGTCGAATGGGCATGAGTTCATCTTGGTAGCGATAGATTATTTTACAAAGTGGGTCGAGGCCCAATCTTATGCGGTGTTGAAGGCTTCGCATGTAGCAAAATTTATCAGGAACAACATCATCTGTCGCTACGGAGTCCCAAATGAAATCGTTTCAGACAATGGTTCCCACTTCAAGAAGGAAGTGATAGACTTGTTGGAAAAATACAATGTGGCTTTTCATAAGTCGTCTACTTACCGGCCGCAAACCAACGGAGCAGTTGAGGCCGCCAACAAGAACATCAAGCGCATACTGCAGAAGATGGTGGAAACCTATCGGGATTGGCCAGATAACCTGTCGTTCGCTCTGTGGGGCTACAGGACTTCGATCAGAACTTCTACTGGGGCAACTCCGTACTCATTGGTCTATGGGATGGAGGCCGTCCTGCCTATTGAGATTGAGGTCCCGTCATTACGAGTATTGGCTGAGTGCCAGATAGCCGAAGCAGATTGGCAGCAAAATAGATTTGAGGAACTCATGCTTTTTGATGAAAGAAGGTTGAAGGCACTGTACCATGTTCAGGGTTATCAACGCAGAATCGCCCGGGCTTTTAACAAGAAGGTTAAGTCCAGGAATTTGAAAGAAGGAGATTTGGTGCTCAAGGACAACTGAGCTCCCATCCACGACCCAAGGGGCAAGTTCAGACCCAATTGGACTGGTCCCTACATCATTAAGTCAATCTGGTCAGGTGGGGCTGTGGTTCTGATGGATCTAGATGGCTTAGAGTTTTCACAACCGATCAACATGGACAAGTTGAAGAAATACTATCCTTGAGAGGCTCGCTAGGCCGAAAACCCGAAAGGGCGACCTAGGCAAAACTCAGAGCATAGAAAAATTTGAAATTATAAAAACTGAGCTCGCAAGGTTGAAAACCCGCAAAGGGCGGCCTTGGCAAAAGTTAGAGCGCAAAAGGAGAGTAAAAATACCCGAGCGAACCTAAGCCTGAACTACGTAAGGCTTGATTCCCATCTATGGGATACGTAGGCAGCTTCATCCTGAAGTTCAGCCATAAACATCTTCCCCGATCAACTTTGTCCATTTGATCGTCTCAGTCATCTCTATTCATCAGCATTTATCGTGATCTCCGGTATAGTGCTATTCAAACTAGGGGCAACTTTCCGTTGCCAGGAGGTGCTGTGGTACCATTCAGACTAGGGGCAACTTTCCAGTTGCTAGGATCCGGGGTTGTGCATCTCAGTGACAGATCTCAGGCGTGTCCAGTTCTGATCCATATCGAAAATAGTTTTGAAAAGTTTTAATAAAAGTTGACTTTGTTCAAAATTAATCTTTTCACAACTAAGACCATTTTTGGACCAAAGCGGAAAATTTTCAGTACCACAACCTTCAATTTCATTGATTTCAAAACAGAGTTCTCCTGCTCTTGCATACAATTGAAGTTGCTTTTTTTATTACACTCATAAAGAAAACTTGAAAGTACTAATAAAGCAATAAATCTGGGGCATAGTCCAGTCAGGTGTCCCTGCGCCCCCTTCCAGAGCTAGTTGAAGCCTCTGATGCTAACCTAGGCCCAACCTGTGCTTCTTCGTTGAGCCAATCCCAGCACTCATCAGATAAAGTGCAACTGAAAATAGGAGCAGGGGCCAGAAGCTCTCTAACTCTCCATGCTGCGGCCTGTCGAGCCAGCTGTGCGCCTCGAACTGGAAATGTAGTCGGATACTCAATCCCCTCCGGAGGGCAAGTCTGATCACGGCCAAACTGGCGCAGAATACGGAATGGGAAATAGAACACACAATGAGTCAAGCCGATCAGTCGAATCCCGACTTGCCAGGACATGCTATAGCTCATTGCCGGGAGATTGAGCCAAGGACAACGCCACGCAATGCGATCCGCCGACAAGTTGCACATCCATTCAAACCACCAGCTCTCATCAGGAGCATGCACTAGGCGTTGCCGGAAAAAGTAGCCACGGGCTGAGTAAGCAGGACAAGAGTCCACAACTTGCAATTTATCCATCAACCATATCTGGGGAGGGATGAAAAATGAGAGAATAAAGAATAGAGAGATGTGCGATGAGAGAAAAGTAAGATGAGGGTTTTGTGAGAAAAACCGAGCCCGAGGGCCGAGTGATGTGAGCAAATATACATGTGAGCTTGGGTGGGAAACATTACCTGTAGCAGTAGTGGACTCCCTGCAAACCTGGTTGTCTCCCGGCGGTGGAAAGCATCCAAGCCCATCAGTGTCTCGGCCAGAGTCATGGCGATGCAACTCTTTCCTTCTCTCAAACCTTGGGCGACTTCAATCAAACGGATGCTAGCTCCTCCGGAGCCCGAGACAAACAGAAAATGAGATAGTAGGCACAAGCAGAGGGCATGCTGCCGGAAACCTTGCCAATAGTGGTTGCTGCGGTCACCGGCATCAGAAAATCGGTAAATCAGGCTCGGGATATCCAACATGCCATCACCAATCAGAGATCTAGCATCATGCGCATTAAGACCGCACATCCGCCCTAAGGTTTGGGCATAGCTAAAATTGAGCTGGGGCAGAATTTCCTCGCCTCGCTCGGACTCCATCAAGATTTGAAAATCTTCAAAAGTAGGACATACCTCTTGCCCGCCAAAGCTAAAGACGTGCGTCACCGGGTTCCAAAACTTTGCCACGGGATAGAGGAAAGGAAGATGCAGTGGAGTCCGGCCTAGCGTGAATAGTGTGTTCAAGCCAAAACCCCGGAAGTTTAACTTCTCCGAGCCATCTAAAGAAGAAATCCAAGATGTGAGATTTTCTGTGAGAAATGCCTCCATTTTTGCGAGGAGAAGTGATGAAATGAATGAGTTCCAAGGGTGGGGCTTTTATAGAGGGGCAAAACACTATTTAAAGGACACGTGTCAAATTTCTGGAGGTTACGGGGGAGGTGGCCGGCCGGCCATCTATTCTAGTAGGCCGGCCACTCTCTAGTCTCCAAATGCAAAATGTTTTCGGCCGCGCGTTGGTCCTGTTTTGCCCGCCGGAAGGAAGTTTGAGGCACTTTCATGCAGCGGGAATGTCGAAGGCCTCCATTTCTCTCAGTTACGGGTGCGTTCCATCATCCGGATTGTCCGTCCGAAGTACGTTTTGTTGTGTTTTGCTTATCGAGTTGTTGTTTTGTTTATCGAGTTGTAAGTTTTGTCGAGCTGTCGCATTTTGTGTTTTGAATTGTTACTTTTTGGTTACACAATTTTGTTAAGTCTTGTCTATTGAGTCGTTAACATTGTTGTATTTTGCTTATCGAGTTGTAAACTTGGTAAGATTCTGTTATTTCTTAGTGAGTCGAGTTGTTTTGATTTGTTGCGTCGGTTCATTACCTGACCCGGTAAATACACAAGGCACATTTACATTCAATTCCATTTTTGTGCAAAATGATGCGATGCGATGCTAAGAATTTCAAATACAAACATCTTTTCAAAAAGCTGTTTCATTCCATCATGTTTTACAACAAAATAAAGGTACAAGTTTTACAGGAAATAAAACTGCCTAATAATGTGCAAAGTGCTACAAACTACTAGCCAAAAAGTAAAATAAAGAAGGAAATAACATCAGTATCCTCGGGAACGGGAATGAGGAGGCCCTCTCATCCTCTTCTGCGGGATAACTTCTGCACCATCATCACCATCCGGATCAGAGCTGTCATCCTCCGGATCTCCCTCAGCCTCACCCCCGCTCCCGGAACCAAGACCGGAGCCTCCCTCCCCAGGAGATATCTCTGACACACGGTCTGCGACCTCCTCCTCCTTATCCTCGACAATGGGTGCCCTGCGTCTGCGAGACGACCCTGCTCCTCGAGCTCCTCGGTAAGGCCTGGATGGCCCGATTCCTCGGGGCCCAGTACCTCGAGTAGGTCTAACACCTCGACCTCTCTGAGAAGGCCCGGGTGGCCCACCTCGTGTCGAAGCATATACGGGAGGCATCTGAAAATGAAAAGTGCAATACATCAGTTCAAACATAAAAAGCAGGTGCAAGTACAGTATGTGAGTGGGGTGTGTGCCAGATGTGTTCTACACAGCCTATCAGTGCAGCAGAATGCTCAAGACCAGCATGTCATCACAAATATGATAAATGCAAGAGAGATGAAGGGTACCTGGAAGCCCATAATGGACATCTGTGCCTCTCTACGCAGGACCATCCCCTCAAGTGAGGCTAACATCCCAAGCATCTCGTCCATGTACTCGACTGGAGGCTACAGACACAAATGCAAAACTATCAGTAAAGGAATGGATGTCCAAATGTCCGACTAATAAATCAAAGCTGTAAAACATACCGGTGGTGAATCAGGGTCTCTGACATATCTGTGACCAGGCATCGGAGGCTCTATAGGGATCGGAATCGGCGAAGTAGTCCCATACTGCCAACTCGTCAACTCAGTCGGCATATCTGTCCATCCAGGATGATCGAGAGTCGGAGGGATCGGAGGAATCGAACTGCCTCTACCTCTAGATGCACCAGCCCTGCTAGAAGAGGGGATGTCTGCAGCACGGGCACGACTCGAAGATGGTGCGCCAGTGGGCCTCAGTGGTGGAGCCCGTACTCCCGTCAAGGGGGGCATCAGATATATGCGGCGATAGGTGGCGTAGTTCCCCTCAATGAGATGTAATAAAGCATCGGTGCCCTGCATGTCCCTAGTGACCTCCTCAGTAGATAGCCTGTCGGCAGTCCGCATAGTGGGTGGAGGCACAGTAGGAGGGTCCTGAGAATCATACCCCCACACCTGACGCTGAAAGCGTTCCCCCAGGAACCAAGCCCTGCCGACTGGTCCCTCGAGCAGGAACCTATACTGGGAACTAGTCGACCCTCCGGGGTACTGATTCTCGAGATCGTCGCCAAAGACTGCCCAGGGTTGCCAGGTGATCTGCGGATAACCAGTGTACAAATCAATCAGAAATCAAGAAATACAAAGCAGATCAAAGATAAAAATGAAAGGAACTGAGAGTTCTGAAATACCTCTGTCGCGCGCACGGTGTCGAAGTACTGTCGCAGAGAGAAGAGAGTCTCTCGAGGCCTCGATAGGTGCTCGCCCTCAAACATCAATGAAAACGGAGTCATAGGAGGTCCTGCCACCTCCATCTCCGGGGCTAATGTGGGGAAATATGCATATACCCATAGCTGAGAAAAGCAGTGCGGAATGTGAATACAAAGTGCTAAAGGCAGAATACAGAATGCAAAGTGCGCCGTGTGTGCAGTGAATAAGTAATGAGGAGCAAAAATGTAAACCAAGAGGACAGAATGTACCTCCCAAGCTCTCCAGTAGCCGCCGAGTAAGTCCCCCTGCCCGCGAGAGACTGCGCTCATGTAACAATAAAGGGTAGCCAGGCCAGCGCCGCCCCAATCATACTGATTGACCTGTGATAGGTCTACTAGGGCACTCAAGAGATACAGCCCAACCATGTTCCCTCTATCAGCAAACAGAGTGGTGCCAAAGAGGAACATGAGGAAACCACGGGTATACTGCTCGACCTCCTCGGGAGACTCAGGCTCCATCTGTGGCCGCCGGAAATGGGAAGAGAACCAAGTATACCGAACCCTCCCGGAAGCTCTGTCTACAGGCGGGAGTGCCTCCAATAGATGCATCCAAGCAGCCTCCCACTCACCCATATCCTCGTCATAGGGAATGGGTCCACCGCCTAGGTCTAGGCCGGTGAGTACAGCGAAGTCCAGTGGTGTCATGGTCATATCCCCGGTCGCAGAAAAATGGAAAGAATTGGTGGTGTCCCACCATCTCTCCGCCAGAGCAGCAAACAATGTCCTACTGATAAGACAATGAGATAACCCCCTGCAGAATGGTCCGAATCCTGCAAAGTCAACCAAATCCCGGACAACTTCCGGAAGCTCAGCATACCACTCCCTTGCGGCGGTGGAGCCATACCCTCGCACGGTGCGAGAACCAACCTGCGTTCAGAATGAATACATGTGTTCAGTACGCAAGAAAATACAAGCTGTGTGCAAACTGAAATGAACAAGCTGTGTGCAAATGAAATGAATGAGCTATGTACAAATCAGTGGGCTGTGTGTTCACTTTCAAATCTGGGCTGCGTGTTCAGTAAATCCGTGTTTTGGGCTGCGTGTTCAACTCTTAATCAGTGGGCTGTGTGTTCACTTCAAATCTGGGCTGCGTGTTCAGTAAATCAGAGTTTGGGACTGTGTGTTCTACTCTTAATCAGTGGGCTGTGTGTTCACTTTCAAATCTGGGCTGCGTGTTTAGTAAATCAGAGTTTAGAGCTGTGTGTTCTATTCTTAATCAGTGGGCTGTGTGTTCACTTCAAACCTGGGCTGCGTGTTCAGTAAATCAGAGTTTGGGACTGTGTGTTCTACTCTTAATCAGTGGGCTGTGTGTTCACTTCAAATCTGGGCTGTGTGTTCAGTAAATCAGAGTTTGGGACTGTGTGTTCTACTCTTAATCAGTGGGCTGTGTGTTCACTTCAAATCTGGGCTGCGTGTTCAGTAAATCAGAGTTTAGAGCTGTGTGTTCTACTCTTAATCAGTGGGCTGTGTGTTCACTTCAAATCTGGGCTGCGTGTTCAGTAAATCAGAGTTTAGAGCTGTGTGTTCTATTCTTAATCAGTGGGCTGTGTGTTCACTTCAAACCTGGGCTGCGTGTTCAGTAAATCAGAGTTTGGAACTGTGTGTTCTACTCTTAATCAGTGGGCTGTGTGTTCACTTCAAATCTGGGCTGCGTGTTCAGTAAATCAGAGTTTGGGACTGTGTATTCTACTCTTAATCAGTGGGTTGTGTGTTCAATTCAAATCTGGGCTGTGTGTTCAGTAAATCAGAGTTTAGGGCTGTGCGTTCAACTCTTAATCAGTGGGCTGTGTGTTCGCTTCAAATCTGGGCTGCGTGTTCAGAAAATCTGAGTTTGGGATTGTGTGTTCTACTCTTAGTCAGTATGTGCTGTGTGCTCATTTTCAACTTCGGGCTGTGTGTTCGGTGAATCAATGTTTGAGCCGTGTGTTCAATTTCTAACTAATGTGTACTGTGCGTTCACGATCAGTCAATGAGCTGTGTTCATGAAATTGAAGTGGCTAAGTCACATGCTCAGGATGCAAGTACTATGTCATAAGCTAAACTGTGTGTCTAAGCATGGCAAAGGTACAAAATGCACGAAAGATACAGAAAATAAAGTAAAATACCTCTGCATCATGGGAGAGGTGCTGCTCCGGCTCTCGCAGAAGAAGATCCCCTGGTACCCGATCGTTGAACTCGGAGAAATGACGGAAAGTGGCCCGCGGAAGCCTATGTACCGCTGGGGCGTATCGATCGGGAACAAAAGGGCGAACCCTTGGGGGCAATGTCATAATATCAAAATCATCTCCGGCGCCGGGAAAACCTCTACCGTGAGGGAAATGACCCGCCATATCAAGAAATCTGCAAAGAGAAGCAAAAATGAGCAAAATGAGCCAAAATTGGAAAAAGTCAACAAAAGTCAACTCTCGGGAAATGAAAAGTCAACAAAAGTCAACTCCCGGAAAAATCTTCCAAATAATGAGACAAACTTACCTCAGGTGGTGACAATGAGAAGAGAAGCCCCGGAATCAAAATTTAGTCGGCTCAAAGTGTTTAAAACTGGAAGATTTCGCGAAAACAACTTGTGTGGAAGGCCGGAGGGCGCGTATAAAATGCAGATCTGAAGAAGAAAATGGCTTAGGAAGCAAGAGGAGAGAATTTCACACTTGGGGGAGTGATTTCGGATTGAATGGAGGTGGATATATATAGAAATAGCCGAAATGACCAAAATGCCCCTACTTTTGGGCAGTGGCCGGCCGGCCACCTTTTCTGGCTGGCCGGCCATTTACTTTTTTGCCCCTGGCCGATGGCCTCTGCTAGGGAAATGAGCTGGCCGACCATGGTCCCCACCCCCTCCCCTACCTCTCTGCAAATTTTGAGGAAAATCGGAGTTCCCGGGACCTGAAAAAGTTCAAGAAAAGTGCACTTTCTGGCGCCGAATTGCTCCACCGGAACTTTAATTGCAATTTCTTACATGTGTCTCATCATTATTCATCAAAATCAGAGTGTATCCTTTTTAAACATGTTGTGACCTCTCCGGAGGTGAATCAGAAGCCGCGATCGAGTTGCCGTCGCCGAAATGCGCGTTTCCCAGCTCGTTGTTGCGCAACAAACAGGCACCCTGATTTGTGCTCGTTTTGCATTATTTGGCTCATAATTTGCATTCTCATGAATGTTTTGCATTGTCATATGTGATTTCTTGGTGTACAATACTTCTATGCTTGAGCATACGTTGTCACGCATTATCTTTTCTCGCATTGTGATGCATCCACTCGCCGACACTGCGTGTGTCAAACTTTCAGAATCACAGGAATCACATTGAATATATGTTGTTGGCATATTGTTCTTGTTGAATTTCTCTATTTTGCAGGCACGATATTGTATGTACGGTTCATTTGAGGCTGGTGCGACCAGACGAATCACGCAGGTATCGTATCTTCTCCGTGTGAGACGCGACGAGAATTGAATAATTCTTCGCATTCCTAACTGCATGAAATGTAGTTGGTGCTTTGCATTCTTGCTTAAAACTGTTGCATCTATTTGTCAATACTTGCTTCATTACAGCTTGCTGCATTTGCATGATCATTTGGCTCTGTGCATGTCGCTTTGCATTTTGCCCCTTTGCCTGTGGGCACGCCTGCGGGCACATATCTGTTCATCTAGTATGATTGTCTAAGTCTTCGGCCTTGTCAAAAATGGGTCGTCTCTGGGCTTTGACATTCACTCCCGTCACTTCTTGACTTCCGAGTTCTGTCAAAGAGGGGCAACTGTAGACACCCCATTTTTGACCGACCTTAAGACTCAGATGTCACCGATTGAGCGCTCGGTGATGTTGCATACTGTGCTCGTTCAGAAGCCTCAGAGTCGCGGCCGTGCGCCCTGCCTCCGGACTTCCGAACTCTCTTTCGTGCCCTGCCTCGGTTTGCGAACCAGACTCGGTTTTCTCTGTTTTCTTTCCTGAGGGGAGGGAGTGGTCCCGTAGACTATCTCTCAGTGGCCGTGGGCTACTTTTCGTGGCCGTAGGCCATTTTGCCCATTTCGGAGCCCGGTTCTCGGTTTTCGGAGCCGTCAGGCCGTGTGCCTCGGTTCGGGACCGCCCAACCATCTCCGATTTCTCCGGTTTTTGGCAAGTGCCTCTGTTTTATCATACTGAGGAACACTGGGGTCTCAGATACCCACTTCGTGGCCGAACACCACTTTCGGTGCCTGTAGCCTATTTTCGGGACCCCGAACTGCGTGATTTGGGCCCCGAGCATTCATTTCGCATCGGTTTTTGTTCATTTTCGGCGGGGACCTCTGTTTTATCATATTGAGGAACATTGGGGCCTCTGATACCCACTTCGTGGCCGAACGCCACTTTCGGTGCCTGCAACCTATTTTCGGGACCCCGAACTGCGTGATTTGGGCCCCGAGCATTCATTTTGCATTAGTTTTTGTTCAAATTTGGAAGGTACCTCTGTTTTAGCACCATGAAGATCACTGGAGGGTGGGAGGCCAACAATTGTTCCAGAAAACCAGTTTCGCTCCTCCGGCGCCCGTTTTGCTCACTTCCGGGCTAATGTTGACCACCCTAGGGCCACTTTCTTCAAACCCAAACCACATATTTGTGTTCTACACACATGGGAGGACACCAAAAAGTACTGGTCGGCCAGTAGTTGTGATTTTCATTTTTGAGCCTCTCCTTCAAGTTCAATGTTGTGACTCCTGTTTCAGAGTTGCCAAATTCCAACCTTGGAACCTTGTTCTACACACATGGGAGGACCCTAAAACATGGTGGTCGGCTAGCAATTGTTCAGTTCATTTTTTGGCCATGGCCGGCCGGCCAGGGGGAGTGGCTGGCCGACCAGTTGGGGTGGCTGGCCGGCCACCTTCAAGAAATATACCTGGCCGGCCTGCTTTCTGCTTTTGAGCTCTTTACAGCTGTCCAGCTGCTTTTCAAAATATCCCTGTCCTCCGGGGATATTTTGGGAGGGAAAGCTTGGATGCATTTCCCTCCCCTTTTACACCCCTTTCTTGCCCATTTAAGGGGCTGATCCCCCTCTTTGCTAGGGTTACAAAAATTCATCTCAAGAGGTTATCTCCATTTGACTCCATTTTCCATCTCCAAAACCCTAAAAAGCTTCAAGTTCCTAGCTCATTCCTTCATCAACCCTAAACCTCACCATCACCACCCCCATTCCAGCAGCAAAGGAGTGATTTTCAAAGGCTTAGAAGCAACTTTCATCAAGCCAAGAGGTAGCAAAAGTGAGGTCTTCAAGGGTAAGTCACTAATTCCCTTTTTCTAGCACTTTTTTGCATCAATTCTTTACCCTATTTGCTCTCTGTTTTGGGCTCCGACCCCTACTGAGATTAGGCTTATTTTGAGCCCCTCTACAACATTGTAGAAGGGCTCAACCCCATTTGGCACCTCTATGATACACCTCTTTCAATATCACTTTTTATGCCAATATTTTGCATGCTTTGTTTGGCTTATGAGTAATCCATTTTCGAGCTTGATATAAACAGTGAGTGGGCCTATTTTGAGCCCCTCTTCAATATTGAAGAAGGACTCAACCATGTTTGGCCTCTCTATCATGCACTTTCTTTGTAATCCTCCATATTTCCCGTAAAATTGCATGATTTATTTGGCCTATTTGTGATCTGATTTGGAGCATCTCATGAACTAATATTGTGCTTATTTTGAGCCCCTCTTCAACATTGAAGAAGGGATCAACCTTGTTTTCATACTCTGCATGCCACTTGCTTTGAATTCATGTTATACTCATACTTTTGCATGCTATTTTTAGCTCATGAGTGATCTGTTTTCGAGCATGCAATATACTGTGAGTGGGCCTATTTTGGGTCCCTCTTCAACATTGAAGAAGGGTGAAACTATGTTTGGTAAATCTATCTTATACTTGTTTCACAATTCCTTCAGTTTACCGTAAAATTGCATGCTTTGTTAGGCTTGTTTAGCTTCTGTTTTCAGCCTTCATCAGGCTTAGAAAGTGTCTTAAAATGACCCATTATTCATGTTTTGTTAAGGGTCCAAGGTTTTTTGATGCATGCTTTTGGTACCTCATGTTATAGCCTTTGTTGGCTCATTATTTTGCATGCTATGTTTAGCCTATCTACATACTGAATTGGGGGATGTCATCTCTTGTAAATGTGCATATTTTTGGCCCCTCTTTAATTTTGTAGAACTGTGTTTTTCAGTTTGAGCATTGTATATACCACTTGCTTTGTAATTCTCCTCTTCTCCCCCATTTTTGCAAGCTATTTTTGCCATACTTGTGATCATTGTTTGGCCATACTTTGTACTGAAAAAATGCTAGTTTAGGGGCTGCCTTGCTACTGTTTTACATGTTATATCCATATTGTGCATGTTTAGTAGGGCTATAGGCCATTTCAGGCGCCTAAATTCGCATTTCGGGATTATTCCGTGCATCGGGTGTACTTTGGCCATGATTCGGGACTGTTTTCCCCCACATTTCAGTGCTGAAATTCCATTAGTATGTTTGGATATCATTTACCATGTCATTTCATGCTTTACATCATCGCCTCGGTTCGCGTGCCCGTGTGCACGCATTTCGAGGCAACTCATTTTTTTTATCCGATGGCCTCCCATGTGAGTGTGACTGAGGTTCACTCGTGTTGGTGTAAGCCCATACGGCATTGCGTATGCCATCTCCTCGTTTTGCGTGCCCGTGCGCACGCATTTCGAGGCATCTCTTTTTTTCATCTCTCGGCCTCTTATGTGAGTGCGGCTGAGGCCCTCTCATGTTAGTGTAAGCCCAATTTGCATTTTCCAGGTCATTTGCATTGCGTATGCCATTGCCTCGGTTTGGGCGCCCGTGTGCACGCATTTCGAGGCACTTCATTTTTATCCGACGGCTTCTTATGTGAGTGTGGCTGAGGTCCACTCATGTTAGTGTAAGTCCATTTTGCATTCTGTATGTCATTTTAGTCTCATTGCATCGTGCATGTCATTTTCTCGGTTTGCGTGCCCGTGGGCACGCACTTCGAGACATCTCATTTTAGTCTCATTGTATATCATATTTCAGGCTATTTCGTGCCTTTATGTCATTGCCTCGGTTTGCGTGCCCGTGTGCACGCATTTCGAGGCACTTCTTTTTTATCCGACGGCATCCTATATGAGTGCGGCTGAGGCCTCTCATGTTGGTATAAGCCCATCATTGCATTTCGTGTGTCATTCCGCATTCCTCGGTTCGCGTGCCTGTGGACACGCATTTCGAGGTACCTCATTTTCATAGCATCATGCATGCTAAATTATATTAGATCGCATTCATGCCTATTTGCATTGCATTCATACATTTCCTCGATTTGCGTGCCCGTGTGCACGCATTTCGAGGCATCTCATTTTCATCCGCATTGTGCATACTAGGTTGCATATTAGCTACATTTCATGCATATCATGCATATTGCATAATGTTCGGGATAGGAATTAGCCCGGGCATGGGAAACGAGGCACGTTTCGTACTCCGAGTGACGGAACGGGTCTCAATTCCCAAGTCACCGACACTCCGGATTATCCATGATGGAGTTAGGTTTTGTTGTAGCATCCATGTGCATTCATCCTATATTGAGTTGTGCAATTCGGCTCCTCGGCCATCATGCATCGATATGCGTGATTGGTGGCACGAGGATCGAGGCATGCATATATTCGTGAAATACATTGCTATGCCCCTTTCCTGCTCTCTGTTGCAGCAAAATGAAGAATCAGTAACTTTTCGGAGTCTGGCACGCATTTCGAGAAAAATGCAAATAGAGGCTAATCGGGGCACCGCCATGGATTTCCGCGCAAAGGCATCCGGGCATACATCATTCATCATCCGGAATAGAATCAAGGCAGTCCCTGGCTTGCATGCCAGTTTATTTATTTTCTTAGTTAATTTGTTAATTAATTAGGAATTTGTATATTATTTCGGACTGTAATATTTTGGATTGTATTATTCTTTTATTTCGGACTGTATTATTATTTATTTGGACCCTCTGCGCGAGGGCATAACTGTAATAAGTGTGGGTGAGTGTGATGTATGTCTTCCAACCCCACGTCTTTCTTCCCTTTTATTTATCTGCTTATGATGGTTAGATATAGGACATATTTCAATTAGCATACAGTATGACAGCATGTTTGCATCATTCATCTGTTTTGCACGCACCGGGCTCGGCGCATCATACAAACTGCATTTGTATTTCAATTCCAGGTTGAATACGTGTTAGTCGTAGCATTCCATATGCCATATTTAGAATAGCCGAGCCTGCTATAGTTGCATTTTGCATGTGTTGCATTAGGCAATTCTGTGTACTTAGGATCATGCATGATTTCTAATATAGTTTCTGTTTTGGCTTGGAGTACTCGGTAAGTTTTATGCTTTAGCATCCTTGCATGCGTGTGAGTGTTGCCATGATAGCATGCTTGCCATGAGGCTATTTGCTTATGTGATATAACTGCCTTGAATGCCTGTGGGTGAAGGTTGTGTTATTTGAACTGGGACAATGCATTGACTGTTTGTTTTAAGCCCACTAGATAGTGGCAACATCACTATTTTCTAAGCCCACCTGAGGGTGGCAAACCCGCATTTTAGCCTACCTGCGGGTAGCACCATCACACCATTTTCAAACAAACAAACATGAAATGTTTTGTTCCAATTCAGACGGCTCAGTCTATACTTGTTTGCTGCGAGCATCACATAGTAACCTAGGCTAATAACCGGAATAAGAGCATACAATGTTTTCAAAAGCAGATATCATGGTTAATAGAGGCCGGTCTTTGACCGGGCGAGCGGGGGTGCTTACGATGTGACCTTCCCCAATCGTACCCAAGTTCCCGAGCCAACTTTGGTGATGACGGACACGTGGCCTTTGGCACCGAGTTAGGGTTTCCTAAATTTCCCATTTAAAAAATATTTAGGTGGCGACTCTGTATCTGGCAAAGCAGTCCATGTTTGGTACTTCTTTAAAAAAAAATCCGTTTTCAAAACGATTTGCCGGATTTGGACTCTTTGGTTCAAGATTTAGAACCGTGGCACAAATCAAGTCCGAACTATAGCGAGGTCCCTCGCGGACTTGTTACACCTGCAAGCCAGGGACTTCCTCGACTCTGATGAATGATGTATGTTTGGGCTGCCTTGCGCGGAAATCCACTGGGATGCCCCAATTAGCCTCTGTTTTGCAATTATTCTTGGAAAGCGCGCCAAGTCCCGGAAGGCTGCTGATTCTTGATTTGCTGCAACAGAGAGCAGGAAAGGAGCATGACAATGTATTTTCACAAATGTATGCATGCCTCGATCCTCGTGCCACCAATCACGCATCTCGATGCATGATGGCCGAGGAGTCGAATTGCACAACTCAATATGGAATGAATGCACATGAAAATACAACTAAGACCTAACTCCATCATGGACAATACGGAGTGTCGGTGACTGGGGAATTGAGACACGTTCCGTCACTCAGAGTACGAAACGTACCTCGTTTCCCGTGCCCGGGCTAACTCCTATCCCAAACACAATGCAATATGCATGACATGCATGAAATGCAACTAAGATACAACCTAACATGCACAATGCTATGGAATGGCATACACGATGCATGAGATAACATGGCATACACAATGCGCTAACATACAACCTAGCATACACAATGCTATGGAATGAAATGGCATACACAATGCACAATGGACTTACACCAACACGAGTGGACCTCAGCCACACTCACATAGGAGGCCATTAGATGAAAATGAGACACTCGAAATGCGTGCACACGTGCACGCAAACCGAGGACCGACCCTAAGGCACGAAATGCCACTCTAACAAGACATGGCAAAGCATAGAATATGGCATACTAGCATGCAAATTTCAGTGGCAATAAGTGATGCAAAACAGCCCCGAAAGATGGCAAAATGACACCCGATGCATGGAATAAATCCCGAAACATGAAATTAGGTACATGAAATGACCTATAGCTATGCAATACATGCATTATTTGAACATGAAGTGTGAAGACAGAAGCAAGGCAGCCCCAAAAAAAACATATTTACAGTTTTAAGCAAGGCCAAACAGTGAACACAAATGGGGCTAAGCTAGCATGCAAAAATGGCCCCGAAAGAGGGATAATGAAGTAAGTGAAGGCTTTTGGCCTCAAACAGATGAAGGCCCTTCAACAAAGTTGAAGAGGGGCCTAAAACATGGCATTTTACAGTGGATGATCAAGCCCAAAACAGTGCACAAGCATGCTCAAAATACTATGCAAGATAAGGCCAAAAAGAGAGCTATAACACAAAGTATAAAAAGGATGCCTCAAACAACAAAAGATCCTTAATGAAAAATGAAGAGGGGGTAAAAATAATGCCATTTACAGTTCGGACCAAAGCCCAAAAATATAAGCACAAAGGGCTAACAAATAATGCAAAAATAAGGCCAAAAGAGGGATATAAAGGAAAGTGGAAAATAGAAGCCTCAAACAGTGATGAGCCCTTCAACAATGTTGAATAAGGGCTCAAAATAAGCCTCTTTAAAGTTTACAACATGCCTCGAAACAGTTTATACATAGGCCTAAAATACTATGCAAGAAATGGGCATACAAGAAAGGTAAAGAAGCAAGTGCCACAAGGAAGTCTCAAACAGTGAGAGACCCTTAAAAAAACATGAAAAAGACCTCAAAATATGACTATCTGAAGTTCAGGTTGGAGCCCAAAAATGCAGAATGAAGGTTCGGGAGCCAAAATATGCAGTTCGGGGCCCCGAAAATGGGCTGTTAGGCACCGGAAGTGGTGTCCGACCACGAAGTTGGTCTCTCAGACCACAGTGTCCCTCAAAAGGGAGGAAATAAGGTGTGTGCCAGAAACCAGAGCAAACGGAGGTGGTTAAGCGGTCCCGAACCGAGGCACACGGCTGACAGCTCAGAAAAACCGGGAACCGGGCTCCAAACGGGAAAAATGGCCTACGACCACAAAACGTAGCCTACGGCCACTGAGAGATGGTCTACGAGACCTCTCCCTCCCTTCGGGAAGAGAAAACAGAGAAAACAGGGCCTGGTTCGCAAACCGAGGCAAAGCACAAAAGAGTCTGGAAGTCTGGAGGCAAGGCTCGCAGCCGGGACTCCGCAACCTCAGAACGAGCAAAATATGCAACATCACCAAGCGCTCAATCGGTGACGTCTGAGTCTTAAGGTCGGTCAAAAATGGGGTGTCTACAATAGTCTAATCAATTATATGCTAAATTGTAATTTATGGTTCAAAATTTTAGAAAAGAATGAAAAAATAACTTGCTAGTTTCATAATATATACATATATATATTTTTTATGAAATATTATTCTCGCAACACTTAGCTCATGTAAAAAATTGTCTTATTTTATTTTTTTTTTCATTTTTTTATTTATAGATTTGATGTAATAAATTGTTTTTGATTAGTTACATACCCTTTTTTTTTTTCACACCACAACCCTCCTTAACCAAACTTGCTGATTTCGTCCCTACCTACAAGAGAGGTAGATGAGGTATGGAGGGGAGACGATCCTCTTAAATTTGCCACCACACCTACACAAGGCTATTCATTTAAATTATCTATTTTTTGAAAAATTATGTGGTGGCCTTAGAATAAATCTATATGGTGTCTCAACTTCATATTTATTTGTTAAATAACTTGATAAGTGTTAAGTGATAAGTGGCGTGGAGCAATATTTGAAGATGATCAAATAATCACTCCTACTTTTATTTTTTTATGTGAGACAAACCACAAAGGCTAAAACAAGCTTTCTTAAGAAAATAAGGAATGTTTTTAAAAATGGCAAATTACACTTAACATCTTACCACTTTACACTTTATCTCTTAACTTTTTAATTGTGACAGTTAACTCCTTAGACTTCCGATCAAATTCCAATTGAGTCCACTGGTTAACCATCATTAGAGGATCAAACCGAAAACGTCCCACCTAACTGTCAACTGATATTGTTGGAACTGTAAAAACATAAATTCACATCTCTTTTCTACCCAAACCACACATTTGGATAATTCTATTTCCACACATCATTTACTTTCTGTGCACACACTTAATGAATTAATTTTTTCTTATAATTTTATTACTAAACAAAATGACCAATATGGATATCAATACACACATCAATCCTTAAAACTAAATTTTTTTTACTATACTTCTTTTATATGAAAATTCTCAATACACATTTTCTTTTCAAAAAATACACACATCAGACTTAACTCTTTATTTATTTTTTTCCTTTCTCACTCCCTCCATTGATCATTGTTCACTTTAATATTCCTTCATTGTTTCTCATAGATTTAACTGATATTGCTCAAATTTTCACTCTTTATCCATTGCTTATAACATTGTTCCATTACACCCCACTGTTATTTTGATTTGTATGATGGCGGATTTACAAAACAATGAATGTTTAGATGCAGGAAAAAAAATGATCGTGTTAATAAAAAAAATTAGGCAACGAAGAGGTGAGTTTCTTTGGTTCGGAAGTATTTTTTTTTCATTGTCGCAATTATCATTCTAAAAATCAGTTTTGAAAATGTTGCACCTATATGAAAATTAATTTTTGAAAACATTTCATATATTTGAAAACCAACTTAAAAAATAGTTATATGTCGAAAATTTATATTTGGTTCGGAAGTACAGAATCAAAAGCTATTGTTTGATTCAATTGTTGACTGTCGAATTTGTTTAATGTATTTGGATAACCAGTACCAAATTATTTCCATCTTGTTGCCAGTCAATATAGAACGAATAATGAAAATAGTATAACAATAACTTACACTCGGTTTGCTTTTGAGTTTTGAAAAATATTTTTTTGGAAATTTCAATCCGTATTCTTTTGTTTTAGTGAACATTTTTGATATTTTAATTATTTTTTTTGGATTCACTTAATTTAGATACACTTAAAAAGCATACAAAAATATAAAAATTTAGTACATATTTTTTTGTATTTGTTATTTTTTTAAAAGATTTTTTGGCAAATAATTTACTTTTTAAATGTATCTAAATTAAGTGATTCTAAAAAGTAAAAGGTTGATTAAATATGTAAAAAGTATACTAAAAAAAAAAGATTTTAAAATTAACAAAAATACTTTTGAAAAATTAAAACTAAATAGAGTATTAGTTTTTAAAGAATAATAGTAAAATAATACAAAACATTATTGATTGATTTATTTATTTATTTATTTATTTTATTTTATTTTTTGGCACACCGTAGTAAATATGGTTGGAAAATTGCTAGAGTGTGCCGAAAAAATGTCATGTGTGTAGGCCACGGTTTAGGTTTTGACTTAGGCTTACGGGTGTGGCGGGAGTTTATGTTTTATGTGGCATGTGTACGTAATGTGTTGGAATTTTTGTACACATTATATGTTATGGGCATATTTGAAACATTTTGTGTGTAGAATGAGTAAAACAAAAGATAAACAAATTCATTAAGTATATGTACTGAGAACGATATTCACAGAGTGTAAATAGTGTGTGGAAATAGAATTACTCCACACATTTACTGTCATGCACTATAGAAAGCTCATATACATCTATCGAGGAATTTAAATTCAGTGTAATATTTTAACAAAAATTATAAAACATGATAAATTTTATAAATATAAATAATTAAAAATATAATTTTTTTTTTCATAAATTTATAATAATTTTATGGTAGACTTACTGATAAGTAATTTCCCCCATATATATTCTCGGAGAAGGGGGTACTGCTGTGCCTTAAGGCACAACAGTTACTGTTGTGCTCCTTGTGGGAGATTGTTCTGAGTGTTTTCGACGATCTGAACTGTTCATACTATAGGGTTCATCGAGTAGATCATCCATACATAAAATAAAGTTGATTGGATATCTATAACCCTATAACCAAAGCACAATCGTTTCTATAAAAATTAGTGGTTAACATAACTTTCATAAATTTGTAAAAACAATTAGGGCCTAATCATGGGGTTATGAATATCTGATTAACTTGATTTTTTACATGAATAATATTCTTAACGAACCCTACAATATGAATGGTTCAAATCATCGAAAAACACTCCAGAAGATCTCCTAAAGAGGGCAACAATGCCCTATTCTCCTATATTCTCTGCATTTGTATTCATAACATTCATATTCTTGAATAAATTGATCTTGTTAACATTCATATTCCAGAGTAAATTGATTTTGGTGACATGTCTAACAAACACTTCAGCTTTGTCCATTAACAAACATTGGTTCATTTCAAATTTTTTTTTTTATCAGTAAAAAGTAATATATTATTAGGATAATAAAATATTACAGAAAAATAAATGAAAGAAAAAATGCCTGTCAACGTAAGTTTATAGTTGAACCACATATATTTTCTGTTTTTGTGTGATTTCTTGCTTTACTTTCTTGCTTTCGTTTGTTTTGTCATAACATTAACAAACATTGGTTAGGATATATATATATATTGGTTAGATGAGAAAGTATAAGACTTAATATATTACACAACTGATAATAAATCGTCCAATAAAGTACATCGACGTATAAAATAGATCACAAAAGAGATAAAGAGAACCTCCACATAGGAAGGATACGAGTCTCCACATAGAGAAAAAACAAACCTCCACGCAGGGAGCAGTGCCGGCCCTGGGCATGAGCCAACAAGGCCATGGCCTAGGGCCCCTCAAAATAGACCCAAAAAAGGGACCCCCTTCTATTATGGTTTAGTATAATATATTAGGTATGTTTTAAGTTATAAAAAAAAAAATTAAAGAAGGTCTAAACTAACTTAAAATAAATTGACCCATTAAAAAATTGAAAGACCCATTCAAAAAAATTAACATTGTTATCTATTGAAAATAGACCAAAAAAAAAAGGGTCCTCCTATTATAGTTTATTGTAATATATTAGGTATATTTTAAATCCAAAAAAAAAAAAAAATTAAGGAAGACCCAAACTAATTTAAAATAAATTGACCCATTAAAAAATTGAAAAGCCCATTTAAAATAATTAGCATTGTTATCCATTGAAAATGATTTTGCAAAAAAACTAGATTATGCAAGTATGATTGATTTATTTGCTTCTAAAAATGCAAGAAAAGCGAGGATCAAGTGACACTTACTAATTGTTGTAATGTAATACTAAGTATTTTTTGTGATTTTGACACAATTTTTTTGTCTTTTATCTTCATTTTTTTTTTTTCATTCAATGAAAAAAAAATGTGAAGGGCCCAAAAATTCATTAATTGATTATTGGCTTTGGGCCCTGGAAATCTCAGGGCCGGGCCTGGCAGGGAGGAGAAAACCTCCATGAAGGGAGGACACCTCTACATAGAGAAATATTATTGCAATACAAAAAAATAAAGCAAAAACGATCACCACTAAACAAACAATATCAATAGGATTCGTTCATCATCGTAACCGATAGTTGATACCTTAATTTTCACTCTACGTTACAAAATAAAACATTCTAGATCTGAGGTGATTACCTAGCGTACAACAACACGTTTAACAGTATCGAATCTTGGTCATGAATCGGATTTAAGACTAGATCTAAAAGCTTTCTTGGTAACATGCCGATGACGGAGACAAGAAGAACGACAATGGCTAACATGGTCATAGAAACTGCAGAAGAAGAAGCGGAGGGGCGAGGAAGGTTAAAGGCACCACCCTCTCCCCTAAAGAGCAGAGAAAGATAAAGCGTCTAGAAATTTTTAGAGAGAGAGAGAGTAGGAATAGGGTTTCTTAGAGAGAGAGAGAAATGATTTTTTTGTCCTTTTTTATTTTTTATTTTTAAGAAGGGGTAAAAAAAAAAAAAACATTGAATATTAATGTTATGAATTACATTTTTTTTACTTGACATAATGTATCATTTTGTTTTGAAAACTCACTGGAATTGAACAATAAGTGTTAAATACCATGAAACTCATGAACTTATTATTATTTGATTGGAATTCCATTAACTTAATTGCATAGCTAGATAATTGTCGACCACAAAACATTTCACATGCAACCACAAAAAGTCATGTGCTCTGTTTTCTGCGCACCAAATGCAGAGAATATATATGTATGGAAACATATCTATATATTATATAAGAAAAATGAGGTTTCTAACCCACAAGTCTTGTGGGAGTTTCAATATTTCAATCTTAATTTTCTAATTTTCCAATTAAAAAAAAACCCTCCCGCCCACCATTTAATTTCAGCCTTTTTGAAATTTAAAAACCCTAAACCCTACCATCGCATCTTATTTTCAAGAGTTTAATTACCTAAAAGTACTATTTACAAATGGTATGGTAGCTCATATCCTATCTAAGATTTTTTGAACCAATAAGTCCTATTTAGTAAAATTGAGAATATTATCAGCTTTTTCCAATTTTTAAAACTAAGAATATTATCAATTTTGTATAGTAATATTCTAGATAATTGTTTCACTAACTGATGAAAAAAGGCAGAGCATGAGATTATTGGTTTGATTCAACTTATTGGTTTGATTCAACTATCTAATAAAACAGAGAATATTATCATTTTTTTTTAAAATTTTAAAACTGACAACATTGTTAGTTTTTTCATTTTTAATTTTTTTTTCCAGTTTTGCATATCAATGTTCCATCATCATACTCCTTTATAGACACAAAATTTTCAGTTTTACACAAAAAAATAATTCAGTTTTTTCAATTTTTTGCACATATATATATATTTAGTTTTTTTTTTTTCAATTTGAAAGTTGATATTTTAAAGTTTTGAAAATCAAAATAAATGTCAAATCATCATGTTCCTTTTTCGATAATTATAAATGATAAACAATCATTATTTGAAGGGGAATTCTGACTTTTAAAAATTTAATGGGATATGAAAGTTCAAAAAATCTTAGTTAAGATTTAATGGAGTATAAATTTATAAATTAGGATTTCTGTGTAAATGCCTCTATTTTTCAATTGACACCTCTCCATATTGCCGCACATTATTTTTTTTATTTACCTCCAGACCCTGACACCTCCATAGCCACAATCTTCAATTTAACATAATCTTCACAGTCTTCAATTCAACATGTAAGTAATGGTTCTTTTTTTTTTTTTTCATTTATTTTTTTTTATTATGAGCAAAAATGTGATTGTGATTTTTACACTCCGTTTTGATTACACAGTGATTGTATTTTTAAACTGATTGTATTTTTTTACACTCCATTTTAATCATATGGTGAGGAAAAAAATTATAATTGGGTTTTTTTTACTCATTGTGTTTTCTGAAAAAAAAAAAATGATTGTATTTTTCAAATATCAATTGGCTTAAGTCGTGAATGGATTTTTAACTCGCTCTATGTTTTGAAAAAAAAAAAATGATCGTGTTTTTTAACTATCAATTGACTTCATTGTTCTTATTTATTTATTTATTATGAGCAAAAATGTGATTGCGGTTCTTTACACTTTGTTTTGATCACATAGTGATTGTAATTTTAAACTGGTTGTGTTTTTTACACTTTATTTTAATCCCATGATGAGAAAAAAAAATTGTAATTAATTTGTGATTGAGTGTTTAACTCGTGTTTTTTTAAAAACAAATTATTCAGTACGTTTGGTTTTAGTTTTCTGGAAACTGAATTTTTTATTTTCGTACATATATATATATGGTTTTTAGTCAATATTTTTAAAATTTTAAGCAAATTTTTTTACTTTTTTAAGTGCACCTTACTTATATGTATCTAAATAGTAAAATATTTATGAAAAAATATTTTAAAAAATTAATAAATACACAAAAAAAAAAAGTGCTAAATTTTCATAGTAATTTTTTTTTTTGTATTTTTGATATTTAGTGAATTTTTTTTTTAAAATTACACAAATATTATACTTTTTAAGCGTACTTATGTTAGATGCGTTTAAAAATTAAAAAAAAAATTGCTTAAAATATTAAAAAAGTTCATTGAAAACAAAAAAATACGGAAAATAAAAAAGTATAATTTTTTTAAAAGTGTTTTCTGAAAATCAAAACCAAACAAGCTGATTGTGATTTTGAACTACCAATTGATTTCATTGTTTTTTTTTATTTT
Organism: Camellia granthamiana; assembly: GCA_036172215.1. Classification (NCBI taxonomy): domain Eukaryota; kingdom Viridiplantae; phylum Streptophyta; class Magnoliopsida; order Ericales; family Theaceae; genus Camellia; species Camellia granthamiana. The sequence continues at coordinate 37,270,845 of CM069907.1, read as the reverse complement.
TTATTTTTTTATTATGAGCAAACATGTGGTTTTATATTTTTAACGCTCCGTTTTGATCACACGATTTTTTACACTCCATTATAATCATACAATGAGAAAAAAAATTGTAATCGACACCACATACCGCCACACATCTCATTTTTTTTATTCACCGCTACAGCCGCAATCTTCATCTTCAGTTGGCACCTCCACAACCACAATCTTTAATTGAAATTATACCGCCACACATCTCATTATTTTTATTCACCGCTACAGCCGCAATCTTCAATTGGCACCTCCACAACCACAATCTTTAATTGAAATTATACCGCCACACATCTTATTTTTTTTATTCACCGCTACAGCCGCAATCTTCAATTGGGACCTCCACAACCACAATCTTTAATTGAAATTGAACAGCCTGTAAGTAATATTTTTATTTATTTTTTTTTATTATGAACAAAAATATGATTGTGTTTTTTTATACTTTGTTACAAGGTGATTGTGTTTTTTAACCTAGTTTTTATACTCCATTTTAATCACATACTAAGAAAAAAAATTTGTAATTGAGTTTTTTAACTCACTGTATTTTTTGAAAAAAAAAATGATTGTATTTTTTAACTATGAACTGACTTAATTTGTGATTGAGTTTTTAACTCACTGTTTTTTTTTTTTGAAGAAAAAAAAACTATGTGTTTTTTAATTATCAATTGACTTCATTGCTTTTTTTTATTATTACTTATTATTATTTATAATTATGAGCAAAAATGTGATTGTGTTTTTTTATGCTCCATTTTGATCACACAGTGATTTTATTTTTTAATTGATTGTGTTTTTTTATACTCTATTTCAATCACATGATGAGAAAAAAAAAATGTTTGAATTGTAACAATCTCTGTGTTTTGTTTTTTTTTTTAAAAAAAAAATTATATTCATTAGGTTCACATAACACTACAAAAAATTAAGGTTTTAGAGACCAAAATTTAGGGACAAAATTATTTTTAAGGGACTAAATATTTTTGTTACGAAAAGTGCCGTTATTCTATTTTTAACAACAAAAATTAGACATTAGTAATGAATTATTATCCTTTTGGGACCAAATTTTTTGTCTCAAAAAATAAACTATTTTGAGACCAAATTATTTTGTTCCAAAAAGTTTATTTACTAGTGACATTTTCAAAATTTTGTCGCTAAAAGCCTTGTTTTGGACTTTTCAGAACAACCTTTTAGCGACTATGCTCATGACGATAGAAATTGGTTCCTAAATATCTTTTGCAACAAAATTTTCACTTTTAAAAACCAAAACATTTAGTCTCTAAAACTCTTATTTGTTGTAGTGTAAAGTACCCACTATTGATGATGATTATATTATATTTTGTCCAACAAATTTATTTCAGTAATGTTTCTTGGAAAAGATGATTATTAAGGCAATATTTACCAATGGTATTTCTATTTAAGGAACCAAATAAAAAAAAATTATTTATTCAATTGACTTCATTGACTCCTTTTCCTTTCATTTATTTTGTCTATCAAATTTATTTCGTAATGTTTATTTTAAAAAATGGTTATTAAGGCAATGTTTACTAATGATATTTCTATTTAAGGAAGCAAATAAATTTTTTTTTTTTTTGGATCTAGAAAAAAAAAAAAAAAAAACTGAGTGTGGGTTTTTTTTTTTTTTTTTTTTTTCCTTTGTGTATTTTAATTGACATTCTTAATATTATAAACATTTTACAATACTAATGTGTCATGAATTTCACTAACTATGTCAATAGTTGCCAATGCACCCAATTTATCTTATAAAGCTATAATATAGATATAAATGATTTATATTGCGATACAAGTTTGATTTATCCTTTTGGTTGATTTCGTTTGTCTACAATTAAATTGTCATTTTTAAAAACTTATTCAATCAAGTAATAGATTATTTAACTTTCTCATTTACAATATAAATATTAACTACTATATCACTCATATTATGCACAAGATTATTTGTGTGTTTTTATTTTTCTGTTAAAAAATAAATGTATTCACTTTTATCTTAAATATAGATTGGTCTGAAAATATCTATGCCTTTTAAAAGGTAATATATATATATAATATGTAAGTATAACATTTTTACTTTATATCATTTTATAAATACATAATATATGTGTTGTTCATCAATTATAATATTAACTATTATGTTGAGAATGCAAGAATGCTAATAGATGACCCACAATAATTTAGATTTTAGTTATAATATATTTTATTTATTCAATGAATTTCGAACAAATGTAATAGATTTTTATTTTTATTACTTCAATTATGAAATGTCAATATTTTATTTCAAAATTACATATATTTTATGCTAACAATTTAAAAATATATTTGACATAACCATAATTTTTTTAAAAAAAATCTAATCTCGTGCATAGCACAGGTGATATGTTAGTACAACTTTCCAAAGTGCAAGGGGTAGTAAATGTACAGTTTGGATGGAAAAAGGTTGTGAATTTATGTAGGTGTTCGCGGATCGATTTTTGACAGTTCGGTTTGGAAAAAAATTGAACCCATAACCGCCTGTAATTTGAGTTGCGGTTTGTGAAAATAGGGTTCGTGGATGTGGGGGCAGTTTGCAAATTGAGCTCTTTCCATTAAAAATTTATTTTTTGGCTTGTTTTTTTTCCCATTTTAAAAATTTTTTTGATTGCAGGAGATTTAACACTATCTCCCATTAAAGTTGGATTACCAAAAAAATTAGAATGAAAATTAAATAAAGACTAACATAGAAAAAAAATCACATAATTAGATTCGCGAGTGATAAGTATTTTAAACAAAACAGTGTGTGATATTATTATAATGTTAGAGCCTATAGGTTAGATAATCAAATTAAAGTGAGTGAGAGAAGAGCAGATTAGGGTTACACACTTACAAAACTTACAACAAAATCTGATGGTCTAGATTTAAAAAAAAAAAAAAAAAATGTATGTAGATGCGGGCAGGTGAGTATGGGTGTGGGTAAAACCCGTGACCCACCCGCAACTAGCAAAATAGGAAAATCTTAAAGCGCATCTGACACTAACAATTTTGCAAAACCACATAAATAGGCACAGGCAGTTTTTGCGGGTTGGATAACCCTATGCCTAGCCCTACTTGACAGTCATGTGTGAGGGGAGGGGGGGGGAGGGGCGGTTCTGTTTACTTCTTTAATGTGGGTTTGCTATTGGACTCAATTGGAATTTGACCAGAAATTTAAGGGGTTGATTGTCAACATTAAATGGTGGCAAAGTGTGACAGGTGTAAAATATAAGGTGATGACTGTAATTTTGTCTTTTAAGAAAGTACCAAAACTTAAACCATTTTATTTTGAAAAAATCATCGACATAAACTTGACTATAATCTATGTAAAAAGAAAAAAAAAATCACACTTATTAATACCTATCATTTACTTACAATAAATCTCTTAATTTAAACTTGTTAAATATCAAACAAATAAGAGTTTTAATTACTATTACTTTACCCCCCAAAAAATTCCCATAATACAATAGAAGAGTCAAGAGAGACTAGGCAAATGATTTCTCCCACTAAGTACCTACGTGGCTAACTCATTGTAAAAAGTTTTGTTATATATATATTGACTAAAATAATTACATAAAATAAAAAATATTTTTGTTTATGTACTTTTGAAAAATGTCTCCTAGTGATAAAGTTATGAAAAATTGGGAAAATTATAGAATGTTCCTGAAATACCATGTGTCCGTACTCTTTAATCAATTATCATTCAATATGCCTATTATGTTCCCCAATCACCTAACATTATATCTCACCTACCTACCTTCTCCACCAATCACAATACCATAAAATAGCACGTGTCTATATTATGAAATTACTGAATAATTACTTGAAAAGTTGATACCAACCACTCCTTCCTCACCTTAATTATTGTCATTTGAAAAGTTTTAATTCAAAAGCTAAATCATTGCCCTCTTAGCCAATTTTTAGCTGGAAAATAAGCCCTTATTTTTGTCACAAACTTTCTTTCTAGGAAGTTTCTTTCGTAAATACTTGGTACCCCCACCACTCCCCTCACCTAAATTATTGACTATTGAAATATTTTGAACCACATTCATTTAAATCATTGTCCTCTTAGCTGCTTTGATAGTTTGATATTATTATTATAAATTTGATTTTAATCAATTATGATTGTTGGAGCCAGAAAAAAATATATCAGCTTAATGGGCCTAGTCAAAACAAGGAAGCCCATGGGACAGATATCACACCTCCCCATCTATAAAAGGAGGGCATCTCAAGGAATAGAGGTAATCCTCATCTCTCCGCACCACACAGCACACTAAACACTCTTTATTTCTTTATCTTTTTTCTTTGCTAACTTTATCATCGGAGTGTCTCCGGCCAACAACCCTGGTTGGATGGCACTGACCATGCTTATCTTTGTAGATTTATGGGATAAAGCTCATCTCTTTGTTGGATTTCTATAATCCATGTGAGAGAATTTTCTAGGTCTCACAATTGGCGTCGTTTGTGGGAATCGTCTGAAAGAGTCCAACGAAGTAAATAACAAACATGTAATTGTAAGTAAAAATTCAACAACACTTTGATAGTTGAAGCATCACGAGCCACGGGTAGTTTTTGAATTTTCTCTGCGATTAAACTTATTTTTTGTTCATGGTAAATCTTGGTGAAAAGTTTTAATATAAAACAAAGCTCATGAATTATAGCGACTCTGGTTTAGACCCGACCTATTTGATGTTCTAGATCCGGGTTTTATTGTCTTATATGGTTGTTCATGCCTTGTTTCTCCTTATTCCTCATTAAGTTTGGTTATTGGAGCGTCTTGGTTGCGTTTGGAACTGGTTGGTGGCTTGCTTTTCAAAACCGTTGTTGCCAAGATTTTTGTCTCTTCGCTCGAGCGAAGCTTTATGCGCTTGAGCGGTATTTGAAAACCCTCAGTACTTTTGTAGGTCTGCAAAATTACTAGGAGGGTGCATTTTTCACTCGAGCGGTGTTTCTTGCGCTCGAGTGGTGGTTTTCTGTCTACAAAACTTCTTGGAGTTTGTATTCTACACTCAAGCGGTCACTTCCTACGCTCGAGTGGTCACACTTTTTGTGTTCGAATGCTCGAGTGGCACTTCTTGCGCTCGAGCGGTCTACGCGTATATAAAGTCCATAGTGCGTTGAAAAAGTCATTTTTTCTGCTTTTCTCTCTCTTTCTCCTCTCTTCCTCTTTTCGCCATTTTAGGGTTTCTTCGACCTTAAAGCTTGGGTTTTATCTAGTTATACCCATTTTCTACCCCTAGTCCTATAGATCAAAACATAGAGGATTGATGTGACGCCTTCAAAATAATCAGAATAAACCCGTCTTATAAGAGGAAATAAAATTGAAACAAAATACTCTCATTAATTAGAGTTGGTATACAAAAGGTGATAAACACATGCATTATATATTCATAAATGATTCATCTTGAATCTACAACATGTGTTACAAACAGTAATAAGAAATGAAAGCTAACAGATATCTAAATGCTCTAAAGGCTTACATCCTTCCAAGACCATGCTTAGTTACAACAAAATGAGTCAGAAGCTCAATACACATAAAGCCCTTGAACAAAAGTGAGCTCCAGCTCCACAGTTCTCCCAAGCTAAGTCCTTGGCGGAGACATATCACAAGCACCTGAAAATGATTTTTCCCAATAGGGTGAGCCAAAGCCCAGTAAAAACAATCTAACACAATATATAAATCTTAACAAAGATATAAATGTGATGTGTATATGCAATGCCTGCCAGTAGGAAATTTACAATTCTTTTGGGACCCATGCCATGCCAAGTCTTGTGTCATAATTCATGCTATCTTAATCCCTTTTTCATCTCAATTCATGAGTTATTTCCATTCATTACAAACAACCATACTAAGGATACAACTCAAAGGTTCTCAAATTAATATAGATGTCACACAAACACTTCGATTTGTCATTTTATGAAAATTTCGTCTGCGGGAATCGGCACCCATGTATACACAATGTTTTGGGACTTTCACCCTGGACACATAGGCAAACTTAATTCAATGGAGTCCATCTCCTTTCTCCTATCAAACACGGAGTATATCCCATTTCTCCTCGCAAACATCATACATATACAATGTATTAAAACATAGTCATATTCAATGACAACTATTAAGAGATTAGTTTCAATTCACTTAATTCTCATACAATTTCTACAATACTCATGGCTATCCTCCACCAATAGCTCAAACAAATATTTCTAAATAGATATAAAATCTCTAAAATGGATAAATTATCCAAATTTCCATAGGTAAGAAGTAATACATAACCAACTCCACCATTCATACAAATATTCACCCAATTTCATATTTTCAATGCCAATTTCATTTATTTATACAAAATAACCATTTGAAACCTTTTAGGGCAAAACCCCATTTTCGTCCAAAACCCAACCGATGTGCCAAAATCAACAATTTCAACACAACACATCCTCATATCGACACTCATAATCATTTTCAACACTTTCATTTGAAAACACCTATTTTGATTTTAAACCAAAACCTTATGTTTGTCTAAAATCCTCCAAATCCTTACATTTATTTACACAACCATAAATAGCTAAGTTAAAACTCATATGAGAGTGTAGAAAGTCCCTACCTCAAGCTTAGAAGACCAAGGGAGAAGTGAAGAAACTCCAAAGACGCTGAAACCAAGATTTATTCAAATCAAAACGTAGCTCTCGAAGTGCTCTACCTTTTTAACAAAGGCACAAGGGTGGAGAAATCACTAGATCTAGATGAAAAAGTAGAGAGAAGATAAGTTTTAGAGAGAGAGAGAGGGTCTCAACTTTAGGGTTTGGAGAGAAATGGATCTGAAAAGTGATGTAAAATGACCTTTTTACGAACTGATATATGCACAGTCTACTCGAGCGCAAGAAGTGACGCTCGAGCGTCAGACACAATAAATTGTTTCACTTGAGCGCAGAATACACATGTAGACGTCCCCGAACGTCCTGGGAGGGATGAGTCCCCCGTTCCGTTCGTTTTGGGCTCACTACAGTTCAGGACTCAAATTGTCACGGTTCTTAATCTGAACCAAAGAGTCCAAATCCGGCAAATCGTTTTGAGAAAACAGAATTTTGAAAGAAGTGCCAAACATGGACTGCTTTGCCAGATACAGAGTCGCCACCTAAATATTTTATTTTGGGAAATTTAGGAAACCCTGACTCGTTGCCTAAGCCACGTGTCCGTCATCACCAAAGTTGCCTCGGCTCGGGAACTTGGGTACGATTGGGGAAGGTCACTTCGTGAGCACTCCCGCTCGCCCGATCAAAGATCGGCCTCTACTAACCATGATATCTAGTTTTGAAAACATTATGCGTTCTTATTCCGGTTATTAGCCTAGATTTACTATGTGATGCGCACAGCATACAAGTATAGACTGGGTCGCCTGAATTGGAACGAAACATTTCATGTTTGTTTTGAAAAATGGTTTGATGGTGCTACTCGCAAGTAGGCTAAGACGTGAATTTGCCACCCTCGGGTGAGCTTAGAAAAGATGGTTTTTCCACTATCTAGTGGGCTTAAAACTCACAGTCAATGCATTGTTCCAATCCAAATAACCCAACCTTCACCCACAGGCATTCAGGCAGTTATATCACGTAAGCATATAGCCTCATGGTAAGCATGCTATCATGGCAGTCACTCACACACATGCAAGGATGCTAAAACATAAAAACTTATCGAGTACTCCAAGCCAAAACAGAAGCTAATTAGAAATCATGCATGATCCTAACTATACAGAAATGCCTAATGCAACACATGCAAAAATGCAACTATAGCAGGCTCGGCTATTCTAAACATGGCATATGGAATGCTACAACTAACATGTATTCAACTCGGAATTGAAATACAAATGCAGTTAGTATGATGCGCCGAGCCCGGTGCATGCAAGACAGATGAATGAATGCAAACATGCTATCATACTGTATGCTAATTGAAACATGCCCTGATCTAACCATCGTAAGCTGGTAAATAAAAGGGAGAAAGACGTGGGGTTGGAAGACATACATCACACACACGCACACTTATTACAAAATTGCCCTCATCGGAGGGTCCGAATAAATAATATACAGTCCCAAATAAGTAATACAGTCCAAATAAATACAAAATCCTAATTAATTAACAAATTAACTAAGGAAAGCAGTAAACTAGCATGCAAGCTAGGGACTGTCTCGACTCTGCTCCGGGTGATGGATGATGCATGTTCGGGCTGCCTTTGTGCGAAAATCCACTGCGATGCCCCAATTAGCCTCTGTTTGCAATTGTTTTTGGAATGCGTGCCAAGCTTCGGAAGGCTGCTGATTCTTGATTTGCTGCAACAGAGAGCAGAAAAGGGGCATGGCAATGTATTTTCACATATGTATGCTTGACTACTCTTCAGGGAGTGTAGTCCTCGATCCTCGTGCCACCAATCACGCATCTCGATGCATGATGGCCGAAGAGTCGAATTGCACTACTCAATATGAAATGAATGCACGTATAAACACAACAAGACCGAGACTCCGTCATGGATAATCCGAAGTGTCGGTGACTGGGAATTGAGACACGTTCCGTCACTCAAAGTACGAAACGTCTCTCGTTTCCCGTGCTCGGGCTAACTCCTATCCCAAACACAATGCGATATGCATGACATGCATGAATGCAACTAAGATACAACCTAACATGCACAATGCTATGGAATGGCATACACGATGCACGAGGTAATATGGCATACACGATGCGCTAACATATAACCTAGCATACACAATGCTATGAAATGGCATACACAATGCATAATGGACTTACACCAACACGAGTGGACCTCAGCCACACTCACATAAGTGGCCATTAGATAAAAATGAGACACTCGAAATGCGTACATGCGTGCATGCAAACCGAAGACTGAACCTAAGGCACGAATGCCACTCTACCAAAGCATGGTAAGGCATGGAACATGGTATGCAAACAAGAAAATTTCAGCACTGAAATATGATGCTAAACAGCCCCGAATCATAAAAACATGGCAACTGATGCATGAGGTGAGACCCGAAACTCAAAACTAGGCACATGGAATGACTTATAGCTATACAAAACATGCATTATTTGATCATGAAGCATGAAGACAGAATCAAGGCAGTCCCAAAACATGAACTTTCTTAGTTCAAAGCATGGCCAAAAGGTGCTAGCAAGATGGGCTAAAGTAGCATGCAATTTTGACTAGTGAACATGGTTTACATGGCAAGTATATAATGAAAGTGAGAACTCACCAAAAAAGTAAAAATCAGTGAACTAAACATGCCAAAATATGCCCAAATAACTATGGAAATGCAGCCAATACATGCACAAATGAAGGGCTCCTTTAGAGGGCATACAAAGGGATTATTAAGCACATGCAAGATAGACATGAAGCATGACCAAAACAACTCTGGAAATCAAATATGGTAGTCCCAAATCTCACCAAATTGACCCTGAAATGTGACTAAGAAGCATGCAAAGAGGGGTCCTTTTGGAAGGCCAAAATGACCACCAAACAAGTCAAGGTAAGAGGGGGTCACCCCCCTTGGATTTGGAGGCTCAAAACAGTGTGCTAGCCACTGAAAATCCACTGGATTTCAGTGGCTAGAAGGGCAAACCAAGCATGCAACAAGGGCTTAGGTGTAAGGCTCAAAATAGGAGGTAGTCAAGCATACAAGGAAGCATATGACCTTAAACAAAAATGGAACCTTAATAAAACATGAAGATGATGTCAAAAAAAGCCTTTTTCCAGATTATAACAAGTCTCAAAAATGAGTACAAATAGGGCTAATCTATCATGCAAAAATGGCCCTAAAAGTGAGAATAGGGACAATGGACAGCATCTGGCCCCAAATGGTGAAGAGCCCTTCAACAAAGTTGAAGAGGGGCTCAAAATAAGACACTTTACAGTTTACATAAAGCCACGAAAATAATCACAAGTAAGGTCAAACTAGCATGCAAGAAAAAGGGCCTAAAAGAGGGATAAAGAGGCAAGTGATAGTAGCTGTCCTCAAACAGAGGAGAGCCCTTCAACAAAGTTGAAGAGGGGCTCAAAAAAAGCCATTTCACGATTTATGACCAAACCCAAAACAGCTCACAAATAAGCCTAAAATAGCATGCAAAAATAGGCCTAAAAGGAGGGTTTAAACACAAAGGGTAAGAAGGAAACCTCAAACAGAGAAAGACCCTTAATAAAACATGAAAAAAAAACTCAAAATATGACTATTTCCAGTTTGGGTCAGAGCCCAAAAATGTAAGCAACAAAGGCTAAAATTGCATGCAAAGAAAGAGCCAAAAGAGAGGGAAAGGAGACTTACCCTTGTAGACTAAGCTTCCAGCAGCTTTTGGGCCAAGGAATGGTGCTTTCAACCGCTGCAAAAGGCTTCCAAGATGCTGGAATGAGTGATGGAGGTGTGGTGCTATGGCTTGTAGTGAAAGAAGTGCAAAGAAATCTAACTTTTAAGGCACAAAACACACAATATAGAGAGAGAGGAAGCTCTTTGGCTTTTTTTCAAAGCTCAGCCCCTGGCTAAGGAAGAGGACCCTTCCTTATATAGAGCAAAGCAAAGCTTAAGCTTATTGAACAAGCTTTTCTTGGCTTTGATCCCTCCATACACGTGTATGGAGGGCAGATATGAGGAATCCAGCTGGTACAAAAGATCTTCCCGGAAACCAGCTGAAATAGGGGGGGTGCCGGCCATCATCAATGGCCGGCAGTGCCACACTGATGGCCGGCAGGTGTTCACAAATAGCTGGCAGGGGCCAAGCCATGGCCGGCAGTGCCATGCCATGGCCGGCAGTGCACCACAGGGGCCACCCTGAAAGAACCAGGTCAGGGTCCAAAAATGAGACAAAAAGGATACAAGGTTTTGAAAACCCGAACCAGTGACGTTCCGCCGCGGCAGTCGAATGCTGGGCAAGCAATCGAACCAGCCGTTGGGTGTACCTACAAGCACAACTAAGTCTTGAGGACGGTCAAAAATGGGGTGTTTACAGTTGGCCCTCTTTGACAGAACTCGAAAGTCATAAGTGACGAGAGTGAATGTCAAAGCCCAGAGACGACCCATTTTTGACAAGGCCTAAGACTTAGACAAACAGGTGAGATAAACAGAGATGTGCCCGCAGGCGCGCCCGCAGGCAGGGGGGGCAAAATGCAACTGGCAATGCAAGACGCCGAAGGTGACTCAATGATCATGCAAATGCAGCAAGCTGTAATGAAGCACATATTCACAATAGATGCAACAGTTTTAAGCAAGAATGTAAAGTAACAACTACATTTCATGCAGTTAAGAATGCGGAGAATTATTCAATTCTCGCCACGTCTCACACGGAGAAGATACAATACCTGCGCGGTTCGTCTGGTCGCACCAGCCTCAAATGAACCGTACATACAATATCATGCCTCATGGTGCTGGGGATCTCTCGCTTCTTCTTGGTCGAACCACAGGTGCTACTTTTCTCCCTGACTATGGTTGCAGCTTTCCCTATTCTCCAACAGGGTGACAGATTAGGTTGATTCAGTATCCAGAATTGAGGTGCACACATATGCTATCTCAATCTATGGGGCTGCCATACAGATTTCAAGCCGAGGATATACCTCTGGGTATTTAAACCAGACTTTAGTCTCGGAAATCCCGAACCTTTGCGTTCTAGGCATAAGCCATTCGAACTCTAGTTTCCACCATCTCAGTTGGTCTTCTAGGAACTCACCGCTAACACAGGCAGGTGGCTATACCAGACCATTGGAAGTCGTTCGGGCACGACAAACACCAAAGGAATTGCACCTTTAGAGGATTTAAGGTCTCCTAGACCGGAGAGTGCACAAGATAGTACGATGAAAAGTAAGTAAAATGCAAGTACGATGCGCAAAACAGCGCGAATGATGATGCAGGATTTAAGGTCTCCTTAGACCGGAGGATTTAAGGTCTCCTAGACCAGACAATAAAGCAGATACGATGCAATGGATGTAACAGATGTGATGCAATAGATAATAGATGCGATGCAACAGAGAGTACAATAGATGCAAGGGGTGACATACTCTAACCACGCTGGACTCGTGAGTGGAGGAAGAGCAAAGAAAATCAATCAGGAGCGCGTTCCACGCAACCTAAGACAAATTCCAGACACGCTGAAATCGTGTGAGGAAGGGGACAGTCAAACCACGCTGAAATCGTGAGAAGAGGTCCAAAAACAACCGCTCAAGTGCGCGCACAACGCAACCTGAGATAAAATCCAAACACGCTGAAATCGTGTGAGAAAGGAACAAAGAGAGAAACATAGGGACTTATCCCAGTGTTTCGGAATGGTATAAGCATTGGAACGTATTCCGAACGCTTTTAACCGAAGGGAGAGAAACATAGGGACGTATCCCGGTGTTTCAGAATGGTGTGAGCATTGGAACGTATTTCGAACACTTTTAACCGAAGATGGAGAAACATAGGGACGTGTCCCGGTGTTTCGGAATGGTGTGAGCATTGGAACGTATTCCGAATGCTTTTAACCGAAGAGGGAGAAACATAGGGACGTATCCCGGCGTTTCCGAATGGTGTGAGCATTGGAACGTATTCCGAACGCTTTTAACCGAAGAGGGAGAAACATAGGGACCTATCCCGGTGTTTCGGAATGGTGTGAGCATTGGAACGTATTCCGAATGCTTTTAACCGAAGAGGGAGAAACATAGGGACGTATCCCGGTGTTTCGAAATGGTGTGAGAAACGTGGGGACGTATCCCGGTGTTTCGGAAAGAGAGAGAAACGTAGAGACGTATCCCGGTGTTTCGAAAAGAGAAAGAAACGTAGGGACGTATCTCGGTGTTTCGGAAAAAGAGGGAAACATAGGGACGTATCGCGGTATTCCGGAAAGAGAGAGAAACACAGGGACGTATCCCGTTGTTTCAGAAAGAAGGGAGAAACATAGGGACGTATCCCATTGTTTCAGAATAAAGGGAGAAACATAGGGACGTATCCCAGTGTTTCAGAGGGAAGGAGAAACGTAGGGACGTATCTCGGTGTTCTGCAAGGAATGAGAAACATAGGGACGTATCCCGGTGTTTCGGAAAGAGAGAAAAACATAGAGACGTATCCCCGTGTTTCGGAATGAAGGAGAAACATAGGGACGTATCCCGGTGTTTCAGAATAAAAGATGCGGGCATTGGAACGTGTTCCAAATGCTCTAAACCAAAGGAGGTCTAACCCGTCGCACGCGCGAGGAGAAAGAATGATAATTGCAAGTGAAATGATGCATAACAATGCAAGTAATGAGCATAACAATGCGAGATAGATGTGCATAATCAATGCAATGAATGGGTATAACAATGCTAGTGAAGTGGGTGCATAACAATGCAATTGGAACGTTCATCATGATGCAAGTGAAGTGGGTGCATAACAATGCAATTGGAACGTACATCACGATGCAAGTGGAACGTGCGTGACGACGCATATTTGAAACAAAATGCCGAATAAGGGGAATACAAGCCTTAACAAGACCAAATTCAAATGCGACCTCCGATTTACTTTTCGAAGGGGTTTGCAACACACTCAGCTCAAAAAAAAAACGGGCACACCCTGTTCATGCCAGAGAGAGATAACATCTGCTGCTGCTTTAATTGCCATTCTGACTTGGAGTAGGCTTAAGCTTGGGGCCGAGATACACTCATACTTCAGAGTAGTGACAAGGTCTGAGGAGGTACATCCGGAGTACAATCACGGAATTTGCTGAAGGTGAAACACACTCAGATGCTTCGATTTTCCCTCTTTTCTTTTGCTTTGCAGTCTGGAACCCATATAGCTTCAGATAGGTCCTGGTTTTACTGTTCTCACATGACCTGGGTTAAACCGTGCGGTTTTATGAAATAACGAATCTTGTTTTGCACAAACGTGAAGAATGGCACAGCACTTTGAGCACAAAACGATTTTATTTTTGAAATTGAGAGATGAGTTTTCGACCAGGTATTGAGCCTACGACTGAACACAGCACGACAACTCAACACGGAAATAAAAGGCACACAACCTAGACACATCGAGTAACACTCGAAACGACTCAAAACAAGAATCGAGACAAACAAAAAAACAAGAGACACGACACACAGACGTGTTACAAAGATGAGAGACCTCTCAGTTCGCGAGGAGCCAGTTTCTCCGGGTATTGCTTCCCACCCTTTCTCATTTGTGATTCTCACATCACTTGACCCTCAGGCTCGGCTTTTCTGTCAAAACCCTTTTCTCACTTTTTCTCTCATCGCACATCTCTCTATTCTTCAATCTCTCGTTTTTCATCCCTCCCCTGGGTGGTTGATGGATAAACAAGAAATTGCAGGCTCATGCCCCTAGCATTCTGCTAGATTCTTCCTTCTGCTTACAACAGTGAACTTTCCCACAGAAGGGTTGCGCTACAACTGGGTGTGTAGCACATCTGCAGTTGACATCGGTTGACGATGCTCCGCGGGGGAGTTTGGATGTAATCAGATGTGTCCAAACAAAGGAGTGGAATATCTCGATCCATTCCCATTTGTGCTTCGCACTTGGCTTGATACCTCGTTGCTTGGAGGATGTAAGAGCTTTCGGCCCTTTTTGCGGTTAGCTTCCGTTGTGCCCCTTTCTGGCAAGTATGGTGCCCTTTCTGGCAAATGCGTTGATAAAGGGGAAAAGACAGAACACCTGACTCAACCGTGCCCCTAGTTCATCATTTTGACCATTTTTTTTTTGTTTTCTACTAAAACAAATTTTAACCAAAATGAGAGTTAGATTAACGCGCTTGTTCGATTTTCTGATTCAAAATCATGCAAGTTAGGTTATGAGCACTGAAAATTTTCTTTTTTTGGGTCCAAGAGAAAGGTCCAGTTTTTGGAAAAATGGAATAATTTTCGAGAAAATTCGTCAACTTCATGAAAAATTCTCAAAAACTATTTTTGCAAACGGCCACTGCTCAACGAGCATAGAACCCACTCTCGAGATGCACAACCTCAGATTCGAAGGAAAATTGCCCCTTGCTTGAGGAGAGCTGCGTGGCAACGGAAAGTCGCCCCTTGTTTGAATGGCACTGCAGCGTATTGAATGGCAACGGAAAGTTGCCCCTTGTTTGAATGGCACTGCAGCGCATTGAATGGCAACGGAAAGTTGCCCCTTGTTTGAACGGCACCGCAGCGCATTGTAGTCAGTCCTTAGAGTGACGAACACAACCAAATTCTCGGATACAGAGAAGGCGAAGATGATCAAAACCATTACATGGGCACAATCAATTTGAAATGTTTTACGGCTGGACTTCAGAATGAAGTTGCCTACGTATCCCAAAGATGGGAATCAAGCCTTACGTAGTTCGGGGTGGGGGGGGAAGGTACACTCGGGTATTAACCTCTCCTTTTGCGCTCTAACTTTTGCCAAGGCCGCCCTTCCGGGTTTTCAACCTTGCGAGCTGTGTTCTTCTTTTCTTTTCAATTCTTTTCTTCTTCTTTTTTTCATTTCTTCTTCTTTTTTTTTCTTTTCATTTTTTGCATTTTTTTGTTGTTGTTGTTGTTGTTGTTTTTTTTTTTTTTGCTCTAACTTTTGTCTGGGTCGCCCTTTTGGGTTTTCGGCCCAGCGAGCCTCTCAAGGGTAAAAGCTGGTCCATGCCAAATGGTTCTGAGATCCCGAATCCGTCTGAATCCAAGAGAGTGGCTGCTGTCCGCTGACGATGTAGGAGTCCATCCAACGGGGGCTGAATTTGCCCCTAGTGTTATGGATAAGAACTCGATTGTCCTTCAACAATACTTTCTTCTTTCCTCCCTTCTAGGATTTGGCATTCTTGCCGATCTTCATTGATTTGCAGGATGATCCATGTTCGGCTCTTCGAGCACAATCTGGCATCTTTTGCCCCTAGTTCGAGGGGAGCTTCTGATTTAGCTTTGTAAGCTTCTTTTGACGACATCTGATCTTCTTGATCTGACTTCCCTGCCCCTAGTTCGAGGGCTGCTTCTGATCCGGCCACACAGGCCTTACATGGTGGTTGACTGTTGAACATTCTGAATCTAAGTTCAAGGTTCGAAAGTAAGGGGTCGAGTCTCGAGGCTGAGAGCGATCCTAGGCTGCACAATCTCAAGAGCGATTCCACACAGGTCTTCACAGGATCGTGCAAAAACATTTTTTGAATTTTTTTTTTAAGAAAGTGACAAATCACTCACGCTGAAGACAGTGCGGAACCAATCTAGATCAAGCTAGGATCTTTCCCAGTACTCACACTAACAAGCATGATCTCATTTGTTAAGGGCTTAGCATGCCTCTCTTCCTCTCAGTTTGATCAAAGTTTTGCAAATCTCGAGGAATTCCTCCCTCTTTGTTTTCACCGCAATGTTCAAAAAGTTTTGAAAAACTCAGGTCATTACAATGACTTCAAGGCACAGAAAAGACAGAATTCTTAGTCAAATACTGTCATCTCATTCAGAACTTCCGGCATAACTGGCACAAGGCAGAAGCAAACGCGAGAGCGTAAAAATCACTGTTGTTTCTTTCAAAATCTGCTGGCATAACTAGCTCCCTGGCAGAAATAGACTCAAAACAAAATGAAAAGACAAACGCAAAACAAAATGGTGACGCCCGAGGTAACACCTCCGGAATCACCCGACACCTATACAACATGACTGACTCGATATAACAAGACAGACCCGAAACAAAAATACTGACTCAAAATAGACTCCAAAACAACAAGACTGACCCAATACCCAAGTCAGAAAGTACAAAAACCAGCATTCACAAATGCTCAAAACAGTGCGTGCCATACGCCATATCTGGAGTAAATCGAGTGCCATCTGCAGGTGGTTCATCCCCCGATCACATAGTCACATTATCCCCCACAGGTTCATTGGTCAAGTGCCGATAGACTTTGCTGGACTGGCGCGGGGATGACCCCGTTGTCAATCAAATTTTGTATCTCGTGGCAGAGACGGACGCAACTGTCGGTGTCATGACCGGTTTGTTGATGGAAAGCACAGTACTTAGTCGGGTCATGCTTTGGAAGGAGAGGATCGGGTAGAGGCCGTTGCTGTAACGGTTTCAGATGTCCTTTCCTGAGTAGGACCCCCAGGGCTTTAGACAAAGACATATAGAGTGGGGTGAAAACCCTCTTGCCTCGGGGTAGATAGTCTGAAGTTCGGGGGTTTGAAGTGGATGCACCAACAAAGGGGGTGGCTGCTCTTGGTGTGGTGGTGGTGACCATGCCCACTTCAGAAGATCTTACAGCTGCATCACCACTGGTGGTCGCATTCGAACTGCGGGAAAACGCCCTCCTGGGCTCCTCCTTCTCCTGGTCAATGAGGCCCTGCTTCATAGCATCCTCGATCTGTACTCCCATCTCATGCAAATCTGAAAAAGTAGGAAAGGGGAGCACGATCATTTTCTGCATTAGTTTGGGCTGGAGGTTGCGCACAACCATCCGTATTTGATCCTTATCCGTTGGCCTAATGGTCATCATTGAGGCTTTGGCCCTCCAGCGGGCCACGAATTCTGAGAAGCTCTCCTTAGGCTCCTGCCTCGTCGTCTCAAGATCACGGGTCGTAATCTCGATTTGGGTATTGTATGAATATTGTGCGACGAAGGCCTCGGCCATCTCCTCCCAGTTTCGTTTCACTGAATCCTCCAATTTGGCGTACCAGATGGCCGCAATACCCGACAGGGTCCTGCCAAAAAGGGAAAGCTTCTGTAATCTTGTCAAGCCCATCCGGCGCAGAACATCTGAAAACAAACTCAGGTGGACCATGGGATCTCCCGACCCGTCAAAACGGTCGATGTGAGGCATCTTGAACTTGTCCGGCAGTGTCACAGCTGCGTCGGTGTACTTGTCCTCAATGTCCGGGATGGACTTTACCCCCTGGGATTTCTTGAACAACTTTTCAAGCTTGCTCAACTTCAACGCTGTATGGTCTACCTCGAACTCAAAGGGAGAGTCCGGTGGGTTGATTGGTGCTTTAGACAGCTGGGGTAAGATTGGGGGCGGAGTCGGCCCTGTCGGAATGTCCGTACCTTCCTGGACATTTGGCGTCTCCCCGGGTATTAGATCTACTGGTGGGGGGGGGAGCTTGATGCGAAGCAGATGCTCCGTTTTGCTGTTGCAATCTGGTGATTAGCTCTGCCTGTTGGGCCATGACCGCAGCCTGCTGTTTGGCGAATTCAGCTTGGCGGACAGCATCTTGCTGCATGAGTTTCATACTTTCTTGCATCTGGCGCATCATTGCCTCCATCCCTGATGTGTTCTGCTGATCCATCTAATTGACTGGTATTTATCCCTGCAGTAGAAACTGAAACCTCAGCCTGACTGTTCACTAGTGGGGTGGATAGGGGCCACTGATCTGGTAACTGCTGAACTGGTGATTTGTGCCTGACTGGCCCTTTTACCCGGCCTCTAGCGAAGGAACACTAATTTGCCCTTGAACTGAATTTCTGACCTGACAAAGTCTATCAACACAGATCCAATGTACCCGGGGGATACTGGAGCCTTCTGAAGCTATAGTTCCGAGACTACCTAGCAAAAGAGAAAACCGACAGCATCTCAGCCTGATTTCACCATAACTAATATGAGCAAAGCTGAATGAGTGTGCTCTCTACTGAATTCTGCCCGTAAACTGATACCCTCAGGTAAAACTGATTTTTCCAAATACTGATGCCCACAGGCCTGATACCCAGACTTGCAAACTGATACATGCATTCCTGTAGAGACGCACTCTAAAAGCACAGAACAAGCAAGTGAGAGCCAAAACACCCCTATGTTGGGGTAGGGTTTCCCTATCCTATTTTGTCAGGAGCTAGGGTTTCACTACGCACGCAGCCGTCTCAAACAACCTATATCGGGTAAGCAACCTGTCCTAGTTTGGAATGGTCACTACGGATCCGAATATGCACTAGGTCGAATGGCCAAAAGGGTGCCCCGGTAAAACCGGGGTTTGTGTTCCCATACTGGCAGAGCCCACAACCGGTCAGCCTTATGGTCATGCATTGACAAGACAAGCTTCCGGCAAACCATTCAGGAATAGCAGATGGCAAACACGGTGTCCTAGGCGCACCAATGCAAATGCAATGCAAAGAAACACATAAGTGTAAACAAAACAAGATATCATGAGTTCGAGTCAAGTTCTCTAAATCCCCAGCAGAGTCGCCAGAAATTGTAGACGTCCCTGAACGTCCCGGGAGGGATGAGTCCCCCGTTCCGTTCGTTTTGGGCTCACTACAGTTCAGGACTCAAATTGTCACGGTTCTTAATCTGAACCAAAGAGTCCAAATCCGGCAAATCGTTTTGAGAAAACAGAATTTTGAAAGAAGTGCCAAACATGGACTGTTTTGCCAGATACAGAGTCGCCACCTAAATATTTTATTTTGGGAAATTTAGGAAACCCTGACTCGTTGCCTAAGGCCACGTGTTCGTCATCACCAAAGTTGCCTCGGCTCGGGAACTTGGGTACGATTGGGGAAGGTCACTTCGTGAGCACCCCCGCTCGCCCGATCAAAGATCGGCCTCTACTAACCATGATATCTAGTTTTGAAAACATTATGCGTTCTTATTCCGGTTATTAGCCTAGATTTACTATGTGATGCGCACAGCATACAAGTATAGACTGGGTCGCCTGAACTCAAATAACATATCATAAATATGAATATTCTAAATACACTTCATAATATCTTTTTACATTTATTTGTATTAGCATAATATCCGTATTATGTACGATCATAAATAAATAAATAAAAACTTCTAAAATTAAATAAATAAAAAATTAATTTTAGAATGCACAAAAAATGGTAAGCAAATTTAAGCTAATTTCATCACAGCTACACAATGGGTTTTTTTGATCATGTTATTAATGATGTGTTTAATTAAATAACTCAAACATGTGTCATAATACAATTGGTAAAATTTAAAGACAAAAAAATAGGCTAAATTAGAAAAATAGTAAAGGCATGGCTATATTTGTTGTGTTGGATCGCTCGGGCCAAGCACTCAGTCCATGGCTAGCATTGTGGGATGAAATGTATCTACGATTTATTTAAATGGTAGTTTGTGTGATTTATCTAAAAATTTATGCAATTTCTCTTTATTTGTTAAATGATTTATGAGAATCCTCATTTCAAGTAGTAATTTCATATATTGTTAAAGGTTACTCATAAATTTAAAACTAAAATTTCAAACGTGACGCATTATAAAAATATACGTATTTGTCTCAATTTATTTTGTTGATTACAGCTTAACCCATGGATAAAACATTTTTTTGTAGGCATTTCTGTTTATTTACCAGACTAATGGGACTGATCATTAGTCTGATGAAGTCATTCAACAAACGGTTAGTATTAGAAAATAAAATGGAAGAGATAAAGACCATCCACATTAACCTCACCAAAATAGTAAAAATGTTAAATATTGCTGATAAATCATAAAATTCTAAATTAGTTTTAACAAATTATTTCTAAATTAGCTTTTGATTGAATTTGCTACAGTACCTCAACAAATATTCATTAGTTATTCAATAGTTTATTATTTCTTTGAGACAAGCTAATCTATTTTTTATTATATTTTCTCACTCACTGGACGTCCTTCGGATGTCTACCCTGATGTCCCTGGGAAGAAGGAAATTTTGTTGAATTTTGGCCTGACCGGTCGACCGCCCGGTCATCTGATAGGTCAATCGGCTAGTCGACCGCCCCTTAGCAGGTTTGCCTCCTTCGGCTGCTGCTATGGTGCACTGGAAAAAATATATTTAAATTGAAAGAGACAAAAGAATAAAAAATAATATTTTAATGAAATAGAATTTTAGAATAGAGAGTTTGATGAAGTGTGTATATAAAAAAGAGATTAGCTAAATTATAAAAGTGGATTTTAAGTTATAATTTGATTCAAAATTTACTAAAACTAATGCAGATGCTCTAAGGACAATAAATTAGTTTAGTAGGTCTAGTGCACCACGTCATCATACTAATGTGTGGGGTGCCAAACAAATAAAATTTTGAAAAAAGATGGTTATTGACAGAATTCATGCATTGTGATGTTTTTTATTCTATATATTATTTTTATTAGTCGGACACATTTCTAACATGGTGTTCCGGAACCATGGAATAACTTCTTGTCAATGACATTGAGAGCGAAAGAGGTGAGGGAATTGAGGGAAAAGTGGGAGAGATAAGGACAACAGGGTAAATTCGTCTTTTAACCAAAGAAAACTGTGCTTGAGTATTTTTTTTTTCTACTCTCCATTATAGATGAAATTTCGAAAAGTAATCTACTGTACAACAGTATCTTTTCCTAATTCCCACCGAAAATTCTATTTCCACACACATATATATCTCAGTGTACATCATTTTTTCCTGTTTGGTAACCATTTTATTTTCAATTTATATTTACAAAAATTTTAAAAATTGTCATAAAAACTTGTTTAATAATTTTTTTGGTTTATAAATGGTTGTCTCAATTTATAAATTTGAAGAAAAAAAGTAAACTTAAAAAATGAGTTTACGTTGGTTTTTAAACAGAAATTTAAAAATTTGACTAACAATTTTTTTTTTGTCAATTAATTTTTTTTCAAATATTTTTTTTAATTACTTTTTTTTTCAATTAATTTTTTTCCAATTAATTTTTTTAATTATAATGTTTATGATCCCATTGTCATAAATAATAAAAAAATAAATATAAATATTTTAGGTCTGAACAAACATACCTTTTAGTTTATATTTTTAAAATTTTTCAAACATTTTGTTCAAATCAAACGCGTTTGTAGTTTATGTTTTTCCAAAAATAAACAAAAATCAGTTTATAAAATTTTTGTAAACATATACAAAAAAGTAAACGTTGCCAAACGCTACCTTAGTATATACACTTATTAATTATTTTTCTCAATTCACACAATAAATATTCAATTTTACCCTTTACTCATATTATTGTACACACACCAAACTCTCAATCCACACACTTGTTGAGCAGACCACTGCTACAGTTTCAGACTTGTTGAGCAATTTGAGAGCTCTTGGGCACTGTAGAAGCACAACCTCCAAGGTCTCCTTCTTCACGCGAAGTCGATCCTTATCCGAATCAGCAATGACCTCCATAACCCTAACAATACATACAAATATATGTATGTAAGAATATATAGTCACAATATATATATATATATAGTACATAATGAAATATAGGGAAACCTCTTTTTCTCTCCTTTTTTGTTTTTGTTTTTGTTTTCTTTTGCTCCAACCCTAGAGAGAGAAGATTGTTGTGCTGTTTTGTTTTTATCATTTGTGAGCTTGTTTTGTTTCAGAGGTGTGAAGGACATGTGATTTTGTGTTTTTTTTTTTTTTTTTTTTTTTTGTGGGGGGGGAGAGAGGGGGGGTTCGTACAATGTTTTTGTTTTGTTCAATGATGGCACAAGTGAGAGTAGGTATTCGCTTGCAAAACTTACAGAAACAACATATAATGTAATAATTCGATATTGGTTGTCCGACTAAAAATCCCCCCCCCCAAAAAAAAAAAGAAGTTAAAAAAATTAAGATAGCGTTTGATAGAGTTTTAGAATTATGATTTGAGAATAAAGTTGTATTTTGAGTTTGTGAGTTTTGGAATGATGATTTGAATGTGAAAAATTTGTTTGGTTATGAGTTTTGAAAATAGTTTTGAATTAAGTTTGAAATTTTTGATGTGACATATGATATTTAATTCAAAAACTTACAACTCATAACCAAACACACAACCCAAAATTCTATTTAAAGCTCATAAAAAATTTAAAAACAATTCTGAAAATATTTTTTTTATTTAAAATATAAAAATAGCAAGTGCCAAAAAAAAAGAAAAAAAGAAAAGAAAAACACTGTTCTGGTCAACCGGCAAGACGATTGGCCCGACATCCGACGTCCGGGGGGACATCCGGGCAGATAACTGGGTAGACATGTTTTGAAAGTGAGTGTTGAATCAATGTTTGAAAATTGTAATCAAACACGACACTCTAACAAAGGTGTGGAATTAAGTTTTCAAAACTCCACCAAGCACTATATTTTCATCACTAATAGAGTATAAATCTAGAGATTAAAGCAATATGAAAGTTGTTATAAGAGTATTATTTTGCAAGCAATAGAGGAGTACAGAGTGTGTAGCAAGCAAAGTGACAATAATAGAAAAACTAGAGTTTAGATTTTTTTTTTTACTCAAAAGGCGTACATTAAGATTTTTTTTTATTTTTAAAAGATGTGTACAAAGAATATTTTTATATAATATTATTGGTGTTGGTGGATGTCCATTATGATCATTTTAATTTAAGATATAACTATTATAAAAATAATATTTCATTAACTATATACACTAAAATAATTAAGTACGTAGAAATAGAATTTTCCAATTCCCACTCAATGATAATTCCCCTAACAATTTACCCATTTCTTTATCTTTTTGGCTCTTTACTTTTCCAGCTCATGTCATGCCTAAGCTTTCTGCCACAATCCCATCAATCTCCCATGTACTCTCTCTCTCTCTCTCTCTCTCTCTCTCTCTCTCTCTCTCTCTCTCTCTCTCATTTCCTTTTTTTAATTTTCTTCTACAAATTATGTATAACTTTTAAAATATAAATTTGATTTATATAAAATTAATATCGTTGAAAAGATATGAATAGATGTAGAACTATCTTCAAACTGTTTTTTACAAAGCCAAACTGTTTCTTTCTTTGAACATGAATGACCCTTAGAGTTCTACTGAATCTAAAACATTTTTCGAACACATATGTAATCTTTTAAAATGTTTTGAACCATTTTCTAGTTGATTTTCAACATCGAAAAGTCTAAATCTTGACCTGCAAATGACAAGAAACTGACTTGAGCTAAACTAGCAGCCCAGCTTTGTAAGGCTAGCTGATTATTCTATGCGCTCCCAATATGCGATGAGTTGGCTAGACATCTCATTTTGTTGAGTTATGATACTTAAGCCCATTGTCGAATTGTAGCCAATGACGATAATTCAAACGACAGTGAAACACTAGGATGATCTCTTCGAAGCAAGCTTGATGTGGAACCGTCCCTATTCTAGTCATTTTCACTTTCCCCAAAACTAGAAAACTTTGGGCACATTTTTGCTAAATTATTTCTCCAAAATCGAGCATTTATGAACCATCATTCGAATCGATAACGGGCCGTTGCATCTTTTAAAAAGTCATTTTGAGTTCAAAAAGTTTGAAATACCTTAGAAAACCCTTAAAAAATTAGAAACTAATAAGATTTTGTTTGGGGTGTGAGTTAACTTTTTGGTTATTATAGGTTTGGGCTAAAAAACTTCATTTGAGAATTTTTTAACTTTTGTGAGAAAAAAAATGAAATGATTGTTATTTAGATATGACATTTTATCTTATTGGCTTTTTAACCTATTTTGCCTTTCTGTATTTATTTTAACCCTTCAATCCCAAAAATGTTCATGCCAAATGAGGGCTAAACCAACCTAGATCACCCCCATGGCCTAGCTCACACTAAGTACCTCCACAGAGGGTTGGTTTTCCCATCATTGCGGGTTGATCGACCCTATGTGCTCGGGTTGCCTATTTTCGGCCCATTGCATTATGAGTCTATTTCGGAATTTCGCTATTTTTCACCATCCCACATCGAAGTTAGGGTTGTATAGTCATCTTTCAAGCCTACTACATAAGCACAACCTTCGCTACAGAAAAAAGGGATTGAAAATATTGAGAGATATAGTGAGCAAGACAAAAATCAAAATTTTCCTCGCTTTCTCTTAATTTCTTCTTTGTTCTAAGTTTTGTTCTTTTCCCTTGAAAATTCTTGGTGATTCTACATTAAGAGGGACTTCAAAGAAGAAATCTGCAAGTTCAAGGTTTAGAATCGAAAAGTTGTCCCAGCAATCTGACAGTGGTATTTTGCTTTCAAGGTTAGATCCATTGTTTATATAGGACTACTTTCAAGGTTAAACACATTTAGCAATGTTTCTACTAGTCACCAAAAGTACAATTTAAGTCATTGAAGGAATCAGTGATGAAAGAAAATTCGTCACAACTTCATTGACAAAAGGGTGTCACAAAAAGAATCGGCAATAACCAACTAGGCTTAGCCTAGTTGGCCACCATGCCTTCCTTAAGGCTTAGTCCCAAGGAGGTCATGGGTTCAATTCCCCCTAGCGGGGTTGAATTAAGGGAGTACAAGTTGTAACAACCCCGATTCGTAATCAAGTACTAATCCGTAATTAAGGATGCTAATGAAGGGATTAAAATAAATTATGCGTTATTATGTATTTTGTATGTTAATTGGCTTTTTATCTGTTACTTGTAGAAATATATGTCCGGAATTCTGCTTTGATCTAAAAATTAAAAACCTTATCGATATCCGAAACTGAAATTGATTACGTTATTATGTTATTTGGAATTTTTAGAATCATATGGCAATTTTTATTAAAAAATTGATTCAGTCTGATTAATTAAGTTGTGTTTGGCAAGCCTAATGTTCTAATACAACTATAAATATAAGACTTAAGCTCATGTGAGCTCATATCTTCTTCATTTCCTTAGTGCAAAAATCTCAAAATCAAGTTTAGAGAGAGAGTGAGCTCAAGTGTAGAGTGAGAAAGTGTGTATTTGAGAAGAACTTGAAGATATAGCTTGAATTGATCAAAGATTGTGCTAGACCTAGAGTGTTTGAAGACTCTAGGTAAGAACTCAACCTTTAATTTATGAATCTAAGCTATCAAACATGAGAAAAACATGAAGATTATGTGTTTAATTGTGTAATTTGAGCTTGGAATGAAGAATTGGGTTACAATTCACATTGGCATGCTCATGTAGGTATTAAATCATCATGTTAGCTATGAGCTTCAACATTTGTGTTGAATTTGGAGGATGAAATGTACATGCATGCATATTTCACCAAGTTTTATAAGTCAATTCCATGTTTTTGAAGTATTGAGAAAGAAATTGGAAGAGAATTCCACATGTATGCATGAATAGATGGAGTTTTGCCATGTTGATGTGGTCTTGATCATCCATGATAAAATTGTGGATTAATTTGTACATGCATGTTTGAATTACCATGTTTTGAACCTTGATTTCATGTTTTGCAAAACAATTTCTTACATGCATGGAGTTTATGAGCTCAAGTTTGTCAAATTCATGAGTTTTGGGGAAAAGAGTTTGAAAGGTTTTACATGCATGCTTTGTTTCTTAAGTTTCAAGATGAATTTGAGCTATTGGCAAGCTCTTGAGCCACGATTTCATGAAATAATCCTTAATTCTTCATATTTTGCAAGTTTACAAATGTTATCTCAAGTTTTGGGGCCCAAGAGTTGAGTTTTGGAGAGTTAAATTCGAGTTTTGAACTTGGAAGTGCAATTTGGAAATCCCAGATTCTGCTTCCCCGCTCAAGCAACCACTTTATGACCTTGCACTTTCGCTCGAGCATGAAATGCGAGCACCCAGAAGTTTCATGTCTTTGCAGACCGCTCGAGCGAAAGAAGTTGCACTTGAGCGACCACTCACGTTTTGCATGTCCGCTCGAGCGAGGAAAGCTACGCTCGAGCGGGGACCCTGTTTTCTGAAATTTGACCAAGTGTTTCAACTCATATTTTGGCATCCTCGTTGCAACTTAGGCATTTCTAAGCCTTAATTAAGCCATAGTAATGAGGATATGAATTAGAGACACACTAAGAAAGGAATGTACTAAGTTAAGAGATTGCAAGTGTGTGTTTTAAGCAATGCGTTAAGCAAGAACAAGAAACCTATGTAAAGAGAACTATGCCGTAATGGCCAAGTACATGTATAATGATAAGATATGTTTGTGTTATGTACTTTTGTATTTGTACGTCAACGTCTGAAGATTGATTGACCGTTTACGGGAGCCCACTGTGAGTAGCATTATTGTAAAGATATGTTCATACGAATTATGTTCCAAATGTGATTTGATAAGTTATGATTTCTAAAATGATGATTATTGACGTGAACGAACGTCCTATGTTTGTAATCTATTATGGCATCCATAGATAGCCCCAAGTCATGGGGGACGGTATGTTAATGTGGGTCCATGACATATATGTGATTACGAGATCTTGTTAGCCATTTCATTGTGGTGACATGTGTTAAATCGGCATCCGGAACCGATTACTCTAGTTGGAAGACGATGTGTGATATGTTCTATAGGATGTACCATTATTATGTTCAGATATGAGAATGATTATGTTATGATCTGTTTTATGATTATGAAATGTTCGGAATTCGTTCACTAACGTCTTTACCTTAATGTTATTTACTAGGCTTTGACTCACTGTGTGTATATATATGTATAGGTGGGCATTCTGGAGATCGAGCCTGAAGGCTTTTGTTTGGATCAGTGTTCTGTTGTCAGCCAACCATTATGCCTCACGTGGAGGTTCCTGAAGTGTCACGTATTATAAGTTCTGGTTGTTTATGTATATCAGACTTTGTTTGTTTTTGTTGGCTGTACTTAAGATGCTACATTGTGTGTAGGTATAATGTAAGAATGGTTTTTGGATATGTATATAAAGTTTTAAATATTCTGTTTCATATAAGTCTGCACAGCTCATTGGACAACTATATTTATGTATTTGCTTCTGCAGCCCCTAATTATATGTTTTTCTGTTAAGAGGCCTTTGGTAATCCAAGGATTATTGGCCGGTCATGACTCTACACCCATAGGGACGGGTTTGGATCGTGACACAAGCACTTAGATGCTTTGCCAAGGGTAGGGAGATTTTCTCCCATAGGTGCTAATTTAACAACTATCAACTAACATTTGCCGATAAAAAAGAAAAAGAAAAAGAAAAAAAGAATTGACAATGAAATAAATTATGGTTACCATATCTAGAAATCAACGACCAAGTGTATCAGCCACCAAAAATAAAATAAAAAAGTGTCACTGTAAATTGACATTTTGTCTTTAAAAATAGTGTTAAGCGGAAGAAAAATTGAGTTTTAGCAACAAATAAACTTGTTGCCAAAAATAACATTTAGTGACAAAGTAATTCATTGTTGAATGATAAATGTTTTAGCGATGAGTCAATTTTTTGGTTGCTAAAAGTACCAAATAGCGACTAACTACATTTCGTCACACCAAACTACTGACACTTACTTTTAATGATAGAAACTAAATTGTTCACCAAAAATAAATTAACCGTAACTAAAAAAACCTGTCACCAAAAATCAACTGAGCAATTTTTAAAATTTTCTTGTTTAGTGTGACGACCCCGACCTCCAAACTAGTGCATTATATAATTGTAATGAGTTTAATTGCATGATTATGTGCTTAATTGTGTGAATACATGTTTAATTCTATAATTATCTGTTGACATGTGGAATATTTGTTTAAATTGACAACTTAGAGTTGGAAATTGAAAGCCTAAACGACTTCAGAAATTGAAATTGACTAGCCCAATAGGCTAATTAGAATATTTAGAATTTTATGGCAACTTTAATTGAAATTTGATTTAGATCAAAATAATTAGAATAAACTGATTGCATTAGTTAGGATTAAGCCTAATTAATTAATCTTAATCACATTTGATTAGGCTAACTTAATCACACCCTATACAAGGCCCTAATTAAGCTTATAGGCTCATTTTTATAACTCTTGGCTGAGAATTGAGAGAGAATGGAGGAGAGCTCAACATCTTTGGAGAGAAAACAAAGAGCTTGTAGAGAATTGTGGAAGATTGAAGGGTTGGAGCTATAATACACTTGAATTTACACATTTGGTATGAGATTCATCCTAAATTCTTAGAATTGAATAATGTAGAAACTAAGTTCATGGAGTTATAGGATTATTTGGTTGAATTTGAATAGGTTGAGCATGAGTTCTTATGAATATATGAATTGGAGTTGAATTATTGACATGCATGCATAATTTGAGTTAGAATTCATGAAATTCTACAAGTTAGCGTAATCAACTTGTAGAATTCCTACAAGCATGGCACATTTACACCTAAATTTGGAGAATCCTTCATGTTTTCATGCTTCTCATGTCACTTCATTATTTTGAGCATGTTTTGAAGAAATGTATACTCAATTTGAGTTAAACTTATTTTTTAAGTTGAGGTTGAAGTCTTTGGTTGGGAAATTACCATGGTTTTGAATAAATGGGTTCAAATTGGAAGTATTTTCATGTTATATAATGATTTTCCATGTTTTTGTACGAAAAACCCAAGATTTGAGGCTTTGAATACCATGTTTGAACTTCAAACACAGGTCTAGAAATTCCAGAATTCGTGCTGTCCGCTTGAGCGAGGGAAGCTCCGCTCAAGCGTGAAAATCGAACTCCCAGAAGTTTTCTGAAATTTTGTAGCTCGCTCGAGCGACCAAAGTGGCACTCGAGCGAGGACCCTTTTTCTCAGTCTTCCGCTTGAGCGACCATCAAGGGAGAATTTCATGTAACCAGTACTTTTGCAGACCACTCGAGCGAAGGAAGACACGCTCGAGCGACCACCTTTGTTTTTGATCCTCCGCTCGAGCGTGAGAAATTGCCCTCGAGCGTAGACTTTGTTTTCCGCAAATTTTGAGAAACTCTTTTGAGTGCATATTTGCATCCTCATGTCACTCCAAGCATACTTAGGCACCATTTGGACTCCTATAATCATAGAATAAGTTAGAAACACATAAAGAGAATTGAATTAAGGAAATGGAGTTTCAATTGCGTTTTGTTATGTGTTTTGTTTAGGTTTTGAGGCTTAGTGATAACGCAAACCACTATGAGTAATAACTTTATAAAGATATGTTCAAGTTATTTCTATTTTCGAAAATGTTATTACTATTGAAATAAATCTGTGACTGATCGACGAATTTTTTTCTTTTTTTTAAATGATATGATGATTGATAGCATGGCTCATTGAAACGTCATTTTCTTATAATGAATGAAGTACCGTTTTAAAATGGTTTTGCGGCACCCATTAAATATTGACCCTTGCCTGGGGGAGATTAATACCAAGGTCATTGACCCTTGCCTGGGGGAGATTAATACCAAGGCTATTGACCCGTGCCTAAGGGAGATTAATACCATGGCCATTGAATTGATCGAAGCACAGAGAACTTCTAATGTTAGACCCATCGTGGTCTATCATTATTGAAATATTGTTCCTCTAATGGGTATGCCGCATGTACGAATGAAACGATTATTGATGCTAAGATTGATACTTGTGATGATAATGAACTTCATTCATTTAACCTCTTTATTCTGTTATTACTCATTGGGCTCTAGCTCACTATTTATTTATGTACATATATGTAGGTGGTCAAGCGGAACAACAAAGTTAGACAGCCTCAAGTCTACCTTGGGTCAGCTTTCAAAGAGCTCCCAAGTGAAGCAATCAGGCTCAGGAGGAGCCGCGCTAGCCAAACCCCCCCTTTTGTGTACTTTAAATTTCTTTTGCAATTGTGTATAGTTGGGGTTGTATATATATATATATGGATATGGAAGACATAACTTGTACTCATGATGGATGTATCTTTCAAACAAAACTTTGCTTAACATATTTGTTCTCCTCATATATGCACAGCTCAATGGATAAATTCTATATCATTTTAGACTTCTGCTAAGCCCCGTACTTTATAATTAAAGGTTCATTTGTATGGAGGCTGTAGGTAATCTATGGTTACTGGCTGGTCATGACGCTAAACCTATAGGGGCGGGTTTAGGGCCGTGACAGAGTGGTATCAGGGCACGAGTTATATCTCACTCACTTGTCCATTGAGCTGTAGAGAGTCTAGAAGAGACTTCGGGATTGCATTCATGTGTAAGTGAATATTAGAGTGAGATAAATTGCATGATTACATGTTTTGAATTTGTACATGTGGACATATTTTATTTGTTGTGTTTATTATAATACAAGTTTTATATAGAAAAATTGTGAGGACAAGGGGTGATGAGCTAGAAGAGGCATCCTCCTCAAGACTAGACAGACTGGAATGAATGATGCACGGCATGGTTGAGGCCATAAGACAACAACAGCAATGGCAGAAACAACAACAACCACCTCTCCCACCTCCAATGCCTGTGCCACCTCCAGCTCCTGGGTGTCAGTTGGAGACTTGTATTGTTGCCTTGACTAGAGAATTTAAAAAGATGAAGCCACCAGTGTTTCATGGTGGAATTGAACCATTGAAGGCCGAGGCTTGGGTCTTAGGAATTGAAAAGCTGTTTGAAGTATTCCCTTGTACCGAAGCTCAGAAAGTATAGCTAGCAGCATTCACCCTAGGAGATGATGCCAGACGTTGGTGGATGTCAATGCGAGATGATAATAAGGATGTTACTTGGTCTCGTTTTTTGGAAATATTCTACGGGAAATATTTTCCCCAATGTGTGCAAGACGGAAAGGCAGCTGAATTCATAGAACTCAAGTAGGGAAATAAATCGATCGCTGAATATGAGGCTCGATTTACAAAGTTAGCTCACTTCGCACCTCACATAGTAGATACAGATTACAAAAAGGCCAGATGTAGACCGCCCGGAACTCCGCTCCACGCGCGGGGGCACGAAATCGTTGTTCTTAGCTACTACAGTTCGAACTCGTGTCACGGTTCTGAATCTAATCTCACAAAGTGCAATGTAAGACTGATAAATCACCAAAGAGTTCAAGTCTGGCAAATCGTTTTGGAAAATCGATTTTGATCAAGAAGTGCCAAACATGTACTGCTTTATCAGATATAGAGTCGCCACCTAAATATTTTATTTTGAAAAATTTAGGAAATTCTGACTCGTGCCTAAGGCCGCGTGTCCGTCATCACCAAAGTTGCCTCGGCTCGGGAACTTGGGTATGAGAGGGGAAGGTCATGCAATGAGCACCCCCGCTCGCCCGATCAAAGATCGGCCTTTACTAACATGATATGTTATTTTTGAAAACACGTGTTCTTATTCTGGTTATTCACCTACAATTACTATGTGATGTGCACAACATACAAGTATAGACTAGATCGCCTAAGTTGGAACAAAACATTTCATGTTTGTTTGTTTGAAAACGGTTTGAAGTTTGCTACTCGCAAGTACGCTAAGTCGTGGATTTTGCCACCCTCAAGTGGGCTTAGAAAACATGATTTTTCCACTCTCAAGTGGGCTTAAAACACACATTTCAATGAATTGTTCCAATTCAAGAAATGAAGCCTTCATCCACAGGCATTCATGTAGTTAAACACATAAGCAATTAGCCTCATGGCAAACATGCTATCATGGCAGCACTCACACTCATGCAAGATGCTAAAGCATAAACACTTACAGTGTACTCCGAGCAAAAATAGAGAACTAGTTAGTAATCATGCATGATCCTAGCTATGTCAAGAATGCCTAATGCAACACATGCAAAAATGCAACTAAGATAGGCTCGTCTATTCTAAGATGTCATGTGAATGCAACAATTGATACAAGTATTCAAATAGGTATTGAAGTACAACGCAGTTTGTATGATGCGCCGAGCCCGGTGCATGCAAGACAGATGAATGATGCACGTATGCGAAACATAAGGTATGCTAATCGAAATATGCCCTAAACTAACCATCGAAAGCAGGTAAGTAAAAGGGAGAAAGACGTGGGGTTGGAAGACATTCACACACGCACGCACACTTATTACAGCAATACGCCCTCTCGATGGAGGGTCTGAATAATAAGCTAACACTAAGCTATGCTGCTTAATTACAAACCGAAACTAATTAACTAACAAGATAATTAATTATTACACAACCGAATTGGACAAATAGCTATACTAAGCTAAATGAATATTACAAAACCAATCAAATGATTAATTACACGAACTAATCAATGAATACTGAAATGGCCTCGCAGGCGATGAAGAGATGCATGCTCGGTTGGCTTCGCTCAGAAATCCACTACCGTGCCTCATGTTGCCTCTGTTTGCACTGTTTTAGACTCTCGAAAACTGTGCCAATCTCCAAAACACTTCTGATCCACCTCATGGACATGCTGAGAGGTCATCTGCCAAGAGGTATGGCCATTGGCCAAAGGATAACGGTCATTGACCAATTTTGAGGCAATCGGCCAATTATTGATAGCCGATCGGCACACTAGATAGCCGATCGGCCATATCTTCCTGCAAACTCTTTTTTTTGCTGCAACAGAGCACAAACAGAGACACGACAATGTATTTGCAAGAAAATGTGTGTGCAACTACACACCTTAGTGTGTCTAAGGCTCAAAGGTGTGTAGTGCTCAACTCACAAGCCATCAATCATGCATCTCGATGCATGATGGCCAAAGAGGCCGAGTTGCACAAATCAATGTCAAATGAATGCACAAAAACACATAAATGCCTTAACCTCTATCATGCTTGATCAAGAGGGCCGGCGACCGAGGATTGAGGCACATTTCATCACTTCAAGTATGAAACGTCCTTCGTTCTTCGTGTTTGGACTAATGCCCTATCCCAAACACAATGCAATGCAAGGTATGCCAAACACAATGCAAATGACAAGCATGCAAACAACATGGCATGCAACAATATGCAACAATGTCATGCAATGCAACTAGCATGCAACAACATGCAACAATGTCATGCAATGCAACTAGCATGCAACAACATGCAATGCACCAGGCAATGCAACAACACTTTATCTAATCAACATGCTAAACATCATGAACATGCAACAACATGCAAGTAAGAATGTCATAAGCATGCAAATGTCATCCAACTCAAGCATGCAAACATGATACAATATAACAACATTGAAACAACATGCTCAATGGACTTAAACCAAAAGTGGACGAATCTCAATCATGCCCAAATCAGTGGCCATAACACTCTTAAAAGATGGCATGAAAGGCTAGAAAATGCATGCTCATGCAATGGCCCATCAACTAGGCACAAGAGCACAACTCTCAGAAGTGCTCAAGGAGTGACAAATATGGAAGTGCGACAACACTATAAGCTCTGAAATCATGCATGGAATGTTTTCAAATCAACCAAACAATACAAGTATGGCATGCAAGAGGGCTCAAAGCTTGAAGCTAGCATAGACACTTGCACTATAACTATGCACACATGAAGCATATGGCCAAGGCTACCTAAAACAGTCCTAGAACATGCCAAAATGATACTAAAACATGCACGGACCAAAGCTAAAACATGCCAGCATGAAGGGTCAAAACAACAAGCATGCAAGGCCAAAATGGAGGATTACACTACACATATCAAGACCAAGCATGAGATGACTTCAACGACAAAAATTAGAGTTATATCATGGCATAATGAGACCAAATACACACTGATATGGCAGCTTACAAGCTTAGGCAAAATGGCATACACAATGGCTCATTCTTAAGGCATAAAGAACCAACTCCTCAAAGCATCAAAAGAGTGAAATATTTGAGTGTATGACCACACCACATGGACTGAAATCACATATGAAATGATGCCAAATCATGAAAATGGTCCAACCAATGCATGCTAGTGACTTGGAAACTCAAAGCTAGCAAGCTAGAATGCACTATGGCTATACAAAGCATGGTATGCATGACCAAAACAACACAAATCAAAGCTTAAGCATGTTAAAACAAGGCTAAAAGCTTCTTGGAGTTGAGCCAAAATATGCTAGAATGATTGGCCAAAACATCAAGCATGTTAGACTAGTAAGCATGGATTACACTACAAGTGTATAAAGCATGCAAGAGGTGAGTCCACCAATCAAAATCAGAGTTATAACATGTCAAAATGACACCACAAACATGCTTGAACTAAGCTAATTCAAACCACAAAAGCATGCTACTTTGTAAGGCTAACAAGGCGAGCAAAGAGGATTTACACTACAAGTGCAATAAGCATGCAAGAGGTGACCAAGACAGCCAAAAAAAGAGTTATGGTAGGTCTGATAAGTCACAAAAATGAGCCTAAACAAAGCCATAAAGAAGTAAAAAACACAAGCTCATTTGGTTGGCCATCAAGACTAGCAAGCAAGACAAGTGGAGAGGGGACCACCCTCTCCTATTTGGGCCCTAAAAATAGGGTTTTTACCACTAAAAATCCTCTGGATTTTAGTGGTTCTAAGGCCAAAAAGAAGTTGTTTGAAATGTTTGAAAGTTAGCTCACAAGGCCTTACAAGCCAAGGGGCAAAAAGGAGGACAACCCCCTAGCCAACCAAGGCAAAAACCAAGACTTTTAGGATTGAAAAATAGAGGTTAAATAGAGGTTTTTGTAGTTCAACACCACCCCAATAAATAGCCCCAAAGTAGTTGAAAACTATGGTAAAGCTAGTATGCAAAACAAGCTAAAAGGGGTGACTGATTACCTTTGGAGAACAACAGCAAAATGGCCTCTTTCTTGGCTTAAATGACCTTCTATCAGCCCAAAAATAAGCTCCAAGGGACCTCAGCCCATAGATATGCAACCTTGATGAAGGATGCCTAGGCAAACTAGAAGTATTTCTCTATTTCTATGCACTTCTATGCACAAAAGGGTAAAAGAGAGAGCAAACTAGAGAGAGAGGCAGAGATTTAGCTCTGGAAATTGTAGAGAGAGAGGAGTTTTTAGTGAGAGAAGCTCTCAAACTTGTTTAAGAAGTTCTAACCCTCTAAAAATATGAGATATAGGTTCATATATAGCAATTCAAGAGCTTTTGGTCGAAAATATCTAAGTTGGGACAGCTAGAGCTTGCTGGAAACAGCTGGAGGAGAAAATATCTTCAAAAAATCTGAGTTTGGGTCACTCTTGGCCGATCGGCCATCTTTGGTGCCGATCTGCTACTTGTGATGGCCAATCTACTACTTGTTTTGGCTGATTGGCACATTTGTAGCCAATAGGAAATTATGCTCTGCAAGTCCAACTTCAAGTGGGCATAACTCCTTTATATGAACTCATTTTCAGGTCATTCTTCTACCCAAATTGAATCCCCGGAAGTAATATTTCCAATGGTGGCAGTCTTGAATCAAATTTCCAACTACGCAAAAAGTTATACTTGTTTTGGTGAAGCCGCTCAATTTCGATCCTACCCGAATTGATGCCTAACTTCCAACAACCATATCTCTCCCATTCGGACTTGGCTTTAGGAGATTCTTGAGTGTAAAATGAAGCCCCAGAAGTCTTCTTTCCAACGATGGTGGCCTCATAGCTTAAATCCAAGTGTATAGACAGATAGGCCTGATTTAGCGAGGACCGCTTGACTCTCTCTTAGCGATTCATACCCATCTTCTTCTCCAACTTGGTTTCTTCCCTCTACTCCTCCTTTCTTCAACTCCAAACCCCCAAACAAGGTGTTTTGAAAGATTTTTCAATGATTTCATCTTTATTTCATTTATTTTCACTTTGTCCTTGCTCGGTTTACCGAAAAGCGCAACATTGGACAAAATGCGAGCCTCGGAACATCGTAGAAACTTCTTTTAAAAAATATTTTGAAAGCGAGGATTTTAAGATCTAATTTTTTTTTGGTCCAACAATGGGGTGTGAGGTTTGGATTTGACGCTCTCCTTGCCAAAGAAACCGACCCTTTGCATAGCATAAACTGCACAACTTTCATCACCAAGTAAACCATCAGTAGCGCCAAAGTCTTAAGGGTGGTCAAAAATGGGGTGTCTACCCCAGACAGTTTGAAGGGGGCTTGCGTGACCCGATTCTGGATAAAATTAATGTGCTCAAATTACCAACGTATGTGGAGGTACTAGATAGGGCATTGATAGCAGAGAGGAATGTGGCCAACCGTAAACAGAACTTTGAATGGAAGGGCAGGAGACATAACTTTAATAAGGGGTCATCATCAGTAAATAAGAAGTTGAAGTCTGGGGATTCAAGTAACTCGGGGTCAACTCAAAGTGGCAATTCGACACCTACTTGCACAGTTTATGGGAAGAAGCATTGGGGTGTTTGTTATCGTACTATGGGGGCTTGTTACCAGTGTGGGAAGATAGTACATATGGCGAAAGATTGCACACAATCACAACCGGGTGGTAACCGAGGTGCCACAAGCTCGATTGGGTTAGCTCCCACAACAAAACCAACTGCAGTACCACCTACCACAAGAAATGAGTAGAGACGAGGAAGAGTTTTTGCATTGATTCCAGGGGATACCCAAAATACTGAGGTTGTAGTGTCAGGTACAATGTCCATTTGTGGTAAACCTGCTTATGCTTTAATTGATTCAGGGTCTACACATTCGTTTATTTCTATGATTTTTGCTGAAACTCTGAATAGACCTATAGAAACATTGAACTATATACTATGTGTTGCATCACCTACGAGAGGATCCATGCCATGTTCAACTGTATTTGTTGCATGTGAATTATTCCTTGGGAATGCTGTTTTGTATGCTGATTTAATACCTCTAGACATGAGATATTTTGATGTGGTGTTAGGTATGGATTGGCTAAATAAATATTATGCAACTATTGATTGTGTTTTGAAACGAGTAATATTTCGACCTCCAGGACAAGATGAATTTTATTTCGAGGGAAAAGGGATAGTTTCACCACCATACCTCATATCTGCTATGAAAGCCCGAAAACTAATAAATAAGGGTTGTCAAGGGTATTTGTGTAGTGTAATAACTGAACCAATTATAGACATTACTCTAGACAACATACCAGTTGTGAGAGATTTTCCTGATGTGTTCCCAGATGAACTACCCGGTCAACTTGTTAATAGAGAGATTGAATTTACAATTGATGTAATACTGGGGACTCAGCCAATTTCTAAAACTCCCTACCACATGTCTACTACTGAAATGAAAGAATTGAAAATTCAGTTACAGGAATTGCTCGATAAAGGGTTTATCAGACCAAGTACATCACCATGGGGCGCACCGGTACTTTTTGTGAAAAAGAAAGATGGTACTCTTCGACTATGCATTGATTATTGGGAACTCAATAAGGTAATGGTGAAAGATAAATACCCTTTGTCGTGTATTGATGACCTGTTTGATCAGTTGTAGGGGGCACAAATATTTTCAAAAATTGACTTGAGGTCGGGATATCATCAACTTAAGGTTAAGGCTGTGGACATTGAGAAGACTATTTTCCGAACCAGGTATGGACATTATGAGTTTTTAGTCATGCCTTTTGGAGTTACAAATGTGCCCGCAGCATTCATGGATTTGATGAATAGAATTTTCAAACCTTTCTTGGATGAATTTATCGTAGTGTTTATTGATGATATTCTCATACATTCGAAAAATAGAAATGATCATGAACAACATTTGAGAATGACACTCCAAACACTTAGAGAAAAACAGTTGTATGGGAAATTCAAAAAGTGTGAATTTTGGCTTGATGATATTGCATTTTTGGGGCACATTATTAATAAGGATGGTATATCTGTTGATCCTCATAAAATTGAAGCAATCATTAATTGGCCCACCCTGACTAATGTATCAGAAGTTCGTAGTTTTATGAGGTTGGCAGGGTATTACCGAAGATTTGTTAGAGACTTTTCAAAAATTGTTGTGCCATTGACTCAGTTAACTCGGAAAGGGGAACCATTTGAGTGGTCAGATTAGAGAGAATCAGCCTTTCAAGTGTTTAAGACAAGGCTGACTACATCTCCAATCCTTTCTATTCCTTCAGGTACCGAAGGTTTTATGATCTTGAGTGATGCATCTCATAAGGGCTTGGGTTTTGTTTTAATGCAGAATGGCAAGGTGATTGCATATGCCTCTCGACAATTGAGGCTATAAGAAAAGAACTACTCTACA
This sequence comes from Camellia granthamiana, assembly GCA_036172215.1. Taxonomy (NCBI): domain Eukaryota; kingdom Viridiplantae; phylum Streptophyta; class Magnoliopsida; order Ericales; family Theaceae; genus Camellia; species Camellia granthamiana. Next base: position 37,232,215 of record CM069907.1, on the reverse strand, counting down.
CATGACTTGGAACTTGCTGCAGTGGTGTTTGCATTAAAGATATGGCGTCACTATTTGTATTGGGTCAAATGTGAAGTGTATACAGATCGTAAGAGTTTGAAATACTTTTTCACACAGAAGGAGTTGAACATGCGTCAAAGGCGATGGCTTGAATTAATCAAAGATTATGATTTGCATATACATTATCAGCCGGGCATAGCCAATATTGTGGCAGATGCACTTAGCAGAAAGAATGTGGGAAATCTTGCCTGTTTGCTCACAGATCAAAGAGAGCTTCTACTGGAGTTTGAAAAACTCGAAATTGAAGTGGTGCCTTTTGAACAAAATAGCTTGATAGCCACAATGTCTGCCCAGCCCGCCATTATTGAAGAAATTAAACAGAAACAGTTGGATGATTGGTTTTTAAAGAAGATTTACGATGAATTGATACCAAGCCTAAGCCAAGGTTCACAATTGAAAACTCCGTGCTGAAATTTCAAGGGAGATTGTGTGTTCCAAGTGATGCAGTTTTAAAAAGGAAAATTTTGGAAGAAGCCCACAAGTCAATGTTTGCCATGCACCCAGGAAATACTAAAATGTACCAAGATTTGAAGTTAGCGTATTGGTAGCCCAACATGAAAAAGGAGGTTGCCGACTTCAACTCTAAATGCTTGCAATGCCAACAAGTAAAAGCGGAGCATCAGAAACCAACAGGTTTGCTTCAGTCTCTCCCTATTCCGGAATGGAAATGGGAACATATCAGCATGGACTTTGTTGTTGGTCTACCTCGGACATCTAGAGGTATGGACTCTATTTGGGTTATAGTTGATAGATTAACTAAATCTGCTCACTTCCTTGCTGTAAAGACTTCTTTTAGTGCATATAGACTTGCTAGTATCTATATTGATGAGATTATTCGACTGCATGAAGTTCCAGTGTCTATTGTATCAGATAGGGATCCTAAATTTGTTTCTAGATTTTGGCATAGTTTGCAAGATGCAATGGGAACAAAATTGAGATTTAGCACAACATTTCATCCACAAACCGATGGACAAACCGAATGGACTATTCAGACCTTAGAAGACATGCTTCGTATGTGTGTATTGGAATTTCAGAGCAGTTGGGAAACTTATTTTCCATTGGCCGAATTTGCTTATAATTTAGTTTCCACGCGAGTATCGGTATGGCACCATATGAAGCACTATATGGCAAAAAGTGTAGATCGCCAGTTTATTGGACAAAGGTTGGTGATAGAGCTATTTATGGGACTGAACTTGTGCAAGAAATGACTGAGAAGATCAAAATCATTTAGCAAAGGCTCAAAACTGCACAGAGTCGACAGAAAAGCTATACGGATCAGCGAAGAAGGGACTTATAGTACGAAGTGGGAGATCATGTATTCATCAAAGTGACCCCAATGAAGGGGCATATGAGATTTGGTAAAAAGGGAAAACTAACTCCTCGCTACATTGGACCGTTTCAGATCCTTGAGAGGTTGGGTTCTGTTGTTTATCATATTGCCTTGCCACCGGGAATGGAACAACTGCATAACGTTTTCCATGTATCCATGCTTCGTGGGTATCTTAGAGATCCGTCCCATGTGATTGATTACCACCGGATTGCTCTAGATGAGGATATGATGTATGAAGAATGGCCCGTGCAAATCATTTTAGACTGTTTTAGCACCATTTTTTGTTGATAGTCGCATTTGAGCTTTGTTTTGCATGTATAGATACCCCATTTTTGACCATCCTCAAGACTTAGATGTTCTTGCATGTACATCCGATGATGAGTTTGGTTGCTCGTCGAGCGCTCGAAGTCCGCGGCGAAACGCCACAGTGCAATTGTGCTTAATAGTCTAGCTTGTGCTATGTTTTGGCCTCTTAGTCTAGATATTTTTAGCTTACTTCAAGCATGTTTCAGAACTCCTTTTAAACTATTTTAGGGCTGTTTTGAAGTGTTTGTACCTTTTGAGCTTTGTATTGCATGCCTATAGTGTAGTGATATTCACTAGTTTGGTGTTTTTGGCTTTTAAACGTGTTTTGCATGAGTTGCTTGCATGTTGTAGTGTCATTTTGCATGCAATTTCAGCACATATAATATCTGCAACCTCCCTCATTTCATCAGTTTTTCATTTTCTTTGAGGGTTGGTTAGCCTTAAGGTTGTGTTTAAGCTTAAGATTGAAATTTGTGCTTAATGGTTTTAATCCTCTTTTGAGGGTTTCTACTAACCAAAGGCATGATCTCTCTCTTGCCTTAAGTCATCCCTTAGTTGACACCTCTCTCATTAGAGGACTCTCACTTTTGGACTAACCAGCTAAAGAATGGATCGGTAATTAAAATGAGTAAACGAAAGTGATAAGTAAAACTTGAGCAAGATAAGCATATTGTGCTACATTGCATGTGTTCAATCGGGCGTTATATTGAACACAAGGAAGATTGGAGCATTTCATACTCAAAGTGATGAAATAAGTCAATCTCCTTGGTCTCCATTGCCCTTGATCACACATGATGAGGTGATGGTCTTGAGTCTTGTTTTTGCATACAATGAAATTGTACTCCTTGGTTCTTTGACCATCATGCATTGAAGATGCTTGGTTGATGGTTTTGGATCCAAGGTGCCACTCCTTTGATGTTTTGAGATGATAAGGAGGGGCACAGTACAAACATACCCTTGGAAAACCCTTCATTTTCCTCTATTTGTGCTCTATTGCAATGTGGTGACTCAAAACACCAATGGCCGGCAGTGGCTTATTGGTGGCCGGCAGTGCCTCACTGTAGACACCCCATTTTTGACCGTCCTCAAGACTTAGACGTCACCGTTTGAGCACCCGGTGATTATCTATGTTTGTGTTCGTTTGGAGTTCCCGTAGGTCTCGGCTACGCGCCTTGCCTCAGGATCTCTGAACTCGATCGCTTAGTGTCTGGTTTTGCACCAAACACTTGTGTTTTGCCTTGGAGGGGCAGGGAATGCCTTGTGAGGCATCCCCACACATCACCGGCCGTGGCTAGAGGCCACCGGCCAGGGTTTTATGCCATCGGCAATATATGTTGCGGTCGGCATTCTTTGTTGCCGGTCGGCAGTAAATTTTGTCAAAATGACATCTTTGGCCGGCCGACTACTGTGCATCTGCTTTTGCAGATATTTTAGCACAGTTGTCTTGCATTTTCTTCCCCTCCATACACGTGTATGGAGGGATGGCCCTCTTAATTAGCTTACCTTGTAAGCTTTACAAGATTGGCTCCTCTATAAGAGGAAGCCTTCTCTCCCTTGTTCTAAGGTTAGACAAGTTGGAGAAGAGAGTTAGAGAGCTCTGGTTTTAGGGTTTAAGTTAGTGTATCTAACCTATATCTATATCTCTCCCTCTCTTGCCATTGTGTGTGTTTTAGGCTTAGTTTTGTGCACAAACACCTACCATCACACCATCCTCTTGGAACTGAGGTTCTTGAGACTTGTTTTGGAGCTTTGAAGATGGTTTGGAGCTCAAGGGGCTGCTGGTCCACCATTTGTGAAGGTAGTCTACAAGGGTAAGACACTAGTCCCTTTTTACCCCACTTTTGCATTATATTTTTGACCATCTTAGAACTGTTTTCAAGCTTAGTGTTTAATACAAAAAAGTTCTATTTTTGGGCCCTCTAAATAGCTTGTTTAGAGTGTTTTGTGGTTTGGAGGTGTTAGACCCCTCTTAAGCCTTGAGAGGCCCCTTTTTGTGCTATTTTGAGTGAGCTTCGGGACTGTGGTGTTTGGGCCTCCTCACCACTGAAATCTTGAGGGATTTTAGTGGTAAGGATGGTACCTTGAAGTCCCAAGAAGGAGAGGGCCACCCCCTCTCCTTGTTGTCCTTGAAAAGGGCACTTTTTGGCCTCTTGAGGGAGCATCATGTTTGAGTGTTTGTTGATCATGCCATAGCTGCTTTTTATGCTTATTATGCCATGATATAACATTGTTGTGTGTTGGTTTTGGTACATCATGTTAGTTTAACATACCTACCTTGTAATGCCATGATTTGCCTCAATACATGCATAGCATTTAGACTATCATGCTTTTGTGTTTTGGCCAAGCTTTGTGAAGCTTATTTGCATGATTTGGTGTGCTAAGGGACTGTTTTAAGTCATTGGAGTCATTCATGCCTTGGTTTGTATAGCCACCATGCAATACCTCTTGTATGCCTTAAGCTTTAACCCCTCTAGCATGCCTAACTTGCATGACTGGTTTGATTGGGCACCTTTTCTAGCATGTTTCTAGTGTCTAACATGTTGGTTATATGTCCATGTTTGTGCCTTTTAAGTGTGCTTAAAAGTTGCTTTAATATGCCTAAATGTTGGACCATAAGTGCATGCATGTTTGCATGTCATTTTGCCTTCATTCTTGAGCTCCTTGGCCACTGTTTTAGGCCTATTTAGAGCTGCCTAAAATCATGTTTAAGTCCATCCCTTCGTTGGTTGCATACGCTCCTTGGGTGTTGTAGCATATTGGTAAGTTGTTGCATGTTGGAACTAGCATGATTGAATGAAGTCACATGCTTGTTTGCATGCTTGGACATCCACATTGCATCTTGCATGCTTGTTGGTTAACATTGGTGATTCACGTCTTGTATGCTTGTTAGCTTGTATGCTTATTTGCATTGCCATGGTTGCATACTAGTCAACATGCCTAGGATTACATTGCATTAGCATGCATGCTAGACCTCTTGAGATGAGTATGATTGAGGTTGGGCCTCCTTGTGTGCTTATTTGGTTTGCATTCATTTGAAATTGAAGTTGCACACTTGATTCTTTGGGCCATAATGCATGGAAATGCGTGATTGGTGGTCCGAGAATCGAGGCACATCCTTCTTTGAGTCCTTAACATGATAAGGAGTGTGATTGGTGCATATATTGCTTGAATCGCATTGCCATGCAGGGCTCTGCCCTCTGCTGCTGTGAGTTGCAGGTTCAGCAGGCATTTTTGGCCGACTGGCCACATATAGTGCCGACCGGCCTTCCATCAGTGGCCGATAATTCAATCAGCAGCCGATGATCATATTTGGCGGCCGGTGGAAATCCTCTTCAGCCGGTGGTGATCCCCAGTGTTCAGAGAAGCATCTCTGAGACTTTGGCAGTCTTCAGAGGGGCAGAGCAGGGAAAACAGAGGCAGTCTATGCATGGCAGTGCACTTCCGAGCAAGACCGAACATGCATTGCATTGGACTCGCTACCCGAGGACTTTACTGGTCTCCTTAGCTTAGTTAATTTGTAAATTAATTAAGTGGTCTGTAATAATTAATTAGCTCGTAGGTTAATTAATTTGTATATTTATTTGGTCCCTCCGGGCAAGGGCGAATCTGTAATAAGTGTGGGTGCGTGTGTGTGCATGTCTTCCAATCCCGACTTCTTTCTTCCCTTTTATTTACCCGCTTATGATGGTAGATTAGGGCATGTTTAGATTAGCATGCCTTATGCTATGCATGCGTGCATCCATACATTTGTTTTGCATGCACCGGGCTCGGCGCATCATGCTAACTGCATTTGTACTTCAATTCCAAATTGAATACGTGCATCAATTGATTGCATTTCACATGACATGTTTAGGTTAGCCGAGCCTACCCTAATTGCATCCTCTATGCGTTGTATTAGTCAATTTGACATGAACTAGGACCATGCATATCTGCTAACTAGTTTATTGTTTTGGCACGGAGTACGATGTAAGTATTTTCATGCTTTAGCATACCCCATGCGTGTGAGTGCTATCACGACAGCATGCTTACCATGTGGCTAGATGCTTATGTGAGATAAACTGCCTGAATGCCTGTGGGTGAAGGTTGAATTGCTCGAGTTGGAACAGCTCATTGAAATCCGTCTCTTAGCCTACTTGCGAGTAACAAATCCCAAAGCATTTTTTAAAACAAACGGATATGCAATATTGCTCCAAATTAGGCGATCTAGTCTATACTTGTTTGTTGTGCGCATAACATAGTAAATCTAGGCTAATAACCGGAATAAGAACACATAACGTTTTTAAAATTGGATATCATGATTAGTAGAGGCCGGTCTTCGGACCGGGCGAGAGGGGGTGCTCATAGCTGACTTTTCCCAATCGTACCCAAGTTCCCGAGCCGAGGCAACTTTGGCGATGACGGACACGTGGCCTTTGGCACCGAGTCAGGGTTTCCTAAATTTTCCAAAATAAAATATTTAGGTGGTGACTCTGTATCTGGCAAAGCAGTCTATGTTTGACACTTCTTTTCAAAAATCTGTTTTCTCAAAACGATTTGCCAGATTTGGACTCTTTGGTTCAAGATTAAGAACCGTGACAATTTGAGTCCGAACTATAGTAAGCCCAATATGAACAGAACGGGGGTATCCATTCCTCCCGGGGCGTTCAGGGACGTCTACACTCACTCTTGGCTGGCAAGGCACACTTTTGGCCGGCAGGGAGCCGGCAGCAATCACCCATGGCCGGCAGGGCACTAGTGTAATCCTCAGCATTGAATTGGTAAAGTGGAGCAGAAAGATCCTGGAGTGTGGTCAATCCTGCAAACAGAGCCTCTCAAGAGCAAAACCGGCGGGCTTTTCGGGCGAAAACCGAGTGCATGCATCCTCTACTTCCCAAAGCGGAGCCATGGCAATGTAGTTTAGTGCTTTGCATGTTTAATTAGTGTACATTTGCTTTAATTAACTAGTTTGCTAATTAGTTAAGTACTGTAATAATTATTAGTTTGCTAGTTATTTATTTGATTTGTAATAATTAGTCTAATTAGTTTAATTAGATTAGTTAGCCTAGCTTAGCTTAGATTAGCTTAGCTCTTATTTATTCAGACCCTCCTTCGTGAGGGCACAATGTTGTAATAAGTGTGTGTGTGTGTGTGCGCGTGTCTTCTAACCCCACGTCTTTCTCATTTTTATTTAATCGCTTTCGATGGTTAGATTAGGGATCATATTTCAATTAGCATACCTAATGCTTGCATGTTTGCATCCATTCATTTGTCTTGCATGCATCGAGGCTCGACACATCATTCAAACTGCATAGCAATTTCAATACACTTCGTTGAATACGTGTTTCAAAGCATGTTATCAAAGTGTTGTAAATGCCATATTAGTAGTCGAGCCCATTAATTTCATATTGCATGTGTTGCATTATGCATTTTACATAGTTAGGATCATGCATCTTTCTAACTAGCTTTTGTTTTGGCTTGGTGTACTCGGTAAGTTTTATGCTTTAGCATACTTGCATGAGTGTGATTGCCATAATGCCATGTTTCGCATGCTTGCCATGAGGCTATGTGCTTAAATGCTTAACTGCATGAATGCCTGTGGATGAAGGCTTTGTTGCTTGGATTGGGACAATTCAACAAATGTGTGTTTTAAGCCCACTTTCCGAAGTGGCAAATCATGTTTGAAGCCCATCATGTTTGATGGCAAATCTGCGTTTTAGCCCACTTAAGGGTGACAAATTCAAACCATTTTCGAGAACAAACATGAGTTGAATATGTTCCAATTCTTACGATTTAGTCTATACTTGCTTGTGTGTGTCACGTAGTAAAGATAGCTAATAACCGAAATAAGAACACATAAGGTTTATAAAAGTACATATCATGATTAGTAGAGGCCGATCTTTTGATCGGGCGAGTGAGGGTGCTCATTTCAGGACCTTCCCCTCTCGTACCCAAGTTCCTGAGCCGAGGCAACTTTGGTGATGACGGACACGTGGCCTTTGGCAAGAGTCAGGGTTTCCTAAATTTTCCAAAAATAAAATATTTAGGTAGCGACTCTGTAATCTGGCAAAGTAGTCTAGTTTTGGCATTATTTGATCTAAAGTCGATTTTCCAAAACGATTTGCTGGATTGGACTCTTTGGTGATTATTAGTTTCACATTGCACTTGTGAGACTAGATTCAAAACTGCAGGTAGAGTCCGAACTGTGAGGGCCTTTCTTTTCAAACCCTTTTCCGAAAGGCGGGGGCACGGAAAAAGGCAAACCCACAGTTTCTGGCGACTTTGCTGGGGATTTTGAGAACTTGACTCGAACTTATGATATGTTGTTTTATCTACATTTATGTGTTTGTTTGCATTGCATTTGCATTGGTGCGCTTAAGTCACAATGTTTGCCATCTGCTATTCCTGAGCGGTTTGCCGAAGGCTTGCTTGGAAAAGCTTGCCATAAGGCTGACCGGTTACGGGCTTTGCCACGATGGGAACACAACCCTTGGATCTGGACTACCACTATACTGCTTTAACCTCCTTTCACTTCTCGATGTTAGGAGCGAGAGGTATATTAGGTAGTCTTATTGAGGTACCCTTTTTGACCAATCGGCCTAGTTGCATATCGGAAACCATAGAGACTGTTCAAAACTAGGACAGGTTACTTACCCGAATGCAGGATTGTATGAAACCGCTTGTTTGCATAGTGAACCCCTAGCTCCTGACGAGATTAGGACAGGGTAACCCTACCCCATCATAAGGGTGTTTTGGCTCTCGCTTGATACGTGCTTTTAGAGTGTAATTCTGCAGGAATGTATGTATCAGTTGCAAGTTTGGGTCTCAGTTTGAGGGTATAAGTTTTGAGGCAGAAAATTTGAGGCAGAAATCAGTGTTTGAGTATAGTTGTCCAGCTTATGATTACGACTGCGTGTTGTTTCTGTCTAAAGCCGAGGTGCTGTGCGTTTTCTGACTTTTGTTTCTTTTGCTTTATTTTTGTTTTTGCAAGGTAGTGTTTCACAATTGCTTCCAACGAGGCAGTTACCCCCCGAGCACTCTCAAGTTAAGAGGATTTACCGATCTGAGGATCTTATTGGAGGACAGCCAGTGTTTGCTTCACTGCCCCCGATTACCAGACAGAGGAGAGTCAGGCATAGCTCACCAGTTCAGCAGTCGCCAATTCAACAGTTACTGACTACTTCACCTATGATCAGTCGAACCCAGCTATCTGCTTCTACTTCAGAAAGGGAAAACACATCCATTCTGACAGACCTGTAACCCTTAATTAATATGAAGGATATGATGCGCCAACTTCAGCAAACTATCGAGAATATGCAGCTGGATGTCGCCCGGCAAGTGGAAGTTACCGCCCGCCAAGCGGAAATTGCAGCCCAATAGGCTGAGTTGATTGCTAGGCTACAGCAACAACAGCCACAACAAGCAGCAACTTCTGCTTCGCATCCACCCCTAGTTAGGGTTCCAATACCCGGGGATATAACTAATGTCCAGGAGAATGTGGACATTTTGGCAGAGCCAATCCCACCCCAGACTTCTAAAGCACCGGTTTACCCAACGGAGGCACCGTTTGAGTTTAAGGTCGACCCTACCGCACTAAAACTGAGTAAGCTTAAGAAGCTTTTCAAACGAGCTCAAGGTGTCAATTCGATCCCAGATATGGAAGACAGCTATACTGATGCAATGAGAAGTGGATACCAGCCGTCTTGGTTGATACCGGGTCTGCAATTAATGTGTGTCCATCGCGCATGGCGTATGCTATCGATTTGAAGCCAGCTGACTTTGTACCAACGGCCCAGGCGATTCGAGCTTATGACAACACAAGTCGAGAGGTGATGGGGACATTTCAGATCAGAACACAGGTTGGCCTGGCGCAACAGGACATTGAGTTTCATGTCCTAGATGTTCTGGCCACCTTTAACTTACTCCTTGGACGACCGTGGCTGCACCAAGTGAAAGCTGTCTCTTCCACTCTGCATCAGATGCTGAAGTACCCCCATGGGAAGGGGGTAGCTATTGTTTTTGGGAATTCTTCCATACATCCTTTGCCGGAAGTCACTACACCAGTATTGGAAATCGTACACGGCGATGAGGATGTCTTTTTGTCTGGGTTCACCTTGGCCGAGGCCCGGGTAGTGCAAGATATCCCGGCTATTGATGAGGGGTTGTACGTCAGTGCTCAATCTGTCTACCTCATGAATAAGTTACAGCATGTACCCGGGATGGGATTGGGAAAGAGTGGCCGAAAGGGCGTTGCTGCACTGGCCGAAGTGCCACACAACCCTCATACCTTTGGTCTAGGCTACACGCCTACCAAAGAAGACTGGGTAAGAAAAGGAAAGGAAATGACAGGAAGAGCCAAGGCAAAGCAAAGTGGGAAGCACTATGAGCTGGTGCATAGACCCATTCAAGGAACCCTGAACGGCCGCTTTGTCCGGAAGGGGGAGGATTTCCCATTTTGCGGCTTTCCTGAGACATGGTTAAACTCTGAGAAGCGGCGTTTGCTCGGCTTTGAGATCTTCTTTGACCTACAGTTGCAAGGGGATAAAGTTATAGAAGAACAGATTAACCTACTAGTTGAGGCTGAACAGAGTACAGAAGATGAGTCCAATGGCAGTGAATTTGAGATAGGAGCAGCGCTGGCTTGGCTCCTTTCAGATCCTCAGACCGAATCGGAGAGCTTGGGGGATGACTTCACCGTTTCCATGATCGGAGATCAATCAGTTGTGGACCCTTCCGGTGGTATTCTGGACGCATCTATCGCACCCTCCCTCGTTTAGCAGTTCGAGGAGGGCTTTTTGTCCAACAGTTCTGAATTAGGTAGTGAGCCGGAATCTGATTCCACAGAGTTTGTGGAGTCGGAATCAGATTCGAGTTCTTCTGAGTCGGAGTCTGGTATTCCTGGGGTTGATAACTCGAATGCCATTGTTTTGTCCAGGTCGTCTTTTTTCTTTTCTTTTGAGTTGGTTGTAACCGAGGAATTGGACGAGCTGGAAGTTATAAATGAGAATGGTACTATTGCTGTTTCTAAGTACTTTTCTGTGCCACTTATGTATTGCATTGATCATGACTTTCAAAATTTTGATAAAAACGACGAGGAAGGAATTCCTCTGGTTTTGAAACATTTGATTAATCATGAGGAGGAGAGGTTTGTAAAACCCCTGGTTGATGAAATCATTTCAATTAATATGGGTACTGAGAAGGTTTCACGTCTGGTCCAGATCGGGTCCACGTTGTCTTCGGAGGAGCACAAGTGCTTAGTCGCTTTATTAAAAGATTTCAAAGATGTTTTCGCATGGTCCTACGAAGACATGCCTGGAATCGATCATGAAATTGTGCAGCACCGGATCCCTTTTGACCCTGAGGCCGGACCCGTCAAGCAGAAGCTTCGAAGAATACGCCTGGATTGGGCTTTGAAAATCAAGGAAGAGGTCACCAAGTAGATAGATGCAGGATTTTTGCTAGTATCTGAGTATCCTACTTGGTTGGCCAACATTGTTCCGGTGCCGAAGAAAGATGACAGAATTCGGGTGTGTTTATATTTCAGAGATTTGAACAAAGCTAGTCCGAAGGACGACTTTCCTCTACCTCACATCGACGAATTGGTGGACTTCACCGCCGGCCATGCATTGCTCTCCTTTATGGATGGGTTTTACGGGTACAACCAAATATTGATGGCACCCGAAGATATGGAGAAGACTGCCTTCACCACGCCGTAGGGAACCTACTGCTATAGGGTGATGCCGTTCGGTTTGAAAAATGCTGGGGCTACTTATTAACGGGCTGCAACCACGATCTTGCATGATATGATCCACAAAGAGATTGAGGTGTATGTGGACGACATGATTGTCAAGTCCAAGGAAAGAGAGGGCCACTACACCGCCTTAAAGAAATTTTTCCAACGGATTAGAGTATATTGGTTGCGACTGAATCAACAGAAGTGCACTTTTGGTGTCACGGCAGGGAAGATGCTGGGTGTCTTGATTACACCAAGGGGCATTGAGGTTGATCCTTCCAAAATCAAGGCCATCCTAGAAATGCCACCACCAAGGACTCAAAAGGAGGTGCGAGACTTTCTAGGTAAAGTGCAATTCATATGACGATTTATTGCAAAATTAACATTGACTTGTGAACCACTATTTGGTCTCCTGAAGAAAGGAAAGAATTCCAATGGGATGACTGATGCTAGGTTGTTTTTGAGCAGATCAAGCAGTACCTACAGAACCCAACCGTGCTGTCACCACCAGAGCCGGGGAAGCTGTTGATTTTGTGCTTGTCAATAACCGACACGACAATGGGCTGTATGCTGGCGCAGAAATCTGAGGATAGAGTGGAGAAAGCCATCTATTACCTGAGCAAGAAAATGCTGGAATATGAGACCCGTTACACTCCGCTAGAAAAGGCTTGTTTGGCCTTGGTATGGGCTACCAGGAAGTTGAGGCACTACCAGTTAGCTCATTCAGTAATTCTGGTTTCAAGATTAGATCCCATCAAATATCTTTTTGAGAAACCAGCGCTTATGGGTAGGCTAGCCCATTGGCTGCTTCTTTTCTCTGAATTTGATTTGAAATATATGACTCGTAAGTCTGTCAAGGGGAGAGCGGTAGCGGAGTTCCTAGCCGACCACCCAAAGCAGGGAGACGAAGTAGTAGAGTATTTGTTCCCAGACGAGGCTATTCTGCAAGTTGAAGAAGAAATTTGGACCATGTACTTTGACGAGGCGTCTAACCAGTATGGTTATGGGATAGGGGTGTTGCTGATAGCACCCGATAATTCCCACATACCTTTAGCTTTCAAAGTCTGATTTAAAGTATCAAACAACGAAGCAGAATACGAGGCATGTATCGCCGGCTTAGAAACCACCCTGGAACTAGGGGCAAAATGGTTTGATGTCATTGGGGACTCGAACCTGGTTGTGTCTCAAGCGAAAGGAGACTGGAAGGTTAAGGAAGAAAGGATGAAAATCTATCATCAAACCCTGGACGTTCTGATTCCCAGGTTTGAGAAGCTAATCTTCACGCATCTGTTAAGAGAGAACAACAAGTTCGCTGATGCCTTATCAACTCTATCTTCTATGATAGACATCCCTTTAGGAGTCTGGATGCGTCTGATCATCATTGAACAGAGATATGTGCTAGCTTACAAGTTGATTGCCGCGATAGATGAAATACAGGATCAGAACCCCTGGTATCATGACATTTGGAACTTCTTGGAAAAGGAGGCTTATCCACTAGGGGAAAATGCCAAAGATAAGAGGGCAATAAGGCGAATGGCTACTGTAGACGCGCCCGCGTGGGCCTCAATGCTACAGTTCGGACTCGATTTGTGTCGGTTCTTAATCTGATCTCGCAAAGTGTAATGCGAGATTGATAAATCACCAAAGAGTCCAAATCCGGCAAATCGTTTTGGAAACTAGATTTTTTTGAAAGAAGTGCGAAACATGGACTGCTTTGCAAGATACAGAGTCGTCACCTAAATATTTTTTATGGGAGAATTTAGGAAACCCTGACTCGTTTGCCTAAGGCCACGTGTCCGTCATCACCAAAGTTGCCTCGGCTCGGGAACTTGGGTACGATTGGGGAAGGTCAGCTATGAGCACCCCCGCTTGCCCGATCAAAGATCGGCCTCTACTAACCATGATATCTAGTTTTGAAAACATTATGCGTTCTTATTTCGATTTAATTAGCTAACCTTACTATGTGATGCACATAACACAAAAGTATAGACTAGATCGCCTAATTTGGAACAAAGCATTGCATATTTGCACGTTTGGAAAATGGTTTGAAATTTGCTACTCGCGAGTAGGCTAAAACACGGATTTCAACGAGTTGTTCCAACTCAAGCAATCCAACCTTCACCCACAGGCATTCAGGCAATGAATCAATTTAAGAAGTTAGCCTCATGGTAAGCATGCTTTCATGTTAACATTCACACTCATGCAAAATGCTAAAGCATAAAAAGTTTATTGAGTACTCTGAGCCAAAACAAAGAACTTGTTAGCAATCAATGTATGATCCAAGTCCATGTTAAGTGGCTAATGCATCGCATACAGAATGTAACTAGAATAGGCTCGGCTAATCCTAGTATGACATGTGGAATGCAACAAATAACACGTATTCAAGTTAGATTTGAAATACTATGCAGTTAGCATGATACGCCGAGCCCAGTGCATGTAATACAAATGAATGGATGAACGCATGCATAGCATAAGGATGCTAAATTAAATCTGCCCTAATACTAACCACCAAAAGCAAGTAAGTAAAAGGGAGAAAGAAGTGGGGGTTGGAAGACATGCACACACGCACCCACACTTATTACAAATTCACCCTCGCTCGGAGAGACCAAACGAATAATACAATTTAATTAACTAACTAGCTAATTAAATAATTACAGACCAATTAACTAGTTAAGCAAATTAACTAAGCTAATAAAGCGGTAAAACAGCCTCGGGAAGAGGGCCCAATGCACGAATGCTCGACTCCGCTCGAAAATCCAACGCCATGCACAAGCTGCCTCTGTTTACCCTGCTCTACGCCTCTAAAAATGGCACAATTCCCAAAGAACAGTCTCTGAACACTATGGAACACCACTGGCCAAGGGGGAACACCACCGGCCAGAGGTAAGTGGCCATCGACCACAATGAAGCCATCGGCTATAAATGGATGGCTGATCGGCACTGAATGAGGTCGGTCGGCCATCTATGCCTGTAGAATCCTGCTTTGATAGCAACAGAGGACAAGCAAGGTATGGCAATGCATTTCAAACGAATCTGTGCACCAACACACCCCTTATCATGTTTATGACTCAAAGGAGGATGTTCCTTGATTCTCGGACCACCAATCGTGCATTTCGATGCGTGATGGCCCAAGAGGTCAAGTTGCGCATCTTGATTTCAAATGTAATCCAAACCAAACAAACAAATGGCCTAATCTCTATGGTGATTCAAGAGGTAAGGCATACATGCCAAACGCAACCTAAGCATACAAGATAAGTATGCAACATGAGTATGAGGGTAAGCATACAAATATGCAATGTGTACTAGGCGCACAACCTAAGCAAACAAGCATATGAAGTATGCAAGCTAATCAAGCATGCAATATGCAATGTAAACATGTGAGTATGCAAGACATGCAACATGTTAAGTAACCTCATCAAGGAGATGCATGCCAAATGCAACATGATTCAAGCATGCAACACATGCGATAGGCCAAGTATGCAATAACACACAAGGCGAGCATGCAACAACATACTAACAACGAACTTACACCCAGATGGACAGCCCACTATTAGGCCCAAAACAGTGGCCAAATGCTAAGGAAATGAGGGCCAAAATACACACAAACATGCATGCACACATGGTTCAAAACTTAAGCATCAAAGAGCAACTTTTAAGCACACTTAAAAGGGGATAATCATGGACAAATGGCATGCATAATAAGCTCTGAAATCATGTCATAAGAGGTGCCAAACCAAGTAAACAAGACAAGCCAATCATGCAAAAATGCCCAAAACTCAAGACAAGCCAAGGGGCTTAAACCAAAGCTATATGAAGCAAGTCCCAAAGGGCCATGAGGACCTAAAACAGGTCCAATGCAGGTCTAAACAAGACCAAAGACACACCTAGATGGCATCTAAATGGCCTAAATCTGAAGGCATGCAAAATGAACCAATCATGAAGCATAACACACAAACCTTTTCAAACATCAAAGGAGCCATAAATGCAAGTATACAAGCATGCTATATGGATTGAAATGACATGATAAGTGGTTCCAAACCACTAAAACAGAGCGAGTAAAGCATGCTAGAGGGGTCAATACTCAAGGCTCACAAGGGGGATTACACGGTAGCTATACAAAGCAAAACATGGGTGACCCAAGCAATCAAAAACAGACCTCAAGCACACTAAAACATGCATAAAAGCTTCACAAAGTTAGGCCAAAACAAGCAAGCATAGGGGTCCAGATGCTAAGTACATGTTAAGGCAAATTCATGGCATTACAAGACAAGTATGCAAAGCAAGCATGGCGTGTCTAAACCAAGTAAAAACAGTGCTATATCATGGCAAAATAAGCACAAATAATGCTTAAGACATGGCCAACATTAACTTAAAAATGGTGCTCACACATGAGGCAAAAATGACACATTTTGAAGACAACCAGGAGAGGGGATGGCCCTCTCCTTCTTAGGACCTCAAACCACCATCCTCACCACTGAAATCCCTCAAGATTTCAGTGGTGAGGAGGCCCAAACAAGGTGGTCCCGGAGCTCACCAAAATAGCACAAAAATGGGGGCCAAACAAGGCCTATGAGGGGTCAAACAACCCCAAACACCAAAACAACCTTGAACAACTATTTTAAGCAAGTAAAAACAAGACTTTTATATGTTATACACTAAGCTCAAAAAAGGATGCAAGGTAGGAAAAAGGACTATGCAAAAATGGGGTATTTAAAGGTAAAGTTCTTACCCTTGTAGACCCCTTCAAGAACAGCACTCCAGCTACTTTCCTTAGCTCAAAACCAGCTCAAAACTCTGAAAATCACTCCTTGGTACCTCAGTAGCCAAAGGAAAGTGTAACACTAGGTGTTTGTATGCAAAACTATGAACAAACACACACTTAGACACAAAGAGAGGAAGATATAGAGATAGATAGATATAATATGCTAACCCTAATCTCAGACCCTCTCTCTTGAACCTCTGCAACCTTTTAGGAGGGAGGAGAAGGCCTCCCTTTATAGATGATCACTCTTGCAAAGCTTACAAAACAAGCTAAGCAAGAGTGAAATCCCTCCATACACGTGTATGGAGGGGGTGCAAAGTGTATGCCAGCTAGCACAACTGGCATAGAAATATCTGCAAAAGCAAATGCATAGTGGTCGGCCAGCCAAAAATGCCAAATTGACCAAATACATGGTCGACCGACCAAAAAGAGTGCCGGCCGGCCAAACATTTGGCCGATGGCAACAAAACTGTGGCCGGTGGCCTCAAGCCATGGCCGGTGAGGTGTGGGGATGGCCAACAAACCATTCCCTGCCCCTTAAAAGCAAAACACAAGTGTTTGGTGCAAAACCAAACACAAAACAGTCGAGTCGAGGGATCTTGAGGCAAGGCGCGTGGCCGAGACCTCCGGTAACTCAAGACGAACACAAACATGGATGATCACCGAGTGTTCAAATGGTGACGTCTAAGTCTTGAGGACAGTCAAAAATGGGGTGTCTACGGGAGTGAATGTCAAAGCCTAGAGACGACCCATTTTTGACAAGGCCAAAGACTTAGACAAAGCATACAAGCTACAGATAAGATATGCGTCCGAAGGCAGGGGCAAAATGCAACTGACAATGCAAGAAGCCGAACATAACTTATGATCATGCGAAGAAAGCTGTAACGAAGCAAATCATGCAACAGTTTTAAGCAGTCAAACACAAATCCAATTACATTACAATGCAGAAAGAATGTAAGAGAATTATGTAATTCTTGCTACGTTTCACGCGGAAAATACAATACTTGTGTGGTTCGTCTGGTCGCGCCAGCTTCTAATGAACCGTACATACAATATCGTGCCTATAAAAGAGAGAAACTTAACAGGTACAATATTGTTAGCAACATGCATGACAATGCAAGTTAAGACTGCGTGACAACGTAGAACAACGCGGAATGGATGCAAAATGATATGCAACATTTACAAATCTACGTATAAACGATGCAAATGATATGCAATGCGATCGAATCATGATCAAATCATGAGCGGTTCAAAAACCACACAAATGTCATAAAGATGATGGAGATGCAAAGTCCGTCTACCATAGAAAAGGTGTCGCAGCCCTCAAACCACAATACCAGTAGTGGAATAGGCTCGTACACATGCAGAACTATGAGTGATGTAAACGGAACACAAGAACAAGTAATTGGGTAGAATGACATAAGTGAGGTATGCTCTGCTCAGAAAAGCTCATGATCCTAAATGCCGGATGCAATCGAACTACACTACAATGCAGTATATATAGTGGATATGGCGCGCGACCAAAACATATCTTGCCTAGGAAAGGCATGGACATATACAAACCATGTTTAACACAGAAATGGTGCCGTCACCCACAACCCTAGGTGCGTACACATAATATCATAACTGTGCTTCAACACGAGAAGTACGGGCACATACCAGACCAAGCTCAACATGGAAAGACGCAAGCCATAGATGGATATGATGCAAATGCATGCGAGCTAAACTATGTACAATGCAATGCAGGCATGGCAATGTAAGCTATGTACAATGAATGCATGACACATGCACTATTTACAATGAATGCATGACATATAAAAAGTAAGGAAGAATGCACTACAATGCATGTAAGGAAAGATGCATGACAATGCAAGCTATGCACAATGCAACATTTACAAGCTAAAATGCAATGGATGCAGTGGATAAGGCCTGCGGCCAAAACACATTTTGCCTAGGAAAGGCATGGACACATACTAACCGCGTCTAACACAGAAACGGTGCCGTCACCTTCAAACCATAATACCAGCAGTGGAATAGGCGTGTACACATAATATTATAACTGTGCTTTGATGTGAAAAATATGGGCACATACCAGACCAAGCTCAACATGGAAAGGCGCAAGCCATAAATGGAGGTGATGCAGTAAATGCATGCAATCTACGATGCAATATATGCAATATGCAATAGATGGATACTATGTATAAGGCACGCAGCCAAACCATATCTTGCCTAGGAAAGGCATAGACACATACAAACCACGTTTAACACGGAAACGGTGCCGTCACCCACAACACTAGGTGCGTACACATAATATCATAACCGTGCTTCAACGCGAAAAGTACGGGCACATACCAGACCAAGCTCAACAAGGAAAGGCGCAAGCCGTAAATGGAGGTGATGCAATGAATGAATGCATGCAAGCTACAATGCAATATATAGAATATGCAATGGAATGTAATGTAAATACGATATTTACAGTGTCGCATGACATATGCACTATTTACAATGAATGCATGAAAAGTGCATGATGATGTATGTTTTTTTTTTGTTTTTTGAAATGCATGAAAAGTGCATGATGATGCATGTTTGTTGTTTTTTTTGTTTTTTTTTTGAAATGCATGAAAAGTGCATGATGATGCATGACAATGCGCACGAGGTTGAACGCGTGACAACGCATGTCTTTCGAAATGCATGACAATGCATGTGATCTTAAATGCGCGACAACGCATGTCGCTCGGAATGCAAGACAATGCATGTGAACTCGAATGTGCGATAACGCGCGTCGCTTGATATGCATGACAATGCATGTGAGGTGCGCATGACGATGCGGCCTAAAGAATGTGCATACTAATGCAAGTATGACATTCGCATAACAATGCGATATGTGTGCATAATGATACGAGTGAAATGACGTATAACCAACGCGCGTTTCCTGACAAGAACTAGATCACGGTTTTATGAAAGAACTAGATCACGTTTTGCATAAACGTGGAGAATGGCACAGTACTCTGAGCACACAAAACGATTAACTTTTCAAATTGAAAAAGGGTTTTTCAAACCGGGGTATTGAGCCTACAACTGAACACCGTGAAAAAGACTCAACAGCGAAAGCAAAAAGGTAGACTACCTAAACACAACGAGACACGCTCGAAACAGACTCAAAACAAGAGTTGAGGTAGACAAAACAAAAGACACAACACACAGACGCGTTATAAAGACGAGAGACCTCAGAAATTGTGAGGAGCCAGTTTCTTCGGGTATTATTTCCCACCCTCTTCTCATTTGTGATTCTCACATCACTTGGCCCTCAGGCTCGGTTTTTCTCTCAAAGCCCTTTTACTAACTTTTCTCTCATCGTACACCTCTCTATTCTTAACTCCCTCATTTTTTTATATCCCTCCCCAGGGTGGTTGATCGATAAACAAGAGGTTGTGGGTTCATGCCCAACACTGTTAGCTCACAGCTATTTCTTCTGGTGACATTTAGTCGATGCCCCGGATGAGGGAATGGAGTATCTTGATCCATTCCAAATCATGCTTCGCACTTGGCTTGATACCTCGTTGCTCGGAGGATGTTGAGAGCCTTCAGCCCTTTACAGGCAGTTCCGGTTGTGCCCTTCTGGCAAGTATGCTGGTAATGGGGGAAAGACAGGACGCCTGACTCACTTGTGCCCCTAGTTCATCACTTTGACCATTTTTTGTTTTGGCTCTCTACTAAAACAATTTTTGACCAACATGAGAGTTAGATTAACACACTTGTTCGATTTTTTATTTGAAAATCATGCAAGTCAGGCTATGAGCACTGAAAATTTTCCTTTTTTGGGTCCAAGAAAATGGTCCAATTTTGGAAAATGAAATAATTTTTGAGAAAATAGTCAACCTCAGTAAAAATTTTCAAAAACTATTTTTTGCAAATGGTCACTGCTCAATGAGCACAGAACTTACTCTTGAGATGCACAACCTCAAATCAGAGGCAATGGAAAATTGCCCCTTGTCTGGATGGCACTGCACGGCAACGGAAAGTTGTCCCTGGTTTGAATGGTGACACATGGCAACGGAAAATTGCCCCTTGTTTGGATAGCGCCGTAGCATATTGTAAACAGTCCTCCTTAGTGATGATCACAACCAAACTCTTGGATACAGACAAAGATAGTCAAAACCAACATATGGACACAGTCACTTTGAAAGCGTTGGGGGTTGGACTTCAAGATGAAGTTGCCTACGTATCCCAAAGATGGGAATCAAGCCTTACATAGTTCCGGTTGTCACAACCGAACTAATCGGATTCAGAGAAGGCAGGGATGATCAAAACCATTACATGGACACACTCGATTTAGAAGTGTTTTTGGCTGGACTTCAGGATGAAGTTGCCTACGTATCCCAAACATGGGAATCAAGCCTTACGTAGTTCCGGTTAAGGTACACTCGTGTATTAACCCTCACCACGCTCTAACTTTTGCCAAGGTCGTCCTTCTGGGTTTTCAACCTTGCGAGCTATGTTTTTCTTTTCTTTTCTTTTCTTTTTCATTTCTTTTCTTCTTTTTTATCTTTTCATTCATTTTTCCTTTTCATCTTTTCTTTTTTTTTTTTCTTTTCTTTTGCATTTTTTCCTTTTTTTTTTTTTGCGTATATTTTTTTCTTGCTCTAACTTTTGCCTGGGTCGCCTTCCTGGTTTTCGGACCGGCGAGCCTCTCAAGGGTAAAAGTGTAACAAGTCCATGCCAAATGATTTTAGGGTTTTGAAGCCACCCGTATCTAGGAGAGTGGTTGTTGTATTGATTTACAGAAGGATTCATCTTCGGCTCTTCGAGTACATTGGACGTTTTTTGCCCCTAGTTCGAGGGGTGCCTCTGATTTAGCTTTCCAAGTTTCTTCTTATGAGGTTTGATCTTCTTGATCTAACTTTGGTGCCTCTTGTTCGAGGGCTGCTTCAAATCTAGCTACACAAGCCTTACATCACAGTTGATCGTTGAACAGTCTAAAACCAAGGTCCAAGGTTTGAAAGCAAGGGCTCAAGTCTCGAGGCTAAGAGCGATCCTAAGCTGCACAATCTCAAGAGCGATTCCATACAGGTCTTCGCAGGACTGCGCAAAACATTTTGTTTTTGAAAGTTTTTAAGAAAGCGACAAATCGCTCGCGCTGAAGATAGTGTGAAACCAATCTAGATCAAGCCAGGGTCCTTCCCAGTACTTGCACTAACAAGCATGATTTTATTCATTAAAGGCTTAGCACGCCTCTCTTTCTCTCAATTGATCAAATTTTGCAAAACCCGAGGAATTCCTTCCACTTCGTTTTCATCACCACAGTGTAAAAAATTTTTTGAAAAACTTAGGTCAGTACAATGACTTATAAGCACAAAAGAGCAGGTAAAATGCGCTGCCGTTTCATTCTAAACTTGCTGGCACAACAGGCTCAAAGTAGCAATAGGCACGGAAACATGATAGCCGTAGCTGTTTCATTGAAAACCTCCAGTTGCAACTGGCTCCACAGCAGAGACGAACTTAAAAGAAGGCAAAAGGGGTAATTACAAAAACATGATATCCGAGGCAACAACCCAGGAATCACCTGACATTCTATACAATGGGACTGACTCAGTACAACAAGACAGACCCTTAAGCAAAAAGACTGACTCAAGACAATGAGACAGACTCAAAACAAAATCAAAGAAATGGCTCAACACCCAAGCCAGAAATTACAAAAAACAGCATCCGCAAACGCTCAAAACAGTGCGTGCCAGACGCCACATCTGAAATACACTTAGCGCCGCCCGCAGGTGGTCAAACGTCTGATCACATACTCGCAGTATCGTCGAAATCTAACAACTCAGCAGTGACAGACTTCGCTGAGGTAGACGGGAGGATGACCTCATTGTCGATCAAATCCTGTACTTCATGACGAAGACGGAAACAGTTGTTGGTGCAATGACCGGTTTGCTGGTGGTACGCGCAGTACAAGGTAGCGTCATGTGTGAGAGGGAGATTCTTTGGGAGAGGCCGAGGCTCGAGGGGTTTAAGGTGCCCTCTTTCGGCAAGGACCTGGAGTGCCCTAGACAAAGGCATGTAAAGTGCATGGAAGACTCTGCGCCCTTGGGGCAGATACTTCGAAGTTTGCTGACTTTGCCGGACGCACTGGCAAAAGGATCAGCAGGTGCCGCCTTGACTTTCTGATCCCTTCCCGGTGCAGAGTTGGGATTGGAGGGAACTGTTCTAGCATGACGAGGCCTATCCCGATTTTCTGTCTGGCTGGAACTCCCCTCGGTTGGAGTGGGGAAAGCATCTTCCACAGTTTTAGGCACCACTGCGAATATTTGTTGTTTACTCAATCCCCCGGCTTTCAAAGCCTCGACTGCCCACAGCAGTTGTTCAACGGGATCAACACCTGTTTCCACTTTGTTCTTACCTCTGGCCTCAACTTGATCAAGGGTTTGGGTTGCTATATCAGAGCGAAACCCGGTTGTTATTGACATGTCATGGCCATAGTTTGAGGCAGCCTCAGGTTGGCTCAGCTCGATCACAATGCGCCCCAGTAGCAGGGGCTCCTGCGGTACAAAATTCTCAGCATATGATGTGGCCAGTGGCGAAGCGGACATCCCGTAGGTGAGATTAGCCACGGACCTCTGGAGGTCGCCAATCATTCTCATTAACTCGAACGTGGAGGGCTCACGAGCCTAATACAACTAGGGTTCCCAGATTGGGCGCGCGGCAGGCAACCTGGGCGGATGCGGTACATCAGCATTGGTCTCATCCCGCAAGATGCTTCCTTGATCCAATGCGGCTGCCATAACCACTATTTCCTCTGAACTTTGAGTCATCATAAGTCCGCTGTACTGAACGGTGACGATGGATCAGATGTCTGTCTTGCCTCAGCAAAGGAGACCACTGGCTATTCTGTACTAACTCTCTGAACTGAAAGAAAAAACACGCAGCATTTCGGCCCAATCAGAACAGACACAAGCATAGCTGAATAATTGTACTTTACTACTGACACTGTTCCCCAAAATCACTGCCCTGAAAATTGAGTCTGATACCCGCAGATATAACTGATTCCTCAAAACTGGTGCCCGCAGGCCTGATACCCCAAACTTGCAAACTGATATATGCATTCCCCTGTAGAGGTCAACTCAAAAAACACATAACAAGCAAGCAAGAGCCAAAACACCCCTATTTTGGGGTAGGGTTTCCCTGTCCTATTTCATCAGGAGCTAAGGTTTCACTACGCACGCAGCGGTTTCAAACAACCTATAATCGGGTAGCAACCTGTCCTAACTTGGAATGGTCACTATGGATTCCGAATATGTACTAGGTCGAATGGTCGAAAGGGGGCCCCGGTGACAACCGAAGTTTGTGTTCCCATCGTGGCAGAGCCCGTAACCGGTCAACCTTATGGCACGCTTCTCAAAGCGAGCCTTCGGCAAACTATTCAAGAATAGCAGACGGCAAACACTGTGACTTAAGTGCACCAATGCACATGCAATGCAAAGAAACACATAAGTGAAATCAAAACAGGATATCACGAGTTCGAGTCAAGCTCTCTAATTTCCCCAGCAGAGTCGCCAGAAACTGTAGACGTGCCCACGTGGGCCTCAATGCTACAGTTCGGACTCGATTTGTGTCGGTTCTTAATCTGATCTCGCAAAGTGCAATGCGGGATTGATAAATCACCAAATAGTATAAATCTGGCAAATCGTTTTGGAAAACAGATTTTTTTGAAAGAAGTGCCAAACATGGACTGCTTTGCCAGATACAGAGTCGCAACCTAAATATTTTTTATGGGGGAATTTAGGAAACCCTGACTCGTTTACCTAAGGCCACGTGTCTGTCATCACCAAAGTTGCCTCGGCTCGGGAACTTGGGTACGATTGGGGAAGGTCAGCTATGAGCACCCCCACTCGCCCGATCAAAGATTGGCCTCTACTAACCATGATATCTAGTTTTGAAAACATTATGCATTCTTATTCCGATTTAATTAGCTAACCTTACTATGGGATGCGCACAACACAAAAGTATAGACTAGATCGCCTAATTTGGAACAAAGCATTGCATATCCGCTCATTTGGAAAATGGTTTGAAATTTGCTAGTCGCGAGTAGGCTAAAACACAGATTTCAACGAGTTGTTCCAACTCAAGCAATCCAACCTTCACCCACAAGCATTCAGGCAATGAATCAATTTAAGAAGTTAGCCTCATGGTAACCATACTTTCATGTTAACATTCATACTCATGCAAGATGCTAAAGCATAAAAAGCTGACCGAGTACTCCGAGCCAAAACAAAGAACTTGTTAGCAATCAATGTATGATCCAAGTCCATGTTAAGTGGCTAATGCATCACATACAGAATGTAACTAGAATAGGCTCGGCTAATCCTAGTATGACTTGTGGAATGCAACAAATAACACGTATTCAAGTTAGATTTGAAATACTATGCAGTTAGCATGATGCGCCGAGCCCGGTGCATGCAATACAATGAATGGATGCACGCATGCATAACATAAGGATGCTAAATTAAATATGCCCTAATACTAACCACCAAAAGCAAGTAAGTAAAAGGGAGAAAGAAGTGGGGCTTGGAAGACACGCACACACGCACCCACACTTATTACAAATTCACCCTCGCTCGGAGGGACCAAAAGAATAATACAATTTAATTAACTAACAAGCTAATTAAATAATTACAGACCAATTAACTAGTTAAGAAAATTAACTAAGCTAATAAAGTGGTAAAACAGCCTCAGGAAGAGGGCCCAATGCACGCATGGTCGACTCCGCTCGGAAATCCAACGCCATGCACAAGCTACCTCTATTTACCCTGCTCTTCTCCTCTGAAAATGGCACAATTCCCAACGAACACTCTTTGAACACTGTGGAACACCACCGGCCAAGGGGGAACACCACTGGCCAGAGGTAAGTGGCCATCGACCACAAATGAAGCCATCGGCTATAAATGGATGGCCGGTCGGCACTAAATGAGGTCAGTCGGCCATCTATGCCTGCAGAATCCTGCTTTGACAGCAACAGAGGACAAACAAGGTATGGCAATACATTTCAAGCAAATGCATGCACCAACACACCCGTTATCATGTTTATGACTCAAAGGAGGATGTTCCTTGATTCTCGGACCACCAATCGTGCATTTCGATGCGTGATGGCCCAAGAGGTCAAGTTGCGCATCTTGATTTCAAATGTAATGCAAACCAAACAAACAAATGGCCCAACCTCTACCATGGTGATTCAAGAGGTAAGGCATGCATGCCAAACGCAACCTAAGCATACAAGCTAAGTATGCAACATGAGCATGAGGGTAAGCATACAAATATGCAATGTGTACTAGGCGCACAGCCTAAGCAAACAAGCATATGAAGTATGCAAGCTAATCAAGCATGCAATATGCAATGTAAACATGTGAATATGCAAGACATGCAACATGTTAAGTAACCTAATGAAGGAGATGCATACCAAATGCAACGTGATTCAAGCATGCAACACATGCGATAGGCCAAGTATGCAACAACACACAAGGTGAGCGTGCAACAACATACTAACAACGGACTTACACCCAGATGGACAGCCCTCTATTAGGCCCAAAATAGTGGCCAAATGCTAAGGAAATGAGGGCCAAAATACACATAAACATGCATGCACACATGGTTCAAAACTTAAGCATCAAAGAGCAACTTTTAAGCACACTTAAAAGGGGATAATCATGGACAAATGGCATGCATAATAAGCTCTGAAATTATGTTATAAGAGGTGCCAAACCAAGTAAACAAGACAAGCCAATCATGCAACAATGCCCAAAACTCAAGACAAGCCAAGGGGCTTAAGCCAAAGCTATATGAAGCAAGCCCCAAAGGGCCATGAGGACCTAAAATAGGTCCAATGCAGGTCTAAACAAGACCAAAGACACACCTAGATGGCATCTAAATGGCCTAAATCTAAAGGCATGCAAAATGAACCAATCATGAAGCATAACACACAAACCTTTTGAAACATCAAAGGAGCCATAAATGCAAGTGTACAAGCATGCTATATGGACTGAAATGACATGGTAAGTGGTTCCAACCCACTAAAACAAAGCGAGTAAAGCATGCTAGAGGGGTCAATACTCAAGGCTCACAAGGGGGATTACACGATAGCTATACAAAGCAAAACATGGGTGACCCAAGCAATCAAAAATAGATCTCAAGCACACTAAAACATGCATAAAAGTTTCACAAAGTTAGGCCAAAACAAGCAAGCATAGGGGTCTAGATGCTAAGTACATGTTAAGGCAAATTCATGGCATTAGAAGACAAGTATGCAAAGTAAGCATGGTGTGTCTAAACCAAGTAAAAACAGTGCTATATCATGGCAAAATAAGAACAAATAATGCTTAAGACATGGCCAACATTAACTTAAAAATGGTGCTCACACATGAGGCAAAAATGACACATTTTGAAGACAACAAGGAGAGGGGATGGCCCTCTCCTTCTTAGGACCTCAAACCACCATTCTCACCACTAAAATCCCTCAAGATTTCAGTGGTGAGGAGGCCCAAACAAGGTGGTCCCGGAGCTCACCAAAATAGCACAAAAATGGGGGCCAAACAAGGCCTATGAGGGGTCAAACAACCCCAACCACCAAAACAACCTTAAACAACTATTTTAAGCAAGTAAAAACAAGACTTTTATATGTTATACACTAAGCTCAAAAAAGGATGCAAGGTAGGCAAAAGGACTATGCAAAAATGGGGTATTTAAAGGTAAAGTTCTTACCCTTGTAGACCCCTTCAAGAACAGCACTCCAGTTGCTTTCCTTAGCTCAAAACCAGCTCAAAACTCTGAAAATCACTCCTTGGTACCTCAGTAGCCAAAGGAAAGTGTAACACTAGGTGTTTGTATGCAAAACTATGAACAAACACACACTTAGACACAAAGAGAGGAAGATATAGAGATAGATAGATATAATATGCTAACCCTAATCTCAGACCCTCTCTCTTGAACCTCTGGAACCTTTTAGGAGGGAGGAGAAGGCCTCCCTTTATAGAGGATCACTCTTGTAAAGCTTACAAAACAAGCTAAGCAAGAGTGAAATCCCTCCATACACGTGTATGGAGGGGGTGCAAAGTGTATGCCAGCTAGCACAGCTGGCATAAAAATATCTGTAAAAGCAGATGCACAGTGGTCGGCCAGCCAAAAATGCCAAATTGACCAAATACATGGTCGATCGACCAAAAAGAGTGCCGGCCGGCCAAACATTTGGCCGATGGCAACAAAACTGTGGCCGGTGGCCTCAAGCCATGGCCGGTGAGGTGTGGGGATGGCCAACAAGCCATTCCCTGCCCCTTAAAAGCAAAACAGAAGTGTTTGGTGCAAAACCAAACACAAAACAGTCGAGTCGAGAGATCCTGAGGCAAGGCGCTTGGCCGAGACCTCCGGGAACTCAAGACGAACACAAACATGGATGATCACCGATTGTTCAAATGGTGACGTCGAAGTCTTGAGGACGGTCAAAAATAGGGTGTCTACAGCTGCTCAGTTTGTCATCTGCGAGGGTAAATTGTACAAATGAGGCCATCTGGGAATGCATAAACTGTGTGTTGATGCAGAAGAGTCAAAGTGCTTAATGGAGGCCATCCACAGAGGAGAATGCGGTACACACATGAGCGGGGTAATGCTAGCCCGGAAGATTCTCAAGCAGGGTTATTATTGGTCAACCATGGAGGAGGATTGTATCGTTTTGTTCGGCGATGCCACAAATGCCAAATTCATGCAAATCGCATGAACATCCCGTCGTCGAAGCTGTACAACATGACTTCACCATAGCCATTTTCAGTCTGGGGAATTGATGTTATTAGGGCTGTTACTCCAAAGGGGTCAAATGGGCATGAGTATATCTTGGTGGCAATAGACTATTTTACAAAGTGGGTTGAGGCCCAATCCTACGCAGTGCTGAAAGCCCCGCATGTAGCCAAGTTCATCAGGAATAATATCATCTGTCATTATGGGGTCCCGAATGAGATCATCTCGGACAATGGTTCCCACTTTAAAAATGAGGTGATCGACTTGTTGGAGAAATACAACGTGATTTTTCATAAGTCATCTACATATCGGTCACAAACCAAGGGAGTTGTTGAGGCCGCCAACAAGAACATCAAGCACATTCTACAAAAGATGGTGGAAACCTATAGGGACTAGCCGGACAAGTTGCCGTTTGCACTCTAGGGCTACAAGACATCAATCCGAACATCTACTGGGGCAACTCGGTATTCTCTGGTTTATGGGATGGAAGCTGTTCTGTCGATTGAAGTTGAGGTTCTGTCGTTGCGAGTTATGGCTGAGTGCCAAATAGCAGAAGCGAATTGGCAGCAGAGCAGGTTTGAGGAACTTATGTTGTTCGACGAGAGGAGGCTGAAAGCACTGTACCACACCCAAGGATATCAACACAGGATTGCCAGGGCTTTCAACAATAAAGTTAAGTCCAAGAATTTGAAAGAAGGGGATCTAGTGCTCAAAGACAACCGAGCTCCCATCCATGACCCTAGGGGCAAGTTCAGACCTAATTGGACTAGTCCTTATATCATCAAATCTATCTGGTCGGGTGGAGCTGTTATTCTTATGGACCTAGATGGCCTGGAGTTCTCCCAACCAATCAACATGGACAAGTCGAAGAAATACTACCCTTGAGTGGCTCGCTAGGCAGAAAACCCGAAAAGGCGACCTAGGCAAAAGTTAGAGCACCAAAAATTAGAAAAAAAAAAAGAAAAACTGAGCTCGCAAGGTTAAAAACCTAGAAAGGGCGGCCTTGGCAAAAGTTAGAGTGCAAAAGGAGAGTGTTAATACCCGAGTGAACCCGAACCAAGCTACGTAAAGCTTGATTCCCGTCTTCGGGATACGTAGGCAACTTCATCCTGAAGTCCAGCCATAAACACTTCCAAATCAACTGTGTCCATGAGATTGTTCAGGTCATCTTTGTCTTTTCTGTATCCAAGAGTTCGGTTGTGATCTTCACTATGAGAGCTGGTTGCAATACAGTGCAGTGCTATTCAGACAAGGGGCAATTTTCCATTGTAGTGCAGTGCTATTCAGAAAATGGAAAACTTTCCATTTGCTGGATTCAGGGTTATACATCTCAAGGATAGATTCCGGGTGTGCCCAGTTGTGATCCTTATCAAAAATGGTTTTGAAAAGTTTTTGTAAAAGTAGATTTTTTTCAAATTAATCTTTTTACAACTTAGACCATTTTTGGACCAAAAAGAAAATTTTCAGTACCCACAACCTTCAATTTCATTGATTTTAATACAGAGTTCTCCAACTCTTAATACAAATCAAATTTGCTTTTTATTACATTCAAAAGGATAACTTGAAAGTATAGATCAAAGCAATAAACTGGGGGCATTGATGGGTCATGTGTTCCCGCGTCCCCTCCCAAAGCTTGTGGAAGCTTCAGATGCTAAAGTAGGTCCGATTTGTGCCTCATCTTCAAGCCAAGCTATGCATTCGCCAAAAAGGGTGCAATTGAAATTAGAAGCGGGAACCAGAAGTTCTCTTGTCCTCCAAGCAGTGGGGTATCGAGCTAGTTGTGAACCTCAGATCAGAAATGAAGCCGGGTACTCTACCCCCTCTTCTGGGCAAGTTTGGTCATGTCCGAACTGACACCTGAATCGGAATGGAAAATAGAAGACACAGTGGGTTATGCCAATCAACTGAATACCAGGTTGTTGAGACATGCTGTAGCTCATCTCAGACAGATCAAACCAGGGGCAACGCCAAACAATGTCAACAGCAGATCTGTTGCACATCCAGTGGCACCACCACCCCTCGTTCGGGAACTCAACTAACCGTTGGCCAAAAAAAATAGCCGCGAGCTGAATATGCAGGGCAAGAGTCCACTACTTTCAACATGTCCATCAGCCATATCTGGGGAGGGATGAAAAATAAGAGAGATTAAAGAATAGAGACGTGTACGTGGAGAGAAAAGTGAGAAAAGGTTTTGAGAGAAAAACAGAGCCTGATGGCCGAGTGATGTGAGGAACACCTGTGAGGTAGGGTGGGAAACATTACCTGCAAGAGTAGTGGACTTCCTGCAAACTTGGTTGTCTCTTGCCAATGAAAAGCGTCCAAGCCCATCAAAGTTTCGGCTAATGTCAAACCAATGCAGCTCTTGCCCTCTTTCAAGCCTTGAGCTACTTCGATCAAGCGAACGCTAGACCCTCCGAAGCCGGGGCAAGTAGAAAATGGGCCAACATACACAAGCAGAGGGCATGCTGCCGAAAACTTTGCCAAAGACGATCGCTGGTGTTAGAAAATCGATGAACCAAACTAGGAATATCCAACTCCCCGTTGTGAACCAAAGATCGGGCATCGTGTAAAGTGAGCCCATACATCCTTCCTAAAGTCTGGATGTGGCTGAAACGGGATTGGGGCAAGATTTCCTCATCACGCTAGGATTCCATCAAAACTTGGAACTCTTCAATTGTCGGATATATCTCTTGTCCCCCAAAGCTGAAAACATGTGTAACTGGGTTCCAACATCTAGCCGCGGCGTGGAGGAACGGAAAACATAGCGGGGTACGACTCAGCGGGAATAGTGCATTTATCCCAAAACCCCAGAAATTTACTTTTTTTGACCCATCTAAAGCTGTAATCCAATTTGAGAGTTTTTCAACAAAGAATGGCTCCATTTGTGGCAAAAATAGAGCTGGAATGAAGAAATCACGAATTTGGAGCTTTTGTAAAAGATAAGGCAGTGATTGATGGCCGGCAGAGGCTGATCAATGGCTGGCAGGGGCACATTGATGGCCGGCAAAGAGCATAGGTGGCCGATAGGACAACCTTCATGGCCGACAGCCTCCCTTTTATGCCCACTACCCTCCTTTGTGAAGATCCAGTTGCATGCAATAGTTGTATTCTGTTATTCGCATCTTTTGAGGTCTTGTTTTCAGTCCCGTTGGGCTTTAGCTTGTTTATTTGAGTTGTATTTGTTTTGTTTTGCTTATTGAGTTGTATTTATGTTATTTATCAAGTCCTTGTTTTGCTTATCGAGTTGTATTTGCATCGATTAGCCTGTCGAGTTGTTATGTTATTTATCGAGTTATTTTACTCTACTTGTCATTTCAGTTGTTGGTCGGTTCATTACTTGATTAAGGCAATGCTAATGGAATGTTCAATTTTCAATCAAGATCGATCTCATTTTTATGCTATGTGATGTCATGCGATGCTCAGAATGCAAAATATAACACTTTTTTTTTTTTTTATCAAAAGCTATTTTCATTCTGATTATGGTCACTTTTTGCAAAAAAGTACAAGTTTTTCAAAAATAAAACTCGTCTAAACTGTACAAAGTGCCAATACTACTAGCAAAAGAAACTAAGTCAAAATATAGAAAGATCAGCACCAGTTATCTCAAGCTTGAGAGGCCCACTTCGTCCTCTTCCTCGGCGGAGCAGACTCTGGAGCACTGTCTCCATCGGTGCCACTGTCCGAATCTGAATCAGACTCTGAATCGGAGCCCTTCTCAGCCTCCGCAGCGTCACCACTAGTAGAATTTGAGCTGCGTCGTCGTTTCCATCCTCAGATGACTCTAACTGTAGACTCACAGCCTCCTCATCCTCGCTCGACTCATCATCATCATCACCTAGAACGGCCTTTGAAGGGCCACTCTCATCACTGATGCCTCTAGCTTTGCCTCGGCTGCGTATCAGAGCTTGTCTCCCTTTCCTCCATGTTGCTAGAGAAGGTATTGCAAATCCTGCTGCGGCTGTTGCTGCTGCTACTGCTGTCGGTAAGGGTGGGACCTGAAAAGGTAGTTGGTATATGTCATCCACAGTATGTGTATCAAATGCAAGAGTGGTGTGCAGAATAGGTACATGCAGAGTATGAATACAATGTGAGAATGCAGTGTGTCAGTGCATGGTAAAGAAGTGTTTAGTTGAAATGTCAGTTTCAAGTATATCAGCATAGGTTTGATGACCAAAATGCAAGAAGACTGAATTTTTTACCTCAATACCATGGAAGCTGACTATCGACTCCCTCCTCAAGATCATGCCCTCGAATGAGGCCAACATCTCGAGTAACCCCTTAATGTACGCCGTGGAGGCCTACAAATGCAATTTAAAATGATCAGTATTTGGAATCAATGCATGTCTGAGTATCTAAGCAAGAATGTAAAATGAAATGAAAACTCAAG
Source organism: Camellia granthamiana (assembly GCA_036172215.1). Lineage (NCBI taxonomy): Eukaryota > Viridiplantae > Streptophyta > Magnoliopsida > Ericales > Theaceae > Camellia > Camellia granthamiana. The sequence goes on along the minus strand of CM069907.1, from coordinate 37,199,886 downwards.
TGCATACCGGAGGCGCATTAGGCACCCTAACGTATCTGTGACCAGGCAATGGAGGTTCGATCGAAATCTGGTAAGCCATGCCAGAGTACCACCAACCTGTCAGCTCGGTCGGAAGCTCCGGCCAACCAGCCCTTCGCTCTGCTTGGGGGGTCCCTTTGCCACGGGATGTCCTCGACCGACTCGCTCTGCGTGCCACCCTCACGGCAGGAGCTCTCACTCCCTCATCTCCACGAATGCCAGTCAGAGGTGGCATCAGGTGTGTCTGGATGAAGGTTGCGTAATCGCCCTCTACACGGAAGTAATCTGCCTCCAGCCCTACCATAAACTAGATCACCTCTTCGACAAACAATCTGTGTGTCGCTCTCATGGACACTAGAGGTGCCATCAGTACGAATGGGGCAGGCAGGCCCAAAGTCTGGCACGCGAAACGCTCGCCCAAGAACCAGGCACAGCAAATCGAGCCCTCGAGAAGAATGCGTTAGCGAGTGATGACCCGACTTGTATCATATTGGGCTCAGAGCCGTGACGGTATCATGGCCCAGGGCTGCCATGTAATCTGAAATGGAAATGAACAGATGATTAGTCATTGTTAATCATTAATGTGTGGATTCAAATGGTTGAAAAGTAAGATGGCTTTGTTATTAGGTTACCTTATGCGCCGCGGCCACATCAAAATACTGGCGGAAAAACATGAAGTTTTCTCGGGTCCTACGGCGGAGCAGGCCGTCGTATACCCAAGAAAACGAGACTGTCACTAGAACCTCCTCTATAGGCACTAGAGCAAGAGCTAGGAAGTATACGTATACCCATAGCTGCAGGGAAAGTGTAATGATATGCAATCAATGTATGAACAGATGCAGAAAATGCAAAGCACCCAAGAAAATGGGATTGTCACTGGAACCTCCTCTATAGGCACTAGAGCAAGAGCCGAGAAGTATGCGTATACCCATAGTTGCAGGGAAAGTGCAATGATATGCAATCAATGTATGAACAGATGCAGAAAATACAAAGCAGAAAGAATACAGTATGAACAGATACAGAAAATGCAAAGCAGAAAGCATACAGTGTATGAACAGATGCAGAAAATGCAGAGCAACAAGCACATGTGTTGAACAAATGTAAAGCAAGAAATGCTGAGCAGAAAATGTAAAGTGAAAAAGGGGAGCTAAGCTGTGTACCTGCCAAGCCCGCCAGTAGCCTTCAATCAAGCAAATATAGGCCACCAAGGTGATGCCGACTCCACCCCAATCGTAGAACTGAACTCTATGGAGCACCACCAAGGTGCTCAGCAAATATAGGCCCACAGTATTCCACCTGTTCGAAAACAAGGTGGTACAAAAAATGAACATGAGGAAGCCTCTAGCGTACTACTCTGTTGCCTCGACTGTCTCGGGCTCAGTCCCCCTGAACTGCTCCTCAAACCAACTATACCGGACCATGCCTACCCGAAGTGTCGGTGGATGTGCCCCAATCAGCGCGACCTATGCTACCTGTCACTCCCTCATATTAGGGTCGAGAGGGATTCGATCACCCCCTACGCTTAAGCCGGTGATCATGGCAAAGTCGTAAGGGGTCATCGTCATCTCTCCCGTGGTGGAAAAGTGGAAAGAGTTGGTGGTGTCCCACCACCTCTCCACCAGAGCCCCTAAGAGAGGATGGCTCGCTAGGACCCGAGTCAGGCTGGAGCAGAAGATACCGAAGCCTGTCTCATCAACAATGTCGCGAACTCCTGCTAGGAGCTCACCGTACCAATCTCGAGCGGCCGTCATGCCATAGCCTCTGAAGGAGTGGGACCCATCCTGTGGTAATGTATGAGATGCAATCAGCTCAAAGCAGTGATGATAGTACAGTTGGATCAGGGCAATGCATGACATGCAATCATATCAGAACAATGCAAGAAATGCAAACAGTTAAGGGTAGTATTGCAGAACAACATTTTTCATACCTCTACGGTGATGGTCGACAAATGAGACGCTGGCTCTCTCAGTTAGAGGTCATTTGGCGCGTCCTCAGCAAAGTCAGTAAAGGATTTGATTCCTCCTACAGTGGTTACTATGTGAGTCTGAGGGTGGTACCTCGCTAGATCGAAGGGGCGTATGCTCGGCGGTAATAGCTCCAGCTCAGCCTCTGGCTCAGCCTCAAAGTCTACCTCGAAATCTACTGGAGGAAGCTCAGGGAGAGCCCCGTCCTGAGGAACATCATCTGCCATCTAAAATAGGTGAAAGATGAGCAAAAATGAGGGAAAATAAAGAAAAATGGTGAAACTTTGAAAAAGTCGACCCTAGGAGAGAGAAAAAGTCAAAGAAAATCAAAATCAGGAAAAGTGCACAGAACTCGAGAGAAACTCGAGGAGAATAAGCCTAGAATGGTGGAAATAAGAAAAGAAGCGTCGAAATCAAATTCCAATCGGTTCAAAGTGAAGAGAACTAGGAGGATTTAATGAATAAAGTTTGTATAGGGTGTTGGAAAATGCGTTGAACGCATGGATCTAGAGAGAAGGAGCACCTAGAGAGAGAGGGAAGTGATTTTCGAGCAAGGGTTTGTGGGGAAATGAAGTTTGGAGTGGTGTAGTTAAAGACCCAAGAGTGAAAAGTTGATTTTGCCCAAATATGTCATCGATGGCCGGCAGGGGTACACTAGTGGCCGGCAGGTGGCCGGCGGCTCCCCCTGGTGGCCCACAGGTTCCCACAGGCCTCCTTTGCAACCCTGGCTCTATTTTGTGTCGTTGGATTCCAAGAAATGCAAGGGGTGTTCAGTGTTTGATTCAGAATGTCTTCACGGAAGTTCAGAATTGTGTTTCTAGTGCGTGACGGCCGTCACTCATCAATACAAACAAGGTGTATCCTTTTTAACATATTGCAACTCTTCCGAGAGGTAAATTGTAAGTTGCCTTTTAGTCGCCTTTACCAAACACGCTTTTGTCGTTGCATAGAATGTGCATTTCTTCTTTGTTGCATAGAACATGCATTCCCATGTTTGCATAGAATATGCATGTTGCATTGAATATGCATTATTGATTATTTTGCATAGAACATGCCCTCACTCACGCCGCATAGAATATGCTTCTATTTTGTTTCTTGTATGTTATGCATAAAACATGCCTCTAACATTGTGTCACGGTTATTCGTCTCGCATGGAACATGCATTCTTATTGCATTGTACCTGTTAAGTTTCTTTCTTATGCAGGCACGGTATTGTATGTACGGTTCATTCAAAGCTGATGCAACCATACGATATTGTATGTACGGTTCATTAAGAGGAACTCCAGGTAAGATCAGTCCTATCCCTTGAACACCTTTGTTGGTTAGAAACACTCGAGTACGCCCGATGTTTACACCACTCCTTTGTTGGTTAGAAACACTCGGGTACGCCCGGTGTTTACACCACACCTTTGTTGGTTAGAAACATTCGGGTACGCCCGGTGCTTACACCACACCTTTTGGTTAGAAACATTGGGACGTGTTCCCGATGTTTATACCACCTCTCGGTTAGAAGCGTTTGGAATGTGTTCCGATGTTTATACCACATTTTGGTTAGAAACATTGGGACGTGTTCCCGATGTTTATACCACCTCCCGGTTAGAAGCGCTTGGAACGTGTTCCGCTGTTTATACCACTTGCTTTGGTTAGAAACATTGGAACGTATTCCCGATGTTTATACCACCTCCCGATTAGAAGCGTTTGGAATGTGTTCCGATGCTTATACCATCCTATTTTGGTTAGAAACATTGGGACGTGCTCCGATGTTTATACCACCCTCCGGTGTTTACACCGTCCTCTTCTCCTCTCGCGTGCGACATGTTAGGACGCTTTGGTTAAAAGCGTTCGGATGGGTTCCGATGCTTATATCGCTCTTTGTTTTGGTTGCATAATATTTGGACGTGTTTCAATATTTGTCACTGCTCTCTTTGGTTTGAAATATTAGGGTGTGTCCCTAGGTTCACATCATTTGTCTCTTTGCGTGTGCCACGCCTTAGGATTTTGTTTCACGCCTCGGGTGCACCCGAGGGTTGTGTTGTTCTTTGCCTTTCCTGTGTGATGCGCAGTTAAGTTTGCATAATTTTCTTACATCGTTTCTGCATGAAATGTGGTTTGGTTCATGTTTACTTCCTTATGTATGAGTTTGCTGTAGCATTTCGTTGCATAACACTTCCATCTAGATGCTTCATTACAGCCTTATTGCATGATCATAAGTTATGTTCTTGCATTGTGCATACCATTTGCATCTTTGCCCCAGCCTACGGGCGTAACTATATATTGTTATCTTGAATGTTTGTCTAAGTCTTGCGGCTTTAAGTCTTGCGGCCTTATCAAAATGGGTCGTCTTTGGGCTTTCACATTCACTCATATCATTTTGTGACTCTAAGTTCTGTCAAAGAGGGGCAACTGTAGACACCCCATTTTTGACCGTCCTCAAGACTTGGATGTTCTTGCAGGTTCATCCAATGATGAGTTTGGTTGCTCGTCAAGCGCTCAAACTCTGCGACGGAATGCCACAGGTTTGAGTTTTCCAAACCCTGCATCCATTCTGTCTCATCTTTGGACCATGTGTAAGTCCTTTCAATATGTTGTTGTTGAGCCCCTACCGGCCATCCTTGGGCACTGCCGGCCATGGCTCTTGGCCTGCTAGTCATCAATGAGCCCATGCCGGCCATCACTGATGGTCGGCCAGCCACTAGTGTATCAGTAGATATTTTCTGATATTTTGTGCCAGCTGTTTGCACAGATTGAGCCATCTTCTTGCACGTGTATGGATGGACCTCTTTGAGGGGCTTTTGTATTTTCTATATATAGAAGCCCCCGCTTGCATGTGAGGGGGTTAGAAAATTTTGAAGACAAAAAAATTCTCTCTCTCTAGAATTCTCTCTCTTAATATTTTGTGCCTTATAGCCCAAATTCTCTACACTCTTGCATATAGACCCTTTATCAATCTTGACTACCTTGGAGCTGAGGTTCTAGGAGGTCTTCGTGGAGCCTTAGAAGGGTTTTTAAGCTTAAGTTGGTGCTTAACTTGTATCTTGTCTTCAAGAGGTAGAACACTTGTGTCTTAAGCTTATTTTAAATACTTGTTTTGCCATCTTTACACATTGTTTTGAGGCTAGTTTTGACCTCTCAAAATCTCTGTTTTCATGGCCTAAAATGGTGGTTTGAGGTTTGATTGGAGTTAGGGGTGGTCCACCCTTTTTGTAGCTTGCTTGTTAAATTGTTGTACCATCTTTCAAAGCTTCTTAAATCAAACTTTTTGGCCCTTTTAACCACTAAAAATCTGAGTAATTTCAGTGGCAAAAACTCTGTTTTGCAATCCAAAATTGGAGGGGTTAGCCTCCTCTCCTTGTGTCTTGTTTGCATGTGTAAATAGCTTAACATGTGGCCAAGTTTTTCTAGCATTTTGTGACTTGATCTCAGCATGTTTTTGCTACTGTTTTGACATGTTTTACCTCTGTTTGGGGCTGGTTAAGTCATTTAACGCATGCTTCGTGTGCTTGTAGTGCAATTGTGCTTAATAGTCTAGCTTGTGCTATGTTTTGGCCTCTTAGTCTAGCTATTTTTAGCTTACTTCAAGCATGTTTCAGAACTCCTTTTAAGCTATTTTAGGACTATTTTGAAGTGTTTGTACCTTTTGAGCTTTGTATTGCATGCCTATAATGTAGTGATCTTCACTAGTTTGGTGTTTTGGCTTTTAAACATGTTTTGCATGAGCTGCTTGTATGTTGTAGTGTCATTTTTGCATGCAATTTCAGCACATATAATATCTGCAACCTCCCTCATTTCATCACTTTTTCATTTGCTTTGAGGGTTGGTTAGCTTTAGGGTTATGTTTAAGCTTGAGATTGAGATTTGTGCTTAATGGTTTTAATCCTCTTTTGAGGGTTTCTACTAACCAAAGGCATGATCTCTCTCTTACTTTAAGTCATCCCTTGGTTGACACCTCTCTCATTAGAGGACTCTCACTTTTGGACTAACTAATTAAAGAATGGATCGGTAATTAAAATGAGTAAACAAAAATGATAAGTAAAACTTGAGCATGATAAGCATCTTGTGTTGCATTGCATGTGTTCAATCAGACGTTATATTGAACACAAGGAAGATTGGAGCATTTCATACTCAAAGTGATGAAATGAGTCAATCTCCTTGGTCTCCATTGCCTTTGATCACACATGATGAGGTGATGGTCTTGAGTCTTGTTTTTGCATACAGTGAAATTGTACTCCTTGGTTCTTTCACCATCATGCATCAAAGATGCTTGGTTGATGGTTTTGGATCCAAGAGTGCTACTCCTTTGATGTTTTGAGATGATAAGGAGGGGCACAGTACAAACATACCCTTGGAAAACCCTTAATTTTCCTTTATTTGTGCTCTGTTGCAGTGTGGTGACTCAGAACACCAGTGGCCGGCAGTGGCTTATTGGTGGCAGGCAGTGCCTCATTCTTGGCCAGCAAGGCACACTTTTGGCTGGCAGGGGGCCAGCAGCAATCACCCATGGCCGGCAGGCCACTGGTGTAATCCTCAACATTGAATTGGTAAGGTGGAACAGAAAGATCCTAGAGAGTGGTCAATCCTGCAAACAGAGCCTCTCAAGAGCAAAATCGGAGGGCTTTTCGAGGCGAAAATCGAGTGCATGCATCCTCTACTTTCCAAAGCGGAGCTATGGCAGTGTTGTTTAGTGCTTTGCATGTTTAATTAGTGTACATTTGCTTTAATTAACTAGTTTACTAATTAGTTAAGTGTTATAATAATTAGTAGTTTGCTAGTTATTTATTTGATTTGTAGTAATTAGTCTAATTAGTTCAGTTAGATTAGTTAGCTCTTATTTATTCGGACCCTCCTTCGTGAGGGCACAATGTTGTAATAAGTGTGCGTGTGTGTGTGCATGTCTTCTAACCTCGCGTCTTTCTTCCTTTTATTTAATTGCTTTCAATGGTTAGATTAGGGATCATATTTCAATTAGCATACCTTATGCTTGCATGTTTGCATCCATTCATTTGTTTTCCATGCACCAAGGCTCAGCACATCATTCAAGTTGAATAGCAATTTCAATACGCTTCGTTGAATACGTGTTTTAAAGCATGCTATCAAAGTGTTTTAAATGTCATATTAGTAGCCGAGCCTATTAATTTCATATTGCATGTGTTGCATTAGGCATTTTACATAGTTACGATCATGCATCTTTCTAATGAGCTTTTGTTTTGGCTTGGAGTACTCGGTAAGTTTTATGCTTTAGCATACTTGCATGAGTGTGATTGCCGTAATGCCATGTTTCGCATGCTTGCCATGAGGCTATGTGCTTAAATGCTTAACTGCATGAATGCCTGTGGATGAAGGCTTTGTTACTTGAATTGGGACAATTCAACAAATGTGCGTTTTAAGCCCACTTTGCGAAGTAGCAAATTATGTTTTAAGCCCATCATATTTGATGGCAAATCCGCGTTTTAGCCCACTTCAGGGTGGCAAATTCAAACCATTTTCGAAAACAAACATAAGTTGAATATGTTCCAATTCTTGCGATTTAGTCTATACTTGCTTGTGTGCGTTACGTAGTAAAGATAGCTAATAACCAGAATAAGAACACATAAGGTTTATAAAAGAATATATCATGATTAGTAGAGGCCGATCTTTTGATCGGGCAAGCGGTGTTCATTTCAGGACCTTCCCCTCTCATACCCAAGTTCCCGAGCTGAGGCAACTTTGGTGATGATGGACATGTGGCTTTTGGCACGAGTCAAGGTTTCCTAAATTTCCCAAAAATAAAATATTTAGGTGGCGATTCTGTAATATGGCAAAGCAGTCCAGTTTTGGTATTATTTGATCTAAAATCGATTTTCTAAAATGATTTGTTAGATTAGACTCTTTGGTGATTATCAGTTTCACATTGCACTTGTGGGACTAGATTCAGAACCGCAGGTAGAGTCCAAACTGTGAGGGCCTTTCTTTTCAAACCCTTTTCCGAAAGGCGGGATCGCAGAAAAAGGCGAGCCCACAGCATGCTTGTAGTGTAATTGTCCTCATGAGTTTGGTGTTCTAGGCCTTAGACACCATCTTGTTTGAGTTGATTCCATTTATTTATGGCTTTCCATACTTGTGATCACTCTTAATCATCTCTGCAACCTCCCTCCTTTCTTGGCTTTTGTTTTTCTTTGAAAGTGGTTTCAAACTACTTGTTTATTTAAGCATGAGATTGAGATGTCATGCTTAATGGTTTAATCCCTTTGGGGTTTATTACCAACAGTATAATGTCTCTTTTATGCCTAAGACAACACTTGGTTTGAGCCTTCTTTCTATTTGGAGGGCTTAAACTCACTTTTGGACTTCATTGGATTAAAGGATGGTTGATAATTAAAATGAAGTAATTAAAATGAGACTAAAATGGTACAAGATAAGAATTGGTTTTATGTTCAATCGAATGTTAATTGAACACATGGAAGCTTGAGGCATTTCATACACATTAGTGATGAAATTATTCAAGTTTCCAAGGTCACCACTCCCCTTGATCAATTCATGAAAGGGAAGAGGTTTGAGTCTTATTTTGTTGCATTTATTAAACTTGCACATTTTGGTTCATGAGCCATCATGCGGTTCTCGACTCTCAGGCCACCAACCGAGCATCGCAATGCGTGATGGCCGAGAAGCCAAGATTGCATAATTCAATGTTAATGAATGCACAAATAACACATAAAGACCTTAAACTCTATCATCCATGATCAAGAGCGTCGTCGACCGAGAAATGAGGCACGTTTCATCACTTTAAGTATGAAACATCCCTCGTTTCTCATGTTTGGACTAACACCCTATCCAAAAACAATGCAATGCAACATGATCAACCTATCAATGCTAATGGCATGCAAACACAATGCAATGGAACAATAAGAACATGCAATGCAACAACATGCAAACACAATGCGATGTAACAACATGCAAACAACATGTTCTTCTACCAATGCTAGGATGGCATACACTAGATTCTGTCATGCAAACAGTGCATGCATGGTATATTTGGAGACTAAAACATCAAAGCAAGTAAAGAGCACCATACAAGGGGCATGCAATGCAATGCACAATGGACTTAAACCAACTATGGACAGACCTAAATCATGCCAGAATAGTGGCCAAAATACTCCGAAATGCTAGCATGAAAGTAAGAAAATGCGTGCACATGCATTGGCCCATCAACTAAGCATAAGAGCATAACTCTCAAACATGATCAAGAAGTGACAAACATGGAAGTGTGACAACACTATGTGCTCTGAAATCAAGTATGAAATGATGCCAAATCATTCAAACAATACAAGTATAGCATGCAAGAGGGCCTAAGGCACAAGGCCACCAAGAGGGACTACACAAGAGGCATGCAATACATGGCACAAATGACTGAACCAGCCATGGATAGAGCTCATTTAGGTCAAAACAAAGACCAAAACATGCCGGGGTAGGTGCTCAAAAGTCTAAGTATGCATGCATATGCATTAGGCCACAAACAAGGCAATAATGCACCAACCCTTAAAAGCATTCAAAGAATGAAAGAAGTGAGAATATGGCCATGCTATATGCTCTGAAATAACATGTTAAATGATGCCAAATCATGCACATGTCACAAATAAAGCATGCTAAGAGGCCCAAAACTCAAAGCTAGCAAGGCCAAATGCCCTACAACTATGCAATACATGAACCATATGGCCAAGACAGCCTAAAACAGTCCTAGGGCATGTCAAAATGATGCTAAAACATGCATGGACTAGAGCTAACACGTGCTAGGATGGAGGGCATGAAGCATGGAATATGCAAAGCCAATAAGAAGGATTACACTACACCTACCAAAACCAAGCATGAGATGACTTCACCAACAAAAATCAAAGTTGTAACATGGTAAAACAAGACCAAAAATACACTGATATGGTAGCCCAAAAGCTTAGGCAAGATGGCATACACAATGGTTCATTTTTAAAGCATAAAGAACCAACCCTCCCAAGCATTGAATGAGTGAAAGATGTGAGGGCATGACCACACTAGATGCACTGAAATCACATATCAAATGAGGCTAAATCATACAAATAGCCCAAGCAATGCATGCTAGTGACTTGGAAACTCAAAGCTAGTGAGCAAGAATGTACTATGGCTGTACAAAGCAAGGCATGCATGACCAAAACAACATAAAACAAAGCTCAAGCATGGTAAAACATGAGCAAAAGCTTGCTGGAGTTGAGCCAAAATTATGCTAGAATGATGGTCAAAAGCATGATGCATGCTAAGCTAGTTTAGTGGAATTGCACTACAAGTGCAGGGAGCATGCAACAGGCTATCAAACCAACCTAAAACAGAGTTATACTATGGCAAAACAACACCAAAAACATGCTGAGATAGAACCGAAACATACTAGAAAGGCATGCTACTTTGAAAAGCTTCAAGTAGGATTACACTACACATACAAGAAGCATGCAAGGGGTGACCAAGACAACCAAAAAAAGAGGTATGCCATACTAAAATAAGGTCAAAAATAGGCTGAGATGAAGCCAACATATGCTAGATAAACATGTTCAAACATGAGGCCAACAAGGCAAGCAACCAAGATACAAGGAGAGGGGATGACCCCCTCCTATTTGGGACCTCAAAACACACCTTCCACTGCTGAAATTCCTCTGAGTTTCAGTGGTGAGAAGGCCAAAAAGAGGTGGTCCCAATAGCTTAAAAGGATAGCTCAAAACAAGGCCAAACAAGGCATAAAAAGGAGGTAGACCACCCCCAACACCAAAGAGACCTTAAACAAACATTTGAAGCACTTAAAATCAGAACTTTTTGCAGTTGAAAGTTAAGCCTAAAACATCATGCAAATAGGGCCAAAGGCTTAATCAAAAATAAAGGTTTAAGGGGTTAAAAACTCACCCTTGAAGAACAACTTCAAAGCAGCAACTCCAGCAACCTTTTTTGATCAAAAGCAATCCAAAAACTCCAAAACCAGCTTCAAGGTGCCTTAGCTCCAAGAGTATGGTGTTTGAGTAGGTGTTTGTGTGCAAAAGTGTGAAGAAAAGGCACTTTCAAGCACAAATATGAAGAGAACGACCAATATAGAGATAGATGATATATCTATAGCTTCTAAGAAAAATTCTGAACCTGAGATAAGAGGAAGGAGGTTCCCTTTTATAGAAAAACAAGGATCAAGCTTGTTGAACAAGCTTGGAGATTGAATGGATCCCTCTATACACGTGTATGGAGGATGCTTTCTGTGCCCAACAGCTGGCACAGCTGGCATGGAAAATATCTGCAGAAAGTGCAGAAAAGTTGCCGACCAGTTGAAGTGGTCAGCCAGCTACTTGCACTGGTCGGCCGACCAGTGAAAGTGGTCTGTAAGAATGAAAAGTGGTCAGCAAGGGGGAGGAGTGGTCTGCACAAAGAAAGCAAGGTGGTGGCATGGCTGTCGACCACTTTTGGTGGTCCAAAGACCACCAAGAGCAGGTGGCCGACCAGAAAACTGGCTGGCAGGGAAGAAAAGTGGTCTTCAGGGGGAGAAACTGGTCTACACCCCTTATTCCACCCTCCAAGCAAGGAAAACAAGGTTTGTGGCAAAAACAAACCAAAAAGGATGAAAGACGAAAGTTCGCGGGACAAGACACGCAGCTAGAAGCCTCGAAAACTAGTTTACGAGCACAAAAAGTGGTCTACGAGGGAAAGGTGGTCTACGGCCACAAAAAGTGGTCTACAAACCTCTGTTTCCCTCTAGGCAGAGTCAAGAAGGCATGGTTCAAAAACCAAGCCAAGAGGAGAACGTTAAGGGGTTCCGAGACAAGGCGCTCGGCTGAAGGCTCCGGAAACCAGAAACTAATCTACAAGAGGGAAAAGTGGTCTACGACCACAAAAAGAGGTCTACAGACTTCTCTCTCCCTCTAGGCAAGGTCAACAAGGCATGGTCCACAAATCAAGCCAAAACACAAAGAGTTCAGAGGCCCGGAGGCAAGGCGCTTAGCCTAAAACTCCAGAAACTCGAAACGAGCACAAACATGCGCGATCATCGAGCGCTCAAACGATGACATCAGAGTCTTAAGGTCGGTCAAAAATGGGGTGTCTACAGTTGCCTCTCTTTGACAGAACTCGAAAGTCAAGAAGTGACGGGAGTGAATATCAAAGACCAAAGACGATCCATTTTTGACAAGGCCGAAGTCTTAGACAAACAGGCAAAATAACAAAGAGATGCGCCCACAGCCAGGGGCAAAATGCAAATGACATGCACAATGCGGAACATAACTTATGATCATGCAAAGAGAGCTGTGATGAAGCGATTATGCGAAATAAATGCAACATTTTAAGTGAATGTTATGCAAAGGAATGCTACAACAAACTCGTACATAAACAGGTAAACACAAAGCAAACTACATCTCATGCAGAAATGATGTAAGAAAATTATACAATTCTCACTGCGTCTCACGCGGAGAAGGCTAGAAGTGACTATTGGGAACACCCAAAGTCTCAAACACAACACCTCCCAGCGTATCAAATGCGAAAAGAGAAGGACTGTGCCAGAAAGTGCAGTCATCCAAACGCGTGTCAAACGCATGAGGAGAAAGGTACGTCCAAACGCATGTCAGATGCGAGTGGAGAAGGGTAGCAATCAAACTGAACCGGAACTTCTCTGAATAAACCGTACATACAATATCGTCTGGTTTCACCAACTTCGAATGAACCATACATACAATATCGTACCTGCACAAAAGAGAGATTTTGACTAGTATAATATAATGGGAATACATGATCAACGATATATCAAGATACAATATCAATATAAGATAAACGCGTGCACATATGATGCCGATGGAAATATGCATAGCAATACAAGTGAAAAGTGCATAGCAATGTAGGTGAAGAGTGCATAGCAATGCAAGTGAAAAGGGCATAACAATGCAAGTGAAACGATGCATAACAATGCAGCTGAATGTGCGTGACAACGCAAGTGCAGAGGTGCATAACAATGCAACCAAAGTGCGCATAACAATGCAAGCAAAACGTGCGTAACAACGCAAGTGGAGAGGGTGCATAACAATGCAACCGAAGTGAGCATAACAATGCAAGCAAAACGTTTGTGACAACGCAAGTGGAGAGGGCGCAAACAATGCGACCAAAGCGCGCATAACAATGCAAGCAAAATATGCATGACAACGCAATGCGACCGAAGCACGCATAACAATGCAAGCAAAATGTGCATGACAATGCAAGTGGAGAGGGTGCATAACAATGCAACTGAAGCGCGCATAACAATGCAAGCAAAGCGTATGTGACAACGCAAGTGAAGAGTGCATAACAATGCAAGATAGACGTGCATGACAATGCAAGTAAAGTGTGCATAACAATGCAAGATAGACGTGCGTGACAACGCAAGTAAATGTGTGCAACTTCAATAGTATGTTTGAAGCAAAATGCCCAATAAGGAAATACCAGCCTTAACGAGACCAATTCAACCTCAACCTCTGATTTACCTCTCGAAGGGGTCACAATGTACTTAAAAAGGATACACCTTGCTCTTGACGAGTAACGGTGAGCTACGCATCGAAGACTTGAATTGAAGTTCCCGCAAGGACATTTTGAGCCGAAAAGTGTACTTTTCTTGCACTTTCTCGAGAGCCGAGGACTCCAATCATCTCCAAAACACACAGGGAGGACAATGGGACCCTGAAGACCACCCAGGAGGGCTGCCGACCAGCTAGGCCAGCTGTTGACCATCTGCAGACCAGTTAATTGGTCGGTTGGTGTAACAAGCCCGCGAGGGACCTCGCTACAGTTCGGACTCGATTTTTGTTGCGGTTCTAAATCTCGAACCAAAGAGTCCAAATCCGGCAAATCGTTTTGAGAAAAACAAATTTTTTGAAAGAAGTGCCAAACATGGACTGCTTTGCCAGATAACAGAGTCGCCACCTAAATATTTTAAAATGGGAAATTTAGGAAACCCTGACTCGGTGCCAAAAGGCCACGTGTCCGTCATCACCAAAGTTGGCTCGGGAACTTGGGTACGATTGGGGAAGGTCACATCGTGAGCACCCCCGCTCGCCCGGTCAAAGACCGGCCTCTACTAACCATGATATCTGTTTTTGAAAACATTGTGAGTTCTTATTCCGATTATTAGCCTAGGTTACTATGTGATGCGCACAGCATACAAGTATAGACTGAGCCGTCTGAATTGGAACAAAACATTTCATGTTTGTTTGTTTGAAAATGGTTTGATGGTGCTACCCGCAGGTAGGCTAAAATGCGGATTTGCCACTCTCAGGTGGGCTTAGAAAAACATGATTTTGCCACTATCTAGTGGGCTTAAAACAAACAGTTGATGAATTATTCCAATTCAGATAACTCAACCTCCATCCACAGGCATTCAAGGCAGTTATATCACATAAGCACGTAGCCTCATGGTAAGCATGCTATCATGGCAGTCACTCACACGCATGCAAGGATGCTAAAGCATAAAAACTCACCGAGTACTCCAAGCCAAAACAGAAAACTGATTAGAAATCATGTATGATCCTAATATATACAGAATGCCTAATGCAACACATGCAAAAATGCAAACTATAGCAGGCTCGGCTATTCTAAAGATGGCATATGGAGTGCAACAACTAACATGTATTCAACTTGGAATTGAAATACAAATGCAGTTTGTATGATGAGCCGAGCCCGGTGCGTGCAAAACAGATGAATGATGCAAACATGCTGTCATACTGTATGCTAATTGAAATATGCCCTATATCTAACCATCCAAAACGGGTAAATAAAAGGGAGAAAGAAATGGGGGTTGGAAGACATACATCACACTCACACACCCTTATTACAACATTGCCCTCGCGCAGAGGGTCCAAATAAATAATAATACAGTCCGAAATAAAAGAATATACAGTCCGAATATTACAGATAAAATACAAATTCCTAATTAATTAACAATTAACTAAGAAAGCGGTAAACTGGCGTGCAAGCCAGGGACTGCCTTGCTTCTGATAGATGCCGCCTGTTGGGCTGCCTGGCGCGGAAATCCACTGAGATGCCCCAATTCGCCTCTGTTTGCACTGTTTCTCGAAATGCGCGCCAGATTCTGAAAAGTTACTGATTCTTGATGTTGCTGCAACAGAGAGCAGGAAAAGGGCATAGCAATGTATTTCACAAATATATGCATGCCTCGATCCTCGTGCCACCAATCACGCATCTCGATGCATGATGGCCGAGGAGCCGAATTGCACAACTTAATATAGGATGAATGCTACAATGAAAACCTAACTCCATCATGGGTAATCCGGAGTGTCGGCGACTTGGGAATTGAGACCCGTTCCGTCACTCGGAGTACGAAACGTGCCTCGTTTCCCGTGCAATATGCATGATATGCATGAATGCAACTAACATACAGTCCTAGCATGCGCAATGCTATGAAAATGAGATGCCTCGAAATGCGTGCCCACTGGCACGCAAACCGAGGCGATGACATAAAGGCACGAAATGCAATGATGGGCTTACACCAATATGAGAGGGCCTCAGCCACACTCACACGGGATGCCGGAATGATAAGAATGAGGTGCCTCGAAATGCGTGCCCACTGGCACGCAAACCGAGGCAATGATGAAATGCAAATCGGATAAAACAGAGTGCCTCGAAATGCGTGCACGCGGGCACGCAAACCGAGGCGGAGGCATACGCAATGCAAACCGAATAAAACAGAATGTCTCGAAATGCGTGCACACGGGCACGCAAACCGAGGCGGAGGCATACGCAATGCCAATCGGATAAAACAGAATGTCTCGAAATGCGTACACACGGGCACACAAACCGAGGCGGAGGCATACGCAATGCCAATCGGATAAAACAGAATGTCTCGAAATGCGTGCACACGGGCACACAAACCGAGGCAGAGGCATACGCAATGCCCAGCGGATAAAACAGAGTGCCTCGAAATGCGTGCACACGGGCACGCAAACCGAGGCGATGATGAAATGCAAATCGGATAAAACCGAAGTGCCTCGAAATGCGTGCACACGAGCACGCAAACCGAGGCGATGATATGCGATGCAAAATCGGATAAAACCGAAGTGCCTCGAAATGCGCGTCCACAGGCACACAAACCGAGGCGATGATATGCGATGCAAAATCGGATAAAACCGAAGTGCCTCGAAATGCGCGCCCACAGGCACGCAAACCGAGGCGATGATATGGGATGAAATGGCATACGGAATGCAACGATGGGCTTACACCTACATGGGAGAGCCTCAGCTCACTCACATAGGAGGCCGTCGGGTAAAAACAAAGTGCCTCGAAATGCGTGCACACGGGCACACAAACCGAGGCGATGACATAAAGGCATGAAAATGCAAATTGGGCTTACGCCAACATGAGAGGGCCTCAACCACACTCACATAGGCCGCCGGAATGATAAGAATGAGGTGCCTCGAAATGCGTGCCCATTGGCACGCAAACCGAGGCAATGCAAAAATGATACAAATGGCATGGGAAATGATATGCAAGCATGGCAATGGAATTTCAGCACCTAAATAAAGGGGGAAACAGCCCCGAGACAATTCGAAATGACATTCGAAGCATGCATTCAACCCGAAAATGTAAAATCAAGCCCCGAAATGGCCTATAGCCATGCTATACATGCAAAATATGATCATGGCAGCAAGAACAGTAGCAAGGCAGTCCCAAATATAGCATTTTTTCAGTAACAAACTTGGCCAAAATGCAAGCATAGATAGATCAACAATAGCATGCAAAGTTAGTGGCCAAAAGAGGAGTATAATGGGAGATGGTATATACAAACACCAAATGAACAAACTTTCTTCTACAACATTGAATATTAGCCAAAAATAAGCATATATGCAGAAGATGACATCCTCAAAATCAGAACACAAACATGCTAAAAGATCCATGCAAAATAGGCTCCAAATAGGCTATAACAAGAGACATGCCAAACTATACACCAAACAGCAAACTTTTCTTCATGAAACATGTAAAGGGGGTCAAAATAAGACCAAAGTCAGTAGGGGTCGAAGTCCCAAAAACAAATAGAAATAGGTCAAAAATTGCATACAAAATATGGCACACTTGATGAAATTTGAAGGAAGTGGTATATACAGTGGCCAAATGAAGTTGAGCTCCTCTACAATGTTGTAGAGGGGCTCAAAATAAGCAAGAAAGAAGTAGGGGTCTGACCCCTAAAAACCAACACAAATAGGTCAAAACTAGCATGCAAGATAATGGCATAAAAGCTAGGTATTGAAACAAGTATATCATGGAAGCATCAAATGAAGTTGAGCCCTTCTACAAAGTTGTAGAGGGGCTCAAAACAAGCACAAAAGCAGTATGGGTCGGAGCCCCAATTCTCAACCAATTAGAGTATAAAAAAAGATCAAGAAAAAGCCCTAAAAGTTGGTTTTGAATACTTACCCTTGAAGACTTGTCTTTCTTTGCTTCTTGGCTTTGATTTGTAGCTTCTCAACCTCTGAAATTCACTTCCTAGCTGCTGGAATCGAAGTTGGAATGGTGAAGCTAGGTGTTGGTGAAGGAATCAAGCAACACTTGAAGAAATTTTGGAACTTTTGGCTATGAAAATTAGGTTTTTTGCTATGGAGCTCTTGAAGCAATTTTTTCTAACCTAAGCAAAGGGGAAGGAGGGCCCTTCAAATAGACAAGAAATAGGATGTAAAAGGGGAGGGAAAGCACCCAATCTTTCCCTCCCGAAATATCCCCCGGATGCCCCGGGATATGTTGGAAGATATCCGGACAGCTGGGACAGGCTGGAAAGCAAGAATCTGGCCGGCCAGGTATTTTTTTGCAAGGTGGCCGGCCAGCCACCCCCCATGGCCGGCCAGCCACCCTACATGGCCGGCCAGCCAGGTGAAAAAATGAAGTTTTGAATTAGTGGCCGACCACCACTTTTTGGTGTCCTCCCATGTGTGTAGAACAAGGTTCTAGGGTTGGAAATTGGCAACACTGAAGCAGGAGCCACAACATAGAGCTTGAAGGAGAGGCTCAAAAATGAAATCAACAATTGCTGGCCGACCACCAACTTTTAGGGTCCTCCAAGATGTGTAGAACAAGGTTCTAGGGTTGGAAATTGGCAACGCTGAAGCAGGAGCCACAACATAGAGCTTGAAGGAGAGGCTCAAAAATGAAACTCAAATTTTCTGGCCGACCAGTAGTTTTTAGGGTCCTCCCATGTTCCCTCATCACAAATATGTAACTTTGGTTGGAAGAAAATACCCCCAGGGTGTTCAACATTGGCCCGGAAGTGAGAAAAACGGGCTCCGGAGGAGCGAAACTGGCTATCTGGGATAATTGCTGGCTTCTCACCCCCCAGTGATCTTCCTGATGTTGAAACAGAGGTACCTGCCAAGTTTGAACAAAAACTAATGAGAAATGAATGCTCGGGACCAAAACCGAGCAATTCGGGATCCCGAAAATGAGCATCTGATGCCGGAAGTGGTGTTCAGCAGCGAAGTGGGTATCTGCGACCCCAGTGTCCCTCGGAATGACAAAACAGAGGTACCTGCCAAAAATCGGAGAAAGCGGATGCGAAATGAATGCTCGGGACCAAAACCGCGCATTTCGGGGTCCCGAAAAAAGGTCGCCGGGCACCGGAAGTGGTGTTCGGCTGCGAAGTGGGCATCAGGGGCCCCAGTGTTCCTCAGAACAGTAAAACAGAGGTCTCCGCCAAAAACCAGAGAAGACTGATGCGAAATGAATGCTCGGGACCAAAACCGCGCGGTTCGGGGTCCCAAAAATGGGCTGCCGGGCACCGGAAGTGGTGCTTGGCTGCGAAGTGGGTTTCTGAGACCCCAGTGATCCTCGGAATATTAAAACAGAGGCACATGCCAAAAACCGGAGAACTCGGAGATGGTTGGGCGGTCCCGAGCCGAGGCACACGGCCTAACGGTCCCGAAAACCGGGAACCGGGCTCCGAAATGGGCAAAATGGCCTACGGCCACGAAAAGTAGCTCACGGCCACCGAGAGATAATCTACGGGACCACTCCCTTCCCTCAGGAAAGAAAACAGAGAAAACCGAGCCTGGTTCGCAAACCGAGACAAGGTAGAGAAGAGGGTTCGGAAGTCCGGAGGCAGGGCGCGCGGCCGCGACTCTGAGACTTCAGAACAAGCACAGTATGCAACATCACCGAGCGCTTAATCGGTGACGTCTGAGTCTTAAGGTCGGTCAAAAATGGGGTGTCTACAGTTGCCCCTCTTTGACAGAACTCGAAAGTCAAGAAGTGACGGGAGTGAATGTCAAAGCCCAGAGACGACCCATTTTTGACAAGGCCGAAGACTTAGACAATCATACAAGATAAACAAAGATATGTATGTGTGCCCACAGGCAGGGGCAAAATGCAAATGATAGGCACGGAGCCAGATGTAACTTAATGATCATGCAAATGCAGCAAGCTGTAATGAAGCAAGTATTGACGAATAGATGCAACAGTTTTAAGCAAGAATGCAAAGCAACAACTACATTTCATGTAGTTAAGAATGCGGAGAATCATTCAATTCTCATCGCGTCTCTCACGGAGAATATACGATACCTGCGCGATTCGTCTGGTCGCACCAGCCTCAAATGAACCGTACATACAATGTCGTGCCTGCAAAATAGAGAAATGCAACAAGAACAATATGCTAACAACATATATTCCATGTGACTCCTATGATTCGAAAAGTTTGACACACGCAGTGTCGGCAAGTGAATGCAAATCTAACCACATTTCATGCAGAAAGGATTGCAGAAAGGATGTAAGAAAATTACTGCAATTCTCACTGTGAATACAGTGTGCATTTGTGATAGATACACAAAGCGAACGTGTGTGATTGATACACCAAACGAACATGTGTGACAGATACAAAGCGAAGCGAGTGTGATGGATACACTATATGAAGCAAAGCGTGATGGATACACAAGATGAGCATAGTGTGATAGATGCACAAAGAGAAAGTGTGTGATTGATACACAAAGCGAGCGTGTGATTGATACACAAAGCGAAAGTGTGTGATTGATACACAAAGCGAGCGTGTGTGATTGATACACAAAGTGAGCATGTGATAGATACGTAAAGTAGGCATAGTGTGATAGATACAAAGCAAGTGTGTGATAGATACACTATATGAACGAAGTGTGATTGATACACTAAATGAATGAAGTGAGCAAAGTGTGATGGAAACACAAAAGGCAAACACAAAGTGTGATAGATGCACTAAGTGAACAAGTGTGATGGATACACAATAGGTGAACACGAAGTGTGATCGATGCACTTAGTGAACAAGGTATGATTGATATACTAAATGTGAACACGAAGTGTGATAGATGCACTTAGTGAACAAGTATGATGGATATGCTGAATGTGAACACGAAGTGTGATAGATGCACTTAGTGAACAAGTATGATTGATATACTAAAGGTGAACGCGAAGTGTGATAGATGCACTTAGTGAACAAGTATGATTGATATACTGAAGGTGAACACAAAGTGGGATAGATGCCCTTAGTGAACAGGAGTATGATTGATATACTAAATGTGAACACGAAGTGTGATAGATGCACTTAGTGAACAAGTATGATGGATATACTGAGGGTGAACACGAAGTGGGATAGATGCACTTAGTGAACAGGAGTATGATTGATATACTAAATGTGAACACGAAGTGTGATAGATGCACTTAGTGAACAGGAGTATGATTGATATACTAAATGTGAACACGAAGTGTGATAGATGCACTTAGTGAACAGGAGTATGATTGATATACTAAATGTGAACACGAAGTGTGATAGATGCACTTAGTGAACAAGTATGATGGATATACTGAGGGTGAACACGAAGTGGGATAGATGCACTTAGTGAACAGGAGTATGATTGATATACTAAATGTGAACACGAAGTGTGATAGATGCACTTAGTGAACAAGTATGATGGATATACTGAGGGTGAACACGAAGTGGGATAGATGCACTTAGTGAACAGGAGTATGATTGATATACTAAATGTGAACACGAAGTGGGATAGATGCACTTAGTGAACAGGAGTATGATGGATATACTAAATGTGATAAAGTGTGTGATTGATACATCAAATGAAATGAAGTGTGTGATTGATACACTGAATGCAATAAAGTGTGATGAGAGTGTGATTGATACACTAAATAAATGAAGTGTGATTGATACACTGAGTGAAATGAGAAAGAAACTTGATAGGTACAATGCAATACAATGCATGATGCTTACGGAAAGCAATAAATGGACAAAGCGGCGCTTTTAGAAAGCACCTCATGAGGTGAGTGGCGGTGAACCGCTCTACTCTGATGGGGATCTCCCCTCGTGCTCTTCGAACACTTTACCTTGAACACACAGCACAAAGGCTCTGGAATGCTAACAAGTAACAATATCTGGATGTAGGAGCCAACGGCTGCTGCTTGTTTTCCTGATCCTATTCACAACTTTCCCTATTCTCCAACGGGGTGACAGACTAGGTTGGTTCAGTATCCAGAACTGAGGCGCATACACATGCTATCTCAATCTATGGGGCTGCCATACAGATTTCAAGCCGAGGACACGCCTCTGGGTATTTAAACCAGACTTTAGTCTCGGAAATCCCGAACCTTTGCGTTCTAGGCCACGGCCATTCGAACTCTAGTTTCCACCGTCGCAGTTGGTCTCCTAGGAACTCATCGCAAACACGGCCAAGATGCCACTGGCAGGGGCTGGTATTGAGGAAGAGCACTTCTGATCACTATTCTGGCTTGAAGTAGACTCGATCTTGAGCTTGAGGTAGAGGCATACTCATACTTCGGAACATTGGCAAGACCTGAAGAGGTACACACGGAATATAGTCTCGGAACTTACTGAAGTTAGAACAAACTCAGATGCCCGACAGTTTCCTCTTTTGCTTTTGCTTTGCAGCCCGAAACTCATAGCTTCAGATAGGTCCTGGTTCTACTGTTCACACTTATCGGGGGTGGACCCTGCGGCTCTCTGAAAGAACAAATTCTGTTTTGCACAAATGTGGAGAACGGCACGGCACGGCACTCGGAGCACAAAATGATTTTATTTTTGAAATTGAGAAAATGAGTTCTCGACCGGGTATTGAGCCTACAACTGAACACAGCGAAAGAGACTCAACAACGGAAAACAAAAGGTAAACAACCTAAACACATCTGTAACACTCGAAACGACTCAAAACAAGAATCGAGATAAAACAAAAAGACACGACACTCAGACGTGCACAGGGAGCCTGTTTCACCGGGTAGTGTTTCCCACCCTTTCTTATTTGGTGATTCTCACATCACTCGGCCCTCAGGCTCTGTTTTCTGAAAAAGCCCTTTTCTCACTTTTTCTCTCATCGCACACCTCTCTATTCTTCAATCTCTCATTTTTCAATCCTTTCCCTGGATGGTTGATGGATAAACAGCAAGTTGTGGGCTCGTGCCCCTAGCATTCTGCTAGATTCTCATTCTGGTTCACAACAATGAGTTTCTTCCACAGAGGGGTTGCGCTACAACTGGGTGTGTAACAAATCTGCAGCTGACATCGATTGATGATGCTCTGCCAGGGAGTTTGGACGTGGTTAGATCTGTCCAGATGAGGAAGTGGAACATCTTGATTCATTCCAGTTTGTGCTTCGCACTTGGCTTGATACCTCGCTGCTCGGAGGGTGAGAGAGCTTTCAGCCCTTTGGTATTGACTTCAGTTGTGCCCTCGTCTTGGCAGGCAGAGTGCCCTTCTTGGCAAGGATGTTGCCCTTTCTGGCAAGTATTTTGGCAGGTATTTTGACAAAGGGGAAAAGACAGAACACCTGACTCAAATGTGCCCCTAATTCATCATTTTGACCATTTTTTTTTTTGGTTTTAAAACAATTTTGACCAACATGAAAGTTAGATTAACATGCTTATTCGATTTTTGATTTGAAATCATGCAAGTCGGGTTGTAAGCACTGAAAATTTTCCTTTTTTGGGTCCAAGAAATGGTCCAGTTTTGGAAAAATGGAGTGGTTTTCGAGAGAATAGTCAACCTCAGTAAAAATTCTCAAAAACTGTTTTTGGCAAACGACCACTGCTCAACAAGTACGGAACCTACTCCTGAGATGCACAACCTTAGATCCAAAGGAAAACTGCCCCGTGCTTGAAGAGAGCTGCATGGCAACGGAAAGTTGCCCCTTGTTTGAATGGCACCGCGGCGCATTGAATGGCAACGGAAAGTTGCCCCTTGTTTGAATGGCGCCGCGGCGCGTTGAATGGCAACGGAAAGTTGCCCCTTGTTTGGAATTGTAGTTAGTCCTCAGAGCTACGAACACAAACAGACTCTCGGATACAGAGAAGGCAGAGATGATCAAAACCATTACATGGACACAATCAAATTTGAATTGTTTTACGGCTGGACTTGAGAATGAAGTTGCCTACGTATCCCAAAGATGGGAATCAAGCCTTACGTAGTTCGGGGTTAAGGTACACTCGGGTATTTAACCTCTCCTTTTTATGCTCTAACTTTTGCCAAGGCGCCTATTGCAGGTTTTCGACCTTGCGAGCTTTGTTTTTCTTTCTTCTTTTTTTTTCAATTTTTTGTATCTTTTTTTTCTTTTCTTTTCTTTTCATCTTTTCTTCTTTTCTTTGCATTTTTTTCTTTTTTCTCTTTTTTTGTTCTTTTTTTTTTTTGCATTTTTATTTCCTTTTTTTTTTGCTTTGCTCTAACTTTTGCCTGGGTCGCCCTTCCGGGTTTTCGGCCCAGCGAGCCTCTCAAAGGGTAAAAAGTGTAGCAAGTCCATGTCAGATGGTTTTAGGATTTTGAAGCCCTCCGTATCCAGGAGAGTGGCTGTTGCTTTGCAGGAGGACTCATCTTCGGCTCTTCGAGCACATCGGATACTTTTTGCCCCTAGTTCGAGGGGGGGGCTTTTGATCTAGCTTTGCAAGCTTCTTTTGATGACATCTGATCCTCTTGATCTGACTTTGGTGCCTCTTGTTCGAGGGCTGCTTCAAATCTGGCCACACAGGCCTCCTATTGTGATTGTCCTTTGAACGTTCTGAATCCAAGTTCAAGGTTTGAAAGCAAAGGGGTTGAGTCTCGAGGCCGAGAGCGATCCTAGGCTGCGCAATCTCAAGAGCGATTCCACACATGTCTTCGCAGGACCGCGCAAAACATTTTTTGAAAGTTTTTAAGAAAGCGACAAATCGCTCGTGCTGAAGACAGTGTAGGATCAATCTGGATCAAAGCCAGGGTCCTTCTCAGTACTCACACTAACAAGCATGATTTCATTCATTAAGGGCTTAGTATGCCTCTCTTTCTCTCATTTGATCAAAGTTTTGCAAATCCCGAGGAATTCCTCCCTCTTTGTTTTCACCATAGTATTCAAAAAGTTTTGAAAAACTTAGGTCATTACAATGACTTCAAGGCACAAGAGAGCAGGTGGAATGCACTGCCATTTCATTTAAATCCCGGCATAACTAGCACACGGCAGAAACAAATGCGAGAGCGTGGAAATCACTGCTGTTTCATTCAAAATCTGTTGGCACAACTGGCTCCCTGGCAGAAACAGACTCGGAACAAAACAAACGCAAAACAAAATGGTGACGCCCGAGGTAACACCCCCGGAATCACCCTACTCCTATACAACAGGACTGACTCAATACAACAAGACAGACCCAAAACAAAAGAGACTGACTCAAAATAAAAAGACAGACTCAAAACAGAACAACAAAACTGACCTAATACCCAAGTCAGAAAGCACAAAAACTGGTATTTGCACATTGCTCAGAACAGTGCGTGCCATTCCCACGTCTGGAGTTGATCGAGCGCCATCCACAGCTGGTTCATTCCCCGATCACATAATCACATTATCCCCCTCAAGTTCACTGATCAAGTGCCGATAGACTTTGCAGGAACTGGTGCAGCAATGACCCCTTTGTCAAACAGATCTTGTACATCATGGCGCAGACGAAAGCAACTGTCGGTGTCATGACCGGTTTGCTGATGGTAGGCACAGTATTTAGTCTGGTCATGCTTTGCAGGGATAGGATCGGGTAGGGGCCGTTGTTCCAACGGTTTCAAATGTCCTTCCCGGAGTAAGACCTCTAGAGCCTTTGACAGAGGCATATGAAGTGGAGTGAAAACCCTCTTGACTCGGGGTGGATATTTGGCCGTCTGTGAGTTACTCCCGGACGTACCGGTGAATGGGGTGGACTTTCTTGACGTGGTGGTAACCATGCCCACTTCGGAAGATCTTGCAGCCACATCACCGCTTGTGCCTGTGTTGTTGTTGCGGTTGAAGGTTCTCCGGGGCTGATCCCGGTCTTGGTCAAACAGACCTTGCTTCATCGCATCCTCGATCTGCATTCCCATATCATGTAGATCTGCGAAGGTCGGGAAGGGGACTACGATCATCTTCTTCATTAATCCCGGTTGGAGATTGCGCACAATCATCCGGATTTGATCTCTGTCTGTAGGCCTCACGGTCATCATTGATGCCTTTGCTCTCCACCGGGTGACAAAATCAGAGAAGGTCTCTTTCTGTTCCTGCCTCGTTGTCTCGAGATCACGAGTTGTGACCTCGATTTGCGTGTTGTACGAATATTGTGCAAGGAAGGCCTCAGCCATCTCATCCCAGTTTGTCTTCACATCATCTTCCAGCTTTGCATACCAAGTGGATGCCACACCCGATAAAGTTCGACCGAACAAGGAAAGCTTTTGCGGTCGGGTTAGGCCCATTGGTCTTAAAATGTCTGAGAATAGCCGGAGGTGAACCATAGGGTCCCCGGATCCATCAAAGCGATCGATCTGGGGCATCTTAAATCTGTCCGGCAGTGTCACGGCCACATCAGTATAGCCGTCTTCAATGTCTGGAATGGCTTTCACCCCTTGGGATTTCTTAAAAAGCTTCTCCAGCTTGCTCAATTTCAGAGCGGTATGATCTACCTCAAACTCGAAGGGAGAGTCCGGGTGATTGACAAGTGTGTGGGTCTTGGACAGTTGTGGCGGAAGCGGAGGCGGAGCTGGCCTCGTTGGAAAATCCGTGTCCTCCTGCATATTTTGGACATTTGGCGTCTCCCCAGGTGCTGGAGCTCCTGCTGGGGGAGGAACTTGTTGTGAAGCAGACGCGCCGCTTTGCTGTTGCAGCCTGGTGATGAGCTCAGCCTGCTGAGCCATGATTGCAGCTTGCTGCTTGGAAAATTCCGCTTGGCGGACAGCGTCTTGCTGCATGAGTTTCATACTTTCTTGCATTTGATACATCATTGCCTCCATCCCTGATGTATTCCCCTGATCCATCTAACTGACCGG
The DNA here is from genome assembly GCA_036172215.1 of Camellia granthamiana. NCBI lineage: Eukaryota > Viridiplantae > Streptophyta > Magnoliopsida > Ericales > Theaceae > Camellia > Camellia granthamiana. The sequence continues at coordinate 37,173,633 of CM069907.1, read as the reverse complement.
TATCTATCCCTACAGTAGAAACTGAGACCTCAGCCTGACTGTTCACTGGTGGGGTGGATAAAGACCACTGATCTGGTAACTGCTGAATTGGTGATTCGCGCCTGACTGGCCCTTTTCACTCTGCCTCTGGTAAAGGAACACTAATTGCCCTTGAACTGAATCTCTGACCTGACAAAGTCTATCAACACAAGTTCGGTGTACCTGGGGGATATTGGAGCCTCCTGAAGCTATAGTTCCCAGACTACCTAGCAAAAGAGAAAACGAACAGCATCTCAGCCCAATTTCACCAGAACAGATACGAACAAAACCGAAACCGAATGAGTGTGCTCTCTACTGAATTCTGCCTCCAAAATTCCGCCTGTAAGCTGATACCCTCAGGTAAAACTGAATCCCAAAATACTGAACTGGTGCCCGCGGGCCTGATGCCCAAAATACTGAATTGGTGCCCGCGGGCCTGATGCCCAAAATACTGAATTGGTGCCCGCAGGCCTGATGCTCAAACTTATAAACTGATACATGCATTCCCTGTAGAGGCACACTCTAACAAGCACATAACAGATAAGTGAGAGCCAAAACACCCCTATGTTGGGGTAGGGTTTCCCTGTCCTATTTTGTCAGGAACTAGGGTTTTACTACGCACGCAGCGGCTTCAAACAACCTATATCGGGTAAGCAACCTGTCCTAGTTTGGAATGGTCACTATGGATCCGAATATGCACTAGGTCGAATGGTCAAAAAGGGTGCCCCGGTAAAACCGGGGTTTGTGTTCCCATGCTGTCAGAGCCCAGAGCCGATCAGCCTTACGGACATGACTTGACAAGACAAGCCTCCGGCAAATCGTTCGGGAATGGCATATGGCAAACACGGTGTCCTAGGCGCACCAATGCAAATGCAATGCAAAAAAAACACACAAGTGTAGTCAAAAGCAGATATCATGAGTTCGAGTCAAGTTCTCTAACTCCCCAGCAGAGTCGCCAGAAACTGTAACAAGCCCGCGAGGGACCTCGCTACAGTTCGGACTCGATTTTTGTTGCGGTTCTAAATCTCGAACCAAAGAGTCCAAATCCGGCAAATCGTTTTGAGAAAAACAAATTTTTTGAAAGAAGTGCCAAACATGGACTGCTTTGCCAGATAACAGAGTCGCCACCTAAATATTTTAAAATGGGAAATTTAGGAAACCCTGACTCGGTGCCAAAAGGCCACGTGTCCGTCATCACCAAAGTTGGCTCGGGAACTTGGGTACGATTGGGGAAGGTCACATCGTGAGCACCCCCGCTCGCCCGGTCAAAGACCGGCCTCTACTAACCATGATATCTGTTTTTGAAAACATTGTGAGTTCTTATTCCGATTATTAGCCTAGGTTACTATGTGATGCGCACAGCATACAAGTATAGACTGAGCCGTCTGAATTGGAACAAAACATTTCATGTTTGTTTGTTTGAAAATGGTTTGATGGTGCTACCCGCAGGTAGGCTAAAATGCGGATTTGCCACTCTCAGGTGGGCTTAGAAAAACATGATTTTGCCACTATCTAGTGGGCTTAAAACAAACAGTTGATGAATTATTCCAATTCAGATAACTCAACCTCCATCCACAGGCATTCAAGGCAGTTATATCACATAAGCACGTAGCCTCATGGTAAGCATGCTATCATGGCAGTCACTCACACGCATGCAAGGATGCTAAAGCATAAAAACTCACCGAGTACTCCAAGCCAAAACAGAAAACTGATTAGAAATCATGTATGATCCTAATATATACAGAATGCCTAATGCAACACATGCAAAAATGCAAACTATAGCAGGCTCGGCTATTCTAAAGATGGCATATGGAGTGCAACAACTAACATGTATTCAACTTGGAATTGAAATACAAATGCAGTTTGTATGATGAGCCGAGCCCGGTGCGTGCAAAACAGATGAATGATGCAAACATGCTGTCATACTGTATGCTAATTGAAATATGCCCTATATCTAACCATCCAAAACGGGTAAATAAAAGGGAGAAAGAAATGGGGGTTGGAAGACATACATCACACTCACACACCCTTATTACAACATTGCCCTCGCGCAGAGGGTCCAAATAAATAATAATACAGTCCGAAATAAAAGAATATACAGTCCGAATATTACAGATAAAATACAAATTCCTAATTAATTAACAATTAACTAAGAAAGCGGTAAACTGGCGTGCAAGCCAGGGACTGCCTTGCTTCTGATAGATGCCGCCTGTTGGGCTGCCTGGCGCGGAAATCCACTGAGATGCCCCAATTCGCCTCTGTTTGCACTGTTTCTCGAAATGCGCGCCAGATTCTGAAAAGTTACTGATTCTTGATGTTGCTGCAACAGAGAGCAGGAAAAGGGCATAGCAATGTATTTCACAAATATATGCATGCCTCGATCCTCGTGCCACCAATCACGCATCTCGATGCATGATGGCCGAGGAGCCGAATTGCACAACTTAATATAGGATGAATGCTACAATGAAAACCTAACTCCATCATGGGTAATCCGGAGTGTCGGCGACTTGGGAATTGAGACCCGTTCCGTCACTCGGAGTACGAAACGTGCCTCGTTTCCCGTGCAATATGCATGATATGCATGAATGCAACTAACATACAGTCCTAGCATGCGCAATGCTATGAAAATGAGATGCCTCGAAATGCGTGCCCACTGGCACGCAAACCGAGGCGATGACATAAAGGCACGAAATGCAATGATGGGCTTACACCAATATGAGAGGGCCTCAGCCACACTCACACGGGATGCCGGAATGATAAGAATGAGGTGCCTCGAAATGCGTGCCCACTGGCACGCAAACCGAGGCAATGATGAAATGCAAATCGGATAAAACAGAGTGCCTCGAAATGCGTGCACGCGGGCACGCAAACCGAGGCGGAGGCATACGCAATGCAAACCGAATAAAACAGAATGTCTCGAAATGCGTGCACACGGGCACGCAAACCGAGGCGGAGGCATACGCAATGCCAATCGGATAAAACAGAATGTCTCGAAATGCGTACACACGGGCACACAAACCGAGGCGGAGGCATACGCAATGCCAATCGGATAAAACAGAATGTCTCGAAATGCGTGCACACGGGCACACAAACCGAGGCAGAGGCATACGCAATGCCCAGCGGATAAAACAGAGTGCCTCGAAATGCGTGCACACGGGCACGCAAACCGAGGCGATGATGAAATGCAAATCGGATAAAACCGAAGTGCCTCGAAATGCGTGCACACGAGCACGCAAACCGAGGCGATGATATGCGATGCAAAATCGGATAAAACCGAAGTGCCTCGAAATGCGCGTCCACAGGCACACAAACCGAGGCGATGATATGCGATGCAAAATCGGATAAAACCGAAGTGCCTCGAAATGCGCGCCCACAGGCACGCAAACCGAGGCGATGATATGGGATGAAATGGCATACGGAATGCAACGATGGGCTTACACCTACATGGGAGAGCCTCAGCTCACTCACATAGGAGGCCGTCGGGTAAAAACAAAGTGCCTCGAAATGCGTGCACACGGGCACACAAACCGAGGCGATGACATAAAGGCATGAAAATGCAAATTGGGCTTACGCCAACATGAGAGGGCCTCAACCACACTCACATAGGCCGCCGGAATGATAAGAATGAGGTGCCTCGAAATGCGTGCCCATTGGCACGCAAACCGAGGCAATGCAAAAATGATACAAATGGCATGGGAAATGATATGCAAGCATGGCAATGGAATTTCAGCACCTAAATAAAGGGGGAAACAGCCCCGAGACAATTCGAAATGACATTCGAAGCATGCATTCAACCCGAAAATGTAAAATCAAGCCCCGAAATGGCCTATAGCCATGCTATACATGCAAAATATGATCATGGCAGCAAGAACAGTAGCAAGGCAGTCCCAAATATAGCATTTTTTCAGTAACAAACTTGGCCAAAATGCAAGCATAGATAGATCAACAATAGCATGCAAAGTTAGTGGCCAAAAGAGGAGTATAATGGGAGATGGTATATACAAACACCAAATGAACAAACTTTCTTCTACAACATTGAATATTAGCCAAAAATAAGCATATATGCAGAAGATGACATCCTCAAAATCAGAACACAAACATGCTAAAAGATCCATGCAAAATAGGCTCCAAATAGGCTATAACAAGAGACATGCCAAACTATACACCAAACAGCAAACTTTTCTTCATGAAACATGTAAAGGGGGTCAAAATAAGACCAAAGTCAGTAGGGGTCGAAGTCCCAAAAACAAATAGAAATAGGTCAAAAATTGCATACAAAATATGGCACACTTGATGAAATTTGAAGGAAGTGGTATATACAGTGGCCAAATGAAGTTGAGCTCCTCTACAATGTTGTAGAGGGGCTCAAAATAAGCAAGAAAGAAGTAGGGGTCTGACCCCTAAAAACCAACACAAATAGGTCAAAACTAGCATGCAAGATAATGGCATAAAAGCTAGGTATTGAAACAAGTATATCATGGAAGCATCAAATGAAGTTGAGCCCTTCTACAAAGTTGTAGAGGGGCTCAAAACAAGCACAAAAGCAGTATGGGTCGGAGCCCCAATTCTCAACCAATTAGAGTATAAAAAAAGATCAAGAAAAAGCCCTAAAAGTTGGTTTTGAATACTTACCCTTGAAGACTTGTCTTTCTTTGCTTCTTGGCTTTGATTTGTAGCTTCTCAACCTCTGAAATTCACTTCCTAGCTGCTGGAATCGAAGTTGGAATGGTGAAGCTAGGTGTTGGTGAAGGAATCAAGCAACACTTGAAGAAATTTTGGAACTTTTGGCTATGAAAATTAGGTTTTTTGCTATGGAGCTCTTGAAGCAATTTTTTCTAACCTAAGCAAAGGGGAAGGAGGGCCCTTCAAATAGACAAGAAATAGGATGTAAAAGGGGAGGGAAAGCACCCAATCTTTCCCTCCCGAAATATCCCCCGGATGCCCCGGGATATGTTGGAAGATATCCGGACAGCTGGGACAGGCTGGAAAGCAAGAATCTGGCCGGCCAGGTATTTTTTTGCAAGGTGGCCGGCCAGCCACCCCCCATGGCCGGCCAGCCACCCTACATGGCCGGCCAGCCAGGTGAAAAAATGAAGTTTTGAATTAGTGGCCGACCACCACTTTTTGGTGTCCTCCCATGTGTGTAGAACAAGGTTCTAGGGTTGGAAATTGGCAACACTGAAGCAGGAGCCACAACATAGAGCTTGAAGGAGAGGCTCAAAAATGAAATCAACAATTGCTGGCCGACCACCAACTTTTAGGGTCCTCCAAGATGTGTAGAACAAGGTTCTAGGGTTGGAAATTGGCAACGCTGAAGCAGGAGCCACAACATAGAGCTTGAAGGAGAGGCTCAAAAATGAAACTCAAATTTTCTGGCCGACCAGTAGTTTTTAGGGTCCTCCCATGTTCCCTCATCACAAATATGTAACTTTGGTTGGAAGAAAATACCCCCAGGGTGTTCAACATTGGCCCGGAAGTGAGAAAAACGGGCTCCGGAGGAGCGAAACTGGCTATCTGGGATAATTGCTGGCTTCTCACCCCCCAGTGATCTTCCTGATGTTGAAACAGAGGTACCTGCCAAGTTTGAACAAAAACTAATGAGAAATGAATGCTCGGGACCAAAACCGAGCAATTCGGGATCCCGAAAATGAGCATCTGATGCCGGAAGTGGTGTTCAGCAGCGAAGTGGGTATCTGCGACCCCAGTGTCCCTCGGAATGACAAAACAGAGGTACCTGCCAAAAATCGGAGAAAGCGGATGCGAAATGAATGCTCGGGACCAAAACCGCGCATTTCGGGGTCCCGAAAAAAGGTCGCCGGGCACCGGAAGTGGTGTTCGGCTGCGAAGTGGGCATCAGGGGCCCCAGTGTTCCTCAGAACAGTAAAACAGAGGTCTCCGCCAAAAACCAGAGAAGACTGATGCGAAATGAATGCTCGGGACCAAAACCGCGCGGTTCGGGGTCCCAAAAATGGGCTGCCGGGCACCGGAAGTGGTGCTTGGCTGCGAAGTGGGTTTCTGAGACCCCAGTGATCCTCGGAATATTAAAACAGAGGCACATGCCAAAAACCGGAGAACTCGGAGATGGTTGGGCGGTCCCGAGCCGAGGCACACGGCCTAACGGTCCCGAAAACCGGGAACCGGGCTCCGAAATGGGCAAAATGGCCTACGGCCACGAAAAGTAGCTCACGGCCACCGAGAGATAATCTACGGGACCACTCCCTTCCCTCAGGAAAGAAAACAGAGAAAACCGAGCCTGGTTCGCAAACCGAGACAAGGTAGAGAAGAGGGTTCGGAAGTCCGGAGGCAGGGCGCGCGGCCGCGACTCTGAGACTTCAGAACAAGCACAGTATGCAACATCACCGAGCGCTTAATCGGTGACGTCTGAGTCTTAAGGTCGGTCAAAAATGGGGTGTCTACAGTTGGCTAGAAAAACTGGTCAGCCGACCAGTCTACCAAAACAGGGGCAGCTTGGTCTTTTGAGGTTCGGCCCTTTAAGTATACAACTCCAAATCACTTTTGGTCTCACACCCAAGGCCGAAATACACTTCTCTTTGCTCCTAGGCATTTTTCTCTCTCAGATCCACACTTTATACGCGTATTCCAATGCCTCCACGAAGTTGATTCGCGAAAAAATTTCGATTCTCTTCGTTTTGAACCGATCAGAATTTGTTTTCGAAGCTTCTTTCTCCATTTTCACCACTTGAGGTATGTTTCTCTCGAAGTTTAGCACCTTTTCTCGGGCTTTGACTTTCTTTGACTTTTTCTCTTCCTGAGAGTTTACTTTTGTTGAATTTTTGCAATTTTGGCTCATTTCGCTCATTTTTGCAGATAGCTGACCAGATTCCACACGATGGGGGTTCTCTGCGAGTAGAGGACGAGGCTGACATCATGCCATTGCCGCCCAGGATTTGGCCTTTCGATCTGGAGAGGTACCACCCTCAGGAGCACATCCTACCCCCGAGCACCTTTCATCATTTCACAGATTTCGGGCGACAAGCACCCGCAGACTTGCTACTACGGGAGTCGGAGTCTCACTTGTCTCATCATGCGCACAAGGTGCGTACTTCACTTTTGCATTTTTTGCAATGTATTTTGCAATTCTTGCATATTTCATGCTTTCGATATGTATTATATGTGCTCGTTTTGAACATATTTACACACACAGCGCTTCTGCTCATCTTGAACATAACTCACAACACAACATTCCGTTCATTTGGCACGCAGCCCATACATAGCATTCTGTTCATTTGGCACGCAGCTCAAACACAACACTGTTCATTTGGCACCTAGCTCACAACACAACACTTTCTTCATTTGGCATGCAGCTCACAACACAACACTGTTCATTTGGCACACAGCTCACAACACAGTATTCTATTCATTTGGTACGCAGCTCACAACACAACACTCTGTTCATTTGGCACACAGCTCACAACACAACACTCTGTTCATTTGGGACGCAGCTCACAACACAGCATTCTGTTCATTTGGCACACAGCTCACAACACAGTATTCTGTTCATTTAGCACGCAGCTCACAACACAATACTCTGTTCATTTGGCACGCAGCTCACAACACAGTATTCTGTTCAATTGGTACACAGCTCACAACACAATACTCTGTTCATTCTAAAACTGAATACATATGTTCATTCTACAAGCAGGTAGCTTCCCGTTTCACACGGGGATACGAGTCGATCATCGCGAGGGAGTGGTACAGGGAGCTCCCAGATGTTGTTCGTCATATCATTGATGAGGCAGGATTAGCCCATTTTGCACGAGGCTGTTGCGTCTTCAAGTGAGCAGGACCCTCATGGGTGCACTTGTAGAGAGATGGTGGGACACCACTAACTCCTTCCATTTCTCTGTTACTAGGGACATGACGATGACCCTGTATGACTTTTCGATGCTGACGGGCCTCGATATGGGAGGTCGGCCGATCCCATACGATTTTGATATGGACGAGTAGGAGGCAGCTTGGACTTATCTGCTCGAAACCCATCCGCCGATCTACAGATCATCATGCATGGTCAGGTACACCTGGTTTACCGAGCAGTATAGGGGAACTACGCTCGAGACTGTTGAGGCCATAGAGCAGTATGCCCGGAGATTTCTGATGTTCCTTCTCGGGACCACACTGTTCTCCGACAGGGGGAACACGGTCGGGCTATATCTTCTCAGTGCTCTGGTAGACCTATCACAGGTCCAGCACTTTGATTGGGGGGCGTTGGCCTTGCTACCCTTTACTGCTATATGAGTGCGACCTCCTGCGGGCCGGGGAACATAGTAGGTGGCTACTGGAGAGCCTGGGAGGTACATTCTGCCCTCTTGATTTACATTTCTGCTTTTCAATATCTATACACTGCACACTCTACACACTGCACACATTACATTTTGTACTCTGCATTCTGCACTCAGCATTCTGCATTTTCTGTATATTCTGTATTCTCATTACCACTGTCTTGCCTTTCACAACTATGGGTTTTTGCCTACTTCCCGACGCTCGCCCCTGATCTGGAGGTGGAGGCACCACTCGATGTGCCATACTCGTGCAGATTCGAGGGTCGGTGCCGGCCCAGGCCCCGGGAGACATTGCCATATCTCCGGCAGTATTTTGACACCGTATGGGCGATGGAGGTAAACCAGAACTCTCAGTTCTTCACGCTTTCATCTTTGATTCATCTTACATATTTATGACAACTAATCAATTCATGCATTTGCTATCCGCAGATCACCTGGCAACCTTGGATTGCGATGATAGGGTTTGCTCGATTCCAGTTTGCTAGGGCATGGGGCGCCTCCCGGTACCAGATTTTGTTTGAGGGACCAGTCGGAAGAGCCTGGTTTCTCGGGGAGCGCTTCATGCACCAGACGCAGGGCTATCCCGCTCAGAAAATCCGCTTACCGCCTCCACTGGACATGCAATCCACAGAGAGTCTCACTCCCCAGGAGGTTAGCGACCTTATGCTGGGTGCTAACACAGTCCTTTTTCATGAGGAGGGGGAGTACGCGACATACGTCCACACATACCTGATGCCCCACTAACAGGCGTTCGCACCCCTATAAGGAGAGTTGCTGACATCCCTTCATCGTGCTGCGCCCGAGCTGCAAACATACCTTCGACTAGCAGGGCCAGCACATCGAGAGGCAAGACCAAGGGGATCCCTCCCACTAGGCAGTGTGCTGGATGGCCAGATCTTCGACAGAGCTGACATGTTGGCAGTATGGGACGCCTTATCAGATTCCGCTGGAGGCTCCATTGTCGGATCATCGATATGTCAGTGTCCCTGACTCACCATCGGTATGCTTCACAGCTTTTATCTATCATTCAAATATTTAGACATTCATTCATTCACTGATTACTTGAACTTGCATCTGCAGCCTTCCAGAGGATACGCTCAGGGGTTGCTCGAGGTGATGGCCTCACTCGAGAGTATGGTCTTCTGGTACTTTTCAATTTCCTTGTATTTATCATACTTCTAATGACATATTGAAACTGAACATTTCACTGTATTGATTCACTGCATGTACGGATCACATCCGACACATCGCATTCACATACCGTATATGCATGCACTCACTCTATGCACCATACTTGCATCTGCATCTGATATACATATTTTGGCTGATGTATTCGAACTACCTTTTCAGGTCACACCTCTACAGCCCGGACCACCCGAGTCTTCTCGAGTAGCAGGGAGGGGGATTCCGACACGCGGCCGGGGGAGACGTCGAGCACTTGCCAAACGCGATGACGAGTCCAGTGAGGAGGAGGAGTCAGCACACCCTCAGTCAGAGACATCTGTAGGTAGAGGTGATGACACCGGCTCAGATTCTGAGGGCGGAGGTGACGCCGAGGAGGATTCCGAGAATGGCGGCTCCGGTTCAGATGGGGGTGCCTACGGCGGTGGTGCAGAGGCTGCTTAGCCGAAGAAGGTGAAAAGGGCCTCTCGATCTTGAGTCAGATAGCACCAATGCAGATGTTTTGCTTTGCTTTCTTTTTACTAGTAGTTGTAGCACATTGTACAGTGTTAGGCAGTTTTATTTTCTTTAAAACTTGTACCTTGTTGTAAAAAGAAACCATGATAGAATGAAAACGACTTTTTGTTCAAATAGTGTTGCATTTGCATTCTAAGCATCGCATCGCATCATTTTGCACAAAAATGAGATTGAATGGAAATTGAACATCATGTATTGCCAAGTCAGGTAGTGAACCAACGTAACAAACAACACAACTTAAAGAATACTGCGATAAACGAATTACAACGAATCGATAAGCAAATGAGCAACAACTCAATAAACAAATCGCAACAACTTGATAACAAAAGAGCAACAACTCAATAAGCAAAGAGTAACAACTCGATAAGCAAAACTTAACAACTCGATAAGCAAATGCATATTGGATAAACAACGAGACTGGACGCATCCGAAACAGCAGTAAACTCAGACCTTCAGCACTCTCAGCATATAGGAAGGCTAGGGCCTCTCTGCTGGAGACAAGAAACAGCTGCAAACCACTTTTTTGCTCATGGCCGACCACCAAAAGGGCTAGCCGACCACTTGTTTGGTCTACAGACCAGAAAAAGTGGCTGGTCGACCAGAAAAAGTGGTTGGTCAACCAGAAAAAGTGGTCGGCCGACCAGTTAGCCTGGGGACCTCCAGATTTTGGCCACCTGTCCTCTAAATAATGCCTTATCCTCTCTAAAGGTTCCAACTTCGTGGTTCCCTCATTCTAACTCAGTTTTGCACCAAATGAAGGCATTTCTTGTCCAAAATCTCACAAATTGGATTGCCAACTTGGATGCCTCGGAAAAGTTGAATTTCCGAGGCTTCGAAATAAATGCACTATTTATGCTAAGCCGCACCCCGCTGCGTTTTCCGTTCCTTCATGTCGCGGCAAGGTGTTGGAATCCGATAACTCATGTTTTTAGCTTTGGTGGACAAGAGATATGTCCCACTTTCGAAGACTTCCAAGCTTTGATGGAGTCCGAGCGTGAGGTAGAGATCTTGCCTCAATTCTACTTCAGCCACGTCCAAGTCTAAGGACGGATGTGCGGGCTCAATTTGCATGACGCTCGGTCATTGATTTGCGACAGAGAGTTGGACATTCCGAGCTTGATTTGTTGATTTTCTGATGCCAGTGACCGCCGCGATCATAACTGGCAGGGTTTTCGGCGACATGCGCTTTGCTTGTGCATGTTGTCTCATTTCTTTCTTGGCCCAGGCTTTGGAGGGTCTAGCGTCCCTTTGATTGAGGTTGCCCAAGGTTTAAAAAAGGGCTAGAGCTGCATCCCCATGACACTAGCTGAGACGTTGATGGGTTTGGATGCTTTCCATTGCCAAGAGACGACTAGATACGCAGGGAGTCCACTACTGTTGCAGGTAATGTTTCCCACCCCATCTCACATATATTTCTCACATCACTCAGCCCTCAGGCTCGTTTTTTCTCTCAAAACCCTTTTCTCACTTTTCTCTCCATGTACACCTCTCTATTCTTTAATCTCTCATTTTTCATCCCTCCCCAGATATGGTTGATGGATAAGTTGAAGGTTGTGGACTCATGCCCAGCATATTCAGCTCGCAGCTATTTCTTCCGGCGATGTCTAGTCGATGCCCTTAATGAGGGATGGTGGTGCAAATGGATGTGCAGTCTGTCCACTATCAACATTGCTTGGCATTGCCGCCGTCTCAATTTACCGGCGATGAGCTACAGTATGACTCGCCGACCCGGGATTCAATTGATCGGCCTAACACACTGTGTCCTTTATTTCCCATTCCGATTCCGGGGCTAGTTCGGACATGATTAGACTTGCCCGGAAGAAGGGATAGAGTACCCTGCTGCATTTCTAGTCTGAGGCGCATAGCTAGCTCGATATGCCACAGCATGGAGGACGAGAGAGCTTCTGGCCCCCGCTCCCATTTTCAGTTGCACCCTCTCTGATGAGTGCATAGCTTGGCTTGATAAAGAGGCGCAAGTTGGGCCTACTTTGGCATTAGAGGCTTCCACAAGCTCTGGAAGGGGACGCATGAACACCTGACTATGCCCCGAATTTATTTGCTTTAATCAGTACTTTCAAGTTTTCTTTATGAATTTGTATTCAAGAGTAGGAGAACTCTGTACTGAAATCAATGTAATTGAAGGTTGTGGGTACTGAAAATTTTCAGTTTGGTCCAAAAATGGTCTAAGTCGTGAAAAGATTAATTTGGGCAAAATCAACTTTTATTAAAACTTTTCAAAACCATTTTTGACATGGATCACAATTGGACACGCCTGAGATCTATCACTGAGATGTACAACCCCAGATCCCAGCAACTAGAAAGTTACCCCTAGTCTGAATAGCACTGCACTGGAGATCACAACCGAGCTCTTGAATGCAGAATAGACAAAGGTGACCAACATGATCACATAGGCAAAGTTGATTTGGAAGTGTTTATGCTTGGACTTCATAATGAAGTTGCCTACGTATCCCGAAGACAGGAATCAAGCCTTACGTAGTTCGGCTCCGGTTCACTCATGTATTAACACTCTCCTTTTGCACTCTAACTTTTGCCAAGGCCGCCCCTTCTGGGTTTTCAACCTTGCGAGCTCAGTTTTTATTATTTCAAATTTGCTGTGCTCTAACTTTTGCCTAGGTCGCCCTTTCGGGTTTTTGGCCTAGCGAGCCACTCGGGGATAGTATTTCTTCAACTTGTCCATGTTGATCAGCTGGGAGAACTCTAGGCCATCTAGGTCCATTAGAACGACAGCTCCACCTGACCAAATAGACTTGATGATGTAGGGACCAGTCCAATTGGGTCTGAACTTGCTCCTAGGGTCGTGGATGGGAGCTCAGTTGTCTTTGAGCACTAGATCCCCCTCTTTCAAACTCCTAGACTTAACCTTCTTGTTAAAAGCCCTGGCAATTCTTCGTTGATAACCTTGGACATGATACAGTGCTTTCAACCTTCTTTCATCAAAGAGCATGAGTTCTTCGAACCTGCTTTGCTGCCAATCTGCCTCAGCTATCTGACACTCCGCCTATACCCGTAATGACGGAACCTCAACTTCGATAGGTAGAACAGCCTCCATCCCATAAACCAAGGAATACGGAGTTGCCCCAGTAGAAGTTTGAATTGAAGTCCGGTAGCCCCAAAGAGAAAATGATAGCTTATCTGGCCAGTCCCTGTAGGTTTCCACCATCTTCTACAGAATGTGCATGAAGTTCTTGTTGGCGGCCTCAACAGCTCCGTTGGTTTGCGGCCGATATATAGATGACTTATAAAAAGCCACGTTGTACTTCTCCAACAAGTCGATCACCTCCTTCTTGAAGTGGGAACCATTATCCGAAATAATCTCATTCAGGACCCCGTAGCGACAGATGATGTTGTTCCTGATGAACTTAGCGACATGCGATGCCTTCAACACCGCGTAAGATTGGGCCTCAACCCACTTTGTAAAGTAGTCTATCGCTACCAGAATGTACTCATGCCCATTGGACCCCTTCAAAGTGACAGCCCCAATTACATCAATCCGCCAAACTGAAAACGGCCATGGTGAAGTCATGTTGTACAACTTCGATGACGGAATGTTCATGCGGTTTGCATGGATCTGACATTTGTGGCATCACCGGACATAGCCAATACAATCCTCCTCCATGGTGGACAAGTAATAACCCTGTCTAAGGATATTCCAGTCTAGCATCACCATGCTCATGTGTACTCCGCACTCTCCTCCATTGATGGCCTCCATTAGGCGCTTGGATTCTTCAGCATCAACACACAATTTGTGCATCGCGAGATGACCCCTCTTGTACATTTTACCCGCGTAGACGATGAATTGAGCAGCCATTCTTCGAATTGCCCTCTTATCTTTGGCATTTGCCTCTGGTGGATACGCTTCCTTTTCCAAGAAGTTCCAGATGTCGTGATACTAAGGGTTCTCATCTTATACCTCATCTATGGCAGCAATCAGCTCGTAGGCCAGCACGAATTTATGTTCGATGATGATCAGACGCATCCGGACTCCGAAAGAAATGTCTATCATAGAAGATAGAGTTGCTGATGAATCCGTGAACCTGTTGTTCTCTCTTAGCAGATGAGCGAAGTTCAGTTTCTCAAACCGAGGAATCAACATGTCCAAGGTCTGGTGATATATTCTCATCTTTTCTTTTTTAACTTTCCAATCTCCTTTAGCTTAAGATACAACAAGGTTCGAGTCCTCGATGACATCCAACCGTTTTGCCCCGAGTTCCAAGGCGGCTTCTAGTCCAGCAACACATGCCTTATACTCTGTTTCATTGTTCGACACTTTGAACCGGAGTTTGAATGCTAGAGGTATAAGGGAATTGTCGAGTGCTATCAGCAACACCCCTATCCCATACCCGTATTGGTTTGACGCTCCGTCAAAGTACATCGTCCAAGTCTCTTCTTCAACATACAAAATGGCCTCGTCTGGAAACAGATATTCAACTGCTTCACTCTCTTCAACTGGATGATCGGCTAGGAACTTCCCTACCGCTCTCCCTTTCATTGCCTTGCACGTTATGTACTTCAGATCAAATTCGGAAAGCAGAAGCAACCAAAAGGCTAGCCTACCCGTAAGTGCTGGTTTCTCGAAGAGATATTTGATGGGATCTAATCTCGAAACTAGTATTACAAAGTGAGCTAACAGGTACTGCCTCAGCTTCCTGGTAGCCCATACCAAGGCCAGACAAGCCTTCTCCAGCGGAGTGTAGCGGGTCTCGTAATCTAACATTTTCTTGCTCAGGTAGTAGATAGTTTTATCCACTTTGTCCTCAGACTCCTGCGCAAGCATGCATCCCATTGTCGTTTCAGTCACTAAAAGGTATAGAATCAACGGTTTCCCCAGCTCAGGCGGTGACAACACAGGTGGGTTCTGTAAATATTGCTTGATCTGCTCGAAAGCAACTCGGCATCAGTCGTCCCATTGGAACTTCTTTTCTTTCTTCAGGAGACCAAAGATTGGTTCACAAGTCAAGGTTAATTTTGTAATAAACCGTCTTATGAATTGCACTTTACCCAGAAAGCCTCGCACCTCCTTTTCAGTCCTCGGTGGTGGCATTTCTAAGATGGCCTTGATTTTAGAAGGATCGACCTCGATACCTCTCTATGTGATCAAGAACCCCAGCATTTTTCCTGCTATAACACCAAATGTACATTTCTGAGGATTCAACCACAACCAATACTCTCTGATCCTTTGGAAGAATTTCTGCAAGGCGGTGTAATGGCCCACTTTTTCCTTGGACTTGACAATCATGTCGTCCACGTACACCTCAACCACTTTATGGATCATGTCGTGCAAAATTGTGGTCACGGCCCGTTGGTACATAGCCTCAACATTCTTCAAGCCGAACGGCATCACCCGATAACAATAGGTTCCCCACAGGTGGTGAAAGCAGTCTTCTCCCTGTCTTCGGGTGCCATCAAAATCTGATTGTAGCCTAAAAACCCATCCATGAACGAGAGCAGCCCATGCCCAACAGTGAAGTCCACTAATTCGTCGATATATGGCAGAGGAAAGTCGTCCTTCGGACTGGCTTTATTCAAATACCTGAAGTCCACACATACCCGAATTCTGTCGTCCTTCTTCGGCACTGGAACGATATTGGCCAACCAAGTAGGGTATTCAGATACCAACAGGAAACCTGTGCCAATCTGCTTGGTGACCTCTTCTTTGATCTTCAGAGCCCAGTCCGGGCAGATCCTTCGGAGCTTCTGCTTAATAGGTTGGGCCTCTGGGTCAAGAGGGATCCGGTACTGTACAATCTCAGGATCGATTCCAGGCATGTCTTCGTAGGACCACGCAAAAACGTCTTTGAAATCTTTTAATAAAGCGACTAAGTGCTCGCGTTCCTCCGAAGACAACATGGACCCGATCTGGACCAGCCGCGGGTCCTTCTCAGTACCAACATTAATTTTGGTGATTTCATCAACCAACAGTTTTACAAACCTCTCCTGCTTTTGATCAGGCAAATATTTCAAAACCGGAGGAATTTCTTCCTCATCGTTTTCATCAAAATTTTGAAAATCCTAATTAATGCAATAAATTAAAGGCACAGAAAAGTACTCGGAAGCCACAACCGTACCATTCTCATTAATAACATCCAGTCCGCCTGATTCCTCTGTTACAACAGACTCAAAGGAAAAAGAAAAAGACGACCTGGACAAGACGGTGGCATCCGAGTTATCACCCCCAAGAATACCGGACTCAGACTCAGACAAGCTGGAACCTGATTCTGACTCTACAAACTTAGTGGAATCAGATTCCGGCTCACTACCTGACCCGGTGCTACTCGATGAAAAGCCCTCCTCGTATTGCCAGACGAGGGAGGGTGCGATGGATGCATCCAGAATGTTTGAAGATGGGCCCACAGCTGCTTCATTCCCGATCATGGAAACTGAGAAGTTATCCCCCAAGCACTCATGTACGATCTGAGGATCTGAGAGTAGACAAGCCAGTGCTACCCTCATTTCAATCTCTGTGCTCTCAAAATCCTCCTCCTTGCACTGCTCAGCCACAGCTGGTGGGTTTGTCTGCTCCTCGGTAACGTCATCCCTGGACAATTGCAAGTCAAAGAAGATTTCAAATCCCGGCAAGCGCCGCCTCTTTGCATTTAGCCATAGCTCTGGGAAGCCGCAGAACGGGAAGTCTTCCCCTTCCCGGACAAAGCGTCCATTCAGGGTCCCCTAGATAGGTCGGTGCATCAACTCATAATGCTTCCCGGCCTGCTTGGATCTGGCTCTTTCGACCATCTCTTTTCCTTTCCTAGCCCAATCCTCTTTGGTAGGCAGATAACCTAAGCCAAAGGTATATG
The DNA here is from genome assembly GCA_036172215.1 of Camellia granthamiana. Classification (NCBI taxonomy): domain Eukaryota; kingdom Viridiplantae; phylum Streptophyta; class Magnoliopsida; order Ericales; family Theaceae; genus Camellia; species Camellia granthamiana. The sequence continues at coordinate 37,156,802 of CM069907.1, read as the reverse complement.
GGTTATGCGGCACTTCGGCCGGTGCTGCGACACCTTTCTGGCCACTTCGCCCTAATCCCATCCCGGGGATGTATTGAAGCTTGTTCATAAGGTAGACAGACTGTGCACTGACGTATAGCCCCTCATCAACAGCTAGCACGTTCTATACAATCCGAGCCTCAGCTAGGGTAAATCCTGACAAAGCACATCCTCCGCGCCATGCTCAATCTCCAGAACTGGTGTAGAAGCCTCTGGCGGCGGATGTATTGAAGAATTCCCAAAGAAGATGGCCACCTCCTTCCCGTGGAGGTATTTCAGCATTTGGTGCAAGGTGGAAGAGACCGCCTTTACCTGGTGCCGCCACGGCCGCCCTAGGAATAGATTACAGGTGGCCGGGACATCCGATACATGAAAGTCAATATCCTGTTGCCCCGGACAAACCTAAGTCCGAATCTGTACAGTCCCCATCACCTCTCGGCTGGTATTATCGTAGGCCCGTATCACCTAGGCAGTAGGCACAAAATCTGCGGGCTTCAACCTAATAGTATATGTCGTCCTCAATGGGCACACGTTGATAGCAGATCTAGTGTCAACAAGGACCACCGGTATCCATTTCTCTCTACACTCAACAGAGATATAGAGCGGTTTGTTATGATCTGAGCCCTCAGGCGGTAGTTCCTTGTCAGTGAAGGTTAATGTCGGGGAAAGCTCTTCCCGGAAAAACCAGCCCTACCAACTGTTTGGGCGTGGTATCAATCGAAAGTTTCACCTTGTCCATGGCAGAAAGGACAGCCTGTCTGTGAACTCTTGAGGCCATAAGCAGTCCCCAGATGGAGATGTCTGTTTGGATTTTCTTAAGCTGTTTCAGCACAGTCTCCTCTTCGAGCAGTTTTTCCTTCTGCTTCTCCGCTTCTTTGTCCTTCCCGGACGCCTGTGGTTGATCCAAGTGTGGAGGTTTGAAATACCGCCCACTTCTGGTCATGTGGTCAACCTTCTCAACGTACCAGGTATCATCTGGTTGGTTTTGTCCGCAATCTTCGTCAGTTTGGGCAAGACGTAAGTTGTCGTCTTCCCACCACATCCCGTCGGCAACCGACAGACAGCTGTCCGGTTCTGTTGCAACTGTTTCTGTGCGCACAGCACATTCTGTCCCCGTAGGGGCTTTGGCCTTTCTAGCCCTCTCCAGACCTTCGATTTTTTCCTGCTCAAACTGCTTCAGTGCAGCTTGTTGTTCAATATCTTCTGTATTCGAACTGCTCGTATCCCGAGCAAAATTCTTAACACCGGTGCTCTCTGGCGATTTTTCCTGATTCTCGGCCATTTCGGCCACTGTTGGTATCCTAGCTCCTGATTGCCCCTTTTCTGGCTGAAGTTCTTCAATAACATCCGGCTAGTCACTGAGCCACCCAGTATTCTCTGCTGACCCGTCCAAGTCGAACCAGTTGATGTTCACATCCCTTGAATCCTGCTCTTCAAAGAACTACAGATTTGCAATGTCCTCTTCCAGCTCTGCTAGGTCATCTAACCCCTGACTAGGTCCATCCTCCCAAACCACACTGATCTCTGCCCCAACTGGCAACTCTACCCTCGACTTAGCCTGGTCTGTTGATGTGATATAACCACTCGGGTTGCACTCAAAGTTCCCAGACCTCTTGGGCTCTGAATCATCATTCCTATCTGCCCCCAAAGTCATCCTTGTTCTGTCCTCAACAGTCACCACCACCAGTTCAGGTTGGGTTAGGGAGGTGCTCAACATGCACAAGTCTGTGCTGTCCGGGACGAACACCTCAGGCTTGGGTAGGTGGGAGGTTGTGATATATATGCTAGGGTCGTATGACACAACCCCAGTTTGGACCAGGTTGATGCGTTTAGGTAGTGGAGCTTGGTTATGTGGTGGAAGTGGGTTGGTTGTGACATTTGGTTTTTCTGGAGGTGCGATCACCCTATTATCAACGAGATCCTGGATCTCATGACGTAGTCGATAGCACTGGTTAGTGTCGTGACCATGTTGTTGGTGAAAGGCACAGTATTTAGCCTGGTTATGGGAGGGAGGAAGTTTTTCTGGTAATGGCCGCGGCTCCAGGGACTTAAAATGCCATTTCCTGATTAGAACCCCCAGAGCTTTGGACAGGGGCATGTATAGTGGAGTGAAGGTTCTCTAGCCTCGGGGTGGATATCTGGCTGTTTCTGAGCTGGTACCGGACACACCGATGAATGGGGTGGCTATATGTGTTTTTGGAGTGGTGGTGGTGACCATACCCACATCTGAAGGTCTAGCAGCCGCAACACTACTCGTGCCTGCATTGGAACTGCAGGTAAATGCCCTCTTGGGCTGCTCTCTCTCGTGATCAAAGTGACCTTGCTTCATGGCGTCCTCAATCTGTACCCCAATCTCGTGTAAATCCGCAAAGGTGGAAAGGGGTAAGACGATCATCTTTCGCATCAGTTTGGGCTAGAGGTTGCGCACAACCATTCGTATCTGATCCTTGTCAACCGGCCTGATGGTCATCATAGAAGCTTTGGCCCTCCAACGGATTACAAAGTCAAAGAAGCTCTCTTTCGACTCCTGTCTAGTTGTCTCAAGATCACGAGTTGTGATCTCGATCTGTGTGTTGTAGGAGTATTGATCTACAAAGGCCTCAGCCATCTCTTCCCAGCTTCTCTTGATAGAGTCCTCCATCTTTGCATACCAAATAGCCGAAACACCCGACAGGGTCTGGCCAAAAAGGGAAAGCTTTTGCAGCTTGGAGAGGCCCATTGGCCTTAGGATATCCGAGAACAATTGCAGATGTACCATGGGATCCCCAGAACTGTCAAAACGGTCTATATGCGGCATCTTGAACCGGTCCATCAAAATCACCACCGAATCGATGTATCCATTGGCCTTAGGATATCCGAGAACAATTGCAGATGTACCATGGGATCCCCAGAACCGTCAAAACGGTCTATATATGGCATCTTGAACCGGTCCGTCAAAATCACCGCCAAATCGATGTATCCATCCTCTATGTCCGGTATGGAATTAACGCATTCAACCTTCTTGAACAGCTTTTCTAACTTGCTCACTTTCAGTGCTGTTGGATCCACCTCAAATTCAAACGGTGTATCCACTAGATTAGTCGGTGCTTTGGACAGCTAAGGTAGGATTGGTGGGTGGAACTGGCCCTGTTGGAACGTCCGTATTTTCCTAGACGTTTGCAGTGTCCCCGAGTGTTGGAACTCTAGGTGGGGGTGGGGGTGGGGGTGAATGCGAAGCAGACGCTCCAGCTTGCTGTGGTTGTTGCTGTTGCTGAAGTCTGGCGATCAGCTCTGTTTGTTGAGCCACAACCTCTGCCTGACGCGCGGCAAACTCTGCCTAGCGGGCAGCATCCCGCTGTATGGCTTGCATAGTCTTTTGGAGCTGACGCATCATGTCCTCCATACTTGCTATAAGATGCTGATCTAACTGAACAACAGGTATATCTCTCTGTGGTAGAAACGGAAACCTCAGCCCGACTACTCACTGGTGGGGTGGATAAGGACCGCTGATCTAATAACTGCTGTACTAATGAACTGCGCCTAACTGACCTCTGTCTAGTAACCGGGGGTAATGAAAGAAACACTAGTTGTCTGTCTATGAGATCCTTGGATTGATGAAGTCTCCGACCTCTAATCCAAAGTGCTTGGGGAATATCTACCTGGTTGGAAGCAATGATACTAAACTACCTTGCAAAAAGATAAATAAAGTATAATAAGGAAATAAAAAAAGGATAATAAGGAAACAAACAACCAGAAAAACGGACAGCATAATGGCTTAAATAAAGACAACACACAGTTGGCATTTGTAAGCTGAACACACTGTTCTCAACACTGATCATTGTTCCCAAATCACTGCCTCAACTCTGATACCCTCAGGTAAAACTGATTCCCCAAATACTGATGTGCTCAGACTTGATACCTAGACTTGTAAACTGATACGTACAACCCTATAGAGACACACTCTGACAACACATACCAAGCAAGTAAGAGCCAAAACACCCTTATGGAGGGGTAGGGTTTCCCTGTCCTATCTTGTTAGGAGCTAGGGTTTCACTATGCACACAGCGACTTCAAACAACCTACAATCGGGTAAGCAACTTGTCCTAGTTTGGAATGGTCACTATGGATTCCGATATGCACTAGGTCGAATAGTCAAAAAAGGTGCCTCGGTAAAAACAGTGGTTTGTGTTCCCATCGTGGCAGAGCCCGCAACCGGTCAGCCTTATGGCACACTTTTCCAAGCAAGCCTCCAGCAAATAGTTCGGGAATAGCAGATGGCAAACACGGTGTCCTAGGCGCACCAATGCAAATACAATGTAAAGAAACACATAAGTGTAAACGAAACAAGATATCATGAGTTCGAGTCAAGTTCTCAAAATCCCCAACAAAGTCGCCAAAAACTGTAGATCGCCCCAAACTCCGCTCCGCGCGCGAGGGCGCGAATTGTTGTTCATAGCTACTACAGTTCAGACTCATGTCACGGTTCTGAATCTAATCTCACAAAGTGCAATGTAAGACTGATAAATCACCAAAGAGTCCAAATCTGGCAAATCGTTTTGGAAAATCGATTTTAATCAAAAAGTGCCAAACATGGACTGCTTTGCTAGATTTTAGAGTCGCCAGCTAAATATTTTGTTTTTAGGAAATTTAGGAAACCCTGACTTGTGCCTAAGGCCACGTGTCCGTCATCACCAAAGTTGCCACAGCTCGGGAACTTGGGTACGAGAGGGGAAGGTCCTGAAATGAGCACTCCCGCTCGCCCGATCAAAGGATCGGCCTCTACTAACATGATATGTTGTTTTTGAAAACACGTGTTCTTATTCCAGTTTATTAGCAAGCTTACTATGTGATGCGCGCAACATACAAGTATAGACTCAATTGCTCAATTTGGAACAAAACATCTCATGTTTGTTTTTCAAAAATGGTTTGAAAGTGCTACTCGCAAGTAGGCTAAGACGCAGATTTGCCACCCTCACGTGGGCTTAGAAAACAACATGATTTTGCTATTCCGCAAAGTGGGCTTAAAACTCACATTTCGATGAATTGTTCCAATTCAAGCAATGAAGCCTTCATCCACAAGCATTCATGCAGTTATATCATTTAAGCAAATAGCCTCATGGCAAGCATGCTATCATGGCAGCATACACATCTCATAAAGTATGCTAAAGCATAAACACTCACAGTGTACTCCGAGCCAAAACAAAAGCTATGTTAGAAATCAATGCATGACCCTAGCTATGTCAAGAATGCCTAATGCAACACACGCAAAATGCAACTAAGATAGGCTCGGCTATTCTAAGATGTCATGTGAATGTAACTTGATAATATGTATTCAAATTGGTATTGAAATACAATGCAGTTTGTATGATGCGCCGAGCTCGGTGCATGCAAGATAAATGAATGATGCACGCATGCAAAGCATAAGTATGCTAATTGATATATGCCCTAAAACTAACCATCAAAAGCGGTTAAGTAAAAGGGAGAAAGAAATGTGGGTTGGAAGACATGCATCACACACACGCACACTTATTACAACAGTTGTGCTCTCTCGACGGAGGGTCCAAATAATAAACTAACTAGGTAATCTAAGCTAATTAAATTAATTATTACAAAACGAAGCTAATTAACGAACAAGTTAACTAATTACAAACACAAATGAATAGTTAAGTGCATTAACTACTTAAGTACAGAACCAAATAGCTAACTAAGCAAAGTAGCTAAGTAAAGCAGTAAGAAGAGGTCCTCAGGGCGAGAAGTGCATGCATGCTCGGTCGCCTCGTTCGAAAATCCATTACGATGCCCCAACTTGCCACTATTTGCATTTGGTTTCAGAACACAGCACAAACCTCCAGATAGCTTCTACTCCATCATGGAGACCTCCAGGAGGGTTGCCGACCACTTAATGGTGGTGTCGACCACTTACATTTGCTGCAGACCAGAAAAAGTGGTCGGCCAGCCACTTTTACTGGTCTGCCGACCAGAAAATGATGCCCAACTCCATTTTGTTGTAACAGAGAACAAGAAGGGGCACGGCAGTGTATTTGCAAGGTATGTATGCACAACCACCCTCCCTATCATTTCTTAAGCTCAAGGGAGTGCGGTTCTCGACTCTCGGGCCACCAACCGAGCATCGCAATGCATGATGGCCGAGAAACCAAGATTGCACAATTCAGTGTTAATGAATGCACAAATAACACATAAGGGCCTTAAACTCTATCATGCATGATCAAGAGCGTCGCCGACTGAGAAATGAGGCACGTTTCATCACTTCAAGTATGAAACATTCCTCGTTTCTCGAGTTCGGACTAACACCCTATCCAAACACAATGCAATGCAACATGATCAACCTATCAATGCTAATGGCATGCAAACACAATGCAATGCAACAATATGAACATGCAATGCAACAACAGGCAAATACAATGCGATGTAACAACATGCAAACAACATGCTCTTCTACCAATGCTAGGATGGCATACACTAGATTCTGTCATGCAAACAATGCATGCATGGCTATACAAAACAAGGCATGCATGACCAAAATAACATAAAATAGAGCTCAAGAATGGTAAAATGTGAGTAAAAGCTTGCTGGAGTTGAGCCAAAATCATGCTAGAATGATGGTCAAAAGCATGATGCATGTTAAGCTAGTTTAGTGGAATTGCACTACAAGTGCAAGGAGCATGCAAGAGGCTATCAAACCAACGCAAAATAGAGTTATACTATGGCAAAACAACACCAAAAGCATGCCAAGATAGAACCAAAACATGCTAGAAATGCATGCTACTTTGAAAAGCTTCAAGTAGGATTACACTACACATACAAGAAGCATGCAAGGGGTGACCAAGACAACCAAAAACAGAGGTATGTCATACTAAAATAAGGTCAAAAATAGGCTGAGATGGAGCCAACATATGCTAGATAAACATGTTCAAACATGAGGCCAACAAGGCAAGCAACCAAGATACAAGGAGAGAGGATGACCCCCTCCTATTTGGGACCTCAAAATACACCTTCCACCACTGAAATTCCTCTGAGTTTCAGTGGTGAGAAGGCCAAAAAGAAGTGGTCCCAATAGCTTAAAAGGATAGCTCAAAACAAGGCCAAACAAGGCACAAAAAGGGGGTAGACCACCCCCAACACCAAAGAGACCTTAAACAAACATTTCAAGTACTTAAAATCAGAACTTTTTGCAGTTGAAAGTTAAGCCTAAAACATCATGCAAATAGGGCCAAAAGCTTAATAAAAAACAAAGGTCTAAGGGGTTAGAAACTCACCCTTGAAGAACAACTTCAAAGCAGCAACTCCAGCAATCTTTTTTGATCAAAAGCAATCCAAAAACTCCAAAACAAGCTTCAAGGTGCCTCAGCACCAAGAGTATGGTGTTTGAGTAGGTGTTTGCGTGCGAAAGTGTGAAGAAAAGGCACTTTCAAGCACAAATATGAAGAGAAGGAGCAATATAGAGATAGATGATATATCTATAGCTTCTAAGCAAAATTTTGAACCTGAGACAAGAAGGAGGAGGTTCCCTTTTATAGAAAAACAATGATCAAGCTTGGAGCTTGAATGAATCCCTCCATACATGTGTATGGACGATGCTTTTTGTGCCCAACAGCTGACACAGCTGGCATGGAAAATATCTGCAGAAAGAGCAGGAAAGCTATCGACCAGTTGAAGTGGTCAGCTAGCTACTTGCACTGGTCGGCCGACCAATGAAAGTGGTCTGTAAGAATGAAAAGTGGTCGGCAAGGGGGAGGAGTGGTCTACACAAAGAAAGCAAGGTGGTGGCATGGCTGCCGACCACTTTTGGTGGTCCAAAGACCACCAAGAGCAGCTGGCCGACCAGAAAACTGGCTGGTAGGGAAGAAAAGTGGTCTTCAGGGGGAGAAACTGGTCTACACCCGTTATTCCGCCCTCCAAGCAAGGAAAACAAGGTTTGTGCCAAAAACAAACCAAAAAGGATGAAAGACGAAAGTCCGCGGGACAAGGCGCGCAGCCGGAAGCCTCGAAAACTAGTCCACAAGCACAAAAAGTGGTCTACGAGGGAAAGGTGGTCTACGGCCACAAAAAGTGGTCTACAGATCTCTATTTCCCTTTAGGCAGAGGCAACAAGGCATGGTTCAAAAACCAAGCAGAGAGGAGAACGTTAAGGGGTTCTGAGACAAGGCGCTCGGCCGAAGGCTCCGAAAATCGAAAACTAGTCTACAAGAGGGAAAAATGGTCTACGACCACAAAAAGTGGTCTACAGACCTCTCTCTCCCACCAGGCAAGGTCAACAAGGCATGGTCCACAAACCAAGCCAAAACACAAAGAGTTCAGAGGCCCGTAGGCAAGGCGCTCAGCCGAAAACTCCGGAAACTCAAAACGAGCACAAACATGCGCGATCATCAAGCGCTCAAACGATGATGTCTGAGTCTTAAGTTCGGTCAAAAATGGGGTGTCTACACACACGTCCCGAGATATAACACGCCCAGAGCTGCGCTTCACACGTCCCGAGATACAACACGCCTAGATCTGCGCTTCACGCGTCCTGAGATACAAGAAAAATCACTCGAGCTCGCGCTTCATGCATCACAAGATACAGCAAGCCCAGAGCCGAGCTTCACGCATCTTGAGATACAAAAGAAACCGCTCGAGCTCGCGTTTCACGTGTTCCAAAATACGACACACCTAGAACCGCGTTTCATGTGTCCTGATATACAAGAAAAACTGCTCGAGCTCACACTTCACATATCCCGAGATACAACGCGCCCAGAGTCATACTTCACGTGTCCTAAGATATAAGAAAAACCATTCGGGCTCACGCTTCATGCATCCCGAGATACAACACGCCCAGAGCCGCGCTTCACGCATCTTGAGATACTCTGATCACGCTAAAATCATGAAAAGAGTCGCGTTTCACACGTCCTGAGATAAAAACAAAGTGGTGTGCAATAGATGCACAAAAGTGAACAAGTGCGATAGATGCTTAAAACAAATGTGTGCGATAGATGCACAAAGTGGACAAGATTACAACCCAATACAGTGACAATGCCTGTTCCATGCAAGATAGACAACATACGTATGCTGTTAATTGAAAGCATGTTCTATGCAAGAAACAAAAACAGATTCTATGTGAATTGATGGCATGTTCTATGCAAAATTGATAGCATGTTCTATGCACAAATGATAAATGATGTAAGACATACGTGTGACATGCATATACGGGAAATGCACATTCTATGCAAGGGAAAAGAGCAAAAGCGTAAAGCGAATAAAACAATACTCGGTGGCACCTCCGATTTACCTTTCGGAGGAATCGCAACATGCTCAAAAGGATACACCTTGTTCAGAGTAGCAACGGGGACACGTTCACCCACCGGAACACAACTACAAGCTTCCAAAATAGAACCTTCCTCAAACCACTCGGGAAGAAGAAGCCCCAAACAGCACCAGGACACAGAGGAGGGCTACTAGCTAGATGCCGGCCACAAGGGGAGGTTGCTAGCCAGCACAAAGCCTTGCTGGCTACCAATGTGGCCTACCGGCCACCGATGGCAGTTTCGGGGCAATTTGGTCCTTTTGCCTCGGGTCTTTAAATACAAGCCTCAAGGCTTCATTTCCTCACAACCTTAGGTCCAAAATTGCTCTCCCCCTCTCTCTAGACACTTCTTCTCTCTATATTCGAGCTTTACATGTGTTTTCCAACGCCCCATGCACACTTTATTCGTTAAACCCTCTTGATTCTCTTCCTTTTGAACCGATCAAAATTTGTTTTCCACGTTTTTTTTTTCTTCTCATCTTCATCCCTCTAGGCTTGTTCCCCTCGAGTTTCTCTCAGGTTTCATGAATTTTTTCGGGCTTTGATTTTTTCTCCCATTTTCTCTCTCCTGGGGTTGACTTTTTCCAAGTTTACTCTCTTTTCTCCATTTTCTTCACTTTTCACCTACTTTTCACCCATTCTTCAGATGGCAAATGATTTTTCACATGACAGGGCTCATCTATAAATTTCCTCGGTATTCCCACCCGTTGCCAAGGTAGAGGGACCGGTCATTGCTGAGGTTGGAGAGGCAGCTGAGGGCATTGAGGCCAACCTCGAGGTAGAGTTTGAGCCCGAGCTTAAGCCAGAGCTGCTTCCATTGAGGGTATGGTCTTTTGATCCAGCGAGGTACCATCTCCGCACGCATATCTTGCCACCCGGAGGCATTAGGTGCTTCAGCGACTTTGCTCGCGACGTATTGGAGGACCTCCTGCTGAGGGAGCCGGTTTCCCACCTTTCATCTAGCGCCACTGAGGTATGAACTCTATTTTTATACATTCATACCTGTCTTTTCACTACATTTCTTGCACTGCCTTTCATCTGACTGCACTTTCATCACTGCCTTATCTAATTCATATGTTCTTTGCCACAGGGAGAGTCCCGTGCCTACAGAGGGTACAGAGCTACGATTGCGAGAGATTGGTACGATGAGCTCCCTAATGGAGTTCGTGACATCATTGATGAGACCGGCTTCGGCCTCTACTACTCTGGCCTGACACAGGTCATTGCGAGCCATTCTCTCCTAGAAGCGCTCACGGAGAGGTGGTGGGACACCATCAACTTCTTGCACTTCTCCACTACCGAGGAGATGACGATGACTCCCTATAACTTCGCCATGATCACAAGTTTAGAAGTAGGGAGTGATCCGATCCCTTTTGACATTGACATGGAGGAATGGGAGGCAGCCTAGATCGAGCTGCTAAGAGCACATCCGCCCTTGTACCAGTCAGCTATGGTTAGATATAGCTGGTTCGCTGAGCAGTTCCGAGTAAGAGAGCCAGAGACATTAGAGGAGATAGAGCAGTATGCCAGAGGCTTCCTGATGTTTGTCCTCGGTACCACCTTGTTTTCGAATAGGTGGAACACCGGGGGCTTATATTTGTTGAGTGCCATAGTGACTCTTCCCCGGGTACGCTTCTCTGACTGGGGCGATGCTGGCCTCGCCACCCTCTATGGCTATATGGACTCTACCTCCCGTCTGAGGGGAGAGCTGATCGGAGGCTACTGGAGAGCTTGGGAGGTATGCATTTCAGTTCCCTCTTTGCACTTTACACTTTCTACTTTACGTTTTTTGCTTTATATATGTCTAACACCTGTGCTTTCTGCTTTGCACTTTCTGCATCTGTTCATACATTGTGCTTCATGCTTTGCATTTTCTACATCTGTTCATACATTGTGCTTTCTGCTTTGCACTTTCTGCATCTGTTCAGGCTGCATGCTTTCTGCTTTGCACTTTCTATATCTGTTCATACATCATTGATCACATATCACTGCATTTTTATTTATTTTTTTGCAGCTGTGGGTTTATGCTTATTTTCCAGCTCTTGCTCCAGAGCCCATAGAGGAGCTCCCCCCTGTGGTCCCTTACTCGAGGCGGTATGATGGAAAATGTCAGCGCAGGAGCCGCGAGTCTTTCGTATTCTTTCACCACTACTTTGAAACCGTGGCCGCCCGCGAGGTAACCCAAAACCCAGTCATTTTTGCTTTAAATCTATTCCGATTCACACTTTTAGCAACTGACAGCAACTAAAAATTTGTACACTCTCTGTTTGCAGATCATGTGGCAGCCCTCGGCCATGATACCGGCTGGGGTATGAGATCAACATGCGGGAGCGTGGGCCACGTCTCACTTCTAGATTTTTCTAGAGGACCCAGTCTACTGGACCTAGTTCCAGAATGAGTGGTTTGTCCGCCAGACCGTGGGCTTACCGGATCCGGTCGTTCCGATGCCACCCCCAAAGTTCATGAGGTCAGCGGACAGCCTATCTGTTGATGTAGTTAATCAGCTCATGGTAGGCTTGGATGCTGATTACTTCAGGGCAGAAGGCAACTACACAACCTTTATTCAGACCCACCTCATGCCACCTCTGACAAGCGCTCGCAGAGGCGAGGGAGCAAGGGCTCCTGCAACAAGAGAGGCGACTAGGACCTGTGCTAAAAGGCCCCTTATGGAGCAGAGCACCCATTGGCCAGAGATTCCTACTACGCTCATATGCTGGCTGTACATTAGGGAGGCTTACTAGATCCCGATTGAGGCTACAGCAGCTGGGCACGAGCTTGTCGGGGTTCGGGGTTCGTCTCAAGTATGGACTATTCTTTACGCTTGGCACTCCACATTTCATTTTAGATATGTTTATTGCGAACACTGATCATTCAAATGCATTTGCAGGCATCCACAAAGTACACGGGGAGCTGTCTTGAGCTGATAGCTTCCTTGATGGGCATGGTGTAGAGGAGAGAGACACTGCTTGGTCTCCAGGGCATCCCGGTAATTTCCTTCAGTTTACGCTTCATGCTATCATCTTGTCACTGATACACTGGCATTTCAACTGTAGTCTTTTCCAAACTGCATCTGACACACTATATCTGATACACTACATTGGCATACTATACTCATACACTGTACTCATACTGTATCTGATTGCTACATACCACTTATTATGCATACTATACTTGTATACACACATTGTAATTGATATTTTGACAATTGTCTTTTTAGATCCCATCTGTACCGATGGCCCCGACGATAGTAGCAGCATCAGCACCAGCAACGGCAGTACCTCCTCCAGTAGCAGGGAGAAGAGAGAGGGATAGGGGCACCCGAGGCCAGAGTAGGCCTCCAGAGCCCATCTTGAGCGATGACGATGCTGAGACCGGTGACTCTGAGGAGGCAGCAGGTCGACATTCTGAGTCATCCGAGAGTGAAGATGATGATACTGGCTCAGGTTCCGAGAGCAGAGGTGTTGATGCTACAGACTCTGAGGCAGAGAGCAGAAACAATACCTACTCGGGTTCAGAGACTGATTCGGATAACGGTGCCGACGAAGATAGTGCTCCAGAGTCCTCCCCTCCGAGGAAGAGGACGAAGAGGGCCTCTTGTGCCTGAGGCGACTGGCGCTGATTTTTTGATTTTTTGCTTAGTTTCTTTTTATTTGGTAGCATTAACAGATGTATAGCCTCAAATAGGTTTTACTTTGCTTTGAAAACTTGTACACCTCTTTTGTAAAAAGCACGATCGGAATAAAACCTCGCAGTTTTTATAAGAAGTGTTGTTATTTTTGCATCATGAGCACCATATTTGCATGAAATGGACATGGAATTAAATTGGCCAAGACCATTTGATTGAAACAATGTTCTTAATCGGGTAATAAGCCAACCAACAACCAAAATACAAAATACAACTCGATAAACAAAGCAAAAACAACTTAAATACAAATAAACAAACTTACTAAAACCAAAAGGACTCAAAACAAGACCTTGAAATACTCAAAGATCAAGGCAAAACACAGGCTTCCAGCACTGCTCAGCACACAAGTGGATAGCAAACCTAAGAAAAAGGCTGACGGCCACAGATGGAGCTTGCCGACCATAGAGAGTGGCCTACAGGCCACAAGAGGTGGCCGGCATGTGAGAATCGCCAGATTGCTGTTAGCTGGCTTCCACTCAAAGCCTTATCTTCTACAAAAGGTTCAGCTTCATGAATTCTTCTCCAAAACTTTATTTCAGATACAATTTCTTCCACAAATGGAGCCATTTTTTGCCGAAAAGCTCTCAGATTGGACTGCGACTTTAGACTGCACGGAAAAGGTAAATTTCTAGGGTTTCGGCATAAATGCATTTTTTCTGTTGAGTCCTACTCCACTTTATTTTCCGTTCCTTCATGTCGCAGCTCAATGCTGGGACCCGATTACACATGTCTTTCGCTTCGGGGGACAAGAAATATACCCAACAATTAAAGAATTTCAGGCACTAATGGAATCCCGATGCGATGAGGAAATCATGCCTGAGCCCCGTTTTGGCCACGCCCAAGCTTTGGGACAAACGTGTGGGCTCACTCTACATGAGCCTCGATCTTTGGCGCACAACGAAGAGCTTAACATAACAAATCTGATTCATCGATTTTCTAATATCAGTGACCGAGGTGACCTTCTCTGGCAAGGTTTTCGGTAACATGCCCTCTGCTTATGTATGCTTACTCACTTCCTTCTTGCCCCTAGCTTTGGCGGGTCCAGCATTCATTTGATCGAAGTGGCCCAAGGTTTAAAAGAAGGCAAGAGTTGCATTGGCTTGCTGGTGGCCGAGACCTTGATGGGCTTAGATGCCTTTTATCGGTGAGAGACTAATTAATTCGCGGGGAGCCCACTACTTCTCCAGGTATTGTTTCCCACCCTTTCTCATATGTGTTTCTCACATCACTCGGCACTTGTGCTCTATTTTTCTCTCAAAGCCCTTTCCTCACTTTTCTCTCAATGTACATCTCTCTATTCTTTAATCTCTCTTTTCTTTAATCCCTCCCCAGGTGTGGCTTATGGATAAGCTAAAAGTAGTGGACTCTTGCCCTGAGTACTTAGCTTGAAGCTATTTCCTCCGCCATCGACTAGTGGATTTCCCGAATGAGGGACGGTGGTGCAACTGGATGTGCAACAGGTCTGCTGCTAACATAGCCTGGCGTTACCCCTGGCTTAATCTGACTGAGAAGAGTTATAGCATGGCTTAACAACCTAGCATACAGTTGATCGGCCTCACACACTGTGTATTCTATTTTCCTTTTCGGTTCAAACATTAGTTTGGGCATGATCAGACTTGCCCAGAGGAGGGGTAAGTACCCGGTTTCATTCCCCATCTGTGGTTCACATTTGGCTAGGTACCTCACTACTTGGAGGACGAGAGAGCTTCTGACCCCTGCCCCTAGTTTTAGTTGCGCCCTTTTTGGCGAATGCTTGGCTTGGCTCGAGGATGAGGCACAAACCGGGCCCACTTTGGCTTCAGAAGCTTCCACAAGCACGAACAGAGGACGCAGGAGCACCTAACTCACCTATGCCCCTAGTTTATTACTTTGACCTTTCTTTTCAAGTTTTTCGATGTAATAAAAGAAACTTTGATTTGTATCAGAGAGTTGGAGAACTTTTATGTTAAAATCAATGAAATTAAAGTTGTGAGCACTAAAAAATTTCCTTTCAGTCCAAAAATGATTTAAGCTGTAAAAGGTCAAATTTGAACAAAATCAACTTTTATCAAAACTTTTCAAAACCATTTTCGAAAAGGATCACCACCTGACACGCACGAAATCGATCCTCGAGATGTACAACCCCGAATCAAAAGATCAAAACTTCCCCTTGATTGAACACCACTGCTCTGTATTGTAGCCATCTCTTCTCTCAGAGTAAAGATCACAATCGAGCCCCCAGGTAAAAAACAAACAAAGATGACTTGATTGATCACATGGACAGGACAATTGAGTTGGAAGTGATTACGGCTGAACTTCAGGATGAAGTTACCTAGATATCCCAAAGATGGGAATCAGGCCATATGTAGTTCGGTTCAAGTTCACTCGAGTATTAACTCTTTTCTTTTGTGCTCTAACTTTTGCCAAAGTCGCCCTTTAGGGTTTTCAACCTTGCGAGCTCAGTTTTGTCTTTATTTCTAATTTTTCATGCTCTAACTTTTGCCTGGGTTGCCTTTCTGGGTTTCCAGCCTAGCAAGCCTCTCAGGCATAGTATTCTTCAACTTGTTCATGTTGATCGGTTATGAAAATTCCAGGCCATCCAGGTCCATGAGAATAACAGCTCCACCCGACCAGATAGCTTTGATGATGTAAGGACCAGTCCAATTGGATCTGAACTTGCCCCTAGGGTCATAAATGGGAGCTCGGTTATCTTTCAGCACCATATCCCCTCTTTGAGATTTTGGGACTTAACTTTCTTGTTAACAGCCCTAGCAGTTCTACGCTGGTAGCCTTGAACATGATACAATGCTTTCAACCTTCTCTCATCAAACAGCATCAGCTCTTCAAATCTGCTTTGTTGCCAGTCCGCCTCTGCTATCTGACACTCAGCCATAATTCGCAGTGACGGGAATCCTATTTCAATTGGCAGAATAGCTTCCATCCCGTAGACGAGAGAATAAGGAGTTGCCCCTGTAGACGTTCGGATTTAAGTTCTATAGCCCCAGAGTGCGAATGGCAATTTATCTGGCCAGTCCCTGTAGGTCTCAACCATCTTTTACAGGATATTCTGGATGTTCTTGTTGGCGACTTCAACAATTCCACTGGTTTGCGGCCTATATGTAGATGACTTATAAAAAGCCACATTGTATTTCTCCAACAAGTCTATCACCTCCTTCTTGAAGTAGGAGCCATTATCTGATATGATCTCGTTTGGGACTCTATATCGGCAAATGATATTGTTTCTAATGAACTTGGCCACATGCGATGCTTTCAACACTGTATAGGACTGAGCTTTCACCCACTTTGTAAAGTCATCAATTGCCACCAAGATATATTCATGCCCATTCGACCCTTTTGGTGTGACTACACCGATGATGTCGATTCCTCAAACTGAGAAATGCCATGGCGAAGTCATGTTGTACAATTTTGATGGCAGAATATTTATGCGATTGGCATATATTTGGAACTTGTGGCATCACTGAACAAAACCAATGCAATCCTCCTTCATAGTGGACCGTAGTAACCTCGCTTGAGAATCTTTTGGGCTAACATCACTCCATTCATGTGCACTCTGCACTCTCCTCCATGGATGGCCTCCATCAGGCGCTTTGATTCCTCTTCTTTGACACACAACTTATGCATTTCCAGATGACCTCTTTTGTACAGTTTACCTCCGCAAATGATAAATCGGATGACCATTCACGGTATTCCCCTTTTGTACTTGGCATTTGCCCCTGGTGGATAAATCTCATTTTCCAAGAAGTTCCAAATATCGTAGCACCAAGGGTTTCTGTCTTGAGTTTCATCTATTGCGGCAATAATTTCATAGGCTGGCGTGTATCTCTACTCAATGATAATCAAACGCATCCGGACTCCGAGTGAAATGTCTATCATAGAAGATAGAGTTGCTAAAGCATCAGCAAACCTGTTGTCTCTCTCAGTAGATGCATGAAAGTCAGCTTTTCAAACCTAGGAATCAAAACATCCAGGGTCTGGTGATAAACCTTCATATTTTCTTATTTGACTTTCCAGTCTCCATTTGCTTGAGAAACAACTAAGTTTGAGTCCCCGTGTAGACGCGCCCTTGGGCTTCACTCTACAGTTCGAACTCCCTTTTGCTGTCGGTTCTTAATCTGAACTAAAGAGTCCCAATCCGGCAAATCATTTTGAGAAAAACAAATTTTTTGAAAGAAGTGCCAAACATGGACTGCTTTGTCAGATACAGAGTCGCCACCTAAATATTTTATTTTGGGAAATTTAGGAAACCCTAACTCGGTGCCAAAGGCCATGTGTCCGTCATCACCAAAGTTGCCTCGGCTCGGGAACTTGGGTACGATTGGGGAAGGTCAACTATGAGCACCCCCTCTCGCCCGATCCGAAGATCGGCCTCTACTAACCATGATATCCGATTTTGAAAACGTTATGTGTTCTTATCCCGATTAATTAGCTAGAATTACTATGTGATGCGCACAGCAAAACAAGTATAGACTAGATCGCCTAATTTGGAACAAAGCACTGCATATCCGTTTGTTTGGAAACGTTTTGAAATTTGCTACTCGCAAGTAGGCTAAAACACGGATTTCAACGAGTTGTTCCAACTCAAACAATCCAACCTTCACCCACAGGCATTCAGGCAGTTTATCACAAAAGCATCTAGCCACATGGTAAGCATGCTGTCATGGTACCATTCACACGCATGTGGTATGCTAAAGCATAAATACTTACAAAGTACTCCATGCCAAAATAAAAACATGTTAGCAATCAATGCATGATCCAAGTCCATGTTAAGTGCCTAATGCATCACATGCAAAATGTCACTAGAATGGGCTTGGCTAATCTAAGGATGGCATGTGAGATGCACAGGAAGCATGTATTCAAGTTAAATTTGAAATATAAGGCAATTAGCATGATGCGCCGAGCCCGGTGCATGCAATACTGACAAATGATGCACCCATGAATAACATGGGGTATGCTAAAGTAAACATGTCCTAATACTAACCATCAAAGCAGGTAAGTAAAAGGGAGAAAGAAGTGGGGGTTGGAAGACATTCACACACTCACCCACACTTATTATAAACTTGCCCTCGCTCGGAAGGACCGAAAGAATAATACAGACTGAATAAATAATCAACTATCCTAGCTAATTACTTATCACAGACCAACTAAATTAATTAAGCAAATTAATTAATCTAATTTAAGCAATAAACCGTCTCGGGATGAAGACCCAGTGCAGTGCGCGCTCGGTTTTGCTCGGAAATCCGCCACCATGCACAAGATGCCTCTGTTTTCCCTGCTCTGCTCCTCTGGAGGCTGCCAAAGCCTCAGGGTTTACTCTCTGGATGCTGAGAAACACCACCGGCTGAAGGAGAACACCACCGGCCATGTAGAATGGTCATCGGCCATGAATTTAATCCACCGGCCAAAAATGATAGCCGGTCGGCACTGTATTTAGCCAACCGGACAAAAATTCCTGCAAAATCTGGTTTGACAGCAGCAGAGGGAAATACTTGGCATGGCAATGCATTTCAAGCAATGTATGCACCAATCACACCCCATATCATGTTTATGATTCAAAGGGACATGAACCTTGGTTCTCGGACCACCAATCGTGCATTTCCATGCATGATGGCCCAAGAAGCCAAGTGTGCACATTTGATATGGAATGCAATGCACATGATCAAACCAAGGGAAACTCAACCTCTATCATAAGCAATTCAAGAGGCCAAGTATGCATGCTAATGCAATGCAACCTCAGCATGTTAGCTAGCATGCAACATGGAGATGCAAAGAAGCATACAAAACATGCAAGGCATGAGACAATGCAACCAATAAGCATGCAAGGTACAATGTGGATGTTTAAGCATGCGAGTAAGCATGTGACTTCATTCAATCATGTAAGTTCGAACATGCAACACCTCATCAATATGCTACAACATACAAAGAGTACATGCAACAAGCAAAGAGGTGGACTTAAACATGGTTTAGGCAGCCCTTACTAGGCCTAAAACAGTGGCCAAAGTGCTCCAAAATGAAGGACTAATAGGCACACAAACATGCATGCAAATGATCTCCAACACTTCATGCATTAAAGAGCAATTCTCAAGCACACTCAAGAGGATGCAAACATGGACATATGGCATGCATTAAGCTCTAAAATCATGTTAAGATGGTGCCAAACCAAGCAAACAAGATAGGCTAAACATGCAACAATGGTACAAAACTTAAGGCTAATAAGCCAAAATGCAAAAGAACTACACAATGCAAGCCTTGGTCGACCAAAAACAGCAAGGGCAGACCTTAAGCATGGCAAAACAAGTACAAAAGCTTCACAAAGCTAGGCCTAATACATGCTTGAATAAGGGTTAAAACCTAGATACATGTTATGGCAACAAAATGGCATTACAAGGCATGTATGGTAAGCAAGCCTGGGGTACCAAAACCATCTCAATACAATGCTATGTTATGACAAAATAAGCATGAAAATCAGTTAAGGCATGGCCAACACACACTTAAACTAGATGCTCCCTCAAGAGGCGAAAATGGCCCTTTTCAAGGACATCAAGGAGAGGGGGTGACCCTCTCCTTCCTAGGACCTCAAGGCACCATCCTCACCTCTAAAATCCCTCAAGACTTCAATGGTGAGGAGGCCCAAACACTATGGTCCCGAAGCTCACACAAAATGGCACAAAACAAGGGCCAAACAAGGCTTAAGAGGGGTCAAACAACCTCAAACCACAAAACACTCTTAACAAACTATTTAGAGGCCTTAAAAATAGAACTTTTATGTGTTATATGCAAAACTAAAAAACAATTGCAAGATAGGTAGAAATGTTTTGCAAAAATGGGTAATAAAGGGATAAACTTCTTACCCTTGAAGACCCTCTTCAACAATGGAGCTCCAGCAGCTTCTTTAGGTTGAAACCAGCTCCAAAACTCCAAAATAATCCTCAAAGGCCTCAGCTCTAAGAGATGGTGTGATGGTGGGTGTTTGTGAGCAAAAATGAGACAAAACACACACTAGAGAGAGATATAGAGATAGGATATAAACCAAACCCTAACCCTAGAACTCAAACCCTAAAAATGGCTGTCTAAAATGTCTAACTTTTTTCAACCCCTCAAAAAGGAGAGAAAGCTCCTCTTTATAGAGCTTTTTAGTCTTGTAAGCTTACAAGACAAGCTTCTAAAGAGAGATCCCTCCATACACGTGTATGGAGGGGAGCCAAATGCATGCCAGCTGTGAGAAAATATCTACAAAAGCAGATGCACAGTAGTCGGCCGGCCAAAAATGCAATTGACCAAAAAAAGATAGCCGGCCGGCCATCTATAGTGCTGGCCGGCCAAACATTTGGCCGGTGGCCACAAAACGTAGCCGGTGGCCTCAAGCCCTGGCCGGTGATGGGTGGGGATGGTCTATAAGCCCTACCCTGCCTCTCAAAGGCAAAACACAAGTGTTTGGTGCAAAACCAGACACAAAACAGTCAAATCGAGAGATCCTGAGGCGAGGCGCGTAACCGAAACCTCCGGGAACTCAAGAGGAACACAAACATGGGTGATCACCGAATGTTCAAGCGGTGACGTCCAAGTCTTGAGGACGATCAAAAATGGGGTGTCTACAGTTGCCCCTCTTTGACAGAACTCGAAAGTCATAACAATGACGGGAGTGAATGTCAAAGCCCAGAGACGACCCATTTTTGACAAGGCCGAAGACTTAGACAAAGCATGCAAGACGAACAAGGTATGCGCCCGAAGGCAGGAGCAAAATGCAAGACAATGCACAAGGCCATACATAACTTATGATCGTGCGAAGAAAGCTGTAATGAAGCACACATGCAACAGTTTTAAGCTAGCATACACCAAACTACACTACACTGCAGAAAGGATGTAAGAGTATTATGCAATTCTCAATACGTCTCACATGGAGGATACAATACCTGTCCGGTTCGTCTGGTTCCACCAGCCACAAATGAACCGTACATACAATATCGTGCCTGCAAAGAAAACAACTTAACAGGTACGATGTTATTAGCAACATGCATGACAATGCAAAAATGAATGCAAAATGATATGCAATATATACAAAACAATGTATAAACAATGCAAACTAAAATACAATGCAATTGAAACAATGCAAACTATATGCAAAGCAATTGAATCATGATCCAATCATGAGCGGTTCGAAACCACACAAATGTCAAATAGATGGATGGAGGTAACAAGTCCGTCTACCATAGAACGGTCTACTGAACTATGAGTAATGTAGACGGACATAAGAACGAGTATTGGGGGGGGATGACATAAGTGGGGAAACGACCCGCTGAAGAAAGAACAATGATCCTAATGCTGGATGCAAAATTACACTATAATGTAATATATACAATGGATATGGCATGCAGCCAAACCAAATCTTGCCTAGGAAAGGCATGTACACATACAAGCCACGGCTAACATAGAACGGTCTACTGAACTATGTTTTTGACGTGAAAAGTACGGGCACATACCAGACCAAGCTCAACATGGAAAGGCGCAAGCCATAGATGGAAGTGATGCAAGAAATGCATGCAATCTACAATGCAATGGATATGGCACGAGGGCCAAACCAAATCTTGCTTAGGAAAGGCATGGACGCATGCAAGCCGCGGCTAACATAGAACGGTCTACTGAACTATGTTTTGACGTGAAAAGTATGGGCACATACCAGACCAAGCTCAACATAGAAAGGCGCAAGCCACAGATGGAAGTGATGCAAGGAATGCATGCAATCTACAATGCAATATCTACAAATATGCAATGCAATGGAAATGCATGACAGTGCATATTTACTTTCTATGATGCATGACAATGCAATATTTACCATGTATGTATGATAATGCTCTATTTACAATGAATGCACTACATATGCATGTTTTTTTTTTTTGAAAATTCTTGAAGATGCAAATGATGCATGAAATGCACGACAATGCAAGTCGCTTTGAAATGCAAGACAATGCATGGATTTTCTAATGCGCGACGACGCGCGGCTTGAGATGCATGACAATGCATGAATTTTAAATGCGCGACAACGCGCGGTTTTAGAGATGCATGACAATGCAAACGAACTGTGCGCATCAATGCACGGGAGGTCTTGCACCTCCCAAGGATTTAAGGTCTCCTAGACCGTGTGTGTTTAAGGTCTCGTCCGACCGAGCGTATTTAAGGTCTCGCCAGACCCTGGCGCATAGGGCAGTGTGATGCACAGAATAGCGCGATAGCATGCATGCTAAATGCAATGAGATGCGCAACATAGCGCGATGCGTTTAGACAACGTTAGACAACGCGAGTGCACAAGACAGTGCGATAGAGGTGGAATGCATGAAATAGTGCAGTGTGCTAAACAACACAATTGAATTGAAATGCACATGGGGAAACTTTTGAATCTTGTAAAAGACAAAAGGATATGGAAAGGATACACCTCGCACAAATTTGAGTGCCACGCACTGAAGACACGGTTCGAGGTCAAAACGGTGGTCGATTGAGCTTCGGAAATGCCTTTTCCTTATACTATCTTGAACAATAAAGGTGCCAAACCACAGATCTGACCCAAAAAAGGTTATGGGAGGCTCACCGGCCGAAAGGGGAAGCCACCGGCCATCCATCGGTCACCAAAAACGTCACCGGCCAAACATTTGGCCGGCCGGTCAAAAATGTAGCCGACCGGCCAAAAGTGCCTGAATCGGGGCAAATTTGACTTTTCGCCTTGGGTCTTTTAAAATAGGGTTTCAAACCCTATTTCTTTCATTTCTCTTAGCCGAAATTAGCCACCCTCTCTCTCTAGAGCATTTTTCTCTCTTCCTTTCTCCATTTTCTCGCGTTTCACGCCTGTTTTGTCGTTCGATTCGCGTATATCTTCACGTTTCTCTCGATCTTCCCACATTTTTCACATCCCGGCTTTTCCGGCCATTTTCCACCCTCCCGGGGTTGACTTTTGGTTGACGTTCCACATTTTCATCCGGTTTTCCTTCTGCCGGCTATTTTCTCATCATTTTGACATGGCTGACGACATTCCACAGGGTGGGACTCCTCCGGATCACGAGATGGATCCCGGGGCTGAGCTCCTCCCTTTGAGCGTCCATCCCTTTGACCCGGCAACCTACCGGCCGGCGATTCACGTGCTACCCCCGGATGGACTCCGCCAGTTTTGGAGCTTCAATAGGGCGATGCCTCCAGAGCTTCTACTACGTGAGCCTACCTCTCATCTTTCCTTTGGCGCTTCCGAGGTAACATTCTTTCCTCTGCTTTACTTTCTGCAATGTAGGTTATAAAACTGCCAACTGCCATAGCTGTTTATGTTTTTTAATTGCTTTAGCCTAGATACACTGATGTACACTGTACACCGTAGTTGATCGCAAACGTGCTTGCAACTGATATCTGTTTGAGACTGACACGTGCACACACACTGCACTAGCCTTGAACCACTCAAACACACGGCACACACCGTATTTCACTGCAAACTCACCGGCACCCGGTACCTATTTGAATCTGAAAAACTTGCACGCAGGCCACATTTGCACTGAACCACTCAAACACGTTGACACATCGCACGTTGTAGTTCACTGTGAGCACACCGACACCCGGTATCTATTTGAATCTGAAAAACTTGCACGCATGCTACATTTGCACTGAACCACTCAAACACGTTGACACATCGCACGTTGTAGTTCACTGTGAACACACCGGCACCCGGTATCTGTTTGAATCTGAAAATATGCACACATGCTATATTTACCTCAATTCTGCACGCCTTACAAAACTGGTATATTTAGCATTGCTTCACAACTATTTGTTTAAACACAGGGAGATTCCCATACCGTCCGCGGGTATGGGAATATTGCCGCTCGAGACTGGTATGCAGAGCTACCCGAGGCGGTTCGCCATATCGTTGACCAGGCCGGCTTCGGCGCATTCTGCTGAGGACTATCCCGGCTCACCACGAGCAGGCCTCTCCTCGCTGCTCTAGGGGAGAGGTGGTGGGACACCACTGACTCGTTCCACTTATCTATGACGGGAGACATGACGATGACTCCCTATGATTTCTCGATGCTCACAGGCATCGGGGTAGGGGGTGATCCGATCCCCTTCGATACCGATATGGACGAGTGGACCGCTGCTCAGGTCTATCTACTCGGCGAGGTGCCGCCTCTCGCCCGCCTAGGCTTCGTCCGCTATTCCTGGTTTGAGGTGCAGTTCAGGGTCCAGCCCGTATTGGTGGAGGAGGCTCCGGCGACTCAGGAGGTCGTGGAGAGATACGCGAGCGGCTTTCTCATGTTCCTGTTGGGGACCACTATTTTCACCGACCGGGCGAATACCGTGCCACTCTGTCTACTCAGTGCCTTAGTGGATGTTACACAGATCTTTCGCTACGATTGGGGTGGCGCTGCCTTGGCCACCCTCTATGGGTACATGAGCTCAGCTTCTCGCAGCAACGGACAGTTGCTCAGGGGCTACTGGCACGCTTGGGAGGTACATTTCTTCTCTGCCTTACATTCTGCTTTTCTACTTTCTGTACTTTGTACCGTACTCTGTACACTGCACACACTGTGGCCCATTTTACGTTGACTGTATACTGCATGCACGACACACATACACTCTGCTTTACACTGACTGTACACTGCTCACACTGTACACTCTGCACAATACACTATCTGCACAATACTCTGCACGATACACGGCTCTGTTATTTCTGCTTTATTCTGCATTCTGCTTTATCTGATAAGCATACTGGTATTTGCTCTGCAGTTGTGGGTCTACGCTTACTTTCCCAGACTAGCCCCAGTGCCAGACGCAGAGACCCCTCTCGTCGTCCCGTTCTCGCGACGCTTCAACGGGAGGTGTGTGCGGAGGCCCCGGGAGACGTTTAGCTTCTTTCGCCGCTACTTCGACACCATCACTCCTGCGGAGGTATGTTTTACTTGCAATTCATATAAGCTTCGCCTTTCACAGCACATTTTCAATAACAGTAGATAACAAACTGTATTTCATTTTCAGATCACCTGGCAACCTTGGGCTCCGTTGCCAGCGACTATTCGGGACCGATTTGTCGGTGCTAAGGAGACCTCGCGTTTTCGGATTTTGCTGG
The DNA here is from genome assembly GCA_036172215.1 of Camellia granthamiana. Taxonomy (NCBI): domain Eukaryota; kingdom Viridiplantae; phylum Streptophyta; class Magnoliopsida; order Ericales; family Theaceae; genus Camellia; species Camellia granthamiana. Next base: position 37,131,728 of record CM069907.1, on the reverse strand, counting down.
AGGGCCCAGTCTGTCGGGCTTGGTACCTAGGTGAGCGTTTCCTACGCCAGACCCTAGGATTACCAGAGCAGATAGTTCCGGTTCACCCTCCGGAGGACATGAGGGAGACCGAGAGATTCACCGCTGAGCAGATGGCTAAGTACACGATCGGCTGGGAGGTGACCCGCTTCAGAGGCATCGACGATTATAGAGAGTACGTGCAGACGTACATCATGCGGCCTCTGAGCGGCGGCCGTCAAGCTGAGGGAGTGAGGCCCGTGGCGCCCGTAGCTAGGGCAAGAGCGGGAGCTGGAGCTGAGCATCGAGGAGGGCCCGGGTTTGTGGTAGGGGTGGAGCTCAGAGAGGGCGGGGGGCTGGTTAGCCCACGTTGCCTACCTCGTTGACATACAGAGGGCAGGGTGGAGCGACCTACTAGATCCCCTTCGCCCCTCCCCTGACTGATCACGAGTTGGTCGGTGTCCCCGACTTGCCTCCGGTATGTATTACCGCATTTTGCATCTTGCATTGTCATTTCATTTTATTTCATTTCTTTAATATTCCGCAGAATACTAATGCATCTAATACTTTTGCAGGCTTCTTCTGAGTATACCCGGTAGTCCCTGGAGTTGAATGCCTCCATGATGGGGATGTTGCAGCGGACCTTCAACCTTCTGGCCCTCTACAGTATTCCGGTATGTTCTTCTAACCACCGTCTCAAACCATACATAAACTGCTTGGCATAATCTGATACATAATACAACACTTGACATACGGCCCTTACTGGCATCTGATACACTGTACTCATACACTGCGTTTTGCACTGATCCACTGCTCACGGCATACACACTGTACTCATACACTGCATTCTGCACTGATATTCTGTTCTGCGCATACTGATGCATTTGCCTCTTATGTACTTTTTCAGCCCCCTTCCAGATTCCCACTGTAGGAGGTGCTCCAGTTGGACCTTCCGTTCCTGTCTGAGGGAGAGATGAGGAGGGCAGAGTATTCCCCCGCACCAAGGCGTGGCACACTCATGTCGGGAGTAGATCGCGGGCTCCAGTCCCTGATGATGATGACTAGGAGTCGTCCGAGGCGGAGGCAGAGTCGGAGTCATCTGAGGAGGAGACCGGAGGCGGCACTGACTCGGGCTCTGATGATGATACTGATGATGCTCCTGGACCTTCGTCCAGGAAGAGGACTAGGACAGACTGATAGCCCAAGAGCCATTTACAGATTTTTGCTGTTTTTCTTCTTTTCTGCACTTTTCCTTTTTTTTTTGTTGGTAGTTAGGATACTTTGCACTGCCGCAGGCAGATTTTGTTTCCAAAACTTATGTACTTGGAAAGATGATGAAATGAAACAAACTTTTGTCTGAAAAAAGTGTTTACATTTGTATATCTCATACATTGCACCGCAACACATCATATTGCACCTCAATGTAAATGAAATTGATTTGTTGTCTGAAAATTGAACACTTGCACTGTGATAATCAGATAACTAACCAACCAACAGTAAAATGATCTGTAACAAGCCCGCAAGGGACCCCGCTACAGTTCGGACTCGATTTGTGTTACGGTTCGTAATCTGAACCAAAGAGTCCAAATCTGGCAACTCGTTTTGAGAAAATAGATTTTTGAAAGAAGTACCAAACATGGACTGCTTTGCCAGATACAAAGTCGCCACCTAAATATTTTTTTAAAAGGGGAAATTTAGGAAACCCTGACTCGGTGCCAAAGGCCACGTGTCCATCATCACCAAAGTTGCCTCGGCTCGGGAACTTGGGTACGATTGGGGAAGGTCAGCTATGAGCACCCCCTCTCGCCCGATCCGAAGATCGGCCTCTACTAACCGTGATATCTTGTTTTGAAAACACTATGTGTTCTTATTTCGGTTTTTAGCCTAGAATCACTATGTTATGCGCACAGCAAACAAGTATAGACTAGATCGTCTAATTTGGAAATAAACATTGCATATCCGTTTGTTTTTGAAAAATGCTTTGGGTTTTGCTACTTACAGGTAGGCTAAAATACGGATTTCAACGAGTTATTCCAACTCAAACAATCCAACCTTCACCCACAGGCATTCAGGCAGTTTATCACATAAACATCTAGCCACATGGTAAGCGTGCTGTCATGGTAACACTCACACGCATGCAAGGATGCTAAAGCATAAAAAACTTACAAAGTACTCCGTGCGTAGAACAAGAACATGTCAGCAATCAATGCATGATCCAAGTCCATGTTAAGTGCCTAATGCATTGCATACAAAATGTTACTAGAATAGGCTCGACTAATCTTAAGGATGACATGTGAAATGCACAAATAGCAGGTATTCAAATTTATTTTGAAATAAAACACAATTAGTATGATGTACCGAGCCCGATGCATGCAATACTGATGATTGATGCACGCATGCATAACCATGAGGTATGCTAAAGTAAATATGTCCTAATACTAACCATCATAAGCAAGTAAGTAAAAGGGAGAAAGAAGTGGGGGTTGGAAAACATGCACACACTCACCTACGCTTATTACAAATTTGCCCTCACTCGGAGGGACCGAAAGAATATACAAATTTAATTAACCTATAAGCTAATTAAATATTACAGACCACCTAATTAATTAATAAATCAATTAAGTACTGAAAGCAGTAAAAGGCCTCGGGGAGAGGGTCGAATGCATGCGCGCTCGGTTTCGCCCGGAAATCCACTACCATGCACAAGATGCCTCTGTTTTCCCTGCTCTGCTCCTCTGAGGACTGCCAAAGTCTCAAGGTTTGCTCTATGGATGCCAGGAGACACCACCGGCTAAAAGGGGACACCACCGGCCATGCAGAATGGTCACCGGCCATAACTTTGATCCATCGGCCAACAATGGTGGCCGGTCGGCACTAAATGTAGCCGACCGGACAAAAATTCCTGCAGAATCTGGTTTGACAGCAGCGGAGGACAATACTTGGCATGGCAATGCATTTCAAGCAATGTATGCACCAATCATACCCCGTATCATGTTTATGACTCAAAGGGACATGAACCTTGGTTCTCGGACCACCAATTGCGTATTTCCATGCATGATGGCCCAAGAAACCAAGTGTGCACATTTTGATGTCAAATGTAATGCACACAAACAACCAAAGGCCCAATCCCTATCACTAGATCAAGGGACAAGGCATGCATGCTAGATGGAGTGTAACCTAGGCATACAACCAAAATATGCAACATGGGAATACAAGGTATACATGCAAGTATACAAACAAACATGCAAGGTAAACATGCAAGCACGCAAAGGATGGACTTAAGCTTATTAGGGCAGCCCTTAAAGAAATCCAAAACAGTGGCCAAAATGCTAAGTACATGAAGGCAAATGTACACACAAGCATGCATGAAAACATGGTTCAAGACTTAAGCATAATGAAGCAACTTTCAAGCACACTCAAAAGGGGGAAACATGGACTAGTGGCATATATACTAAGCTCTAAAAATCATGCTATAGGAGGTGCCAAACCAACTAAACAAAGCAAGCATATCATGCAATCAAGCCCAAAGCCTAAAGCTCACCAAAGAGGCATTGGACCACACTTATCAAGACCAAACATGGCATGATTTAAACAACTAAAATCAGAGTTTTAGCATGTCAAAATGCACCCCAAAAACCACCTAGATGACATCTAAATGACTTACATATGGAAGCATGCACAAATGCACTTTCAAGGAGCATGAAACACAAACTCTTGAAACATCAAAGAGCCATGAAATGCAAGTATACAAGCATGCTAAGTGGACTGAAATGACATGGAAAATGGTCCCAACCCACTAAGTCAAAGCAAGCAATGCATGCTATACATTCACATACTCAAGGCCAACAAGCCAAAAATGCAAAGGGGTTATACTAAATATGCCAAAGTCGACCCAAACAACTAAGGACAGACCTTAATCATGGCAAAACAAACATGAAAGGTTCACAAAGCCAAGCCTAAAGCTTGCTAGAACAATGGTTTACAACCTAAGGCATGTTAAGGCAACAAAATGGCATTACAAGGCATGTATGCTAAGCAAGCATGATGTACCAAAACCAACCCAAAACAGAGCTATATTATGACATAACAAGCACAAAAATCAGCTAAGGCATGGTCAACATGAACCTAAGCATGGTGCTCACTAAATAGGCAAAAATGGCCCTTTTCAAGGACATAAGGAGAGGGGGTGGCCCTCTCCTTCCTAGGACCTCAAGCCACCATCCTCACCTCTGAAATCCCTCAAGATTTCAGTGGTGAGGAGGCCCAAACACAATGGTCCCGAAGCTCACACAAAATAGCACAAAACAAGGGCCAAACAAGGCTTAAGAGGGGTCAAACAACCCCAAAGCTTAAAACACTCTAAACAAACTATTTAGAGGCCTTGAAAACAGAACTTTTATGTGTTATACACCAAGCCAAAAAACAGTTGCAAGATAGGAAAAAGTAGAATGCAAAAATGGGGAATAAAATGACAAACTTCTTACCCTTGAAGACTTTCTTCACAAATGAAGCTCCAGCAGCTTCTCAAGCTCCAAATCAGCTCCAAAATTCTAAAAACAACCCTCAAGGGCCTCAGCTCCAAGAAAGGGTGTGATAGTGTGTGTTTGTGTGCAAATCTAAGCCTAAACACACACAAAAGAGAGAGATATAAAGATGGAAGATGAGCAAACCCTAACCCTAAAACTCAAACCCTAAAAATGTTGCCTAAAATGTCTAACCCCTCAAACAAGAGAGAAGACCTCTCTTTATAGAGCTTCTTGTCTTGTAAAGCTTACAAGACAAGCTTCTAAAGAGAGAGATCCCTCCATACACGTGTATGGAGGGGAGTCAAATGCAAGACAGCTGTGACAAAATATCTGAAAAAGCAGATGCACAGTAGTCGGCCGGCCAAAAATGCAATTGACCAAACAAAGACAGCCGGTCGGCCATCTATAGTGCCGATCGGCCAAACATTTGGCCGGTGGCCACAAAACACAGCCAGTGGCCTCAAGCCCTGGCCGGTGATGTGCGGGGATGCTCAAAAGGCATTCCCTACCCCTCAAAGGCAAAACACAAGTGTTTGGTGTCAAACCAACCACAAAACAGTTGAGTCGAGAGGTCCTGAGACGAGGCGCGCTGCCAAGGCTTCCGGGAACTCAAGACGAACACAAGCATAGATGATCACCGAGTGTTCAAGCGGTGACATCCAAGTCTTGAGGACGGTCAAAAATGGGGTGTCTACAGTTGCCCCTCTTTGACAGAACTCGAAAGTCATAACAATGACGGGAGTGAATGTCAAAGCCCAGAGACGACCCATTTTTTACAAGGCCGAAGACTTAGACAAACATGCAGGACAAACAAGATATGCACCCGAAGGCAGGGGCAAAATGCAAGACAACGCACAAAGCTGAGCATAACTTATGATCATGCAAAGAAAGCTATAACGAAGCATTCATGCAACAGTTTTAAGCTAGCATACACCAAGTTACACTACAACGCAGCGAGGATGTAAGAGAATTATGCAATTCTCGATACGTCTCACGCGGAGGATACATTACCTGTCCGGTTCGTCTGGTTCCTCCAGTCGCAAATGAACCGTACATACAATATCATGCCTGTAAAGAAAACAACTTAATAGGTACGATATGGTTAGCAGTATGCATGATAATGCAAAAATGAACGCAACATCATATGCAATATATATACAAAACTATGTATAGACAATGCAAATGAAAATGCAATGCAATTGAGACAATGCAAACTATATGCAAAGCAATTGAATCATGATCCAATCATGAGCGGTTCGAAACCACACGTATGTCAAATAGATTGATGGAGGTAACAAGTCCGTCTACCATAGAACGGTCCACTGAACTATGAGTAATGTAGACGGACACAAGAACAAGTATTGGGGGGGGATGACATAAGTGGGGAAATGACCCACTGGGGAAAGGACAATGATCCTAATGCCGGATGGAAAATTACACTACAATGTAATATATATAATGGATATGCTGGGAGATGGCAATGGATATGGCACGCGGGCCAAACCAAATCTTGCCTAGGAAAGGCATGTACTCATACAAGCCGCGGCTAACATAGAACGGTCTACTGAACTATGTTTTGACGCAAAAAGTACGGGCACATACCAGACCAAGCTCAACATGGAAAGGCGCAAGCCATAGATGGAAGGTGATGCAGTGAATGCATGCAGTCTACAATGCAATGGAAATGGCACGCTGGCCAAACCAAATCTTGCCTAAGAAAGGCATGTACACATACAAGCCGCGGCTAACATAGAACGGTCTACTGAACTATGTTTCGACGTGAAAAGCATGGGCACATACCAGACCAAGCTCAACATGGAACAACGCGAGCCATAGGCGGAGGAGGTGATGCAGTGAAAGCATGCAATCTACAATGCAATGGAAATGGCACGCTGGCCAAACCAAATCTTGTCTAGGAAATGCATGTACACATACAAGCCGCGGCTAACATAGAACGGTCTACTGAACTATGTTTCGACGTGAAAAGTATGGGCACATACCAGACCAAGCTCAACATGGAAAGGCACAAGCCATAGGCGGAGGAGGTGATGCAGTGAATGCATGCAATCTACAATGCAATATCTACAAATATGCAATGCAATGGGAATGGATACAATGGATATGCATGACAATGCATGTTTACTTTCTACGACGCATGACAATGCAATATTTACCATGTATGCATGACAATGCTCTATTTACATTGAATGCATTACATGTGCATGTGTGTTTTTTTTGTGTTTTTTTTTGTTTGTTTTCGCGAATGCAAATGATGCATGATGTTGAAGTGCGCGTCAACGCGCGGCTTGAAATGCATGAAAATGCATGATTTCGCATATGCGACCACGCGCGTCGTTAGAGATGCATGACAATGCAAACGAACTGTGCAAACCAATGCACCGAAGGTCTTGCACCTTCCAAGGGTTTAAGGTCTCCTAGACCGGGTTACTGGGGAAATGCATGACAATGCATGTGAACTCGAAATGCGCAACATCGTGCGACTTAAGATGCAAGTGCAAAACAACGCATGTCTAATGCATGTGAACCCGAATGCGCAGCCACGCGCGTCGTTTGAAATGCATGACAATGCAACTTACCAAACAGTCATTTGGGCACGACAATCACCGAAGGACTTGCACCTTCAGAGGATTTAAGGTCTCCTGGACCGGGATGCAAAACTCATGTATGACAGTGCATGTTTGCAATGCGTGACAATGCTCGACTCGAGAAATGTATGACAATGCAGTCGAGATGCGCAAAACAGCGCGATGCAATGCATCAAACAGTGCGATGAATGTATGCAACACATATGGGGCAACTTTTGAATCTTGTAAAGGGCGAAAGGATACGAAAGGATACACCTCACATGAATTCAAGTGCCACACACAGGAGGCACAGTCCGGGGGCAAAACAGAGGTCGGTTGAGCGTCGGAGATGCACTTTCTTGTACTTTTTTAAGCTATGAAGGCCCAAAACTACAGATCTGACCCAAACAAGGCTGTAGGAGGCTCACCGGCCGGAAGGGGAGGCCACCGGCTGTCCATCGGCCATAAATAAATTCCACCGGCCAAATATTTGGCCGACCGGCAAAAAATGTAGCCGACTGGCCAAAAGTGCTTGATTCGGGGCAATTTTGACTTTTCGCCTCGAGTGTTTTAAAATAGGGTTCCAAACCCTATTCTTTTCATTCCCTCTAGCCGAAATTCCCTCCTCTCTCTTTCTAGAGCATTTTCCCCTTCTTTATTCCTCGATTTTCTTGCGTTTCACGCCCATTTCGTCGTTGGATTCGCGATTGTCTTCGCGTTTCGAACATTTTCGTCCGAATATTTCTCCATTTCGGTGCATCTTTCACCATTTCCGCTTCTTGGGGTTTGTTCCCCTCGAGTTTCTCTCCATCTTCCCACATTTTCCTCATTCTGGCTTTTCCGGTCATTTTTCGCCCTCCCGGGGGGTTGACTTTTCGGTTGACTTTCCCCATTTTTGCCCGGTTTTCCCTTTTGCGGCTATTTTCTCACCACTTTTGACATGGTCAACGATATTCCAGGGGGCGGGACTCCCCCGGATCACGAGATGGATCCCGGGGCTGAGCTCCTCCCCTTGAGCGTCCGCCCATTCGACCCGACGACCTACCGGCCGGCGATTCACGTACTGCCCCCGGATGGGCTTCGTCAGTTCAGGAGTTTCAACCGGAGCGTGCCACAGGACCTGCTTCTGCGCGAGCCAACGTCTCACATATCCTTTGGCGCTTCCGAGGTAACCTCTCCCCTCTTTGTTGCTTTCCACAATGTAGAATATTTGACTGCCATAGTTAGTCATTTCTTTAACTGCTTAGCCCGAATATACTGATGCGCTGTATACCGTAGTTGACTGTAATCATACTTGCAACTGATAATTTATTTGGGACTGAACACGCGCACACACACTGTACTTGCCCTGAACTACTCAAACACACTGACACATCAGTCACCGTAGTTCACTACGAGCACACCGATACCCGATATCTGTTTGAATCTGAAAATATGCACACATGCTGTATTTGCACTGAACCACTCAAACACGCTGATGCATCACACGTTGTAGTTCACTGTAAGCACACTGGCACTCGGTATCTATTTGAATCTGAAAACATGCACACATGCTATATTCGCCTCAAACTTGCATTCCTTACAAAACTGGTATATTTAGCATTGCTTCGCCACGGTTTATTTTTGAACAGGGAGATTCCCATACCGTCCGCGGGTATGGGAATGTTGCCGCTCGAGACTGGTATATGGAGCTGCCGGACGCCGTTTGTCACATCGTGGACCAGGCCGGCTCCGGCGCATTCTGCAGGGGGCTTTCCCGTCTTACCGCATGCAGACCTCTCCTTGCTGCTCTAGTGGAGAGATGGTGGGACACCACCGACTCGTTCCACCTTTCTGTTGCCGAGGAGATGACGATGACTCCCGTCGACTTCTCGATGCTCACAGGCATCGGGGTAGGGGGTGATCCGATCCCTTTTGATACTGATATGGACGAGTGGACAGCTGCTCAGATCCATCTACTCGGCGAGGCGCCGCCTCTCGCCCGTCCAGGCTTCGTCCGCTATTCCTGGTTTGAGGTGCAGTTTAGGGTCCAGCCCGCATTGGTAGAGGAGGCTCCGATGACCCAGGAGGCTGTGGAGCAGTATGCGCGCGGCTTTTTGATGTTCCTGCTGGGGACGACTATTTTCGCCGACCGGGCGAATACCGTGCCGTTGTGCTTGCTCAGCGCTTTAGTGGACGTCACCCGGATCTTTGACTACGACTGGGGTGGCGCTGCTCTGGCCACACTCTACGGATATATGAGCTCGGCTTCCCGTGGCAACGGATAGTTGCTCGGGCGCTACTGGCGTGCTTGGGAGGTACGTTTCCTTTTTCTGCTTTATATTTCTGTTTTTCCATTTTCTGTACTTTGTACCATATTCTGTACACTGCACACACTGTAGTCTGCTTTACACTGGCTGTATACTATACACGCGGCACACACATACTCTGTTTTATACTGACTGCACACTGCTCACATTGTACACTCTACATCATACACCGCCTGCACAATACACTACACAATATATGGCTCTGTTATTTCTGCTTTATTCTCGTATTCTGCTTTATCTGATAAGCATACCGGCATTCCCTTTGCAATTGTGGGTCTACGCCTACTTCCCTAGGCTAGCCCCGGTTCCTGATGTAGAGACCTCTCTCGTCGTCCCGTTCTCGCGACGCTTCGACGTGAGGTGTGTGCGGAGACCACGGGAGACGTTCATCTTCTTCCATCGCTACTTTGACACTATCACCGCGGCGGAGGTATGGTTTCACTTGCAGTTCATTTAAGCTTCGCTTTTTTTACTGTATTGTTCGTTTTCAATAACAATAGATAACGAATTGCATTTCATTTTCAGATCACCTGGAGGCCCTGGGCCCCATTGCCAGCCGAGATTTGGGAGCGATTTGCGGGCGCGGTAGAGACTGCCCGGTTCAGGATCCTCTTAGAGGGACCAGTCTGTCGGGCCTGGTACCTAGGCGAGCGCTTCTTGCGCCAGACCCTGGGTCTACCAAAGCAGATAGTCCCAACTCCTCCTCCTGTGGACATGAGGGAGACCGAGAGGTACACTCTTGAGCAGATGGCTGAGTACACAGTCGGCTGGGATACGATACGCCACAGGAGCATAGGTGAATACACAGAGTTCATCCGGACCTTCCTTATGCGGCCTCTGAGCGGTGGACGCCGAGCTGAAAGAGAGAGGCCTGCGATGCCTACAGCCAGGGCAGGCACAGGGATAAGGATATCGAGGAGGGCTCGGGTCCGTGGCAGGGACGGAGCTCAGGGAGGGCGGGGGGCTGGTTGGCCCGCGCTGCCTACGACGATGACATACAGAGGGCAGGGTGGGGCGACCTACTAGATCCCCTTTGCCCCTCCACCGGCTGATCACGAGTTAGTCGGTGTCCCCGACTTGCCTTCGGTATGTATTACTGCACTTTTGTACAGTCGTTTCATTTCAATTTATTTGATATTCCGCAGAATATTGATGTATCTGATATTTTTGTAGGCTTCCTCCGAGTACACCCAGCAGTCCCTGGAGCTGAATGCCTCCATGATGGGGATGTTGCAACGGCCTTTCGATCTCCTGGCCCTCTACAGTATTCCGTTATGTTCTTTCTGACCACAGTCTCAAACCATGCATAAACTGCTTGACATAATCTGATGCATAACACAACACCTGACACACTGATCTCACAACATTCGTAGACTGTACTCTGCACTGCATTTTGCACTGATAACTGCTCACGGCATTCACATTCTGTACTCATACACTGCATTTTGCACTGATAAACTGTTCACGGTATACTGATACATTTGCCTTTTGTACCTTTCAGCCTCCCTTCCAGATTCCCACTGTAGGAGGTGCTCCAGCTGGACCTTCCGTTCCCGCTCGGGGGAGAGATGAGGAGGGCAGAGTATTTCCCCGCACTAGGGCGGGGCGCGCTCGCGCTGGGAGCAGCTCCCGGGTGCCAGTTCCAGATGACGACGAGTCGGAGGCGGAGGCGGAGTCAGAGGCAGAGGCAGAGTCATCGGAGGAGGGGACCGGAGACGGCTCGGACTCGGGCTCAGATGATGATGCTCCTGATGATACTCCTGGACCTTCGTCCAGGAAGAGGACTAGGACGAGTTCCCAGGCCTGAGACCTTTTGATGTTGATACAGACTTTTGCTGTTTTTCCCCTTTTTCTTTTTCTTCTTTGTACTTTATCCCTTTTTGTTGGTAGCTAGGGTACCTTGTACTGCCGCAGGCAGACTTTTGTTTCCAAAACTATGTACTTGAAAAGATGATGAAATGAAACAAACCTTTTGTCTTGTCTAAAAAAAAAAAAGTGTTACATTTACATATCTCATGCATTGTATCACATTACATCATGCCACATCATATTACACCTCAATGTAAGTGAAATCGATCTGTTGTTTGAAAATTGAGCACTTGCACTGTAATAATCAGATAACAAACCAGCTAACAGCAAAACAACCCAAGCAACATACTGCTCAACCTGAACACACAGCCCATACTCTATTGGGGATTAGTCTGCATGTAGTCTATAACACAGCACTCGGTTTACTCTCCACACGACAAACCCTGAAGAAATAGCCCAATCTAACAAGACGGACTACAAAAGCTGAACCGGTTGAAGTTGAAACACACTCAGATGTCCCAAATTTTCCCATTTTCTTCTTTTGCTTCGGATAAATGTAGAGAATGGCGCAGCACTCTGAGCATAAACGATTTTTGAAATTGAAAAAGGGTTTTTCAAACCAGGGTATCGAGCCTGCAACTGATCACAGCGGAAAAGACTCAAACAAAAGGTACACGACCTGGACACAACGAGACACGCTCGGAAAAGACTCAAGACGAAAGTTGAGGTAAACAAGACAAAGACACGACACACAGACGCGTTTACAAAGACAAAAGACCTCGGATCTCGAGTAGCCATATCCTCTGGGCGTTATGGTTCCCACCCTTTCTGATTTGCGATTCTCACATCACTCGGCCCTCAAGCTCGTTTATTTTTTTCAAAACCTTTTCCTCACTTTTCTCTCGACTTACACCTCTTTATTCTTTATTCTCTCATTTTTCGTCCCTCCCCAGGGTGATTGATAGATGAATAGGAAGTCGCGGGTTCACACCCAACACTATTGGCTCATGGCTATTTCCTCCGGTGACGTTGAGTCGGGGTTCCGGATAGGGAAAGCTTACTCCGGCGAACATGGTGCTTCTCTGGCAAGTATGTTGACGGCAGGGGAAAGACAGAATACCTGACTCGACTGTGCCCCTAGTTCATCACTTTGACCATTTTTGTTTTCTTCTTTCTAAAACAGTTTTGACCAAAATAAGAGTCGGATTAACATACTTGTTCAATTTTTGATTTGAAAATCATGTAAGTCAGGCAGTGAGCACTAAAAATTTTCCTTTTTGGGTCTAAGAAAATGGTCCGGTTTTGGAAAAATAAAATAGTTTTCGAGAAAATAGTCAAACTTAGTAAAAATTTTCAAAAACTATTTTTGCAAACAATCAATGCTCGACGAGCACGGAACTTACCCTCGAGATGCGCAACCTCGGATCGGAGGCAATGGAAAATTGCCCCTTGCTTAAAGGGGGTACATGGCAACGGAAAGTTGCCCCTAGTTTGGACGGCAACTCAAGGCAACTTATGGCAATGCATGGCAACGGAAAGTTGCCCCTTGTCTAGATGGTGCCGCAGCATTTTGTAAACGGTCTTTATCAATGACAACTGAACTCCGAGGACGATGGTCTGAACCAATATATGGTCACAGTCACTGTGAAAGCGTCGGTTGCTGGACTTCAGGATGAAGTTGCCTACGTATCCCAAACATGGGAATCAAGCCTTACGTAGTTCCGGTCATTACAACCGAATTGTCGGATGCACAGGAAGCAAGGATGATCAGAACCATTACATGAACTGAGGCGCTATGAAAGCGTTGGGGGCTGGACTTCAAGATGAAGTTGCCTACGTATCCCAAACATGGGAATCAAGCCTTACGTAGTTTCGGTTAAGGTACACTCGGGTATTAACCTTCACTTTTAGGCTCTAACTTTTGCCAAGGTGCCCGATGCGGGTTTTCGACCTTGCGAGCTTCTTTTCTTTTTCTCTTCATTTTTATTTCTTCTCTTTTTTTCAATTGTTTTATTTTTATCATTTTTTTCCTGTTTTCTTCTTTTCTTTCTTTCTTTCTTCTTCTTTTCTTCTTTTCTTTGCTCTAACTTTTGCCTGAGTCGCCCTTCCGGGTTTTCCGCCCAGCGAGCCTCTCAAAGGGTAAAAGTGTAACAAGCCCATGCCAAATGGTTTTGAAATCGAAGCCCTCTGTATCCAGGAGAGTGGTTGTTGTGTTTTGATTTGCAGAAGAATCCATTACAGTTGCCTCACGAGCCTTTTCCAGTGGGATTTGATCTTCTTGATCTGAGTTTGGTGCCTCTTGCTCGAGGGCTGCTTCAAATTGAGCCACACGGGCCTCATATGGCGATTGGCTGTTGAATGTTCTGAACAAACTCCATGTTTGAAACAAATAGATTAGATCTCGAGGCTGAGAACGATCCTAGGCTGCGCAATCTCAAGAGCAATTCCACACAGGTCTTCACAGGACCACGCAAAACATTTTGTTTTTGAAGATTTTTAAGAAGGCGACAAATCGTTCGCGCTGAAGATAGTGTGAAACTAATCTAGATCAAGCCGGGGTCCTTCTCAGTACTCACGCTGACAGGCATGATTTCATTCATTAAAGGCATAGCATGCCTATCTTTCTCTCAAATATGATCAAATTTTGCAAAACCCGAGGAATTCCTTCCTCTTCGTTTTTTATCACCACAGTGTTCAAAAGGGGTTTTTGAAAAACTTAGGTCATTGTAATAATTTTCAGGGTACAAAAGAGCAGGTAGAATGTACTGTCGTTCCATTCACCTTTTATGGCATAACTAGCTCAAACTGACAGCAAGCACAAAAATGAGATAACCACAGTTGTTTCATTCAGATTTGCTGATGCAACTGGCTCCATGGCAGAGGCAGACTCAAAAGAAAACAAAAACTGGTAATTACAAAGTAAAACGGTGTTCGAGGCAATGACCCTGGAATCACCTGGCATTCTATACAAATGGGACAGACTCGCTACAACAAGACAGACCCGTGAGCAAAAAGGACTGACTCAGGACAATGAGACAGACTCAAAACAAAACAAAAGACTGACCCGACACCCAAGCCAGAGTTTACAAAATTAGCAATCACAGTTGCTCAAAAATGCGTGCCAGACGCCACATCCAAAAATACGACAAGTACTGCCCACAGGCTGTTCACCCTCTGATTACATACTCGCAGTATCTGTGTCCTCAAAATCCAATAACTGGGTGGTAACGGACTTGGCTGAGGTGGGCGGGAGGATAACCTCATTGTCAATCAAATCTTGCACCTCATGACGGAGGCGGAAGCAGTTATCGGTAGCATGACCGGTTTGCTGGTGGTACGCGCAGTACAAAGCAGCATCATGTGTAGCAGGGAGATTCTTCGGGAGGAGCCGAGGCTCCAAGGGTTTAAGATGCCCTCTTTCAGCTAGGATTTGAAGTGCCTTTGACAACGGCATGTAGAGAGCATGGAAGACCCTGCGTCCTCGGGGCAGGTACTTTGAAGGTTGAGCACTCTTGCTAGACGCACTAGCGAATGGGTCGGCAGGTGCGGCCTTGGATTTCTGATCCTTCCCGGATGCAGGGTTGGGGGCGGAAGAAATTGTTTTGGTATGACGGGGCCTATCCCGGTTTTCTGACTGACTTGAACTACTCTCAGGTGGAGCGGGGAAAGCATCCTCCACAGCTTTTGTCACAACTCCAGATATCTGTTGCTTGTTCATCCCCCTGGCTTTCAAGGCCTCGACTGCCCACAGCAGTTGTTCGATGGGATCGGCATCTGCCTTCATTTTATCCTTACATCTGGCCTCAGCCTGGTCGAGGGTTTGGGTTGATGTTGATATGTCATTACCATAGCTGGGGGCCATCTCCGGTTGGCTAAGTTCAATCACAATTTGCCCCAACAGCGGGGGCTCCTGGGGTACAAAACTCCCGGCATAGGGTGCAGCTGGTGGCGAAGCTGACATTCCGTAGGCGAGATCTGCCACAGACCTCTGGAGATCACCTATCATCCCCATCAGTTCAAATGTAGTAGGCTCACGAGCCTGATATAGCTGGGGGGTCCAGACCGGGTGTGCAGCAGGCGACCTGGGTGGATGCGGCATATCAACATTGATCTCACTTTGCAAAGTGATTCCTTGATCTAATGCGGCTATCATAACCACAATCTCCTCCGAATTCTGCGTCATCATAAGTCTTGCCTCAGCAAAGGGGGAACACTGGCTATTCTATATCAACTCTCTGAACCCCTTGAAAAAAAACAAGCAGCATTTCAGCTCAAACGAAACAAACACAGGTGCAGCCGAACAATTGTACTCTACTACTGATCACTGTCCCCCAAAATCACTGCCCCAAAATACTGAATCGGATATCCACAGATATAACTGATTCTCGCAAACTGATACTAATGCCCTCAGGCTTGATACTCAATCTCGCAAACTGATATGTGTGTTCCCTGTAGAGATACACTCTGAAAGCACATAGCAAGTAGAGAGAGCAACAACACCCCTATGTTGGGGTAGGGTTTCCCTGTCCTATTTTGTCAGGAGCTAGGGTTTCACTACGCACGCAGCGGTTTCAAACAACCTAACATCGGGTGAGCAACCTGTCCTAGTTTGGAATGGTCGCTATGGATTCTGAGTATGCACTAGGTCGAATGGTCGAAAGGGTGCCCCGGTAAAATCAGAGTTTGTGTTCCCATACTGGCAGAGCCCGCAACCGGTCAGCCTTATGGCATGCTTTGACAAAGTCAAGCCTCTGGCAGACCGCTCAGGAATTGCAGATGACCAACACGATGTCTTAGGCGCACCAATGCAAATGCAATGCAAAGAGACACATAAATGAAATCAAAACAGGATATCACGAGTTCGAGTCAAGCTCTCTAAAATCCCCAGCAGAGTCGCCAGAAACTGTAACAAGCCCGCGAGGGACCCCGCTACAGTTCGGACTCGATTTGTGTCACGGTTCGTAATCTGAACCAAAGAGTCCAAATCTGGCAAATCGTTTTGAGAAAACAGATTTTGGAAAGAAGTACCAAACATGGACTGCTTTGCCAGATACAGAGTCGCCACCTAAATATTTTTTAAATAGGGAAATTTAGGAAACCCTGACTCGGTGCCAAAGGCCACGTGTCCGTCATCACCAAAGTTGCCTCGGCTCGGGAACTTGGGTACGATTGGGGAAGGTCAGCTATGAGCACCCCCTCTCGTCCGATCCGCAGATCGGCCTCTACTAACCGTGATATCTTGTTTTGAAAACACTATGTGTTCTTATTCCGGTTTTTAGCCTAGAATCACTATGTTATGCGCACAGCAAACAAGTATAGACTAGATCGTTTAATTTGGAAATAAACATTGCATATCCGTTTGTTTTTGAAAAATGCTTTGGGTTTTGCTACTCACAGGCAGGCTAAAATACGGATTTCAACGAGTTATTCCAACTCAAACAATCCAACCTTCACCCACAGGCATTCAGGCAGTTTATCACATAAACATCTAGCCACATGGTAAGCGTGCTGTCATGGTAACACTCACACGCATGCAAGGATGCTAAAACATAAAATACTTACAAAGTACTCCGTGCGTAGAACAAGAACATGTCAGCAATCAATGCATGATCCAAGTCCATGTTAAGTGCCTAATGCATTGCATACAAAATGTCACTAGAATAGGCTCGGCTAATCTTAAGGATGACATGTGAATGCACAAATAGCAGGTATTCAAATTTATTTTGAAATAAAACACAATTAGTATGATGTACCGAGCCCGATGCATGCAATACTGATGATTGATGCACGCATGCATAACCATGAGGTATGCTAAAGTAAATATGTCCTAATACTAATCATCATAAGCAAGTAAGTAAAAGGGAGAAAGAAGTGGGGCTTGGAAAACATGCACACACTCACCCACGCTTATTACAAATTTGCCCTCACTCGGAGGGACCGAAAGAATATACAAATTTAATTAACCTATAAGCTAATTAAATATTACAGACCACCTAATTAATTAATAAATCAATTAAGTACTGAAAGCAGTAAAAGGCCTCGGGGAGAGGGTCGAATGCATGCGCGCTCGGTTTCGCCCGGAAATCCACTACCATGCACAAGATGCCTCTGTTTTCCCTGCTCTGCTCCTCTGAGGACTGCCAAAGTCTCAAGGTTTGCTCTATGGATGCCAGGAGACACCACCGGCTAAAAGGGGACACCACCGGCCATGCAGAATGGTCACCGGCCATAACTTTGATCCATCGGCCAACAATGGTGGCCGGTCGGCACTAAATGTAGCCGACCGGACAAAAATTCCTGCAGAATCGGGTTTGACAGCAGCAGAGGACAATACTTGGCATGGCAATGCATTTCAAGCAATGTATGCTCCAATCACACCCCGTATCATGTTTATGACTCAAAGGGACATGAACCTTGGTTCTCGGACCACCAATCGCGCATTTCCATGCATGATGGCCCAAGAAACCAAGTGTGCACATTTTGATGTCAAATGTAATGCACACAAACAACCAAAGGCCCAATCCCTATCACTAGATCAAGGGACAAGGCATGCATGCTAGATGGAGTGTAACCTAGGCATACAACCTAAATATGCAACATGGGAATGCAAGGTATACATGCAAGTATACAAACAAACATGCAAGGTAAACATGCAAGCACGCAAATGATGGACTTAAGCTTATTAGGGCAGCCCTTAAAGAAATCCAAAACAGTGGCCAAAATGCTAAGTACATGACGGCAAATGTACACACAAGCATGCATGAAAACATGGTTCAAGACTTAAGCATAATGAAGCAACTTTCAAGCACACTCGAAAGGGGGAAACATGGACTAGTGGCATATATACTAAGCTCTGAAAATCATGCTATAGGAGGTGCCAAACCAACTAAACAAAGCAAGCATATCATGCAATCAAGCCCAAAGCCTAAAGCTCACCAAAGAGGCATTGGACCACACTTATCAGGACCAAACATGGCATGATTTAAACAACTAAAATCAGAGTTTTAGCATGTCAAAATGCACCCCAAAAACCACCTCGATGACATCTAAATGACTTACATATGGAAGCATGCACAAATGCACTTTCAAGGAGCATGAAACGCAAACTCTTGAATCATCAAAGAGCCATGAAATGCAAGTATACAAGCATGCTAAGTGGACCAAAATGACATGGAAAATGGTCCCAACCCACTAAGTCAAAGCAAGCAATGCATGCTATACATTCACATACTCAAGGCCAACAAGCCAAAAAGGCAAAGGAGCTATACTAAATATGCCAAAGTCGACCCAAACAACTAAGGACAGACCTTAATCATGGCAAAACAAACATGAAAGCTTCACAAAGCCAAGCCTAAAGCATGCTAGAACAATGGTTTACAACCTAAGGCATGTTAAGGCAACAAAATGGCATTACAAGGCATGTATGCTAAGCAAGCATGATGTACCAAAACCAACCCAAAACAGAGCTATATTATGACATAATAAGCAAAAAAATTAGCTAAGGCATGGTCAACATGAACCTAAGCATGGTGCTCACTAAATAGGCAAAAATGGCCCTTTTCAAGGACAATAAGGAGAGGGGGTGGCCCTCTCCTTCCTAGGACCTCAAGCCACCATCCTCACCTCTGAAATCCCTCAAGATTTCAGTGGTGAGGAGGCCCAAACACAATGGTCCCGAAGCTCACACAAAATAGCACAAAACAAGGGCCAAACAAGGCTTAAGAGGGGTCAAACAACCCCAAAGCTTAAAACACTCTTAACAAACTATTTAGAGGCCTTAAAAATAGAACTTTTATGTGTTATACACCAAGCCAAAAAATAGTTGCAAGATAGGCAAAAGTAGAATGCAAAAATGGGGAATAAAAGGACAAACTTCTTACCCTTGAAGACTTTCTTCACAAATGAAGCTCCAGCAGCTTCTCAAGCTCCAAATCAGCTCCAAAATTCTAAAAACGACCCTCAAGGGCCTCAGCTCCAAGAAAGGGTGTGATAGTGTGTGTTTGTGTGCAAATCTAAGCCTAAACACACACAAAAGAGAGATATAGAGATGGAAGATGAGCAAACCCCAACCCTAAAATTCCTACCCTAAAAATGTTGCCTAAAATGTTTAACCCCTCAAACAAGAGAGAAGACCTCTCTTTATAGAGCTTCTTGTCTTGTAAAGCTTACAAGACAAGCTTCTAAAGAGAGAGATCCCTCTATACACGTGTATAGAGGGGAGTCAAATGCAAGACAGCTGTGACAAAATATCTGAAAAAGCAGATGCACAGTAGTCGGCCGGCCAAAAATGCAATTGACCAAACAAAGACAGCCAGTCGGCCATCTATAGTGCCGGTCGGCCAAACATTTGGCCGGTGGCCACAAAACACAGCCGGTGGCCTCAAGCCCTGGCCGGTGATGTGTGGGGATGCTCAAAAGGCATTCCCTACCCCTCAAAGGCAAAACACAAGTGTTTGGTGTCAAACCAACCACAAAACAGTTGAGTCGAGAGGTCCTGAGACGAGGCGCGCTGCCAAGGCTTCCGGGAACTCAAGACGAACACAAACATGGATGATCACCAAGTGTTCAAGCGGTGACGTTCAAGTCTTGAGGACGGTCAAAAATGGGGTGTCTACACGATCCAAGCAACCCACTGCCTAATTCTGAACACACAGCCCTTACTCTACTGGGGATTAATCTGCACACAGCCCATAACACAGCATTTGGTTCATTCTGCACACAGCAAATCCTGAACAAACAGCCCAATCTGACAAGACGGACTACGAAGGTGAAACCAGCTGGAGTCGAAACACAATCAAATGTAGAGAATGGCACAGCACTCTGAACATAAGCGATTTTTGGAATTGAAAAAGGGTTTCAACCTGGGTATTGAGCCTACAACTGAACACAGCAGGGAAAGACTCAAACCAACTGGTACACGACCTAATCACAACGAGACACGCTCGGAAAAGACTCAAAACGAAAGTTGAGATAAACAAAACAAAAGGCACGACACACGGATGTGTTTACAAACAAAAGACCGCAGATCTCGAGGAGCCAGTTCCTCTGGGTATGATTCTCACCCTTTTTGATTTGTGATTCTCACATCACTCGTCTCTCAAGCTCGTTTTCTCACAAGACCCTTTTCCTCACTTTTCTCTCGACTTACACCTCTCTATTCTTTATTCTCTCATTTTTTATCCCTCCCCTGGGTGATTGATGGATGAATAGGAAGTCGTAGGTTCACGTCCAAGGCTTAGCTCATGGCTATATCTTTCGGCGACATTTAGTCGAGGTTCCGGATAAGGAAAGCTTCTTCCGGCAAATAGGGTGCCTTTTTGGCAAGTATGTTGACGGCGGGGAGAAGACAGAACACCTGACTCGACTGTGCCCCTAGTTCATCACTTTGACCATTTTTTTTGTTTTCTTCCTAAAACAGTTTTGACCAAAATAAGAGTCGAACTAACATACTTGTTCAATTTTTGATTTGAAAATCATGCAAGTCAGGCTGTGAGCACTGAAAAATTTCCTTTTTTGGGTCCAAGAAATGGTCCAGTTTTGGAAAATGAAATAGTTTTTCGAGAAAATAGTCAACCTCAGTAAAAATTTTCAAAAACTATTTTCGCAAACAACCAATATTAAACAGGTATGAAACCTACCCTCGAGATGCGCAACCTCGGATCAGAGGCAATGGAAAACTGCCCCTGGCTAAAAGAGGGGGACATGGCAATGGAAAGTTGCCTCTGGTTTGGACGGCAACTCAGGGCAACTTATGGCGATGCAGGGCAATGGAAAGTTGCCCCTTGTTTGGATGATACCGCAGCATGCTGAAAATAGTCTTCACAAATGATGATCGAACTCTCGGATACGAAAAAGACGAAGACGATCTGAACCAATATATGGACACAGTCACTATGAAAGCGTCGATGGCTAGACTTCATGAGGAATTTGACTACATAGTTCCGGTTGTCACAACCGAACTGTCAGATTCAAAAGAGGCAAAGGTGACCAATACCCATTACATGGACTAAGGCGCTATGAAAGCGTTGGGGCCTGGACTTCAGGATGAAGTTGCCTACGTATCCCAAACATGGGAATCAAGCCTTACGTAGTTCCGGTTAAGGTACACTCAGGTATTTTAACCTTCACTTTTCAGGCTCTAACTTTTGCGAAGGCGCCCGATGCGGGTTTTCGACCTTGCGAGCTTCTTTTTTCTTTTCTTCTTTTTTTTTCATATATTTTTTTGCTTTTGTATATGTTTTTTTTTTTTCTTTTTCCTTTTCTTTTGTCTCTTTTTTTTTTTGCATATATTTTTGCTTTTGTATATATTTTTCTTGCTCTAACTTTTGCCCGGGTCACCCTTTCGGGTTTTCGGCCCAGCGAGCCTCTCAAAGGGTAAAAGTGTAACAAGTCCATGCCAAATGGTTTTGAAATTGAAGCCCTCTGTATCCAGGAGAGTGGCTGTTCTATTTGGTTCTTCGAGCATGTCTGACATTTTGCTGCCCCTAGTTCGAGGGGTGCTTCTGATCTGGCCACGCAGATCTCACATGGCGGTTGACCGTTGAACGTTCTGAACGGGTTCAAGGTTCGAAAACAAACGGATTGAATCTTGAGGCTGAGAGCGATCCTAGGCTGCACAATCTCAAGAGCGATTCCACACAGGTCTTCACAAGACTGCGCAAAACAGTTTGTTTTTTGAAAGTTTTTAAGAAAGCGACAAATCGCTCGCACTGAAGATAGTGTGGAACCAGTCTGGGTCAAGCTAGGGTCCTTCTCAGTACTCACACTGACAGGCATGATTTCATTCATTAAAGGCTTAGCACGCCTCTCTTTCTCTCAAAAATTATCAAAGTTTCGCAAAACCCGAGGAATTCCTTCCTCTTCGTTTTTATCACCGCAGTGTTCAAAAAGAGTTTCTTTTTTTTTTTTTTTTTTGAAAAACTTAGGTTAATGCAATGAGTTTGGCGCGCAGGAGAGTAGGCGAGATGTACTGTCAGCCCATTCAAATCCTCTGGCATAACTGGCTCAAGACAAACAGTAAGTAAGGGAACATGATAGCCGCAGCCATTTCATTCAAAACTTCCAACTACAACTGGCTCCTCAGCAGAGACAGACTCAAAAAAAAAAGGGTAATTACAAAACGGTGTTCGAGGCAACAACCCCAGAATCACCCGACATCCTATACAAAGGGGACCGACTTGCTACAACAAGACAGACCCTTGAGCTAAAAGGACTGACTCAAGACAATGAGACAGACTCAGAACAAAAGACCGACTCAATACCCAAGCCGGAATTTACAAGACTATCATTCACAGATGCTCGAAAACACGTGCCAAACGCCACATCCAAAATATACCAAGCGCCGCCCGCAGGTGGTTTACTTCCCGATTACATACTCGCCGTATCAGTGTCCTCAAAATCCAATAACTGGGTAGTAACGGACTTGGCTGAGGTGAGCGGGAGGATAACCTCGTTGTCAATCAAATCCTGCACCTCATGACGGAGGCGGAAGCAATTATCGGTAGCATGACCAGTTTGCTGGTGGTACGCACAGTACAGAGCGGCATCATGTGTGGGAGGGAGATTCTTCGGGAGAGGCCTGGGCTCCAAGGGTTTAAGATGCCCTCTCTCAGCAAGGATTTGAAGTGCCTTAGACAATGGCATAGAGAGAGCATGGAAGACCCTGCGCCCTCGGGGCAGGTACTTTGAGGCCTGAGCACTCTTACTAGACACACTAGCGAAAGGGTCGGCAGGCGCCATCTTGGCTTTCTGATCTTTCCCAGGTATAAGGTTGGGAGTGGAAGGAACTGTTCTGGCATGGCGGGGCCTATCCTGGCTTTCTGACTGACTTGAACTACCCTCAGGTGGAGTGGGGAAAGCATCCTCCATAGCTTTTGTCACAACTGCAGATATCTGTTGCTTGTTCATCCCCCCGGCTTTCAAAGCCTCGACTGCCCACAGCAGTTGGTCGATAGGATCGGCATCCGCCTTCATTTTGTCCTTACCTCTGGCCTCAGCCTGATCGAGGGTTTGGGTTGATGCTGATACGTCATTGCCATAACTGGAGGTCATCTCCAGTTGGCTAAGTTCAATCACAATTCGCCCTAACAGCGGGGGCTCCTGGGGTACAAAACTCCCGGCATATGGTACGGCTGGCGGTGAAGCTGACATTCCGTAGGCGAGATCTGCCACGGACCTCTGGAGATCACCTATCATCCCCATTAGTTCAAAAGTAGTAGGTTCGCAAGCCTGATATAACTGGGGGGCCCAGACCGGGTGCGCAACAGGCAACCTGGGAGGATGCGGCACATCAACATTGGTCTCACTTTGCAGAGTGATTTCCTGATCCAATGCAGCTGTCATAACCACAATCTCCTCCGAATTCTGCGTCATCATTAAGTCCTGCCTCAGCAAGGGGGAACACTAACTATTCTGGATCAACTCTCCGAACCCCTAAAAGGGCAAACAAACAGCATTTCAGCCCAAACAGATCAAACATGGGTGTAGCTGAACAACGGTACTCTACTACTGATCACTATTTCCCAGAATCACTGCATTACTGCCCCAATAACACTGAATCGGATACCCACAGATATAACTGATTCTCACAAATACTGATACTGGTGCCCTCAGGCCTGATACTCAAACTTGCAAACTGGTAGATGCACTCCCTGTAGAGATACACTCTAAAAGCACATAGCAAGTAAATGAGAGCCAATACACCCCTATGTTGGGGTAGGGTTTCCCTGTCCTATTTTGTCAGGAGCTAGGGTTTCACTACGCACGCAGCAGTTTCAAACAACCTATATCAGGTAGGCAACCTGTCCTAGTTTGGAATGGTCACTATGGATTCCAAATATGCACTAGGTCGAATGGTCAAAAAGGGTGCCCCAGTAAAACCGGGGTTTGTGTTCCCATGCTGTCAGAGCCCATAACCGGTCAGCCTTATGGACATGCCTAGACAAGACAAGCCTCTGGCAAACCGTTCAGGAATGGTAGATGGCAAACACGGTGCCCTAGGCGCACCAATGCACATGCAATGCAAAGAGACACATAAATGAAATCAAAACAGGATATCACGACTTCGAGTCAAGCTCTCTAATTCCCCAGTAGAGTCGCCAGAAACTGTAGACGCGCCTTTGGGCTTCACTCTACAGTTCGGACTCCCTTTTGCTGTCGGTTCTTAATCTGAACCAAAGAGTCCCAATC
The DNA here is from genome assembly GCA_036172215.1 of Camellia granthamiana. Lineage (NCBI taxonomy): Eukaryota > Viridiplantae > Streptophyta > Magnoliopsida > Ericales > Theaceae > Camellia > Camellia granthamiana. The sequence continues at coordinate 37,107,314 of CM069907.1, read as the reverse complement.
CGGCAAATCGTTTTGAGAAAAACATATTTTTTGAAAGAAGTGCCAAACATGGACTGCTTTGCCAGATACAGAGTCGCCACCTAAATATTTTATTTTGGGAAATTTAGGAAACCCTAACTCGGTGCCAAAGGCCATGTGTCCGTCATCACCAAAGTTGCCTCGGCTCGGGAACTTGGGTACGATTGGGGAAGGTCAGCTATGAGCACCCCCTCTCGCCCGATCCGAAGATCGGCCTCTACTAACCATGATATCCGATTTTGAAAACGTTATGTGTTCTTATCCCGATTAATTAGCTAGAATTACTATGTGATACGCACAGCAAAACAAGTATAGACTAGATCGCCTAATTTGGAACAAAGTACTGCATATCTGTTTGTTTGGAAACGTTTTGAAATTTGCTACTCGCAAGTAGGCTAAAACACGGATTTCAACGAGTTGTTCCAACTCAAACAATCCAACCTTCACCCACAGGCATTTAGGCAGTTTATCACATAAGCATCTAGCCACATGGTAAGCATGCTGTCATGGTACCATTCACACGCATGTGGTATGCTAAAGCATAAATACTTACAAAGTACTCCATGCCAAAATAAAAACATGTTAGCGATCAATGCATGATCCAAGTCCATGTTAAGTGCCTAATGCATCACATGCAAAATGTCACTAGAATGGGCTTGGCTAATCTAAGGATGGCATGTGAGATGCACAGGAAGCATGTATTCAAGTTAAATTTGAAATATAATGCAATTAGCATGATGTGCCGAGCCCGGTGCATGCAATACTGACAAATGATGCACACATGCATAACATGGGGTATGCTAAAGTAAACATGTCCTAATACTAACCATCAAAGCAGGTAAGTAAAAGGGAGAAAGAAGTGGGGGTTGGAAGACATTCACACACTCACCCACACTTATTACAAACTTGCCCTCGCTCAGAAGGACCGAAAGAATAATACAGATTGAATAAATAATCAACTATCCTAGCTAATTACTTATCACAGACCAACTAAATTAATTAAGCAAATTAATTAATCTAATTTAAGCAATAAACAGTCCTGGGATGAAGACCCAATGCAGTGCGCGCTCGATTTTGCTCGGAAATCTGCCACCATGCACAAGATGCCTCTGTTTTCCCTGCTCTGCTCCTCTGGAGACTGCCAAAGCCTCAGGGTTTACTCTCTGCATGCTGAGAAACACCACCGGCTGAAGGAGAACACCACCGGCTATGTAGAATGGTCACCGGCCATGAATTTAATCCACCGGCCAAAAATGATAGCCGGTCGGCACTGTATTTAGCCGACCGGACAAAAATTCCTGCAAAATCTGGTTTGACAGCAGCAGAGGGCAATACTTGGCATGGTAATGTATTTCAAGCAATGTATGCACCAATCACACCCCATATCATGTTTATGACTCAAAGGGACATGAACCTTGGTTCTCGGACCACCAATCGCGCATTTCCATGCATGATGGCCCAAGAAGCCAAGTGTGCACATTTAATATGGAATGCAATGCACATGATCAAACCAAGGGGAACTCAACCTCTATCATAAGCAATTCAAGAGGCCAAGTATGCATGCTAATGCAATGCACCCTAAGCATGTTAGCTAGCATGCAACATGGAGATGCAAAGAAGCATACAAAACATGCAAGGCATGAGACAATGCAACCAATAAGCATGCAAGGTACAATGTGGGTGTTTAAGCATGCGAGCAAGCATGTGACTTCATTCAATCATGTAAGTTCGAACATGCAACACCTCATCAATATGCTACAACATACAAGGAGTACATGCAACAAGCAAAGAGGTGGACTTAAACATGGTTTAGGCAGCCCTTACTAGGCCTAAAACAGTGGCCAAAGTGCTCAAAAATGAAGGACTAATAGGCACACAAACATGCATGCAAATGATCTCCAACACTTCAAGCATTAAAGAGCAATTCTCAAGCACACTCAAGAGGATGCAAACATGGAGATATGGCGTGCATTAAGCTCTAAAATCATGTTAAGATGGTGCCAAACCAAGCAAACAAGATAGGCTAAACATGCAACAATGGTCCAAAACTTAAGGCTAACAAGCCAAAATGCAAAAGAACTATACAATGCAAGCCTTGGTCGACCAAAAACAGCCAAGGGCAGACCTTAAGCATAGCAAAACAAGTACAAAAGCTTCACAAAGCTAGGCCTAATACATGCTTGAATAAGGGTTAAAACCTAGATACATGTTATGGCAACAAAATGGCATTACAAGGCATGTATGCTAAGCAAGCATGGGGTACCAAAACCATCTCAATACAATGCTATATTATGACAAAATAAGCATGAAAATCAGTTAAGGCATGGCCAACACACACTTAAACTAGATGCTCCCTCAAGAGGCGAAAATGGCCCTTTTCAAGGACATCAAGGAGAGGGGGTGGCCCTCTCCTTCCTAAGACCTCAAGGCACCATCCTCACTTCTGAAATCCCTCAAGACTTCAGTGGTGAGGAGGCCCAAACACTATGGTCCTGATGCTCACACAAAATGGCACAAAACAAGGGCCAAACAAGGCTTAAGAGGGGTCAAACAACCTCAAACCACAAAACACTCTTAACAAACTATTTAGAGGCCTTAAAAACAGAACTTTTATGTGTTATATGCAAAACCAAAAAATAATTGCAAGATAGGTAGAAAAGCTTTGCAAAAATGGGGAATAAAGGGATAAACTTCTTACCCTTGAAGACCCTCTTCAATAATGGAGCTCCAGCAGCTTCTTTAGGTTGAAACCAGCTCCAAAACTCCAAAATAACCCTCAAAGGCCTCAGCTCCAAGAGATGGCGTGATGGTGGGTGTTTGTGAGCAAAAATGAGACAAAACACACACTAGAGAGAGATATAGAGATAGGATATAAACCAAACCCTAACCCTAGAACTCAAACCCTAAAAATGGCTGTCTAAAATGTCAAACTTTTTTCAACCCCTCAAAAAGGAGAGAAAGCTTCTCTTTATAGAGCTTTTTAGTCTTGTAAGCTTACAAGACAAGCTTCTAAAGAGAGATCCCTCCATACACTTGTATGGAGGGGAGCCAAATGCATGCCAGCTGTGAGAAAATATCTGCAAAAGCAGATGCACAGTAGTCGGCCGGCCAAAAATGCAATTGACCAAAAAAAGATAGCCGGCCGGCCATCTATAGTGCCGGCCGGCCAAACATTTGGCCGGTGGCCACAAAACACAGCCGGTGGCCTCAAGCCCTTGCCGGTGATGGGTGGGGATGGTCTACAAGCCCTACCTTGCCTCTCAAAGGCAAAACACAAGTGTTTGGTGCAAAACCAGACACAAAACAGTCGAGTTGAAAGATCCTGAGGCGAGGCGGGTAGCCAAAACCTCCGGGAACTCAAGACGAACACAAACATGGGTGATCACCGAATGTTCAAGCGGTGACGTCCAAGTCTTGAGGACGGTCAAAAATGGGGTGTCTACACCCCGATAACATCCAATCTTTTTGCCTCTAGTTCCAAGGCGGCTTTTAAACCAGCGATATACGATTCATATTTTGCTTCATTATTGGACACCTTGAACCAGAGTTTGAAGGCTAAAGTATATGGGAGTCATCGGGTGCCATTAACAACACACATATCCCATGACCATACTGATTGGACGCTCCGTCAAAGTACAATGTCCAAGTCTCTTCCTTAACTTCCACAATGGCTTCATCTGGGAACAAGTACTCCACCGCTTCATCCCCCTCTACTGGGTGATCTTCCAGGAACTTCGCTACAGCTTTTCCCTTGACCGACTTGCGGGTAACATACTTGAGATCAAATTTGGAGAGAAGAAGCAACCAACGGGCTAACCTACCCCGTAAGCGTTGGTTTCTCAAAGAGATATTTAATGGGATCTAATCTCGAAACCAGAATTACGGAGTGAGCTAACAAATAGTGCCTCAACTTCCTAGTAACCCACACTAAGGCTAGGCAAGCTTTCTCCAATGGAGTGTAGCGGGTCTCATAATCCAGCATTTTCTTGCTCAAATAGTAAATGGCTTTCTCCACCCTATCCTCAGATTCCTAAACAGGCATGCATCCCATTGTGGTGTCTGTCACTAACAGGTACAAAATCAAAGACTTACCAAGCTCTGGCGGTGATAACACCAGCGGATTCTGAAGGTACTGCTTAATCTGCTCAAAGGCAAATTGACATCGATTATCCCATCGAAATTTCTTTCCTTTCTTCAGGAGACCAAATAGTGGTTCACAAGTCATGGTTAATTTAGAAATAAATCATCTTATGAATTGCACTTTACCCAGAAAGCCTCGTATCTCCTTTTCAGTCCTTGGTGGTGGCATTTCTAGGATGGCCTTGATTTTGGAAGGATCTACTTCAATGCCCCTCTATGTGATCAAAAAGCCCAGCATTTTCCCTACTGTTACGCCAAAAGTACATTTCTGCGGATTCAACCTCAACCTGTATTCTCTGATCCGTTGAAAGAATTTCTTTAAGGCGGTGTAGTGGCCCTCTTTTTCTTTGGACTTGACAATCATATCATCCACGTACACCTCGACCTCTTTATGGATCATATCATGCAAAATAGTGGTCACAGCCCTCTGACAAGTAGCCCCTGCATTCTTTAACTCGAACGGTATAACCCGAAAGCAGTAGATACCCCACGACGTAGTAAATGTAGTTTTCTCTCTGTCCTCGAGCACCATCAGAATCTGGTTATACTCGGAAAACCCATCCATGAAGGACAACAATGCATGGCCCACAGTAAAGTCTACCAACTCGTCAATATGCGGCAGTGGAAAATCATCCTTCGGACTAGCCTTATTCAGATCCTTGAAGTCGACACAGACTCTGATTCTGCCATCCTTCTTTGGGACTGGAACAATGTTGGCCAACCATGTCAAACACTCAGACACAAGTAAGAACCATGCCTCAATCTGTTGGGTAACTTCTTCCTTGATCTTCAAAGCCCAATTTAGGTGAACTCTGCGCAGCTTTTGCTTGACGAGTCGGGCCTTAGGGTCAAGAGGGATCCGATGTTGTTTAATCTCAGGATCAATTCCAGGCATGTCTTCGTAGGACCACGTGAAAACATCTTTGAAATCTTTTAATAAAGCGACTAGGTACTCGTGTTCCTCCGAAGACAACGTGGACCTGATCTGGACCAAACATAGATCCTTCTCAGTACCCACATTAATAGCAATGATTTCATCAGCATAAGGTTTTGCAAACCTCTCCTCCTCTTAATTAATCAAGTTTTTCAAACCCAGAGGAAATCCTTCCTTTTCATTTTCATTAAAATTCTGAAAATCTTGGTCAATGCAATAAATAAGCGGCACAGAGAAATACTCATAATCGGCAGCATTCTCATTCATAAGATCCAGCTCTTCGGTTACAATTGACTCAAAAGTAAAAGAAAAAGAAGACCTGGACAAGACCTTGGCATCCGAGTTATCACCCCCAAGAATACCAGACTCGGACTCAGAAGAACCAGAATCTGATTCCGACTCCACAAACTCTGTTGAATCAGATTCTAGCTCATCACCTGACTTAGAACTAGACAAGTAGCCCTCCTCTAGCTGCCAGATAAGAGATAATGCCTCTGATGCATTCAAAATGCTGTTAGATGGGTTCGCACCCAGTTGTTCCCCAATCATGGAGATGGTAAGGTTATCCCCCAAGTTCTCTGAGTCAGCCGCAAGATCTGTAAGGAGACATGTCAGTACTGCCCCTACTCCATGCTCGTTGTTGTTTGAGTCACTTTCCATGCTCTGTTTAGCTTCAGCACTTGGTTCAGCCTTTTCCTCAGCATCACTATCTTGCAACTGCAGGTCGAAGAAGATTTTGAATTCAGGGACACATTACTTTATGAAATTCATCCACGGTTCAAGAAAGCAGCAAAAGGGGAAATCTTTTCCCTTCCAAACAAAGCAGCCATTCAACGTTCCCCGGATTGGCCTGTGAATAAGCTCATAGTGTTTCTCGGCCTGCTTGGCTCTGGCTCTGGCTCTGATTTCTTCTACTTTCCTAATCTAATCTTCTTTGGTGGGTACATAACCCAGACCAAAGGCACACGGATTGTGCGGCACATTAACCAAAGCTATGACACCTTTCCGGCCACTTCTTCTAAGTCCCATTCCTGAATTGGGCACTGACATACATGCCCTCATCTGCTGGCAAAATGGTCTGTACTACTTGAGCCTCAGCCAGAGTGAACCCGGAAAGAAAAACATCCTCCTCGTCGTGTGTGATTTCTAACACTAGTGTAGTCACCACTGGCAGCAGATGGATGGACGAATTCCTGAAAACAATCGCCACTCTCTTCCCGTGGGGGTACTTCAACATTTGGTGGAGGGTAGAGGAGACTGCTTTCACATGATGCGGCCAGGGCCTCCCTGGCAGTAAGTTGAAGGTGGCCAGGACATCCAAGACATCGAATTTAACATCCTGGTGAGCTGGACTTACTTGGACTCTGATTTGCGCTGTGCTCATAACCTCTCTACTCATATTATCACATACTCGAATTACTTGGGCTGTCGGTCTAAGGCCAATAGCATAAGCTGTGCGAGATGGACAGACGTTGATAATTGAACCGATGTCTATTAACACCACCGGTACCCATTTTTCTCTACACTCAGTAGATATGTATAGGGGTTTGTTGTGAGCTGAGCCTTCTGGTGGCAGTTCTTTATCAGAAAAGGTTAGGGTTGGCTCGATGCCACCTGGAAAAACTAATCTCACAAGCTGTTCAAGGGTAGTGTCAATGGACAATTTAGTTTTGTCCATTGCTAACAATACAACCTGTCGATACACCCGGGAGGCGATAAGAAGACCCCAGATTGAGATGTCAGCTTGGATTTTCTTCAGTTGCTTTAACAATGCCTCTTCCTCCAACCATTTCTTTTTCTGTTTCTCAACCTCTCTATCTTTCCCAAATGCTTCAACTTGATCTAAGTGCGGTGGCTTGAAATACCGCCCAATTCCTGTCATGTGATCTATTTCTTCCACATACCACGTGTTGTTTGGAAGGCGCTCACCCCAGTCCTCGTCGATGTGGGCCAAATGTATATCGTCATCCTCCCACCATACACCTCCAATAGCTGACAAACAGTTGTCCAACTCTATTTGGATCACTCTCATATCACAAGTATCTCCTGCAGGGTGTTGGGCCATTATAGCTTCCTGGTTGTCTTTGACCCTTTCTTGTTCAAACTGCTTCAGCGCAGCTTCCTGTTCTGTGTCCACAGTGCTCACAATGCCCAGTTCCTCAGCCAAATTTTCCACGCCAGTGTTCTCTGGCAGTTTTCCCTTTTTATCAGCCATTCTGGCCATTACAGCAGTTCCTGCTTCCTTTGTCTCTGATTTTGTTTCAGTTACTTCCTCCATGTCCGGTTCATCACTCAACCACCCAAAGTTGCTAATTGATCCATTCAAATCGAACTAGTTAATCTGCACATCCCTTTGATCTTGTTCGTCAAAGAATTGCAGGATGTCTAAGTCCTCCTCAAGTTCCGCTAAATCATCCAACCCTTGGCTCGGGCCATCCTCCCTAACCACATTGACCTCCACTACAATTGGAAATACCACTTCCGACTTGGCTTGATCAATCAGCACAATGTAGCATCTTGGATCGTACACCCCCTTGGACAAGTCCTCAGAGCACTCAGGCAATAGACTCATACTCCCTTCTAAGACCAGCCTTCCTTTTACTGCAACTGTCACCACCACAGGCTTAGGTTAAAGTGCAAACATGTCCATCATGCACAAATCTGTGCTTTCAGGAATGAACACCGTCGGTCTAGGTAGGTAGGAAGGGGTAATATATACGCTAGGGTCGTAGAGGATGGCCAGTGTATGGATTAGGCTTAGATTTTGAGGTAGAGGAACTTGATTGTGGGCCGAGAGAGGGTTTGTAGTTACATTTGGTTTCTAGCAGGGTGCAATCACCTTATTGTCAATGAGGTCTTGAATCTCATGACGCAACTTGAAGCATTGATCGGTGCCATGACCATGCTGCTAGTAAAAAGCACAGTACTTGGCTAGATTGTGTTTGAGTGGGAGAGGATCAGGTAGTAGGCGAGGCTCTAATGGTTTGAGGTGCCCTTTTTTTACCAACACCTTCATGGCTTGAGATAAGGTCATGTAGAGTTGGGTAAAGGTCCTCTGGGATCGAGCAGGGTTGGCTGAAGTTTGTTGAGCTGTATTGGCAAAGGGATTGGCAGTTTTGGTTATGGTGGTGACAACGCTCACATCTGATGGACGCGCAACTGTGCTATCACTAGTGCTTGGATTAGGACTGCACACAAAAGGCCTCTTGGCCTGCTCTTTCTCATCGGTAATCAACCCTTGTTTCATTGCATCTTCAATTTGAACCCCCGTCTCATGAACTCAGTGAATGTGAATAGAGGTAGGACGATCATTTTCTGCAACAACGTCCCGTGCAGATTGCGGACTACCATCCTTATCTGATCTTTCTCGGAAGGCCTGGTGGTCATCATTAAAGCTTTAGCCCTCCACCTTGTCACGAATTCTAAGAAGCCTCCTTCGGCTCCTGGCGCGTTGCCTCTATATCGGGGATAGAATTAACACCATGTGCTCTTTTGAATAGCTTCTCCAGTTTGTTGACTTTAAACATAGTTGGGTAAACCTCAAATTCAAATGGAGCCTCAGTTTGATACACAGGTGCTTTGGAGGCTTGTGGTAGGATCGACTCTGCCGGATTGCCCTAATTTAGATTGCCCTAATTTTTAGCATGGGCATTAGCAGTATGGGTAGTGGTTCCAGGTGCTGGGATACCTGTAGGAGGTGCATGAGATGCAGAAGCTGCTGCCGACTGTGGTTGTTATTGTTGCAGCCTGTTTATTACCTCAGCTTGTCGGGCTATGACCTCGGCCTGACGAGCAGTGTCTTACTGCAAGGTTTCAACTATTTGCTGAAGATGATGTATCAAGTCCTCCATACTGACTGGGGGATATTGTGCCATCGGAATAGGCGAGCGGTCTCGTACTGGACTAGATGTAGAAGACTGTCCCTAAACTTTACTAGATGCAGGTAAAGTGAGAGATGACTGCTATAGGAATTGGACCGGTGAACTCTATCTGACTCTCCTCCGTCTGGTAACCGGTGGGAGTAAAGTAAACACAAGTTGTCCCCTAACAAGATCTCCGGCTTTGCAAAGCCTTCTAATACGGATCCAAAGCACTCGAGGGATATTCGAACTTTCCGAAGCTATGGTGTTATACTACCCAGCAAAAAGAAATAAAGCAAAAAGAAAGCAGTAATCAAAAACCGCACAGCATCTCAGCTAATGATATTACCAACACAGATGTAATCAAAGCTATAGGACTACACTCAATACTGAATTCTGCCCCCAAAAATGGATACCCAACTTTCAACTGATACGCACATTCCTATACAATTTCACTATAAAGCACATACCAGTTAAGTAAGAGCCAAAACACCCCTATGAGGGGGTAGGGTTACCCTATCCTAGTTTTGTCAGGAACTCGGGTTCACTATTCAAACAATGCAGTTTCACGCAATCCTGTATTCGGGTGAGCATCCAGTCCTAGTTTGGAACAGTCTCTATGGATTTTCGATATGCAACTAGGCCGAATGGTCAGAAGGGTACCTTAGCAAAACTACCTAATATACCTCTCACACCTAACACCGAGAAGTAAAAGGAGGATCAAACGGTACAGCGGTAGTCCAGATCCAAGGGTTGTGTTTCCATCATAGCAGAGCCTGTGACCGGTCAACCTTTTGGCAAGCTTTTAGGCAAGCCTCTGGTAAACCGTCCAGGAATAGCAGATGGCAAACACAGTGACTTAAATACACCAATGCAAATGCAATGCAAAGAAACATATAAGTGTAGATAAAATTTCTTATCATGGATTTCGAGTCAAGTTCTCTAAATCCCTTGCAGAGTCGCCAAAAACTATGGCTCGGCTTTTTTGCGTCCCCTCTTGGAAGACGAAGAAGCCCTATAGTATCAGACTCTCGCGGTTCTGAATCTGATCTCACAAGTGCAATGTTAAATAGATGAACACCAAAGAGTCCCAATCTGACAAATCTTTTGAAAAATCAATTTTGAATCAAATTGTCAAAAATAGACTGCTTTTCCAGATATAGAGTCGCCACCTAAATATTTTTTAGGAAAATTTAGGAAACCCATGACTCGTGTCAAAGGCCACGTGTCCATCATCCCCAAGATTGTCTCGGCTCGGAAACTTAGGTACAAGAGGGAAAGGTCATGAATTGAGCACCCCCGCTCGCCCGATCAAAGATCGGCCTCTACTAATTATGATATGAATCTTATGTACATTATATGTTCTTGTTCCAGTTTATTAGACTAGCATTACTATAGACTAAATTGCAAAAATTTGAACACTTGATTCATGTTTGTTTTGAAAATTGTTTCGAATATGTACCACCTGAAAAAGTGATCGCTTATAAACATTACTCAAATTATTCCAATTCAAGCAATTAGCCTTTATCCACAGGCATTCAAGCAATTTATCAATTAAGCACTTAGCCTCATGGCAAGCATTCTAGACACGGTAACACCCACATTCGTGAAATATGCTAAAGTGAGTAAAGGCTCACCTAGTACTCCAATCCAAAAGAGAATTGAGTTAGAAAAATGCATGATTCCTAACTATGCGATATGACTAACGCAACACATACAATATGCAATTACTAGGCTCGGCTACTAATATGGCATATGAATTAATTTTGATAGCATGCGGTCTAAGCATGTATTCAAAGAAGCACTAAGCTAACAATGCAAGTTAGAATGATGCGTCAAACCTCGGTGCATGCAATATGAATGGATGCAAACATGAAGTATGTTAAACAAAACATGATGCCCTAAACTAACCAACATAAGCTAGTAAATAAAAGGGAGAAAGACGTGGGGTTGGAAGATATATACATTATTACATTACGCTCTCACGAAGGAGAGTCCGAATGAATAAACTAACTAACTAGCTAACTAATTAAAGCTAAACTAATTATTACAAAACAAATTAAATTAGCTAAGCTACTTAACTAATTATTACAACAAATGAATTAACTATTCTAGTTAACTTAAATAATTACAAGACGAAATCAAACAACTAGTTAACTAACTAATTAATTACAACAAATACTAAACTAAGTATTTAAACTAAACGGGCTCGATACTCAAGAAATGTTCATGCACGTGCTCGGTTTCCACCCGAAAATGCCACTTTTTGCTTCCAGAAGGTCTCTGTTGCATAGTAGAACACATACACTTTTGTCCACCTCCAAAATAGCTCTGCTCTGCTCAAGAAAGACACTACTAGACTTTGCATTGGTGACCAGCAGAGGGCCGGCCATCCACTGATGATGGCCTGCCGGCCATGGAAAGTGGCATGGTGGTCACTGCTGCACAGTTCATCTTGCTGCAACAGAGAACAAACAGAGCATGCACAGGGTATTCTCAATGGTTTGTTTGCACAATTCACCTCTCCTTATCATGAATAGATCAAAGGGGAGACAAACTTGGTCCACAAACCATCAACTAAAGCAATTTCATTGCATGAAGGCTTATGCATCAAAGTGTGCAAGTTCAATAAATGCAACAAAATAGGACTCTAACCTCCTCCCTTTGATGAATTGATCAAGGGAAGTGGTGACCTTGGAGACTTGAATCATTTCATCACTAGTAAGTATGAAATGGCCCAAGTTTCTATACGTTCAATTAACGTCCAATTGAATACAAAACCAATTATTATCTTGCATCATTTTAGTCCCATTTTAATTACTTCATGTTAATTACCAACCATCCTTTAATTTATTGAGTCCAATGGTGAGATTAAGTCCTCTAAATGGAAAGAAATCTCAAACCAAGTGTTGTCTTAGGCATAAAAGAGACATCATACCATTGGTAATGAACCCCCTAAGGGATTAAACCATTAAGCATGACATCTCAATCTCATGCTTTAAACAAACAAGTTGTTTGAACCACTTTCAAAGCAAAACAAAAGCCAAGAAAGAAGGGAGGTTGCATAGGTGATTAAGAGTGATCACAAGTATGGAAAGCCATAAATAAATGCAATCAACTCAAATAAGATGGTGTCTAAGGCCTAGAACACCAAACTCATAAGGAAAATTACACTACAAGCATGCAAAACAAAGCTCAAATGCAACTATCGACCAAAAATAATGCTAAAACAGGCTAAAATAAGTCCTAAAACATGCTGGAATTAAAATAAAAAGAGCTAGATTAATAAGCTAAAACATAGCACAAGCTAGACTAGTAAGACACAAGGAGGGGAGGCTAACTCCTCCAAATTTGGGCTTCCAAACATGATTTTAGCCACTGAAATAGCTCTAAAAAACAATGTTTAAAAGATTAAAAACAAATAGTAAAAAGATAGGAAACACAAGGGAAAATGCCTTCAAAACAAGGTGCAAAGAAGGGTGAACCACCCCTCAATCTTTAGTGGCCTTAAAACCCAAGCTTCAGCCCAAAAATATAGAGTTTTTATAGCCCAAAAATAGTTGGAAAATAGCAAGAATAATAGCAAATTAAACAAAGAAACAAACAAAGCCTTATACCTCTTGAAGAGAGGACCAATTCTAGGAAACAAATCACGACAACACACTTCAAGAGCTCAAACTTAGCTCAAAAGTACCTCAGCTCAAAGATGAGAATGTTTGGTTAAGAGTGCATAGGCAAAGATTAAGGATATGTAGGCAATAGTGTAGAAATTCAGAAGAGAGAGAGAATTATAGATAGAGAGGAAAAATTTTGTTCTAAAATTTTTCTAACCTTTAAACATAAGAGGGAGGCCCTCTATATATAGAAAACATGAATTCCTCTCAAGAACATCTGGCCCTACACGTGGGAGCAGATGCAAACATCTGTGTAAACAGCTGGCACAACTGGCACAAAATATCTACAAAAGACACTGATGGCCGACCGGCCATCACTGGTGACCGGCAGACCACATCAGTGGCCGACAACCAAGAGTGATGGCCGGCAGCCTAAAGAGGTGGCCAGCAGGCCACTAGAGGCTGCAGGCTTGAAGAACACTGGGTTTGGTCCAAAAATGAGGCAACAGAGGTGTGGGGTTTGAAGGGCTCAAAGTTGTGGCATTTCGCAGAGAACTTCGAACACTTGACAAGCATATAAACTCATCATCGGGTGTGCAAGCGATGACGTCCAAGTCGAAAGGGCTGTCAAAAATGGAGTGTCTATATATAGCCATGACTTTTATTATTTTTCTAATTTAGCCTATTTTATCATTAAATTTTACCAATTGCATTATAACACATGTTTTGGTTATTTAATTAAACACATCATTAATAACATGATAAAAAAATTAAAAAAAAAAAACCATTGTGTAGTTGTGATGAAATTAGCTAAAATTTGCTTACCGTTTTTTTGTGCATTCTAAAATTAATTTTTTATTTATTTAATTTTAGAAGTTTTTATTTATTTATTTACGACAGTACATAATATAGATATTATGCTAATACAAATAAATGTAAAGAGATATTATGAAGTGTATTTAGAATCTTCATATTTATGATATGTTATTTGAGTTCAAATTTTGTCAAAAGTCATATGAAAAGATAAGTTTTTTTGCTCACATCCATTAATTTAACTGATCATAATTGACTAAAATCAATTTTATAATAAAGATATCAAACTATCAAAGCAACTAAGAGGACAATGATTTAAATGAATGTGATTCAAAATATTTCAATAGTTAATAATTTGGGTGAGAGGGGAGTGGTGGGTACCAAGGCCTTACGAAAGAAACTTCCTAGAAAGAAAGTTTGTTACAAAAATAGGGGCTCATTTTCTAGTTAAAAATTGGCTAAGAGGGCAATGATTGAGCAGTAGGAGACATTTTTCAAAAGTACATAAACAAATATATTTTTTATTTTATCTAATTATTTTAGTTAATATATATATATTTAACAAAAACATTTACAATTAGTTGGCCACGTAAGTACTTCATGGGAAAAATCGTTTGCCTAGTCCCTCTTGACTCTTTAATTGTATTGTTGCCAAGCCTATTGGAACATTAAAATTAGGGGAAATTACCAACCAAAAAAAAAAAAAAATTCCAGGGTTTCGTGTGTTTTTCAAATTAAACCCCATAGTTTCAATTTTGGCAAATTAAACCCTGGAGTTTCTTCCGTGTTTCGATGTGAACCCTCCGTCTATATCCGTTTGATTGAACTAACGAAATTTAGGCAACATTCTCAGATTCAAGCACACATGTTCAAACAGTTGTATCTCCCTCGTCATAACTCCGGTTCGCCTCATTTTTGCGTCATTGGATTCACCTCATTGCCTAGTTTGCATTCCATCCCTTATACAACTTGTTCCACGTCTTTTTGTGTGCCATTGAAACTTCGAAAGTTGAAAAAAAATAAGATTTTTCTCTCTTTAGGAAAAATTTTCAGATTCAAACACACATGGTCAAGCACTTGTATCTCCTTCGTCGTAACTCCGTTTTACCTCATTTTTGCGTTTTTGGATTCACCTCATGGCCTAGTTTTCGTTTCACCCCTCATAAGTGTTGTTCCACCTCTTTTTGCATACTGTTAGAGCTCCGAAATTTGGCCAAAAATAAGATTTTCTTTCTTTGGAAAAAATTTTCATATTCAAACCCATATACTCAAGCACTTATATATCCCTCATCGTAACTCCATTTCGCCTCATTTTTACTTTGTTGGATTCACCTCATAGCCTAGATTTCATTTCACCCCTCATGCACCTTATTCTAGCTCTTTTCATATGCCGTCAAAGCTCCAAAAGTTGGCCAAAAAAAAAAAAAATTTCCTCCTCTATTTTCTATCTCCATGCTTCTTCCTTCCTACTTTCTTTTCACAATTATGCTCTTTTTTCCTTTTCCTCCATGGTTCTTCCACCGAGCTCGTAGTGGCCACCGAATCTCCGACGGTAGCGGTGTCGTCGAGTATGAATGTATATGACTTACAAGAACGGAAAGAAACATAAGAGTAGGGGAAGGGCCATGCAGGAAGAGGAAAAGAGAGAATAATTGTGGAAAATAAGGAGGAAGCAAGAAATATGGAGATATAAGATAGACCCCCCAAAAAAAAGGGAGAAAAATCTTATTTTGGCCAACTTTCGGAGCTCCGACAACATGTAGAAAGAGGTGGAACAAGACGTATCAAGGGTGGAAAGAAAACTAGGCTATGAGGTGAATTCAACGACACAAAAATGAGGCAAAATGGAGTTAGGACGAAGGAGATACAAGTGCTTGAATATATGTGTTTGAATCTGAAAATTTTGCCAAACAGAGAAATTTTATTTTTGGCTAACTTTCGGAGTTCCAATGGCACACAAAAAGAGGTGGAATAAGGCGTATGAGGGATAGAATGAAAACTAGGCAATGAGGTGAATCAAACGATGCAAAAATGAGGCAAAACAGAGTTACAACGAGGGAAATACAAGTGTTTGAACATGTGTGCTTGAATCTGAGAATTTTGCCCAAATTCTGTTAGTTCAATCAAACGGATATCGAAGGAGGGTTCACATTGAAACACAGAAGAAACTCTAGGGTTTAATTTGTCAAAATTGAAACTATGGAGTTTAATTTGAAAAACACACGAACCCTGGGATTTTCTTTGTAATTTCCCCTTAAAATTATGATTTGGCTAGATAAAATGCCTAATACGCACAATATAGAAAGCCAGTTGGAGTTGCTATTATGAAAGAGATTCATAACTCGTTTGGCATCCAATTAAAAAAGTCGCATTTTTTTCTCGGAATTTTCTTGTCTTTAGTAATTTCCTTTTCAAATTTGTGTAAAATTTCTTTATGTGTTCGGTCTGTTTAGTATAGATGAATCTAAAAAGTAAAACAAAACAAAACAAAACAAAACAAAAAAATAAAAACAAAAAATAAAAATCTAAAAAAAAGGTTTATAAAAGATATGAAAAAGAAAGAAAGAAAGAAAGAAAACCTAGTTTGGTTTACACTGTTTTTTCTGAAAATAGAAATTTTTGTTTTTCGTATTTTTGTTTTTTTAATTTTTAGTGAGTTTTTGATATATTTTACGATTTTTTTTATTTTTTAAATAAACATAATCTAGATATAGTTAAAAAGTATAACATTTATGAAAAACTTTAAATAATTCACTAAATACAATAATAATAATAATAATAATAATAATAAAATTTAGTATATTTTTATATTTTGTTGTATTTAATAATTTTTTTAAAAATATTTTTATACAAATTTTATACCTTTTAATTATATCAAGATTTAAGTGGATCTAAAAATTAATAAATAAAAAAAAATATTTTTAAAAATTACTAAAAATACAAAAATATGAATTAAAAATTCAAAAAACTAATTTATGTTTTAGTAATATATATATATATATAGCTTTTCTTGTTCCTCTAATCGAGTAGATTCTAAGAATTTAAAGTTTTTTGAATTCTTTTTCAAAAAAAATTACTAAAAATGAAAAATGAATAAAAAACTTCATTAAAAAAAGTCAATTCCAAACACCCACTTACTGAAAAGAAGGTCTTTAACGAAAGAACAATATTAGAGACGTTAAAAAATTTACCAAATATTTTACATAATAGTCACATAAAATGTGAGACCCACAATATTAGAACGTACAGAATCTTCACCTATATGAATATCAAGAAGTCTAGGTGCACAGACGACCGAATACAAATTTGAACACAGAAAACTGTGCATTCGGTCGTCCAGCTAGACGACGGACTAGAACTTGTCGACGGCGACTGTCATCTTGGCTAGAGTTTTTCAATCACGATTGTCATGGTGTTATCCAGTTGTCCGGACGGACGTCTAGCTAGTCACCTGGTAAAACAGTTTCTACGTTTAATTCTGTATTGTCATCTAGCATTGTTGATATGAATATTGTGTTAATTTTTTATAATTTTTTCAAATCGGGGGACACAGTTTCTAGATAGAAAGCGACTTCCTGAATGTGATTGGAAACATTTTGAAAGACAATAATTTAGGTGTGAACTTTTTTTTTTTTTTTTTTTTTTTTTTTTTTTTTTTCCGTAGGTGTGAACTTTCAAGTCTTTAAGATTGACATTTCCTGGAAAAAAAGGTCTGTCACCATTACCCCAAAGAATCATGGTGAGGAAGGAGTGGTGGGTATCAAGTTATACTTTCCAGCTAAAAAGTAGCTGGAAATTTCTTGGAAACTTATTGGAAAGAAGGTTTGTAATGAAAAAAATGTGGTCGAAAACGTTTCGAAGGACAATAATTTAGGTGAGAGTATGAGAGCTAAGATGACTTAACTATTAAGTTAAGGATTAAATTTATTTTAACCCCTTGTAGTTTGGAGTCAGAATATTTTACATTCTTATCATTTAAATGTAGCCAAAAAATTTCTATGTCATTTTAAACTAAAGTGCTACTATTAGTTTTTCTATCCAAACTAATAAAAAATGTATTACACACACCAATTTTGAGAGTAGATTTTGTTTTGTAAAAAATTAGAATGAAATTAATACAAGAGAAGGACATTTTTACTCCCATTTTCTCCAAACTTAAAATTAGATTAATATGTTAATTAAAATAAAATAAATTAAAATATAATTAAGAATTGATTTAAAATATAAAATAAACAATAATTAAGAATTGATCTAAAATGTAATTAAATTAAAGTTAGATTAACATGTTAGAAATTATAATAAATAATTAAGAATTTAGGATTAATTGTGATCTAAAATATAATTATATTAAAATTAGATTAAAAAGTTATTAATTACATGAAATAGTTGAATATTTTGGATTTATTCTGATCTAAAATATAATTAAATTAAAAATAGAATAAAAATTTAAGAATTACAATAAATAATTAAGAATTTATAATTACTTGTGATTTAATTGAATTAATACTAGACATTATAAATTATGTATATGAGAGATGAGAGAGAGAAAATAATAAAAATATATTGAGGGTATTATAGTCATTTCACATCTATAGTCAACGGTGTTAATTGTTGCATTTTTGTCGAAACCACATGGGGACATATGACTATTTTTAAAAGATAGTGAATAAAGTCCAAACAAATCATATCACAGGAAGGTAAAATAAATTTAGTCAAAAAAATAAAAATAAAAATTTTGTGTTAAAGGCCACAATTTTTTAAAGATTTAATCAGATAATGTCTCATTTTTATATGTAAGTTTTCCAATAATCTTGAGCCTATGAGATAGGAGTAGTGGGTGTCTTTACCAACGAAACTTCGTGACATAAGGATTATTGAGTAATTTGTTGTTGATGAACGTTTTGAGAAACAAATATGGCAGATTTTGGGTGGGTGATTGTGTGATAAAAAATAATTTGTATAGTATGATATCCATATATAAAATAAATATAAATCGCAAAATGAAGATTCCCAAACAATGGAACTTTATAGTTTTTGTAAAATAATTCTATGTATATTTGTAGGAGAGAAATATTTTGTTGGGCCATTTTAATATTTTTGGTTATTTATTTATTTTATTTTGTGACATTTTGTCTTGTCCATGAATGAGAATTATCGGAAGGTCATGGGCTTGGTGGTGAGTTAGTATTTGGAGGTTTTGAGACTCTCCATTTTCTCTAGTTTAATGGCTTATTATTTTTGCTGTAATTTGTAAGATCCTAGTAGCCTATAAATTATTTATCTTATCTACTCATTTCTATACCAACTCTTTTAACACTTGAGAAATTACTAGCCAAAGAATGATGTTTTTCTTGGTGGAGCTTTAGGTTCACAATTTTATACAGAGTTGGCCTGAACTATACGACAAGTAGACAGGCTGTTGTATTTCAAAGAGGGCAAGTTAGAGTTTAGTAATTGCTGCATTGATAGTTGGGTTCTTTTTACTGCAGTAGTTTTGATCTTTTTAAAGAAAACGAGATATTTGTGTCTTAGCCTGATCTATTTATCTCTCTCTTTTTCTTTTTCTTTTTTGTATTATTTATTAATAAAATATAATTTTTTTGATATTTTCACCAGCATATTTCATTTTTTAAACTTTTTCAATTGATTTTTATATGAATAATTAGAAAATGTTTTCTAGAAATTGAAAAGTTCAACAATTGAGGGACTTCCAATTCTAAATTGTGAAACTTCTTAAAACTATGAAAAATCGAAGTTTTGGAAAATCTATCCATAAATCTCATATGGGAGAATATTGATCCATTTAATCCTAAAATTTTCTTATGTACCAATTAGTTCCTTTTCTTTTGGAAATTTATATTTATTTGATTTAGTGCCATTAGGGTCGGCCCTGGACATAGGCCCACCAGGCCATGGCCTAGGGCCCCTAAAATAGATCCAAAAAAGAGGTCCCCTCATATTATTATTTAATATAATATATTATGTATGTTTTAAGTCTTAAAAACAATCGAAGAAGGCTCAAACTAACTTAAAATAAATTGATCCATTTAAAAAAATTAGCATTGTTATCCATTGACAATAGACCCAAAAAAGGGCCCCCCTCCTATTATAGTTTAGTGTAATATATTAGGTATGTTTTAAGTTCAAAAAAAATTAAGGAAGGCCCAAACTAATTTAAAATAAATTGACTCATTAAAAAAATTGAAATACCCATTTAAAATAATTAGCATTGTTATCCATTGAAAATGATTTTACAAAAAAACTAGATTATGCAATATGATTGATTTATTTGCTTCTAAAAATGTAAGAAAAGCAAGAATCAAGCGATACTTATTAGTTGTTGTAATGTAATACTAAGTATTTTTTGTGATTTTGACTCAAATCTTTTGTCATTTACCTTCATTTTTTTTTTTCATTCAATAAAAAAAAAAATATGAAGGACCCCATAAATTTATCAGTTGATTATCAACTTTGGGCCCCGGAAATCTTAGGGCCAGGCCTGATTGCCATTTGAGTTTAAATGAATGTCCTTTTGTGATTTATTTTTCTAATTTTCTGATTCGCTTTTTTGGATGGGGATAGAAAGGTAAGATGTGCAACATTCTTTTCGGGGAAATTGGTAACTGAAGTGTTGATTGTCGAGCGTGAAAATCTACAATTCTGTTAGTGTGGTTTTCTGGTATTACATTGGAGTGTTACATGAGAGTGTTACGTTCAAAAAAATACACTAAGGAGTTTTTGTGCGTTACATTGATTGTGTGTTACGTTTGGAAAAAAAATACATTAAGGAGCTTTTTTGTAATTTTACGTTGTTACGTGTGAGAAAAGTATACTAATTAAGGAGTGTTTTAGTGTATTACATTGAAGTATTACGTTTAGAAAAAGTATACTACGGAGTTTTTGTGTGTTACATTGATTGGAATGTTACGTTTGGAAAAAAATATACTAAGAAATTTTTTTGAATGTTATATTGTTACATTTGAGAAAAGTATACCAATGAGTTTTTTCGTATGTAAGATTGGTTGGAGTGTTATATACTAAAGAGTGTTGTTGAAATGTTACATTGTTACGTTTGAGAAAAGTATACTAAAGAGTTTTTTAGTACGTTATATTGGTGTGTTACGTTTTTGAAGTGTTACATTATAGAGTTACGTTTGAGAAAAATACACTAATGAATGTTTTTGAAGTGTTACGTTTAGTAATTTCAACATTATGAGAAACTCACATTTGTCTCTCAACATATAACACACGTATGTTTTTACCAGACTTTTATGTAATTCACACTAGAATGAGACATTTGAGTCCATAAGAAAGAATGAAAGACAAAACAGATTATAAGATCACTATTTAGAATTTATTAGTGTTTCAACCAAAATATAAATCTTTCTATTTTTCACCAATTAAAAAAAGGGAAAATTATTGGAAACTCCCATTTTGGAGAGTTGTAGTCTACCAAGTCTCATTTTAAAATTAATAGACGTCCAAGTCCTATTTTTTTGGTAATGTGATCCGAAGGATCCCATTATGTAATTATGGAATGGTTTTTTCTGACAAATGTACCCTTTTTTTTGTGGTTGAAACGTGTGGGTCATAAATAACGTGAACACCCCTACATACACTACTAAACCGAAAAAAAACTATAGTAAGTTTTTTCTAAACGTTACATACACCCACATCATAAAAAAGTTATAGTAAGCTTTTCCCAAACGTTACATACACCCACATCATAAAAAAGCTATAGTAAGCTTTTCTCAAACGTTACATACACCCACGTCATTCAAACATAATATCACCAAACCCAAAACAGTAAGTTCATGGGCAAAATTGTCCACCCCCAAATAATGGGACCTTTGGGTATACAAAATTAAATATGGGACTGATTAGATTATAATCCCATCTTTTAGAATTTATGGGTCAATTCCCCTTTAAAAAAAAATGTATTTCACACCAAAATAAATAAATATGAACAAAATAGACCTTGCAAATTTTGGTCCTCGCGATTGCTTCCTATTGTAATTTTCAACCTTCTACAAATTTTAGACTCTTTAAACATTATTATATTTATAGGAATAATACATCTACAATTTATCTACGTTTTGTATACTTTTAGGATATAAGAATTGATAAAAAAATTATCAATTCATATTGATATGTCTGGAACACCCTTATAATTGTAGTGATTGAATTTTTTTTCTTATGAATATTGTTATTCAAATCTAAATGTCAAATTCAAAAATAAGACATACTTTCAGACCTAGTAATATGTTAAGAAAATGGTTAGTTGATAATATTATCAACCAAACATTTTCTTAACATATCACTGAATCTATAAAATGAGTTCAAAAGTAAATTTGTATATCAAAATTTTTTTTTTTTAAATGTTATTACTATTGATACTAATACTACTATTACTACTAGCAGTAATAATAGTGCTAACTACACAAATTGACAAATTATCAATCCCCCAAAGACGATTCGATTTATGATTTTTTATTTTTTATTTTTTCAAAAATAAAGACCAATCAGTCTATGCGCATGCTCTTTACATTAGACAATTTTGTAATAATTAATTTTTAATATATTTAAACTAGTGTTACCCGTACTATGCACGGAACTTTATAAATTTTTTATAAAAAATTATTATAATTATTTTGAAATAATTTAATATTTTATTTTGTGGTATACATGAAATTTATAAGTTAACTTTTATATTTATAACTTTTTAAATTATTAGTTTAAAATATTAAAAAATATATATATATTTATTTAGTACAATTTTGATAATTTGTATTACAAAAAAATTAAACTTGATTAAATGGGTTATGACATACCTCTTCTTATTATAAAAATATACAAATTTAAAAGTTATAATTAAGACAAATACACAATTTTATTATTAAATGTGAAGTGAAGTGATGTTTCTATTACTAATCTAATAATTTAAGTTGCATTTCTTTTGATTTCAATTTTATAATTAAAAATACAGTGTGAATACGGATTTCTAATCTTTAAGAATAAGAAGGTTTCAAAATATTTTCAAACTTTCATCATTTTCTTTTAATTTTTTTTTATCTAATTTGATTTTAAATTTGAATAAAAATTTTGATTTGTTATGAATTACTGTAACTTTTTCATTAAATTTTTATCAATTTTTAAAAGAACTTTAATTATTATCCCAATTTTCTTTTTTTTCACCAATTTTGATAGAAAAAACAATAATTTTCAACATTTCATTTTTTAAAATTTTCATAAAATTATCATTTGATATAAAAAAAACATTAAGGGTTGGAGATTGTTTTAATTGGAATTATAGTGAAATAACATCTTGAAATAGTCAAAATTTGAGTATGTGGTTGGTTAAAATGTATAATTTAATTAATTTTCTTCTCATATTTGTATAAAAATTGATTCTTATGACTACATCATTATAAGTCAGATTATGGAAAAAAATTTGAGGTGTCAAATATTTTCCATTTGTAAATATCCTATATATTAAAAAATAAAAAAAGAAAAAAGAAAGAAAAAAAATTGTGCAGCTTTTAGATATGTGTTTATAGGTTTGGTTTTATGGACATAAACAATTCATGTTTCAATTTAAAAAATTAAAAAGTAAACAAAAATATAGATTGGGTTTTTTAGAGATAAAAGAAGTCATCTAACTCTTCTATATATTATTTAAGATGGACTATTTTAATCACATAAAAAAATAGAAATTATATTTTGAGATTATCCCTATATATTATACTATTATATACAACTATAGCTGTAATAAATTAAATTATATATATGAAAAATTATATTAAGCTTTCATTTTTAATTAATTGAATTATAATTAACAAACGAACAAATAGCAGTAATTGTATAATGAGATAGATAATGGATAAAAATAAAGAACACAATAATATTTAAAAGTTATAAATTTACCTAGTTATACAAAAATCTAATGCTATAGTAAAATCTTGAATTCTCAATAAATTTTCATATTTTCTATAAAAGTAAAATGACAATAAAGAATAAAAAATTTTATACCCATTTTTTTTATTTCAACTTTATGGTCTTCATTGAAAAAAATAAAATCCAATCAAAATCCTTGGCACAGAATGAACATAGATACTTCGATTGCAACCATAATCACTACTAATTCTTCTTCACCATGCAAACCTATAAACAAATACATAAACCTCACTAAAACCAAAACCAAACCAACAACAGAGAAAGAGAATCATATAGGAAAAAAAAATAAAATTAAAAAAAAAATAAATTTATAGAGTGAGAGAATGTTACTTCCAACAACTTAGACCTCATCTAACCCAATTCATTAGCTCCTCTGCCAATGCCCGTGAAGTCTAGGAGTTGGGATGACTAATCAAATTATTCTTTAAATAAGACTTGAAAATTGATTAATTTGTCCCATTAAGTGATTTAAAATTTTGATAGATATACATCAGAAAAATAGATAATTATATTACTAAATCATAATTCAAATTTAGATATTCTCATTTTTTTTAAATCCATATCTAAATTCTTTTCTTTTTTATTTTTGTGTGGTTTCTATTTGTTTTTTTATTCAATTTATTTAAGACGGAGTTGGGGCTTTTTATTTTTTTTAATTTAATTTATTTGTAATTTCTATTTGTTTTTAATTATTATTTTAGGCAAGTTATGATGTGAGTTAGATATGTGATAGACATGTGAGTTTTATTGATTTAAAGTATGATGGTGTGAGATATTTTCAAATTAGATTTGTTTAGATAAACATTAAATATTTTTAAAATTTAAAATTGGATATTGTGATACAAAAAAAAGATTTTAACTATATAAATAAAAATCAAATTTATTAATTTTATCTGTTTATATATATATCTGATTTTTTTTTATTTATTTATTTTTATTTTTTCTTGGTTATGTTATAATATAATATATAAGATATACAAAGATACCCACAACTTTCATAAAAAATATTATCTGATTTTTTTGGGGAGACAAAAAGAAGGGAAGTTTTAATAATTTTTTTGAAAATCGGTGAGACAGATTAGGATGAAGAGATTTTGAAATATTTTTGTTATCTTTCCATTTGAAATCCATAAATTAAGGGATAATTATTATTTCTAAAATAATTAAATAAATAAATCAGTCAATAGTTTTTTTTAATCTATTTTATAAATTGAAAAATCAATAATTTTAGAAAATTGATTAATTTGTCTCATTAAGTGATTTAAAATTTTGATAGATATACATCAAAAAAATAGATAATTATATTACTAAATCATAATTGCAATTTAGATGTTGTCATATCTTTTTGAGATCCATATCTAAATTTTTATCTTCTTTATTTTTGTGTGGTTTCTTTTTTTTTTTTTCAATTTATTTTAGATGGAGTTGTGGGTTTCTATTTTTTTTTTAAATTTAATTTATCAATGGTTTCCATTTGTTTTTAACTATTATTATTTAGATAAATTATTATGCGAGTTAAATATGTGATAGATATATGAATTTTATTGATTTAAAGTGTGATAGTGAGAGATATTTTCAAATCAGATTTGTTTAGATAGACTATAGATTTTTAAAATGTAAAATTGGGTATTGAGAGGCAAAATAAACATTTTAACTGAATAAATAAAAATCAAATTTATTAATTTTATCTTTTTGTATATCTGATTTTTTTTATTTTATTTTTTTTTGTAATATTATAATATAATATATAAGATATAGATAGATATCTTTAAGTTTTAATTTTTTGGGGAGGAGAGAAAAGGAATGCAAGTCTTAATTTTTTTTTTTTTTTTTTTTTTTGTGAAAATTGGTGAGAGATTATGATGGAGAGATTATAAAATATTTTTGTTATCTTCTCATTTGAAATCCATAAATTAAGGGGAAATTATTATTTCTAAAATAATTAAATAAAAAATCAGCCAATAAATTTTTTTAATCTATTTTATAAATTAAAAAAATCAATAATTTTATAATGAGATTTTGGAGCTCTTACGAGGCTCCTAATTAAAAACCCTATTTTCCTTATATAATATATAGATATAGATATTTATATTTGTTTTAGATATTTTTTTTAATATACAAATTATTATTTTTTTAGATTTTTTTATAAAAATAATTTAACATTCCCATCACTAACCATAGTGTATGAGAAAAGTTGAAAAGGGTGCTGCAATAACTGCGGAAGAAGTCAAAAAGGTTTGTGGGTTGAGAGAAGTCAATAAATGTTGAGGGTTTTTTTTTTTAAATCAAAAAATTAAAAAATCAAGATTGGGATATTGGAACTCTCACAAAGCTTGTGGGTTAGAAATCCTCTTTTCTTTATATAATAGATAGATAGATAGATAGATAGATAGATAGATAGATATAGATATTTATAATTGTTTTTAATATACAAGTTATTTTTTTTAGATTTTTTATAAAAAAATAATTTAACAATTTCATCACTAACCATAGTGTATGAGATAAGTTGAAAAGGGTGCTGCAATAACTATAAAAGAAATCAAAAAGGTTTGTGGGTTGGGAGAAGTGAATAAATAGTGAGGTTATTTATTTTTTTAAATCAAAAACTTAGAAAATTAAGATTGAGATATTAGAACTCTCACAAAGCTTGCGAGTTAAAAACTCCATTTTCGTTATATAATATATAAATAAATAGATTGTTTTGACACATATCGTGTACACTACAGTAGCACATGGGAAAATAATAAATAAATAAGAGAGTAATTTATATTTTGTTCCTTTTCTGTTTAGTCTTCTTTTTTTTTTCTTTTTTCTTTTTTTTGTACTTTCATCCTTGCATTTTTTTCTCACTTTGGCATTTTATGTTTCAATTTTTTCTTAATTTACTCCTAAAGCAAATTTATGTTTAAAATTAAACATAAAATATCACATTAACTTTTACATGACATAAAATATACTATTATATTACCGTTTGGTTTGTGTTAGAGATTTGAGTTATATATAATAAAATATTTTTATATTATGTGGCTATTAATGTACCAATTTCTATATAATTTTGGACATAAATTAACTTTTGAAATATGCTTTAAAAAAAAAAAACTAAAGTGGGAAAAAATTAAAGGTAAAAAAAGAGACTAAATATAAGGGAAAATTATTTATAACTCCTATTGGAGAGATTTATGCTATATATGGTTCTGGAAAAATGTTTCCATAAGTCTTGTAAGAAGCTTGTTGACACATTTACCCTCAATATTATTAGTAAATATAATAAATAATGGTAATACCACATATGGGAAATTGAATTTTACCATAGATTATGATCATATTTATATGGATGTGAATTTGAATTTGAATTTTAGAATTCACATTTTGTTTGGTGATTACACCTTTGATTAGGCTATTTTTTAAGAAACCAAATATATGAGATATGTTATGTCTTAGTAGGCTAATGAAAAGGCAAGCTTCATTACACAAATTTTGTAAGGCCACCATCGAGAGAAAACGCCAATGCGATTCGACAGCGGGTGCGACGGAACGGTGGGCTCTAGATTGCATCTTCGGTGAATCGACGACGACTGATGGCCCCAAAACATAAGTGTGACTTTTCCCCTATTTTGCAATGTCGATTCGTTTGATTTTGGTAAGCAACCCATGATTAGGGTTTATGTGAATATGGGATTATTGAGATTTTCGGTTTGTATTGGTCAAAAGTTGTAATGTGAGTTGTATATTTTGCGTGTTTTATGACTATTTGAGTTCTTAATAGTTTTTGGTTTGAAGTCATCAATATATGTGTGGATTGTCGATTTGGCGTGTTATGTGAGTTATTTGCTGGTGTTTTTGAATGGGGGGGTTAGGTGGGTTGTCAATTTTGTGTGTGATTTGTTGATGTGTTTTCAAATATGGGATATATGTCTTGATGTTTAGGTTCGAATGGGGGTCTATAACATGGTTGTCAGACGTGATTACTTCTCACCTACGCAAATGACGGTGGTTGAATGTCTGATTTTTTGGGGTCCACATGCTACGATGTCATTTGGTTGTTTACGTTTACTAACAAAAGTAAGTTGTCGAATGTAACTAGTGCCACGTCCTTATTTTATGTAGTTTAAGATTTCTAAATGTGAATGTGAATTTATGAGACTGTTTGTTAATTATCACAATGAGTCAAATAATGCAATTAATACGACTTTGGGTTATAGTTTGCATTGGCTAGATTTGTTTTGTGTTTCAATTATGATATGTCACATTGTCTTTCATATTGTCATAGTCGTAAAGTGTCGTGTCCCCATTTTATGTTCTCACATTTGTGTTCGTAGCGTGTTATGCATCAATCTTCACGCTTCATATTCTCATTTGTATTGTCACGTTATTCAATAAATTAGCATATGTCACATTGTTCTCATTTATGTTGAGTATTTTAGTGTCATATTCATAAACGTGTGTGGGAATGTGGGTACGTTGTTACGCGTTTGTTTTGTGAAATATGCGGTTATGTAATTTTCGTTGTAACGTCAGTTATATTATGTGTGACAAATAATATGAATTCAAGTTGTGGTTTGTGTTGGGTAGATTTGTTTCGTGTTATAATTGGCATATGTCATGTTGTCTTTCATGTTGTTACATTTGTAAAGTGTCACATTTTCATTTTATGTTGTTACATTCGTGTTCAGAGTGTGTTAAACGTCAATCTTCTCACTTTACATTCTTGTTGTCACATTATTCAATGAATCCGCATGTGTCACGTTATCCTATATGTTGTGTTATATCATGTTTGACATTGTCTAGTACATGTCAATTTGCATATTGATTTGTAAAATTTGATATTTAGCCCTTTTGTTTTTTGGCTTGAAGACATTAACACCCACATATACATGTTCTTCATCTAAATTTTTTTATTAAAACGAATGGTATGGTGGTGCTTTGAATCATAAAGATATCGTCTCCTTTGGAGTAGGTTCCCATTATTTACAAACACATTACTACTAAAAAAGGATGTTCATTCAATTGTATAGCTCAAAAACATATGCTAATCTAACAGAAGTGAAACGTAATGACACGTCAAAATGTTGATAGTAATATTGATGTTTATTGAATCAAGCAGAAATAACTTTTTAGGTATACTTATTGAATGTGTTGGACTTAAAATCTTTTATTGTGATCCAATTAGAATGTTAATGTATGGTATGGGTCTATGAATGGGTCTGACTTGAATACATGTACCTGTCACATTCTTTTCCATTATATGTTAATGTTCACAATTAATATTCTCATTCATATTGTCACATTCTCCTATTAATTTCCGTATTAACATTAGTAATTCTATTGCTATTGTCCGCTTGTTTGTGTATGAAATGTGAAACGTATGTTGCATGTTTCGTAAGTGGTACAAGTAAGGAAACACCACCAAAGGGTCCAACGAGAAAGAAAATAACCGTGAAAGGACTACATCGGGTAAAAGATGACTGTGTCTATCTCCTTTAAGAGTAAGGAATGTGAACACAGAGGGACAAAGCAGTTGTGGAAAGGGAAAGAAGCTCAAATATGAACCGCCAAAACCAGTGACCAAACCAGCTAGATTTTTCTATCGGTCAAACATCACAAGCATCGTGAAAGTCGTGGAGGTAGCCAATTTGAAAGATGAGCATTTGTAGCATCTTAAAAAAGACATCGTTCTGGCTTCTATTCAATGCTATGCGAACAACGGAACTCAATCAACAGCATTTCAAAAAATGCAATGAGATTGTACCAAGGATCATACATACATTTGATCCGGAGAAGACCGCTTTCATGATTGGTGGAAAACACATTGAATGGAAAACATACATTTGATCTGGAGAAGACCGCTTTCATGATTGGTGGAAAGCACATTGAGTTGACGAGCATCGATATACAGCTAATATTTGGAATCCAGGGTGGCAAGAAGAGTTTAGATGTGTCACATAGCCCAAAACTTCCCACCGATTTCATCCACCGGAGGTGTCCCAACATAGCGTGCATCAACTCGAAGACCATTAAGAAACTGTTAATGAATGCATTGTTGGGGAACACTAGTCAAGACCACCAGGATGTCGCAAAGTTACTGTGTTTGTACTTATGTAGGAAATTGTTCTTTTCCATATCAGGCGAGACAATGTGATGGGGGTTTGTTCAGCTTGTAGAGGATCTTGACAACATGAAAGCATATAATTGGGCAGGAGCAATATGTGCAACGTTGATGGAGTCAATTACAGAATTCTACTCTAAGCCTAAGAAAGTAACTGAATGTGGTACTACTCTGCTTGTAAGTGCTCTTTATTAAATTTTTTTCTCGTTTAGTTAATTATGAATTTGTTGTTTATATCTTTCGTACTTGTATTCGTTTTGAAAAAACACAACTTAACTTTTGTTACCCATTGGTCTATAGTTTTGGATTTGTGAGCACACCAACTTGATCAACGCTGATCGTGACCGAAGTGGTCTTCTCCCGATAAAATGTTTGTATGATCCTCAATACAATCTCATCGTATTTTTTGAAATCCTGTTGATTGAGTTCTGTTGTTCAAGTAGCATCGAATAGAAACCAGAACTGTGTCTTCTTAAGATGTTGCAAATGCTCATAGTTCAAATTGGTTGCTGCCAAGACCTTCACGATGCTTGTGATGTTTGACCGATAGCAAAATCTAGCTAGTTTGGTCACTGGTTTTGGGGGTTCATTTTTGAGCTTCTTTCCTTTTCCACAACTACTTTGCCCCTCCGTGTTCACATTCCTTACTCTTAAAGGAGATAGACACAGTCGTCTTTTACCCGATGTAGTGCTTTCACGGTTATTTCTTTCTCGTTGGACCCTTTGGTGGTGTTTCCTTACTTGTACCACTTGCGAAACATGCCATATACGTTTCACATTTCATACACAAACAAGCGGATAATAGCAATAGAAATACTAATTTTAATACGAAAATTAATAGGAGAATGTGACAATATGAATGAGAATGTTAAATGTGAACATTAACATATAATGGAAGAGAATGTGACAGGTACATGTATTCAAGTCAGACCCATTCACAGACCCATACCATATATTAATATTCTAATTGGGATCACAATAAAAGATTTTAAGTCCAACACATTGAGTTAACAAGCATTGATATACAGCTAATATTTGGAATCCAAGGTGGCAAGCAGAGTTTAGATATGTCATATGGCTCAAGACTTCCCGCCAACATCATCCAACCGAGGTGTCCTAACATAGCGTGCATTAACTCGAAGACCATTAAGGAACTATTAATGGATGCATTATTGGGAAGTTGTTCTTTTCCACATCGGGCGAGACAGTGGGATGGGGGTTTGTCTGGGCTATCGAGGATCTTGAGAACATGAAAGCATATGATTGGGCGGGAGCAATATACGCAACATTAATGGAGTCAATTAAGGGATTTTACTCTATGCCTGAGAAAGTAACTGGATGTGTTACTGCTCTGCTTGTAAGTGTTCTTTATTAATTTTTTTCCCGTTTAGTTAATTATGAATTTGTTATTTGTATCTTTCATATTTGTATTCGTTTTGAAAAAACACAACTTAACTTTTGTTACCCATTGGTCTACAGTTTTGGATTTGTGAGCACATCAACTTAATCAACGCTGATCGTGACGATGGATTTCCGAGGTTCCTGAAATGGAATATCAACAAGTTGGTCACAAAGATAAGAGTTGTGGACATCGATTAGTCGCATGATGTTGAGGTATGCATGTGTGTTAGTGTTTGCATAAATATGAGATATACCAATTACTATTCGTGATAGTTGCATTCTTTTTTTATTTTTTATAGGTTGTGGTAGGAGAGTTGCACATGCATTGAATGGAAAGACTTGGCTATAGAGTTCGTCCCATGTTTAATCAAACGGACCATCATGAAGGTGAATGACGTGAAGGACATTAAAGCAAACGGCAGATGTTCGTATCATAGTAAGGTTGGTGGAAACACATGTGCAAGTAGTGGGCCAATTTTAGATAATGGCATTTTTGGTTCGACTGATGGTATTTGTGTCCATGGATTCAACAGTGTAGAAGAAAATGTACAACATGAAGCGGATGTCAACAGGGGTGGTGTTGATTGTAATGGTCACTTTGGGCAGTGTGAGTCTACGTTTGAAGAATACTAGAAAGCATTGGGTAAAATTGGTGTTCTCAAGCTAGAACTCAGTTATAAATGTGATGTCATATGTGATTTGGAGACACAACTGTCAACAATGATGGCATCAAACGAAGAAAAATGTAAGAAGTTAGCAAACGAATACACACTATGCAACAACCAAAAGGATTGTGAGATAGCAAGGCAAAACTAGTTAGTGGTTGAGCTTAACACCAAAAACGCCAAGCTTGTGGAGCAGTTTGAGAAGTATACAGTTCATGAATACAACCAAGCCACTACTGGTGTGCAGGATATGGTGCAAAGTCATCCAACCGTGTTCCATGGTGATCCAAACGTACTTGACATCATGTCAATTTTCTGCTTTATCTTCGTCTGATGTGAATGTAATAGCAGACATCGGAGAGGTGGAGACCCATGTGACGCCCACCCATCAAATTGGGCAGGTGGCATGCGATGTGGATGTAATGCCTCTAATCAAACAAACTGTTGGAAGAGCAATTGTGTTGCAGAACTCGCTGGTGAGAAACATTAAAAGTAAAAATAGAAAAGAGCACAAACTATGGTAGTACGATTACCCTTTGGTTTTGGGGAGGTTGAAGAAACCACCCAAGGGTGGTGTGGTCGATGTGGATGAGTGTGTCGATAATGAGATCATGTATGAGGATATCATAGATGTTGATAACCTTGCAGAGCCAGAGAAAACATTTTCTCGGTTTGACTTGACTAATCGTTTGCCAATTTGGAAGTTGTTGTCAAAACAAAAGAAAGACAAGATTAAAGAAGCTTACGAGAAAGGGAGGGACAGGTAGGTTTCCAAACTTACAATTACCAATTCCATTTGTACATGAATTTAGTTTTGATCAATGTCATGTTGAATTAGTAGTGTGCAAATCTGGACTGGGTGGAATGGTTCAAATTATGTGTGTTTTAATGACATACGGGCACTTGTTGAGGTACTAATAGTACGGGGCAATATAAGTATGATATCCCTAATTATTTTTGCAACATTTGAAGCTTGCAAACATGCGTATGCAAATGAGAAACATAAATGTCTATGAGTCAAGTAATTTTGAAGTGTGTTACTTGTGCACACAAGTAATTGATTCGTACGCAGAAATGCTGATGTATGGGAAGCAAATATTGTCGGCGGGATCCACGGATGATGAGAATTCATATATTTTCAGCACTTTTTGTTTGGTAAGATGTGTTTGATTACAATTGTTGTTAAACAATTTATGATAATGGTAACTAACACAAAATCGAATGTGTGCAGCCTATGATTAGATATGTGAACAAAGATGCATGTGACAGATACTTAGCGATCTATGCCCCTCATGCCCTCAAAGTCAGATATATTCAATTTCCAATCCACTTAGAGAAGCATTGGACACTTTTGGTTTATGACATCGATGAGGGATTCTAGATGCATTACAACTCAATGAAACCAAGATGTGGACAGGAAGATAAACACTACTAGGAAGCATTGTTGTTGGTTAGTAAACGTTAACTAGTTAATTTCAATGGTCGTTTTAATTTATTTTTGACACTAGTACTAATTACTTGGTAATATAAATTTGACAACAACGTAGAATGGATACTTTGAGGATTATATTAGGCGTACACCTAGGGTTGGGGCAGTTGAAACACAAGATTTAGTGAATACACTTTTAATGGCTGATGATTGTCCGCAATAAAAATAAATAAATAAATAAATAAAAGAGAGACTTGTAAGTGTGAATTGTGTTTGTTTGAAATGAATTTCATTGATAATGCCATACATTGCATGTGGTTCATTTAAATGTATTTACTATTTAGTAATGTCTCATATTTTCTTAATAGGGGTGATTGTGGTATTATAGTATGCTTCATTATGAAACAACTTATGCATCACCTTGACGTGGAGAAGTCAATGGGAGGGAAGAGCTGCAAGACTATGCGAGTGTAACAAGCCCGCAGGGGACCTCGCTACAGTTCGGACTCGATTTTTGTCACGGTTCTTAATCTTGAACCGAAGAGTCCAAATCCGGCAAATCGTTTTGAAAACAGATTTTTGAAAGAAGTGCCAAACATGGACTGCTTCGCCAGATACAGAGTCGCCACCTAAATATTTTATTTTTGGGAAATTTAGGAAACCCTGACTCGGTGCCAAAGGCCACGTGTCCGTCATCACCAAAGTTGCCTCGGCTCGGGAACTTGGGTACGATTGGGGAAGGTCACTTCGTGAGCACCCCCGCTCGCCCGGTCAAAGACCGGCCTCTACTAACCATGATATCTTATTTTGAAAACATTGTATGTTCTTATTCCGGTTATTAGCCTAGGTTACTATGTGATGCTCGCAGCAAACAAGTATAGACTGAGTCGCCTGAATTGGAACAAAACATTTCGTGTTTATTTGTTTGAAAATGGTTTGATGGTGCTACCCGCAGGTAGGCTAAGACGTGGATTTGCCACCCTCGGGTGGGCTTAGAAAAACATGATTTTGCCACTATCTAGTGGGCTTAAAACAAACATTTGATGAATTGTCCCAATTCAGATAACACAACCTCCACCCACAGGCATTCAAGGCAGTTATATCACATAAGCACGTAGCCTCATGGTAAGCATGCTATTCATGGCAACACTCACACGCATGCAAGGATGCTAAAGCATAAAACTCACCGAGTACTCCAAGCCAAAACAGGAAACTGATTAGAAATCCATGCATGATCCTAAATATACAGAATGCCTAATGCAACACATGCAAAGATGCAAACTATAGCAGGCTCGGCTATTCTAAACATGGCATATGGAATGCTACAACTAACACGTATTCAATTTGGAATTGAAATACAAGTGCAGTTTGTATGATGCGCCGAGCCCAGTGCGTGCAAAACAGATGAATGATGCAAACATGCTGTCATATTGTATGCTCATTGAAATATGCCCTACATCTAACCATCGTAAGCGGGTAAATAAAAGGGAGAAAGAAATGGGGGTTGGAAGACATACATCACACTCACCCACACTTATTACAATTATGCCCTCGTACAGAGGGTCCGAATAAATAATAATACAGTCCAAAATGAAAGAATAATACAGTCCGAAATAATACAGATTCTTAATTAATTAACAAATTAATTACAAAAAAGTAAAACTGGCATGCAAGCCAGGGACTGCCTTGCCACTGATGAGTGATGTATGTTGGGCTGTCTTGGTGCGAAAATCCACGGCGATGCCCCGATTAGCCTCTGTTTGTAATATTTCTCGAAATGCGTGCCAGACTCCGAAAAGTTGCTGATTCTTGATATGCTGCAACAGAGAGCAGGAAAGGAGCATAGCAATGTATTTCACAAATATATGCATGCCTCGATCCTCGTGCCACCAATCACGCATCTCGATGCATGATGGCCGAGGAATCGGATTGCACAACTCAATATAGGATGAATGCATGTGAATGCTACAACAAAACCTAACTCCATCATGGGTAATCCGGAGTGTCAGTGACTTGGGAATTGAGACCCGTTCCGTCACTCGGAGTACGGAAAGCGCCTCGTTTCCCGTGCCCGGGCTAACTCCTATCCCGAACACGATGCAATATGCATGATATGCATGAAATGCAGCTAATATGCAATCCTAACATACACAATGTTATGAAGGTGAGATGCCTCGAAATGCGTGCACCCGGGCACGCAAACCGAGGCGATGATTCTAAGGCATAAAATGGCATCCGCAATGCAATTGGACTTACACTAACACGAGTGAGCCTCAGCCACACTCATGTAAGAGGCCGTCGGATAAAGAAGAAGTGCCTCGAAATGCGTGCATACGGGCACGCAAACCGAGGTGATGACATACGCAATGCGATGAGACTAAAATGACATACAGAATGCAAAATGGACTTACACTAACATGAGTGAGCCTCAGCCACACTCACATAAGAGGCCGTTGGATAAAAATGAAGTGCCTCGAAATGCGTGCACACGGGCACGCAAACCGAGGCGATGGCCCTAAGGCATGAAATGGCATACACAATGCAACATGTCATATGGCAACATGGAAAATGTAAATTTCAGCAGCCAAAATGATGCCAAAACAGCCCCCAAATTATAACAAAATTACACCCGATGCCCGAAATGCAATGTTATGCACCCGAAATGGCCTACAGCCATGCCAATCATGCACAATATGGACATGACATGTAAATACAGATTCTAGGAAGCCCCTAAACTAGCATTTTTCCAGCACAAAGAATGTCCAAACAACAATCACAAGTATGGTAAAAATAGCATGCAAAAATGGGGGAAAATAGGAGAATAATGAAGCAATTGATATGTACAATGCTCAAACTGAAAAATACAGTTCTACAACACTGAATAGGGATAAAAAATATGTACATTTACAGTATATGACATCCTCCAATTCAGTATGTAGATATGCTTAACATAGCATGCAAAATATGAGCCAAAAGAGGGCTATAATGGGAGGTATACCAAGCATTCATAAAACAGCCTAAGACCCTTGACCAAACATGAAAAGTGGGTCATTTCAAGACTCTTTCCAAGCCTGATGAAGGCTCAAAAACAGAAGCATGATGAGCTAGCAAGGCATGCAAAAATAAGGGGGTATAAGAGGGTATAACATGAAGTACCAAAAGTATTCACCAAATAGCATAAGACCCTTAACAAAACATGACAAGAAGGAAAAAATAAGGCTCTTTTCTGGCCTGATGAAGGCTGAAATCAGAAGCCAAATAAGCTTAAAAAAGGCATGCAAAATGGGGCCAAAGAGTGATACAAAGAGAGGTACATCAAGCATTCCCCAAACAGCCTAAGACCCTTGACAAAATATGAAGAGTAGGCCAAAATAAGACTCTTTCCTAGCCTGATTAAGGCTCAAAACAGAAGCTAAACAAGCCCAACAAAGCATGCAATTTTACGGTAAATATGGAGAATTACAAAGAAAGTGCATGATAGAGAGGCCAAACATGGTTAAGCCCTTCTACAATGTTGTAGAGGGGCTCAAAAGAGGCCCACTCACAGTATATTTCATGCTCGAAAACAGATCACTCATGAGCTAAAAATAGCATGCAAGAGCAAGGGTAGAACATGAATTCAAAGCAAGTGGCATGCAAAGCATGAAAACAAGGTTGAGCCCTTCTTAAATGTTGAAGAGGGGCTCAAAATAAGCACAATATCAGTTCATGAGATACTCCAAATCAGATCACAAATAGGCCAAATAAATCATGCAATTTTACGGTAAATATGGAGAATTACAAAGAAAGTGCATGATAGAGAGGCCAAACATGGTTGAGCCCTTCTACAATGTTGTAGAGGGGCTCAAAATAGGCCCACTAACAGTTTATATCAGGCTCAAAAATGGATCACTCATAATCCAAACAAAGCATGCAAAATATTGGCACAAAGAGTGATATTGAAAGAGGTGCATCATAGAGGTACCAAACAAGATTAAGCCCTTCTACAATGTTGTAGAGGGGCTCAAAATAAGCCTAAAATCAGTAGGGTTCGGAGCCCAAAACAGAGAGCAAGTAGGGTAAAGAATTGATGCAAAAATGTGCTCAAAAGGGGGAAATAGTGACTTACCCTTGAAGATCAAGCTTTTGTTGCTTCTTGGCTTCAATTTGTTGCTTCTTAGCCTCTGAAAAATCCTCCTTTGCTGCTGGAATGGAGGTAGTGATGGTGAGGCTTAGGGTTGATGAAGGAATGAGCTAGAGACTTGAAAGTTTTTGGAGCTTTTGGAGAGGGAGATGGAGGCAATGGGAGATGAAGTCTTGAGAGAAAATTTTCTAACCCTAACAAAGAAGGAGCTCAGCCCCTTAAATGGGCAAGAAAGGGGTGTAAAAGGGGAGGGAAATGCACCCAAGCTTTCCCTCCCAAAATATCCCCCGGAGGCAGAAGATATTTGGAAAA
Source organism: Camellia granthamiana (assembly GCA_036172215.1). Lineage (NCBI taxonomy): Eukaryota > Viridiplantae > Streptophyta > Magnoliopsida > Ericales > Theaceae > Camellia > Camellia granthamiana. Next base: position 37,069,945 of record CM069907.1, on the reverse strand, counting down.
ACAGCTGGACAGCTGTAAAGTGGTCAAAAGCAGGAAGCAGGCCGACCAGGTGTTTTTCTTGAAGATGGCCGGCCGGCCACCCCACTGGTCTGCCAGCCACTCCCCATGGCCGGCCGGCCATGGCCAAAAATGAAGTCAATAATTAATGGCCGGCCACCACTTTTTGGTGTCCTCCCAGGTGTGTAGAACAAGACCCCATGGTTGGAATTTGGCAACTCTGAAACAGGAGGCACAACATTCAACTTGAAAGAGAGGCTCAAAAATGAAAATGACAATTACTGGCCGACCACCACTTTTTAGGGTCCTCCCATGTCCCCTCATCACAAATATGTAGTTTCGGCTCGAAGAAAATATCCCTAGGGTGTTCAACATTAGCCCGGAAGTGAGCAAAACGGACGCCGGAGGAGCGAAACTAGTTTTCTGAGACAATTGTTGTCCTCCCACCCTCCAGTGATCTTTCTGGTGCTAAAACAGAGGTACCTGCCAAAATTGAACAAAAACTAATGCAAAATGAATGCTCGGGGCCCAAATCACGCAGTTTGGGGTCTTGAAAATGGGCTGTAAGCACCGAAAGTGGCGTTCGAGCACGAAGTGGGTATCTGAGACCCCAGTGTCCCTCGTTATGATAAAACAGAGGTACTCGCCGAAAATGAACAAAAACCGATGCAAGACGAATGCTCGGGGCCCAAATCACGCAGTTCGGGGTCCCGAAAATGGGCTGCTGGGCATTGGGAGTGGTGTTCGACCACGAAGCGGGTATCTGAGACCCCAGTGTCCCTCAGTATGATAAAACAGAGGTACCTGCCAAAAACCGGAGGAATCGGAGATGGTTGGGTGATCCCGAACCGAGGCACACGGCCTGACGGCTCCGAAAACCGGGAACCGGGCTCCGAAATGGGCAAAATGGCCTACGACCATGAAATGTAGCCCACGGCCACCGAGAGATAGCCTACAGGACCACTCCCTTTCCTCAGGAAAGAAAACAGAGAAAACCGAGTCTGGTTCGCAAACCGAGGCAAGGCACAGAAGAGAGTTCGGAAGTCCGGAGGCTGGGCGCACGGCCGCGACTCTGAGACTTCTGAATGAGCACAGTATGCAACATTACCAAGCGCTCAATCGGTGACGTCTGAGTCTTAAGGTCGGTCAAAAATGGGGTGTCTACAGCGAGCTAGGATGGTGAAGTCATTTGTGAACGACCCAACTTGTAATTACCCTGTCTTGTACTATGTTAATTATTTATGATTATGTTTGTAATTATATGCTTAATTTGAATTTGGGTGTTAATTGCATGATTGTATGTGATTTTGGCTTTGTATCTGTTCACCGTAGGAAAATCTGTTAGAATCTGTGCTTTGAACTAAAAATTGAAGGCCTTATCGGCCACAGAAACCAAAATTGACTACGCCATTGTGATTGGCGTAATTTTTAAAGCCTACGGTGAAATTTAATTTGAAATTGATTTGGATCAAAATAATTAGATTAAACTGATTGAATTGTGTACGATTAATTAGCCTTAATCAAGTCTAATTAGATAAACATATAAATAGGCCCGATATATACTTAAGCTCACCATTTTGAGCTCAAAATCTGAAGTTACACTCTAGAGAGAGAGAGAGAACCAAAATTAGAGTGAGAAGTGGGTCAACATTGAAGAATTGCTAGAGAATTCAAGAAACTAAGAGGATTAGCTCAAGAATTGGCTATAGTTGAAAGAATTGAAGCTCCTAGGTGAGTAACCGACCCTTAATTCATGAGTTGAGTTTGTAATTATATGAATTCAAAGAGGACATGTAATCAAGAGCAAGAATTAAGTTGTAATTGATGAAATTGAAGTCAATATACACATACATGTAAGAAATTGCCATGAATTTGTATATTTGAGCATGAAACATGTAGCTCATATTGATTTGAGAGTCATATACTGCATGCATGTAAGAATTTCCATAGTATGGAACTCAATTCAAAAGATTCATGTTACAATTAGAAGTTGATTATGAGAACATGAAGAATATCACACCAAATCATACATGCATGCATAATTCTAATAGATTTCATGATTTTGAACATTGTTTGTGCCATTTAAAGTGGGATTGGAGTCAATAATTGACATGCATGAAAGATTTGTGAAGATATGAAGCTTGTATAAAGTTTGAATACATGAGCTTTGACCATACCAAGAGAAATGTTGATTAATTTGAGAATTAGATCATAGTTTTGGACAATTGGTTTTAAATAACCTATATTCTCATGCTATGTAATGTTTTTTCCACGATTTTGTACCAAAAACACGAACTTTGAACCTTTGAATGCTAAGCTTGAGCTTCAAGAACAATTCTGGAAATTCCAAAATTTGGCATGTCCGCTCGAGCGGGAAAAGCGCCGCTTGAACATGAAATGTTAGTTCCCAGAAGTTTTGCAGACTTGATGTCCGCTCGAGTGGGGAAGAGTTACGCTCGAGCACCTAGACACATACTTTGGCGCTCAGCTCGAGCGTCCGAAGTCACGCTCAAGTGTAAAAATGAAGTAACCAGTACTTTTCCAGACCAAAGGGGTCCGCTCGAGCGGCGAAATCTGTGCTTGAGTGGGGAGCCCTGTTTCTGAAATTTTGAAAAGATGTTTTGTGTTTCATTTTTCGTTCTCTTTCATTTCTAAGCACTCTTAGGCATGCATTTAGCTTTGTATATGACCTAAAGGGATAAGAAAGAAGCCTAAGAGAAATAATAAGTTAAGAACGGATTGAATCGCTTATGACCCATTGTAATATGAAATGTGTAGGGTCAAGCGCAAGGGCAAATCCATCGGCGAAACACTGTGAGTAATATCTTAGTAAAAATATTTTCAAGTATGTTACTTTCCAAATGCTACTTCTGTATAAGCTTCATGGATTTGTTGATTTGAAATATGAATGAGTATTCTATATGCCTAATTTTGTATAAGGTCGTTTGATACGTTTGATATATCTGAATTGGGCCTAAGGCCGTTTGCCATTTGATACGTTTGATATATCCGAATTGAGCCTAAGGCCGTTTGCCATTTGATATGTTTCAATATAAAGATGGATTAAAGACCGTTTGAATATAATGATGATGGGCCAAAGGCCGTTTGAATATCGTGATGGGCCCAAGGCCGTTTGAACATGAGCGTAATGGGCCAAAGGCCGTTTGAATGAAAAGGGATTATGATCATGAATATGAATTATGCATAGATATGAATATAAAGAGAATGGGCTCAAGGCCGTTTGATACGCTGATATGTTTGAATTGGGCCCGAGGCCGTTTGATATGTTTGAATTAGACCAAAGGTCGTTTTGAATAAAGAGTTGGTTGGACCAAAGGTCGTTTTGTATAGATGGACCCAAGGTCGTTTTGGTTTATATAAGAATTGGACCTAAGGTCGTCTTGCATATGGATATGATGTGTTGGACCCGAGGTCGTTTTGCTTTGTTGAGATTTGTAAATCTGATGTGAATGAGAATAGTGGTTCAAATGTGTACATTATAAGTATGACTCATTTATGAACGAATCTCATTCATTAACCTCTTTATTATGATATTATTCACTAGGCGTTAGCTCACTCTTATTTATATGTATGTAGGTGAGCAAAGGGACGTTCAACCCCAGCCTTAGTGAAATTTAAGAAAGGAACCCGAGTTTTGTGAAGTCAGCCCAGGTGCCTCACATAAGAGGCTTTGTTTATGATCTTTTGTATTTCTTTTGCTATTTCTCTTGGTCATGATAGACCGTTTATGTGTATAAGATTTTGGTTTAGCTGACTATGTGTTTGAATGATCCTGGGTATACAAGATGTTAACCACTAATATGTGGTGTGAGTTATTATTGGGTATATGTGAAATGTTTTGGTATGCCATGTAAGCATAGCTCATTGGACAAAAATTTTAAGTTTGCTTTCGCATCTGGCCCCATATTATTAATTATTAATTATTAATTGATATCAGGTTTGAGGTCGTAGATAATCTCATGATTACTGGCCAGTTATGACCTTAATTTATAGGGGTGGGTTCGAGTCATGACATAACTAAGTCATTTGTTGATGAAAATTGATAATAAGAACAATCTTCCAATGGTGACCATATAGGTGTAGCGTGTTTTTGTGTGTGTGTGTGTGTGTTTAAGTTCACGAGTACATAGTATTTGAATGGCACATTACCATTGACGTTAAACATCTTTTGTTGTTATCGTGATTTTGGCTATTTTGGGTAGTATTGTCGGTACGATTTATGATTGGTACATTATTTTTGGGAATATGTTAGAATAGTTTGGTAATAAATATTTGTTGCACTTGTTTGGTATGATATGGAGGTATTTATCAGTCATTAATATCAGTAGGAATGTTAATAGGAATAAGGAATGATGAGCTAACATTTGCATAGTATTCTATAAGATGTAGCTTTCATTTTTTTTCAATGCACATTATAGTTGTTAATCTACTATTCAAGTCATCTAAGTTGGTGGTTGTGACATTCACATTACGTGTTGATGTTGTCACGCCTTTACCAAATTTGAATTTCCAAATTTACTTTGTCCAGAAACATTGGTCGCCGATCAATTCATGTTGTGCCAAATATTGTAAACCAATCTTAGTTGGCGTGATGCAACAACCATGTCACACTCGTTTTCACTTTAATGAAACATTCACAATTGGAATGATTGGTGTGCTTAATTGCATTGGTCGTCCAATCACGTTATGCCCAAAATTGTAACCCTAGCTTAGTTGGCGTGAGGCAACGGCCATGTCACATTCATATTAAGTTTGATAAAACAGTCACATTTGTATGCTTAATTGCTTTGCTCTTTCAAATGATTGGTTTAATAATATTAAAAAAAAAAAATCAACAACACGGGTGTTGGTTCGACTTTTTAAATGGTTGTTACATTACATGTGTACACTTGATGTTTGACGTGCCACATCGTCCCAAATATAGGTCATAACATTCGCATTATAGGGAGAGAACGTAATTGGTACTCTCGCATTTACTTTAATCAACTACATTGATCGCCAATCAGTTTATGTTGTGCACGTTGTAAACCCACTATATCTCATTCGTATTCAGATTGGCGGAACATTCATATTTGGAATGCTAGGTGTGCTTTGTTACTTTGATCTTTCAAGGTAGTGTTGTAAATTAAGATTGATGGCTCGATTACAAGATTGTCTATGTCATTAAGTGGTCAGAGTCATGATGTCACGCCTATACAAAATTTGGCCATGAATACAAGAGCAACATTGGGTGGTTTGATCGACGTTCCACATGCCAAAAAATGACAACTTCATACCGATATAACCACACCAGCGTGACATAGCATCAGAAACTATAGGTTTTTACATACAAGCCCAATTTCAAAAACTGAGGGTTCTCACATACAAGCCCAATTTCAACGTGCTAACTAAACGTGTATTAATGAATTGAACAATATGGCTTAATGAATCATAGCATAAACATGTAACATTAATACATGAATAAAAGTGTTGTGACGAACAAAACCAGTCAAATTATGATGTGTCAACAATGTTTTGACTTATTAACGTTGTCATCATTTTTTCTGCTACATTCTAGTACGATAATACGATTATGTTATTCAAAAGTGATTATAGAACTTGGTCGCTAAGTGTCCATGATTAGATCCGCTCTTTCCATGTCTTTCGGTTGTGGCTCTACATGTGGCCACATCGCCCACACCTAATCTGACTTAACTTCTCTCCCCGAGATGGTATCTAATTCTTCTTCAGTCATCGCGCAGGACGCCTAGCTGCCAGTGGAGATATGATGAAGTCATCTTCCAAAAAATGACGGTTTATCAACTATTGGTATTGGTTGAATGCACCCAGAATAAACTACTTGGTACTGGACGATGAAAAATGGGTTGACCCATGTACTAAAATCCCTTCCACTATTCTGTATTGCAACCACCGCATGTGCACTCTGGAACCCATTCAGTTGCCATTAGAAACATGAACATGAATGCCTAACATAGTTAGAAATGAATGGACCTCGTATATGTCTTCATTTTCCTAGCTAACAATCCACGTACAACCATTGGAGTACACCTTCCTTACACGGCTTTCCGTTTTTGGACAAAGTAAGACATTCCAATTAGTAGCCAACAATTTACGCTCTACCCTCATTGTCATTATTTGATTTCTGATAGTATCAACCAACCTAGTGATTGGGTAGTTACATGCATCATGTATCCATTTATTGAACAATTCTGCAACGTTCAAAGTCATCTCCCTATAACGTTTTTGGAAAACATTATCTAACAATGTTATTAAATATTGGGTACTTTGAAATAAAAATTGGGTTTGCAATGTAAAATGTGTACTATCACACAAATACAAGTAATACATGTAAGTTTCGTACAAACCTGAAATATGCATTGGCCGAGTGTTGCGGTTGCATATCTTCCAAAAAATCATTTATCCCAAATTGTCCAGATCCTTTTAGCTTAGCCAAATGGTGCTGAAATGAAGCCTCAGTTAGAGTATATGCACATTCACGCAACTTGGCCATTAAACCAAATTGGACATGGTTGTCGATCCACCGTAATTTGTCCCTCAAATTTGCTTGGAGATACTACAAACAGCATGCATGATATGCAGATGGGAATACAATAGGCAAGGATTCGAGAAGTCTAGCATTTCAATCGAACACGAAGGTTAGTGTCCGAGCACTATCGACAACATTAGCGAGTTATTGTAAAAACCAAGTCCAACTTGTAGTCGTTTCGGAGTCAACGACAGCAAATGTCAATGGATATAAACCTATGAGTTGTGACAAGTATTAAGTTAAATTCGTAATGGGTTAAACCATGTTTACGTTCACAATAAGAATTGTTCACATTCACAGTAACAAGGATATTGGTGCTAAAATGACATTGAAATGGACACACATTTTTCATGGGGGATCTCTCATTGCTATAGCGGCCTAATCATAAAGTGTTCAGTGGCCATATGATGTGTCATTATATGGAATACTGCAATAATTATCATCAAACATGTACCTTTGTTGCTATCTTTCCCCCATTGCTGCAAGCAAATTGCCTTTAAATCTCCTTTTTAAGAATCTGCCGTCAAGGAACAATAATAGGCGGATATGGTTGAATCCGTCAATGTAACCTTTGAATAATATGAAGAACCGTTTAAATCAGCCAGTTGACTGCTCAAAATCCAAGTTCACATAACTTCTATGATTATATTACATAACTGCATCATTGTAACACCTAAGTTGGTCGAACGAAACATAATAGTCACCATACACTTCGTCTCTTGCTTTCTCCACACCTAACCAGGCTAAGTGATAATTTACATTCAATCTGTATTCTTATTTGAGGCCAAACATGACATCAGTGGCATGTGTAAGCAACTTGTCACGCACCTGATCACCAACAACATTGCAAACCAATTCAGAGTTGATCTAGTGCGAACAACAGCACCATAACTATGCAAGTTGTTCCACCTCTTTAGGTAAAAGTATCCATTGCATGTTTGAATCCTTCCATGTATCAACCATGTATACTCTTTTTGCTCGCACAACGTGCACACAGTCGTGACCCGCACTGAATCGTTCTTCACGAATTTAAAGTCAAACCCACACTGAATAACATATTTCGATAGAACCAAACGGAATTCAGCAACACCCCCTTTGAAACATTGGCCTATGTGAGTAATGCCATATGACAAAGCTGCTATCATCAACGTTTTATTAGTTTGGCGGCAATAATTGGACAACAAATCTACGTCAGTTTCCATATCCGAAATTCGTTTCATGTTACGATCCATTTGGCTTGCGGAGATAGTCCCACCATATTGCTCACCTTGAAGCACATCCTCCACTACATTTTGTGAGCCAACCGCAATGTAGATATGGTTAATACCAAAGGATCTTGCAAGGGAAACTTGTTTTCCACATCCACATCAATACTCATCATGAATTGGTTTTCGTGACACGATAATTTGTAAGATATGGAAAATCAATGATGGGGTCACGTCCACCCACCTCCCACATAAATCATCTACCAACTATGCGAATGTCAATCTATTAACACCCTTCATAGCAATAGTAGAGGAACCAAACGTGCACAATAGCACCATGTCCATATTCTGGGCAACAAGATAAATGAAACAATAAGAGTGTCAGTACATTTTGCAACCAAACAAAAAATAAGACATACGACATATGTGTTTTATAATAAAAAATGAGCACAATATTGACACCTATTTTTTTCTATAAGGGACAAACGTGAAATTGTAAATGTCCCATGTATTAAACCACCATCATTCCTCACCCACCGTAACTTCGACATCATGCGACGGGATGTTAAGGACATTCAATTAAAAAATAAAAACTCACTAATTTTGCATAATGTACTGTGACATGTATGTAAACACCGATTATAACGACGACACAATACAAATTCAAAGACATATACAATCGAACGCAACATACAAAAGACATATAACAACATGGTGGATGTGGATTAACATTATATCCTAAATGTAACGTCAATCGAAACACGATGAAAGTGTGCCAATGGATGACTGTAATAGATTGTGAAAGCCCTATTAGTTAAGATGAAAGTAAAACATGAACAAACGGCACCACACAACAACAAATCTCACCCCAAAAAAAAAAAAAAAACCATACCTCCTCCCCTCAACCAATTGGAGTCCAAATCGAGAGAAGCAAACAACTCACTACCTCCGACGTTGACCATATCATCGGCCATATTCACATACAAATAAGCAACATTTTCAAAATGCACCGAAATCCCGCAATCAAGGCAACATCCACGACCACGGTCATAGCCTTCAAAATCCACTTTCCTAAAAGCCTTCAAAAATGTGAAATGTTAAATGATACAATAACCTATAATATGGAAACAAAATATGGGTATAATAGTACACTAATACTATTCATTTACAACTCATAGGATCTCGTCGAACATATTTCTATCTAAATATGATTTCAAACTCTATAAGAAATTATACAATACTTCACATTAAATAAGTTCCCATAATAGGACTTATAAATAAATTTTCCTAAATCTAAAAGGAATAAAGTGTAATTCATTCAAAAAATAAAAGAACCGCGGCCACGAAGTTGTCAAAATAAAAGAACCTCCTCCCCTCAACCAATTGGAGTCCAAATCGAGAGAAGCAAACAACTCACTACCTCCAACGTTGACCATATCATCGGCCATATCCACATACAAATAAGCAACATTTTCAAAATGCACCGAAATCCCGCAATCAAGGCAACATCCACGACCACGGTCATAGCCTTCAAAATCCACTTTCCTAAAAGCCTTCAAAAATGTGAAATGTTAAATGATACAATAACCTATAATATGGAAACAAAATATGGGTATAATAGTACACTAATACTATTCATTTACAACTCATAGGATCTCGTGGAACATATTTCTATCTAAATATGATTTCAAACTCTATAAGAAATTATACAATACTTCACATTAAATAAGTTCCCATAATAGGACATATAAATAAATTTTCCTAAATCTAAAAGGAATAAAGTGTAATTCATTCAAAAAATAAAAGAACCGCGGCCACGAAGTTGTCAAACACGTATTCGGTATGGTCAAGATTATTGGTTTGGTGTAAATGGGTCACCCAGACAATAAAAGAACCGCGTCAAGAATTTCAGTGCTTGTAAATGGGTCACCCACAGCAGAATTCTCGCCTCAGAAGGGGTTAAGACAGGGTGACCCCCTATCGCCGTTTTTATTTAACATAGTGGCTGAAGGATTAAATATTCTGTTGGTAAGAGCCAAAGAACAGGGGATGATTACAGGAACTACAGTAGGTCATCAAGAGCTGAAAATTTCCCATTTACAATTTGCAGATGATACTATTATTTTTTGTGAAGCCAAAAGGGAGGAAATCATTGTGCTTAAAAGAATTTTGAGGTGTTTTGAAGTCATGTCAGGTCTCAAGATTAATTTTCATAAAAGCATTGTCTGTGGAATTGGTGTGGAAGAGGAGGTACTCAAGGAGTTTGCTAAAAACCTGAATTGCCTGAGCCAGAAGTTACCACTGTCTTATCTTGGATTACCTTTAGGGGCCAATCCACGGAAAAGAAGTACTTGGCAACCAGTGGTGGAGAAGTTTAAAAAGAAGTTAGCATCTTGGAAGAGGAGATTCTTGTCCTTTGCAGGTAGATTGACCCTAATTAAGTCCGTACTGTCAAACCTACCTGTGTATGTTCTATCCATCTTTAAAATGCCGGTGGGTGTTGCAAAAACTATTGAAAGGATTCAATCTAACTTTTTGTGGGGTGGTTCTGAAACCCAAAGGAAAATTCACTTAGTCAAATGGAAGGAGGTGTGTAAAAGTAAAGCCCAAAGGGGGTTGGGTGTGCGAAGTCTCAGTGATGTTAATGTGTGTTTATTAATAAAATGGTGGTGGAGGTATGGTCGTGAGCATCAATCATTATGGAAAATGGTGGTATGTAGCAGATATGGTGGCTTGGGAGGCAGGTGGAAACCAGAACCAGTGTCAAATGCAATGGTATCTCCAGTGTGGAAAGATATTGCATCTTTAGCCTCATCAAACAGTGTAGTGGCTGAATTTTTCTCCCAAAATTTCAGGATTATTATGGGCAATGGTGAGAGGATACATTTTTGGAAGGATAGGTGGTTCAATGATATAAGTCTTACGGATGAGTTTCCTAGATTGTTTAGTTTATCAGTAGAAAATGAAGGTTCCTTGCAGTTCTTCTATCAACGGAAAGGGCAGGGTAGTGATTGGAAGCTGGCATTTAGAAGATCACTCCTAGCTTGGGAGGAGGAGGAAGTTCAAAGGCTGAATGTATTATTAGCAGAGGCTCCAAATCTAAATCCTTTGACTGTGGATAACTGTTGGTGGAGGGCTAATAACACAGGAATGTTCTCTGTGGCTTCAGTATGGAACAGTTTGGAGTTAGTGAATGGATCCATGTTTAGCATCTCAAAGTTCCTATGGAGAAATGCTGCACCCCCAAAGGCTCAGTTCTTCGGTTGGTTAGCTTGGAAATGGAGAATAAAAACCTCAGAATTTATGCATAGGATTGGAGCTCTACCTGCCAATGTCAGCCCCCTATGTGTGTTTTGCAAAGAAGAGGTAGAAACCATAAATCATGTGTTGCTTTTATGCCCATTAGTTTGGCAATTATGGTCTAACTTGGTTAATTGGTGGGAGGTTCAGTGGGTGACACCAGGTACTGTGGAAGTTTTGCTCCAATGGTGGTCTGGTATGAAATTTAAAAAGAAGGAGTTCAATATGTGGAAGGTTGTCCCTTTAGCCATGCTATGGTCCGTATGGAAGCTTAGGAATGATTGCATATTTAACAATGGCAATGTTGTGTGTGCACAGATGATGGAGCTCCTGAAAATTAGAATTGCACTATGGGTTAAGTCAAATGTCAAGGGAGTGAATTACTTAGTGCATGATATGGTGTCAAATTTGAAACAGGTGAGACGCTGCATTGAGTGGGAGTGAGTGTTGCTAGTCTGCTGATGCTGTACAGGAAGGTGCCTAAGGTGTTTAGGAATGTGTCAAATCTGGTCTTGGAGTTGGCTGCTTCATTGGTTATCCTGTTTTGTTCTCCAAGATGTATGCTGAAGGGTCATGTTGTGTTGGATCTGCTATGTTTGTTTGGTGTGGCTGCTGGGTTGAGGTCTGCTGGCTATAGGTTTGGGTATTATATGTGGGTCAAGGCAGGGGGTAGCTGCTGCAGCTAGTCTGGTCTGCTGGTTGCTGGTGGGTGTTCTTGGTCTGCTTTGTATTTTTCTGCTCTGTGTATCTGCTGGGTTGAGGTCTGATTTTGCATTGCAGAGAGGGCTGGTTTAGTGGAGGTTGATTCAGATCCTGCAGGTAGTCTGGTCTGCTGGTTGCTGGTGGGTTGTTCTTGGTCTGCTTTGTGTTTCTGCTCTGTGTATCTGCTGGGTTCAGGTCTGATTTTGCATTGCAGAGAGGGCTGGCTTAGTGGAGGTTGATTCAGATCCTGCAGGTAGCCTGGTCTGCTCTGTGTATCTGCTTTGAGTGTCTGCTGGGTTGAGGTCTGCTTTGTATATGGTCTGCCTGTGCTTGGTCTGCTTTGTGCTTGGTCTCTGGTCTATTTGACTCTGTAGGCATGAAAGGTACTTCAGAATTTGCATGGTCTATTTGAATCTGTAGGCATGAATTGTATTTCAGAATTTGCATTTGCAGCAGATCTTGGGACAAATTGGTTACAAATTTTGGTGTGTGGGGTGGGTCAAGGTCTATAGCTGTTCAAGGCAAGGTGTTTGGCATGTTTCTCTCTGCTGCTGTTTTGGCAATGTAGCTCAAGGAAATTCTGCTTGCTTTGTGCTTGGTCTGTGGTCTATTTGAAATTGTAGGCATGAAATGTACTCCAAAATTTGCATTTGCAGCAGATCCAGGGACAAACTGCTGTGTTTTGGTTTCAAAGTTTGGTGTGTGGTTGGGTCAAGGTCTATCGAAGTTCAAGGCAAGGTGTTTGGTATGTTTTCATGGTGGAGATGTTTGGCTTACATTCTCATCTAAGTGGGCTGCTCGCTGGTTATGGTTTTCCCTGTTCTCCTTGTTTTTTTCTTTTCATCGTTGGTTCCTCACCAACTTGGGGGTGCTAGCGAATGATAGGATGGGCTTTTTGGTGCCAACCTAGTTGGGATCATTTCGCTCATTGTGATGCTGCTGCATTCCTCTTTTCCTTATTGGTGTAATTAATTTTGTACCTTGTACTAATTTTACATCAATAAAGTGTCTTTTTTTGCTGATCAAAAAAAAAAAAAAAAAGATTATTGGTTTGGTACAATGTAATGGCCCACTGCTCTTATTTTCTTGTTGATTTTTCACGATAAGAAGTTGTATGTGTATCCTCACCCCCTCCTTTTGATTTTGTGGTGGATGTAAGGATTTTGGAGTGATTTTTGTACCTTTATATTAAAAGTTTCATGAAGATCAAAACCGACCACCACGAAAAAAAGGGCCTGCATTGTCATCGAAATTATTATTGTTAGAGAAATTTTCTGAAAAAAACTTTATTAATCTAGATACTTATTATGTTACTAGCCCTTTTTGGCTCGAAAATGGCCACTAATATCGGCGGCATTGTTTGGGTGACATTTCTTTCATTATGTAAATACTGAAAATGAATTTATTCACATATTTTTTGAGTGTGTGAATAACACATAAATTTTTATTAGTTTAAAATAGTAGGTCCCATATTAAAAAGGTTAATTGGTAAAAAGTCTATTTTTATGAGGCCATATGTTATTTTGTCAAAGATTTATTTTTTGTTGAAAAATAACTGATGCCACAAAAAAAATAAAAAAATTGTCCAGAAAAGTTGCTAGAAAATTGCCAGCAACAACAGCTAGTGGCAACAAGGTAGATAAATATATGACATTGAACAGATAAGTGCATAGATTGGTGACACTGATATAGATCGACAATGCTACGTAACTCAAATTTTGTGGCTCAAATGGCCAAAACGACGTCGTTTTGAGTACAGAACAACATAAAAGTCGTTTTGGCCATTTGAGCCACTTTTGAGCCACAAAATTTGAGCTACGAGACATTTTCCGATATCGACAGGTGACATTTTAACAAATAGTTGGACAGATAAATAACATGAGTACAAATAAGTGACATTTGAAGATACAACTGACATTTAAATAGATAGACAAATAACAATTTTTTAACCCAAAAATGTTTCAGATAGGCCCAAGAGTTTACGAAATAGATCTCTCTGTGTTTCACCAATTAAAAAGCATGTATTATTTGCATATTATGTGAATAAAATCGAACTAGCAAATATTTGGTGCCTCGCAGTTTCTTCCTATTGTAATTTTCAGCCTTCTCCAAATTTTAGATTTTTTTTGTCCAATAATGTAGGACTAAATTTTACCTTTTAGAATTATCACTGAGTATTATTTTATTTTCTTTAACTAAAAAAGGTTATATTTTGCCAATTTAAACTATTAATTTGTAAAAATCTTTTGCTAAGAATTTGTTATGTAAATTTTAAAAATAAAAAATATTGATGTATGAGTTGCACATGACATCTTAAATCATATCGAATGCTTAAAACGACATTATTTCCTTCTATCTACAACAACAACAGTTGCAATCATAGTGTAGGCAACGATAAATACTAGCAAAGGTTGTAGAAATGAGAGAAAGATAAATTGAAAAGAAGCGAAAGAGAATAATAACTTCATTTTAAACATTTTATAATATTTGAGATGTCATTTGCGAAATACATGTTAATTTCCATTTATTTATATAATGATTTTTTAATGAAAAGTTCACACTAATACAAATTAAAATTTTAACATGAAAAAATGTCATTTTTTCTAATTGAGGAGAATAAAGAGATACTAATAAATAGGTCAAAAGAATATAGTGTAATTATCTAAACATATGACAAAAAAGTGGGGGCGTCTAATAATCTTCTCTTTTATATTTTTAGTTCCTTCTATTTTTTTTTTTTTTTTTAACACACCCTGTAAATTGTAAACATTAAATCTGAGTCGATTTTAATTTTAATTTTTTTAGTGCTTAACTGCTATACAAAGTTTAAACGTTTCAGGCATTTTCAATAGAATGATAATTTCACATCATCAATGATACGAAAAATTATTAGGTATTTTTGGAAGATCCCGTATTTATATTCTTTTACTAATCATTATTCATCATGCACTTTCATATTTCTCAATCACAATCACTCAATATAAAATTATAATCTCTATTTTCTTCACCAATCATAATATCCTAGAGTATCACATAATCGTACTTCAAAAATACCCAATAACTTCTCAAGTGATACATAAAATCACCAACCAATAATAAATCTATATGGGAGGAGTGAACCCTACTAGACACCGTACCACATAGACAAAATAATAATAATAATAATAATAAACAACTATGAATGTAATACTCTGTCATTAATATCACTGTTATATTAAAAAAAAAAAATTTCCTCACAAAGTCTTTAGTGCACAATGCAACACGGCATCTTCCATTTTTTCAAAAAAAAGTTATTTTATTGCAAAACCTCATACTCTATTTCTCTCTTTCTACTTTTCTTTTCTTTTTCTTTTTTTTTTTTCTTGCAAAATTGCTTCTTTTTTTAATTTATTTTTTAGGATACGCCCCTTCTTAACTACACCAAAATAGTTTATTACTATCACTACAAAATGCATAATTATTTTTTTTATAATTTTATGACAGAAGTAAGCATATATAGTAACCTTTCTTTTATATTTAACTAGATAAAACTTTGCACGATTTTAGACAAATGACCAAAATTTAATTTAGAAATTAAATTTTAATTAGAGTGCTTGGTTTGAGTTTTCAAAATTAAGTTTTTTAAAAATTGAGTTTTTTATTGTTTGTGTTTTTTTGTTTTTAGTGAATATTTTTAAAATTCTAAGCATTTTTTTTTTACTTTTTTAAATACATCTTACTTAGATGTGTCTAAAAAGCAAAATATTTGTGAAACAATATTTTAAAAAATTAATAAATACACAAAAATATGAAAAATGTACTAAATTTTTGTATTTTTTTATATTTTTGGTATTTAGTGAATTTTTTAAAGATTTTTTCACAAAAATAAGGGTGTGTTTGGTTTGTGTTTGTAGAATAGTTTTTGAGATAAAAAGTACGAAAATTTGTTTGGTTTGCCTTTTTTCAAAAATGGTTTTGGAAAATTGTTTTGGGGAGAGAGTTTTAAAAAAAAAGTGATTGATTTGATGTGTATGAGAGAGTGAGTGATTTTGGAAAATAGGTAACCAAACAAAATTTTGAGATTTTTTTAAAAAAAATTTGTTTGGTTTGATTACTCTTGAAATTTTGTTTGTAGAGAATTTTTCCCAAAATTTTTTTTTGAAAAACAAACCAAACATTTTAAGTAGATTTATATTAGGTGTATCTAAAAATAAAAATAAAAATTGCTTAAAATATTAAAAAAAATTCAGTAAAAACAAAAAAATACGAAAAACAAAAAAGTAGAATTTTCAAAAAAGTGTTTATAGAAAACTCAAACCAAGCAAAGTGAATAATTTTTTCTTTCAAATTTGGAAATTCAAAAAAAAAAAAAGATTTAGCCTTCGTTTGGCATATCACAAAATGAAGCTTTTTGGCTAAAATAGTCACAAAAAGATAAAATAAATTTTTTATTCTAATAAAACAAAATATCACATCCAAACAATAATCATTTCATTTTTTCTTTTACAAAATTCAAAAAAACAAAAAATATATATCCCAAATGATGCCTTTTAACCCCAGGCTAAAATAGCCAAAAAATCGAATTGAGATCAAATAAACAATGATAAAAAAATAATAAAATTAATTTTTTTATTTTTTTTTTAATTATTATTTTTTTTTTGCGTAGGACGAGTTTTCTTGGAAAGACTTTTTTGTAAGCAAATGTTGTTATGGTGTAGATTTTAGTTGTAGAAGGAATTTGGCGTCGTGATAGTGGTGTACTTGGAGAGTTTTGGGAGTTAATGCGATGCAACCCAAAACATAAAAGAAGTAAAATTTTTAAATTTTTTTTTTAAATTTTAAATAAGAATAAAATATGTATATAATGAAAAATATTAGTCAGATTAGTAAAAATTGGTTTATTAATTGATAATTATTTGATAGGGTAAGATAAATTTAAATTCGCCCTAAAGTATAAAGGTGGGTTAAAATTTTCTAAAATAGTAAGAGTCATTTGATCAACTTATTTTTAACCTTTTTTTTTCTTTTTTTTTCTTTTTTTATGCTAAACACACATCCACTGGTATTTTTTCATAATAAAAATAAGAAATATATACATATTTATGGGTATTAATCAAATTGTTTCAACAGCGGTAAAAAATTAATATATATATATAAGTACGACATAAATATCAAGGTCGAGTTCAACCATAGATCATATTCTATCCAATAATATTATAAATTCAGATTTAATTATTGAAAAATTAGTCAAAATTATCGTTTTGTTGTTTAAATTTATTCTACACATAGACTCCACATTACACAAATTTAATCTTAACCACACATTCTCATTCGGGATAAATTCAAGATAGTTAAAGTGAGGTTCATAGACTTACACTACAAAAAAATTAAAGTTTTAGGGACTAAAATTTAGGGACAAAATTATTTTTTGGGAATCAAATATTTTTGTTGCGAAAAATATTTTTATTATATTTTTTAGTAACGAAAATTGAACATTAGTGATAAATTATTATTCTTTTAGAAGCAATTTTTTTGTCTCAAAAAATAAACCATTTTTAGACTAAATTATTTTGTTCCTAAAAATCTATTTATTAGTGACATTTTTAAAATTTTGTCGCTAAAAGCTTTATTTTTTACTTTTCAGAATGACTTTTTAAAGACTATGCTCACGACGATATAAATTGGTTTCTAAATGTCTTTTGTAACAAAATTTTCACTTTTAGAAACTAAAAAATTTAGTTTCTAAATCTTTTATATGTTGTAGTGTTATTCTATTCTAGCTCTAGCCCTAAAGCAAATCAAGAAAATTGATTTGTTAATTAGTAGAAATATGTGGTAACAATTATATTTTCCCTTATGCATGAGCTAGTTTGAGGATGTTAAAATCGAGTCTGACATTAAGCTTAGCTTAAAAGTCTGAGTTTGGGTCAACTTTTATTCGAACGATTTTTGCCCAAGTTTGGTTATTAGAAAAGAGATGGCGGTTTCTCCGGTATATAGATTGGTTCATACTGTTGAGCCTTTGGGTCCTACCACGGGTCTTATTTCAATCATTAGAACCGTTCAATATATATACATTGAGTATTTCATCCTTTAAAAAAATCATATTGATCGGATATCGATAGCCCTTTGATCGAAACATGTTTATGTCAACAATTTATTTTTAAATATTGACAAAATTTTGTTTTGATCAATGGACTATTTATATCTGATCAACGTGATTTTTTATAGGATAAAGTACTTGTTGGACCATTTTAATATCTTATATTTATTTATTGATTTATCTTTTTCATAAATGGGGTTTCATTACTTTGGTAACCTTTCATTACTTTGGTAACCTCTTGGTCATAATTGAAGGTTAATAGAATTCATGAACTTGGTTAATGGTCATTATTTTGGTGTAACCATTTTCTTGTTTAATGGTCATTACTTTTGGTGTAACTGTAAGGTCCTTATAGTCTATATATAGTCTACTCTTTTCTATCTATAAAAATCACCTATTTTATATACAAGAGAGATTACTAGCAAAGAAGGGTGTTTTATTGGTGAAGCTTTGGGTTCACCATCTTGTGCAGAGTTGGCTTGAACCATACGACAAATGGTCGGGATGTTGTATCCTGGAGGGGACAAGTCATAGTGTTGTGACTGCTGCATCGGTATTTGGGTTCTTCCTACCGCAGTGGGCTTGATCTCCTTAAAGAAAACGAGATATCCGTGCCTCAGCCTGATCTATTTGTATCTCATTTTCTTTACATCATTTATCCATAAAATATAGTTTAGTTTTCTGGTATTTTCTCCAACAATTTTAAGGAGATCAACCATGGAACAAGTACCAGAAAAAACCAATGATAGAATTGGAGATCTCAACAAGCTTTTCAAGTTCAAAGGAGTTCATTTTAAGAGGTGGAAAGGAAAAATTCTTTTTTACCTTAGCCTTTTGAAAGTTGCATATGTTCTTACCGAAAAGAATCCGAACAAAATCCCAACCGAGGAGATGAATGATGAAGACTACAAGGCACATGAAGCAACAGTGGCTTCCTATAATACAGATAAGTATAAATGTCAATTTTATCTCTTAAATTTCCTTGCTGATTAATTTGATGATTATTACTACAATGCTATTTTGACAGCTTGCCATGTGATAAATAAAGTGCCACACAAAAAGACTAAAATTGTCCCTTATGAGTTGTGGCGGGGGCATAAACCAAATCTAGGTTATTTGAGGGTTTGGGGATGTTTAGCTTTTGTGAGGCTTGCAGATCCTAAACGACCAAAATTGGGTGAACGAGCTACCACCTGTGCTTTTCTTGGATATGCGTTGCATAGTATAGTTTATAGATTTTTTGATATGGAAAATAATATTATTTTTGAATCAGGTGATGCTATTTTTCATGAAAATAAATTTCCTTTCAAATCTAGAAATAGTGGGGGTCAAATAATATCTGAAAATATTTTATCTATGCCTAGCTCTTCTACTCCTTCTCAAGTTTTTCAAGAAAAAGAAAATTTTCAAATCCAACCAAGAAGAAGTAAACGAGCTAGAGTTGAAAAAGATTTTGGCCCTGACTATTATCTTTACAATGTGGAAGAAATTCCTCATACGGTGCAAGAAGCTTTATCATCACCTGATGCTATTTTCTGGAGAGAGGCTGTAAATGATGAGATAGACTCACTACTTTCAAATAAAACATGGAAGTTAGTGGATTTACCTCCAGGTTGTAAAACTATCGGGTGTAAATGGGTCCTTCGTAAAAAAACTTAAACCGGATGGAACTATAGATAAATATAAAGCGAGGCTTGTCGCTAAAGGTTTTAAGCAACAAGTTGATCTTGATTTCTTTGATACTTTTTCTCCAGTCACTAGAGTTACATCCATTAGGCTGTTGATTGCAGTGGCTGCAATTCATGATTTAAAAATTCATCAAATGGATGTAAAAACAGCATTTTTAAATGGAGATCTAGATGAGGAGCCTGGCCAAGAAAGCAAAGTGTGTAAGCTAACTAAATCCCTTTATGGTTTAAAACAAGCTCCTAAACAGTGGCATGAGAAATTTGATTCCTGCATGCTTGAGAATGGCTATAAGACTAATGAATGTGATAAGTGCATATATTATAAAACTTGTGAGAATGCACATGTGATTATTAGCCTATATGTGGATGATCTACTTATCTTTGGCTCTAATTTGCATATTATAAATGAGACTAAAAATATGCTTAATAGCCATTTTGATATGAAAGATCTTGGTGAAGCCAATTTTATTTTGGGAATTAAAATTACCAAGACTAAGGTTGGCATTTTTCTTGATCAGTCGCATTATGTTGAGAAAATTTTAAAGAAATATAATTTTCTAGACTGTAAACATGTTGCTACTCCTTTTGATGCAAGCATACATTTGTCTATTGTAACAAATGAAAAGGAAGTAATTAATCAAAAGGAATATGCTAGCATGATTGGTAGTTTGAGATATGCTACTGACTGTACTAGACCTGACATTGCATATGCTGTTGGAGTACTTAGCAGGTTTACTAGCAAACCAAGTCTAGATCATTGGCTAGCCATGGGAAGAATTATGAGATATTTATCTGGAACCAAAAATTATGGTTTGCTTTATAACAAGTATCATGCGGGTACTTGAGGGATATAGTGATGCCGATTGGAACACTTTGTCAGGTGATTCTCTCTCTACCTCGGGTTTTATTTTTACCTTGGGTGGTGGTGCTATATGTTGGAAGTCTAAAAAACAGATGATAATTGCTAATTCTACAATGGAAGCTGAGCTTATAGCGTTAGCTTCAGCATGTGAGGAAGCGAATTGGTTGAGAGATTTGTTACATGAAATTCCTTTTTGGGAAAAACCAATTCCTCCTGTGTTAATTCGTTGTGATAGCACTGCTGCTATTGGTAGAGTGAACAATCATTTTTATAATGGTAAATCCAGACCTATTCGAAGGAAACACAGTAATGTGAGATCCTATTTGAGTAATGGCATCATAACTGTGAATTATGTAAGATCTTGTGATAATCTTGCGGATCCGTTAACCAAGGCCTTGGCGAGAGATAGGGTCTGGAATACATCGAGGGGGATGGGTTTGAAGCCTATAAAATCATAAACCATGTATGAGGATACCCAACCTAGGGACCAGAGATCCTGTAACTAGGTTCAATGGGAAGAACGAATCATATGGTGGTTGTAAAAATGCACTCTTTAATATTTTGTGATCCATCCCTATGATGTAAGTGCATTTATCCTGTAATGTTGGAGGGTTGAGTTTTTATACTCTTAATGAAATTTTGTAGCTCTTGTTGAGTGGGGTGTGTAAATTACAGGAACATCCTTGACAGATTTCACCTATGTGAGCATGAAAGTGGGGCCGCTTTCTATGAGAACAAGGCTTATTCTCAAATATGCTCATGAAAACTGGGATAAGCACAAGGCCGTAATGTGCTAGCTATTAAAGCTCATGTCAACACCTGGATTATTATGTGTGAGCAATAATTCTTTATTTCCCCTAAGCAGTCATAGTTCAAGTCTGAGACCACTACTGACTCTGGAGTAGAGGTTGCTGTTTCACTAATGAAGGTTCAATGCAGAGCACACCTTCATGATGCATATTAATCTATCTTTGTTTGGTAATCTCTTTTATCTTTGTTGATATTAAAATGAGTGGGGGATTGTTGGACCATTTTAATATCTTATATTTATTTATTGATTTATCTTTTTCATAAATGGGGTTTCATTACTTTGGTAACCTTTCATTACTTTGGTAACCTCTTGGTCATAATTGAAGGTTAATGGAATTCATGAACTTGGTTAATGGTCATTATTTTGGTGTAACCATTTTCTTGTTTAATGGTCATTACTTTTGGTGTAACTGTAAGGTCCTTATAGTCTATATATAGTCTACTCTTTTCTATCTATAAAAATCACCTATTTTATATACAAGAGATATTACTAGCAAAGAATGGTGTTTTATTGGTGGAGCTTTGGGTTCACCATCTTGTGCAGAGTTGGCTTGAACCATACGACAAGTGGTCGGGCTGTTGTATCCTGGAGGGGACAAGTCATAGTGTTGTGACTGCTGCATCGGTATTTGGGTTCTTCCTACCGCAGTGGGCTTGATCTCCTTAAAGAAAACGAGATATCCGTGCCTCAGCCTGATCTATTTGTATTTCATTTTCTTTACATCATTTATCCATAAAATATAGTTTAGTTTTCTGGTATTTTCTCCAACAGTACTCAATGAGCTTTACACATTCAATAGTTCGGATTATCAAAACAAGATCCGTGATGAGTGTCACGGGTCCAACAATACAATCTAATCTACAAAGTGGACAGGAGGGAAACTCATCTCATTAAAAAAAAAAAAAATTTTTTGATTTGTGATCAATGAGTTACTGTTATAGTTATTTATTTATTTGAATATTTTTTTAAATCAAAATAAGAAATATGTTTTTTTATTATTATTTATTAATATTTTAAAATTTAGTTAAGAAATTTATATATGTCAATATTAATGTATATTTACATCTGAAAAACTATTCAAAATTTTGTAAAACTATTAAGGTATAATTTTATTTTTACCTATTTGATGAATTGCACACCAATCGCTAGTTCAATATAAAATAGAAGCTCTTTGCCCAATTTTGTAATTAAACATATTAGAACAATATTAGTCAAGTGATAATTGGGGTTGTTTGTCACACTTTGTAGGAGTGATTATATTTTATTTTAATTTGACAATTTGTATCAGATTGTTTGATATAGTTTTTGTTTATAATTTATTAGGTAAAAATAGTTTAAATAAATTTTAAAAAAATTGATTATTTAGAAATTAAGAAATGAGTACTTTTAACTTTTGTTTTCTTATTATTAGCTTTTTGCTTGAAAAAAATTCACCAAATGGAGCCATTGTGGTGCAACTAGGTCAATTTCTTTTCCTTTTTTTTTCATAATATCTCTAAATTTTTGTTTGTTATTGTTATTTTTTCCCTTATGTAAGACCATTTCCAACCCTTATTTAGATACTTCATTAAATTTAAATTTGATAAAAAAACAAATACTTTTTGGACATTAACCGTGCCATCAAACTCATATCAAATGAAGACAAAATCAAAATTTTTATTTAAATCAAGAGAGCATTTAACCTTTTATCAAATTTCATAGATGACTGTTGATAGATAACTGGATGGATGACCGGATTGAGAAAAATTTGATAAAAATTTATTATAAGTCAGATGACTGGTCAGATTCAATGAAATGATTGGAGCGCATTATATTAAATCGAGTTTTTACTTAAGATTTTACACAAATTTAATGAAATGTTAGAAATACTCTAAACAGTTAAAATATAAAGCAAACTGTTTGGGGATGAGGAGTCATAGAACAACTCCTCACCGTGGAAAATGGGCAAGAAAATTAGAATAATGGGCCATGGCATTGGACCAAACCAATAAATTTGCCGACATGCGTATTCGTGTTTGATAAGTTTGTCGACGCGGTTCTTTTATATGAATTTGGAAAAATTATCCCCAAAAAAAAAAAAATCTCAAGATTTGACTTTTATAATAAAATAAAAATTTTAATTTTATTAATTACAATTTTTAATTTATTTTTAATCTAAATCATCTGCCTATTTGTATTAAGTAAAATTGATAGAAAAATAATATTTTAGTCATTAAAATCAATATAAATGTACATAAAATGTCTAAAATATGTTTTTTGTTGACTTTAATAACTAAAATATTGATTTTTTTTACCATTTTAGTTAAAAGAAATAGACTGATTTTTAGATTGAAAATAAATCAAAATATTAGAATTGTCAATTATTCAAAAGGTTTATTTTATTACCAGAGTTAAATTCTGACATTTTGTTGTTGTTGTAATTTTCCCTTTTATATATTTATTTATTTATTATTGTTATTTTTATTATTTTCCTATGCGCTAGTGTAGTGTAGGTTTTGTTTACCTGATATGTGACAAAAATTATTTAAATATGTTCAAAATTTGATTATTACAGAACTGTGGAAGGTAAGGGTGTGCTTTGATTAATTGGTGTTGATTTTTGAAGTAATTCATAAATCAAATCATTTTTGACGGATTGATAATTTTTCAATCCATGTTATTAGCATCTAAGCCCACTTCACGGTCGGAATCACATGTAAAGGTAGTTGAGTTTTTATTTATTTCGGTGTAAATAATTTTTTTTTTACCATTTTATATTGACAGAAAATCTCAATCAAAATCAAAAAATAAAATTCACAAAGCATCCTCACACTCAAACACCTTGAAAATGAATATTTTTTGTAAATAAAATGGTGAAGAAATAAGAAAGAGGTATATGAAGTACTCAATCACCTTTTCTTTTTTCTTTTTTTTCATCAAACATATAGAGCCAAGTTAGTGAAAGTGATCAAAATTAAAAATGCCATTTGGTTGAAAAGGTGCTCAATCATTGAAGGAATGAAGACCATCTTGGTTTGGGATGTTCTAAAAAAGTGCACTTATTGACTTATATAGGTTAGGTTTGGATTGGGTTTGATGTGATGTGTTAGAGAGGTGATGTGATTTAAATAAGATGATATGACTTAAATAGAATAGTGACTTTTTAACTTTTTGTATTATTTAATTTATACCAAACCAACCAACTCATTGCTTCTTGTTTCTTAAATTAGAATATGTTCTTCACGCGATAATACAATTCCCACCAAGCTCCCCATGTGATATTCTCATTTCATCAATAAATTTTTCTTTTTTTTTAAAAAAAAAAGGTTAATTACTTAAAAGTCATATTTACAAATGTTATGATAGTATAGTTCATATATATAATTTTTGAACCAATAAGTCTTATTTAGTAAAATTGAGAATATTATCAGTTTCTTTTCTAATTTTTAAAACTAAAACATTATCAATTTTATATAGTAATATTCCAGATAATTGTTTCACTAACTGATGAAAACAATAGAGCATGAGAGATTAAACGTTTTTTCCTTTTACGTTTGATTCAACTATCTAATAAAATTGAGAAGGTTATCAATTTTTTTTAGTTTTAAAACTACAAATATTATTAGTTTTTTCATTTTAAATTTTTTTTTTCATATCAATGTTCCATCATTATGCTCCTTTCTAGACACAAAATTTTCAATTTTGCATAAAAAAATAATTTATCTTTTTCAATTTTTTCAAAAGAACATACGAATCAGTGTTTTTGGTTTCAGTTTTCTAAAAACTGAGTTTTTTATTTTTTCGTGTTTTTTTGTTTTTAGTGAATATTTTTAAAATTTTAAGCATTTTCTTTTAATTTTTTTAGATGCATCTTACTTAGATGTAGTTTTTTTTTTTAAATAAAATAAAATTGCAAGTTGATATTTTAATGTTTTGAAAATCAAAATAAATGTCAAATCATCATGTTCCTTTATAGATTATCATAAATAATAAATAATCATTATTTGAAGGACAATTTTAATTATTAAAAATTTAATGGGATTTGAAGGTCTAAAGAGTCATCGTTAAGACTTAATGGAGTATAAGTTCATAAATTAGGATTTATGTGTAAATGCCACCAAAAAAAAAAAAAAAAAAAAAAAAAAGGAAGAAGTATTCAATGGATTATGAAAATTTCAAAGAAACTGGGAAATTTGATACTGAAGAAGGAGAAACTATAACCCAAAACCATACATTTCATTCCAAAAAATAAGTAATTTTACGTCAAAATTGAAAAATTGGGATAAAATCATGAAATTTAATATAATCATAATTTTTTGTACAAATTCAAGAAATTGAGAAATTTCTTGGTTTTCAAAACTTGGGAAATTTTGTACATAAGTGCGAAATTTCATACCTAAAAACAAGAAATTTCAAATAAAAACTTATAATTTTAATCTCATAAACTGAGAAACCTCAATTTTTTGCATAAACCATGAAATTTCATCCAATTTATATTTTGCATAAAATTAAAAAGTGGATAAATTTGCAAGTGTTTTTGAAATTGATAAATTTCTCAATTTCCACAAACTAATAAATTTCACACAAAATTAAAAAAATTCATACAAAAAAAAAGGGAAATTTTAATCCCAAAGTAGTAGTTATTTGATCATATAAATTTTGGGATGAACTGTGAAATTTCATCCAATTGATTATTTTGCATAAAACTCAAGAAGCTGAAATTTTCTCTATGATTTTAGACACATGGAAATTTTATACAAACTTTTAAAGAAAATTGGTATATAAAAATGAGAAATTCTTACCTAAAAATTGTAAATCTCATCATAGTAACCGAGAAATTTCATCTCAAAAATGAAAATTTGGAATTAAATGGTGAAACTTTATTCAAATTTTGGAATTTTTGGAAACTAAAAATTTCTCAGTTAAAATTTGATAAATTTCACTTCTAAGAAGGTAAGAAAATTTTCATTTTAAAATTTCTCAGTTCAATTGAAAATTAAAACAAATAAAAAAATACTAATAAATCTCAAATAGTGATCTTATGAATTGTTTGGTTCTCTTCTTTTATTCGTTTGGATCCAAAGGTCCCATTTTAGTGTGAATTACATAAATAGCCAAAATGTGGGTTTTCTCATAATATTGAAATTACTAAACTCAACACTTCAAAAAAGCTCCTTAATGTACTTTTTTCAAACCTAACACTTTAATGTAATACTCAAAAAACGTAACACTCTAACGTAACATACTAAAAAATTCTTTAATATATTTTTTCCAAACGTAATACTTCAATCAATATAACACACAAAAACTTTTTAATTGTATTTTTTCCAAACTGAACACTCTAATATAATACATTAAAAAACTCTTTAGTATAATTTTTTCAAATATAACAACGTAACATTTTAAAAAAACTTCTTAATGTACTTTTTCCAAACGTAACACTTTAAGGTAACTAAAAAACTCCTTAATATACTTTTCTCAAACGTAACATTTCAAAAAAAAATAAAAATAAAATCCTTAGTGTATTTTTTTTAAATGTAACACTTCAATTAATGTAACACATAAAAACTCCTCAGTATATTTTTTCCAAACGTAACTCTTTAATATAACATTAGAAAATCACACTAGATAGAAATCTATATGAATAGAAATGTAGAATTTTACACTCCACCACCAACATTTCAACCACCAATCCTTCCAAAAAAAAATCTTCCACACCTTAGGTTTTCATTCACATCCCAAAAATGAATTAAAAAATTACAAAAATAAATCATAAAAAAAACATTCACTTAAACTTAAATGATCCAAATTAAATTTTAAAAAAAAACTAATTAATTCATTTAAAGAAAAAAAAAACTCTTAAATTTAAATGAATCAACATTTCTCAGATAAAATTTATAGATAAATTTTCCATGACATTAGCATAAAGCTTCCTACCCCCAGCTGGGGGTGACACCCAGTGAGGTGTCCAGCTGGGGGTGCACAGTTTTTCTTTTTTTGTTTTTTTTTGTTTTCAGCCAATCCCCCACTGACACGTCACTGGGGTTGTCAGTGGGAGTGGCCATACTGGGTGTATAAATCACAACTCCATGACATTATTAGGCATTCAATTTGGACTGTGGGTAGGGCAACCACGTAAACTTCACGTGACACGACTGCTATATTCGCACTTCTCCATTTTACATGACATTGTGGTTGTTTTGAGAATTGTCTATGTTAATTTATTTTTAAATTTTTTTATAAAATGATGTATAAAAATATATAATAAATAGTTGATTTTTTATAATAAATTTTTATTTTTTATGATTATTTTAATGGGTTGTCAAAATAAGTTGATATAGATCTATGTGTTGGGTGAGACACATGATAATGAAAAGCCTGTAAAAATATATTAAAATTTTTGTTATTTGGATTAAATTCTATGGACATTTTATTGGATAAAATTGGCAAATTTTTAATCTTACAATTAATAATGCAATATATATATATGTGTGTGTGTATTTGAGATTATATGTTTTCATATATGTTGAAAGCAAACATGTGGAAGAGAAAATTATTTATCTCACTAATAATTGTAATTGTAATAATTGGAAGAGAACATGTGGAAGAGAAATTTTTTTTTTTTTGGTTAATATAATAATTGTAATAACTAGCCTATTAGAATAACTAAAATATGATGATTCTAACTATAATAACTAAAAAGTTTCATTTAAGAAATTCCTTAGAGATGCTCTAGATTTCATGAACCTTTCATAGAACTTGCTTAATTTAGAATGGTCAAAAATTACCCCTGTGAAGAATTTGTTGCGTGTTCTAATTGTTTTTTGTGTGTTTACATTGCCAAGGCGTCTTTCTTTTTTTAATTAACAATGCTATAAATTCAAAATTTTATTTCGAAAAAAAAAAATCAGCAATTTATAATTATTATGGATATAGTTGATATTTCACTGACATTAAATTTACACGAAACATTCATTTTCAAGGGATACATTTTCATATACATTGCATTTTTATTTTAGTTATAAGGTGAAAATTAAAGTTTTTAAACATATCATTTTGAAATGATATTATGCTTAATTCATTTATGTTTTAGTCGATCTTAAGTAGAATTTTATTTATTATAATTTTAGAAAATTACTTTTTGATAACAATATGAACAACCTATGTATTTAGGAAATAATATAGGCTTTTTATATAAAGAATTTTTTTTTGACAAATTGATAATTAAGTACGTCAAGCCAACTAGTAATTTTTGTGGTTTGTTTTTTGGATTCTCAAACTTTTATACAAAGAATTTTTTCTTTTTTCCTTTTACAAATTTATACTTAAATCTAAAAGGATAGTGTGATTTGTGGTTTCTACTAACATCTCCAATGTAGTTGTCTTATCTTATGGATCAAGAAAAGAAGATTGATTTGCATTTAATAGATTACACATAAATTAAACTTTACTCGCTTTTAATTTACATTGAATTTCACTTTGGTTTCTTAGTTAACTCGTTATATTTTTTTATGTTAAATTTGTTAATAAAAATTATCATGTGAACCTCACATCAAGTATTCTTAAGGCAAAAATATAATATTTTTATTATTATTATTTTTCTTCTTCTGTAACTGTATTTTTTTTTTTTCTATTGTACTTTCTAAAGTTATTAGGAAAGTTGGTTGAAGAAACTGCTGAGTATATACAAGTAGAAAATGAAAGAAAATTTGTATTTTAATAAATGCCTAATAGAAGGGTTAAAAATATAAAAATCAACCAGACACAATCCTTCTATATAAGATAAGTTCTACACTATGGCCCTGTTTGGTAGAGCTGTGGGAAACTGCTAATAGCTTATGCCCAAACAGCTTATAGCTTATAACTTTCAGCTTAAGCTGATTTCCAGCTTATTCTCAAAGCATATCCAGCCCAGCTCACAGAATAAGCTGATTTCTGACTTCCACAAAGCTATAAGCTATAAGCATAAGCTAAACCAAACATATCAAAACAGCTTAAATTAAGCTGAAAGCTGAAATTAAGCTCTAACAAACAGGGCTTATGTTGGATTACAATATATTTTTAGGGTGTGTTTGATTGGAGGGATAAGAGGGAGATTATTTATTGTGCGGATTGTAATCTGGAGAAAGCATTCAATCTGGCGTTTGTTTTTTTTTTAGTCTGCCAGACATGAAGTCCGGGCGGACTCCTTATCTCCTATATGGGGGACTATTGTATCCTAGGGGGGGGGTGGGACAATTTTCGGGGGACTATTGTATCCTAGGAGGGGTGGAACAATTTTTGGGGGACTATCCACTGTTGGAATTAGGTGGTGAAATGACCATTTTGACCATTTTATTATTTAATTATGTATTATATTTAGTAAAATTCAATAAAATTTAAATGCCTCAATTTAAAAATAAAATAATTTTACTTAACTTTTTATTGATGTTTTATTTATTTAATTTTTTTAAAATAATTTTTTATAGATATTTTATTGATGTTTTATTTTAAAATTTTGTTTATATTTTATTTAATTTCATTATTTAAATTTTAATGGATGTTTTATTTAATTTCATTGTTTAATTATTATTATTTTTAAAAATAAATTTATTAAAAATTTTTATTAAAAAAATAACATATATTTTTATTGATATTTTATTTATTTAATTTAAAAAATAAATTTATTTAATTGTGTAAAATATAAAATAAAATAAAATTTTATTTAATCTAATTAAAAATAATTAAAATATTAAAGATATGTTTAATATTGCTATTACTTAATAAACAATTGAAAAAGGGTAAAATTGTCTTTTGTTTATTTATCTTATCCAATCCGTCCAACCAAACATTGGATTCATTAGAAATAGTCATTTTCAGACATCTAATCCCATGAAAAAATAAACACGGGATAAACATCCAATCCAATCAAATAGTCCAAAAGATTCACAGTCCCATGATTCAAATCCATTGGACTAGATAACGGGGGATTAGAATCCATCGGACTTGAATTCTGGGACTGTGAATCCTTCGGTTTATTTGGTTGGATTGGATGTGTATCCCGTGTTTTGTTTTTCATTGGATTAAATGTCTAGAAAAGACTATTTTTAGTGAATCCAATGCTTAGTTGAACGGACTGGATAGGATAAATGAACAAAAAATTATTTTACCCTTTTTCAATTGTTTACTAATTAATAGCAATATTAAACATATCTTTAATATTTTAATTATTTTTAGCTAGATTAAATATATTTTGTTTTATTTTATTTTTTACACAATTAAATAAATTTATTTTAAAAAAATTAAATAAATAAAATATCAATAAAAATATATGTTTTTTTACTTAATTAAAATTTTAAATAAATTTATTTTTAAAAATAATAATAATTAAACAATGAAATTAAATAAAACATCTATTAAAATTTAAATAATGAAATTAAATAAAATATAAACAAAATTTTAAAATAAAATATCAATAAAATATCTATAAAAAAATTATTTAAAAAAATTAAATAAATAAAACATCAATAAAAAGTTAAACAAAATTATTTTATTTTTACATTGAGACATTTAAATTTTATTGAATTTTACTAAATATAATACATAATTAAATAATAGATGGTCAAAATGGTCATTTCACATTCTAATCCCAACAGTAAATAATCCAATAAAAATTGTCCCATATTCCCCAGGATAGTATAATCCTCCATATGGGGGATAAGAAGTTCAGCCGAACTCCATGTCCGGCGGACTAAAAAAAAAACACTAAATAAAAAATTTCTCCCGAATTACAATCCCAACAGTAAATAGTTCCCCTTATACCCCAATCAAACACACCCTTATACCTATGGACTGGGCCTAGGGCTCGTGGGCTTTGAAAACTGACCATTTTTTTTCTTTTTTTCTTCTTTGACTTAATTTTTGTTGATAGTGAAATTTTTTAAAAATTATGCAAAAATAATTTAGATAGTGTTTGGAAATATGATTTGAGAATAAAGTCGTATTTTAAATTTGTGTGTTTTAAAATTATAATTTAAGTGTAGAAAATTTATTTAGTTATGAGTTTGAAAAGAGTTTTGAATTGAGTGAAGAATTTTTGATGTAACATATGATATTTGATACAAAAAATTATAACTCATAACCAAACATACAACTCAAAAAACTATTAAAAGCTTATAAATTTTTTTAAAAAATTCTGAAAATATTGTTTTATTAAAAAAAAAAATTACCCTGTCCTGGTTGACCGGTCGGACGACTTGCCAGATGACCGATTAAGCCAAATTTCAAAAAAAAAAAAATTCACCTGACACAAAAAAAAAAAAATTTTGTTGTAAAAATATAATTTGAAAAATATCCAAACATGACATTAGAATGTAGTGACAGATTTAGAGTTTGAAAATCTATCCAAACACAGGCTAGTTCCTCAGCCCGTGTAGTCTAGCCAATTGTAAAATATTCTGACTTTTAAAAAAATAATAATAAAATACACTAAAGATAAAAATAAATCAAAATTTATTAAAAGCCCTTGTAAAAATTAGCTCGTTTTTATTTTTACTAAACTTCATCAAAAACTTTAAGATTTATAGTCGAAACGGACCAAAAAGTATACTTTATTTAAAAAAATAAAAAAAATTTGAATGCTGTTCATTATTGTAATCCAATAGTCCCCCGAAAATTGTCCCACCCCCCCTAGGATACAATAGTCCCCCATATAGGGGATAAGGAGTCCGCCCGGACTTCATGTCTGGCAGACTAAAAAAAAAACAAACGCCAGATTGAATGCTTTCTCCAGATTACAATCCGCACAATAAATAATCTCCCTCTTATCCCTCCAATCAAACACACCCTAAAAATATATTGTAATCCAACATAGTGTAGAACTTATCTTATATAGAAGGATTGTGTCTGGTTGATTTTTATATTTTTAACCCTTCTATTAGGCATTTATTAAAATACAAATTTTCTTTCATTTTCTACTTGTATATACTCAGCAGTTTCTTCAACCAACTTTCCTAATAACTTTAGAAAGTACAATAGAAAAAAAAAAAAATACAGTTACAGAAGAAGAAAAATAATAATAATAAAAATATTATATTTTTGCCTTAAGAATACTTGATGTGAGGTTCACATGATAATTTTTATTAACAAATTTAACATAAAAAAATATAACGAGTTAACTAAGAAACCAAAGTGAAATTCAATGTAAATTAAAAGCGAGTAAAGTTTAATTTATGTGTAATCTATTAAATGCAAATCAATCTTCTTTTCTTGATCCATAAGATAAGACAACTACATTGGAGATGTTAGTAGAAACCACAAATCACACTATCCTTTTAGATTTAAGTATAAATTTGTAAAAGGAAAAAAGAAAAAATTCTTTGTATAGAAGTTTGAGAATCCAAAAAACAAACCACAAAAATTACTAGTTGGCTTGACGTACTTAATTATCAATTTGTCAAAAAAAAATTCTTTATATAAAAAGCCTATATTATTTCCTAAATACATAGGTTGTTCATATACTAAAAAGTTTATTTTAAGAAATTCCTTAGAGATGCTCTAGATTCCATGAACCTTTCATAGAACTTGCTTAAATTAGAATGGTCAAAAATTACCCCTGTGAAGAATTTGTTGCGTGTTCTAATTGTTTTTTGTGTGTTTACATTGCCAAGGCGTCTTTCTTTTTTTAATTAACAATGCTATAAATTCAAAATTTTATTTAGAAAAAAAAATCAGCTATTTATAATTATTATGGATACATTTTCACTGACATTAAATTTACACTAAACATTCATTTTCGAGGGATACATTTTCATATACATTGCATTTTTATTTTAGTTATAAGGTGAAAATTAAAGTTTTTAAACATATCATTTTCAAATGATATTATGCTTAATTCATTTATGTTTTAGTCGATCTTAAGTAGAATTTTATTTATTATAATTTTAGAAAATTACTTTTTGATAACAATATGAACAACCTATGTATTTAGGAAATGATATAGGCTTTTTATATAAAGAATTTTTTTTTGACAAATTGATAATTAAGTACGTCAAGCCAACTAGTAATTATATACAAAAACATACCAAGCACTTTCAAGTCTTTTGACTCCGAAACTTACAGATGTCCTAACATTTTCCCAGCTAATATAACAATTGTTCATCCAATGTATTGATATGAATCATTACAATGTGGAGGCTCTCTCGATGCAGGACTTGTGCTGCAGGATCATCTAATGGTTAAGTCGCTACTAAATATTATTTTGTAATTTATTTAAGTTTGGTATATATAATTTAAAAGACTCTCTCAGGGACAAAACCAATATTTCATTACCGGATATGCTAAAAAAAAAAAAAAATTCACCATATATACAAAACCGTGTATATGTACAATATGATACCTATAAATTATATATACAGAAAAAAAAAAAAATTAAAAACCATAGATGCAATCTCTAATAGGATGAAGAAGTTTTGTTGGTATAAAATAGAAAGAGAATGCAAAATGGCAGAAGAATAGGATATGTATTTGTTATTTTGGTGGGCCATTTTATATATACCAAACTTAAATAAATTACAAAATATTTGTAATTTATTTAAGTTTGGTATATATAATTTAAAAGTCTCTCTTAAGGACAGAACCAAGATTTCATTACTGGATACGCTAAAAGAAAAATAATTTTTTTCCACCATATATACAAAACGTGTATATTTACAATATGATATATAAATTATGTATATAGAAAAAAAAAATTAAAACCATAGATGCAAGATGGAAGAAGAATAAAATATGTATTTATTATTTTGGTGGGCCATTTTATGTATAAAATGCAAGATGCAATCTTCTTCTTTTTCATTTTTTAAAAAAAAAAAAAATCAAAATATCCAAAAAAATATAAGGGCCCATAATTGATACTTTGGATTCGCAATAAAAAATATATATGCACAAACGTGTGGAAATATCCTAGATACATTTTATCAATAAAATT
Organism: Camellia granthamiana; assembly: GCA_036172215.1. NCBI lineage: Eukaryota > Viridiplantae > Streptophyta > Magnoliopsida > Ericales > Theaceae > Camellia > Camellia granthamiana. Next base: position 37,035,787 of record CM069907.1, on the reverse strand, counting down.
TTTATCTTTTGTTGATAAAAAAAATAAAATAAAAACGAACAAACAAACAAACGCATAATAGGCCCATCATTATAAGTACAGTGTTCATTGTTCATTCATTCATTCTCTCTCTCTCTCTCTCTCCCTCATTTGTTGTTGATAGATCATACACATTAGTATTTTCTCCATTTTTTTCCTACTCAAATCCCCTAATTTGATACTTCCGTTTTTTTAACTTGTATCAGATCTTCTATTTTCCATGAATGTAGTTTATTTATTTATGTGCTCATTTGTCTCTCCCAATAATTTATATGAATAAATGAAATAATCCTGTTTTGCCCACCCAAAGACCAAAAAACATAAAATATTGGTCTCATATGCATGCAGATTCAGTAAGGTTTCGTGGCTGACAAAGTTTCCTCATCTTGGTGATTTCCATTCAGGCTAAAAAACTTTATTGCAGGTGATTTTAGTGTACCCAAAATCCCCCAATATTTTTATTTTTTTATTTTTGAAATTCATCATGATTTCATTCATTATTCATGGTCTTTTTTTTGATAATCTTTGTTTGTACCTTGTAGGTATGATTTCAAATTCAAATGGCCAATCACCATTTTCTGTTGATGGCAGTCCAGTTCGGCAAACCCAACCACCTGCACCGCCACAACAACCATCTGTTGACACAAACACAGACCCAAGAACTGGTAACACTCAAAACCAGCATCCTTCAACATCTCACGAGTGTCGGACTCGGACTCGGACTCAGACTCAGACTCAGACTCAGACTCAAGCTCGAGCTAAGACTCGATCTTGGTTTGAGATTCTGGCAGAGAAGACTAGTGGTGGCGACAACTTACTTAAGTTATCGAAGACGCTCCTAGTCACAAATTTCAGTGCAGCCATAGCTATGGTGATTTTCAGATCAGAGGGATCGCCGTTGCAGTTTGCTTTGAATTCAAAGCCACCACATGCAAAATCATTTGGTATTCTTGTTGCTTGTATTGCAATTGGCTTCACTTGTAATATGAATGTGATCTTATTGCAAAACGAATCGCCAATCGCTGCAAGCATAGGGGGGTATGCTGGCGCGTTGTCGTCCGTCATTGGGTTCTTGACCATGATACAAATGATTCTACCTCATACCCTGTTGTGGATTGTTTGGCCTGCTGGTGTTTCTATTGTCCTATCGTTTCTCTATCTCCTTACAAAGAACAGGTAACTTTTTATTTATTTATTTATTTATTGTTAATTGTTTGATAATACTGTTTTTTTTTTTTTTCCTTCTTCAAAGCAAAAACCAGACCGATCCACCAATCAAATCAGTGAAAAAGCTTTTCATTTTTACTTGGCTACAAATCAAATCAGTGGGGGAAAAAAAATTCGACAGGACTGAAATTACCCAGTCGGAAAGAAAGGAGCAAGTGTGGCTTTCAAGCTTGTCTCTTTTTCTTTGGTCAAATTTTTTTTTTTTTTTTTCATTTTTAAAATTTTTAAATGTTCCCAAGAAATAAATATTTGTCAAAATTTTGAAAAAAATTAACTAAAAACGAAAAAATAAAATATAAAGAAAACACTACAAGAATAGGAACTATGTTATATATCTAAACTATTCTAATAAGCCGGGATAAATCTACAGTGTGGATCTCTAAACGGATATATACGGTCCAAAAGTTATGATATGATACGTAAATTTATAACGTGCATTTTAAAGTTATAAATGAAAAGTTATGACACTTTTGTTTAATATTTATATTTGTTTTTATTTTTTTGGGTCGGATTGTAGACTACTGTTCTTTCATTATTTATTTATGTTGATATGTTGATGTGGGACTTCAACTCTTTGTTAGGTTTACTCTATTTTTTTTTCGAATATAAGAATTGTTCATCCAATGTATGTATATGGTCAAGTTTGGCTAAACTAAAAAAGTACACTTATTTCATCTTTTTATCTTTTTTGGGTCACATCAATCAACATCTCCTCTCTACTTTTTCTATACATAATACAAGAAAAGTCAAAAAGTGCACTTATTTAGTCTTTCCAAACTTGGCCGAAATATGAAATAAGTTTTTAATTGATTACTTTTGCAATCATTATTTTATTGCATGGATGATTTAGTACCTATAAAAGAGACAAAAATTTTAATAATCATAATATTTCAAAATTTTGAAATATAATGTTATAATTGTGATTACAATAATTTATTTATCAATTATATTAGTGTGATAAAAAAATTTAATTTAATATTTCAATTTAAAAAGTAAAAAGACAATTTTAATTTTAATTATATTTTGTATAGATCAAACAGTTTAATTGAATCAATACTTAAATTTCAATACATACCAAACAGTTTTTTAGATTAAAAAAATTCAATATTCAATTTTTAATTTTCAGTTTTATCAAATGGCAACTTACTTAGGTACTTATTTTAAGTTTTTGAATTGTGAATTGTGAAGGGTTGATACAGAAGATGAGAACGTTATGTTCTATTGGGGGGGAGAGAGTGTGTCTGATCACGAAGGTGCGTCTTACAAGGGCAATGTGATGGAGTTCTGTAACGTGAAAAAGGGGACAACATTGCTCGAGTTGGAGGCGATGATCAAGCCCAAGGTGGCCCCGAATGGAGAAAACGTGCAACTGAAGTTCAAAGGTAGGATCCCATATCGGCAGTCCCCCGAAGTGAAGTATGAGTTGGTACCAATCGACAACGATAAGACTTTGAATTTGGTGTTGAATGAACCGAAAAGATCATCGTCAAAATATCTATTGCAATTTTATGTGTACTGTGAGGAGTGAACTCAAGAATATTTTCCAACCATACAAATTATTTGTATAGATAAATCCACGTGTTAAATACAATATGAGACTTTGCCTAAAAAGATACATATAACACATGAGTGGATTTATCTTTACAAATAATTTATATTAATTGTTTGTTTTTTCTTTTATTGGTTGGAACAAAATGCAAAAACTTCAAATATTCACTAATATTATTCTTGTTCTACTTCTTTTATGAGTCAATTGAATATATATATTTTTATTATATTTGAGTAACAAGTCCTCTAATATAGAACACCTAAAAGGGCAACCTTTTTTTTTAATGTTTTTATTTTTAGTATTTTTAAAAATTATGTCAAAATTTTGTAGTTCTCCTATCTTGTGTAAACTAAAAAATAAGTTTTTTTGAAAAATTCCAACAAAAATTGAAAGAGCCAAAATAAACAAACAAACAAAAAAGTTACTATTTTTTTGCTTATTTTTGTCTTTTTAAGACTTATTTTGGATTGTTTCAAATTTTTTTAATTTTTCGGTTCATCTCGTTGAGTTAAATCTAAAAGCTTAAAAAATTTTGAAAATTTAAAATATATATATACCAAAGACAAAAATAAGCCCAAAGAAAAGACACCAAATAATCAAACCCCAAACATAAATGAAATAATCCGATAGTTCATTTTATATGATATCAAATGATTCTTACTATTACGAAGCCAGTCATCACAAACTCTCTTAATCAAGAAAACTTATTTAGTAGGACATTGTTAGGTGATATTTAAAGAGTCTTGTGATTGATAGAAAAGATAAAGTCCACGATTGTGTGTTGAGTCACAAAGGAACAGCAATGGCCATAACATTTGGTGATTAGTAAGAGTATTGTCACATAATACCCCTCGATCACCTTATAAATTTTCCTTCATAACCAATGCTTTCTGCAATGATGAAAAGTTATCATGAATTGCAAGAAACTTCCAAAATTTGTAAAAACTTCTTGTATTATACTAATATTGAATAATATGATTTCAAAATTAGAATATTCCATAGAAGATGGAGGACGGAGGATGGGGAGGCTGGATACCAGTGGTCAAGCAAAGAGGTAGACAAATGCACCCTAACTCGCTGCTTGAAAATTGAAGAGCATCTTTGTTTACATTATTTGTGGATAACTTTTCTGAATCTATGGCACCTAGAAAGTTGCACAATCTGTTCAACAAGTTTGATGTGGTGAAGGATGTATTCATACCACAAAAGAGCAGGAAATTAACAAACACCAGATTTGGGTTCGTGCGCTATGATTATTCTATTGCAGCTGATGTAGCAAAACAAAAAGCCAATGGTTTGTGGGTAGATGACAAATCTTTGTCAGTCAAAATTGCAGAGTATGGTAAAGGAATAACGGATAGGCATAGATAGAAATCCCTACCAACAAGACATTCTGAACCCAGGAAGGCCTCTATTATGGCACCCAAATAGATTTGGCATCAATGCACTGATGGTCGGTCGTTTACAGAGGTCATTAAGGGAGCTGATCCCAGATGTCCACCTTTGACAACATCAAAGTAAATGAACTTGGAAATGGTTGGCTATACGAAAGAACGATTATGAGACTCAAAGTAGATTACTCTGTTCAGTAGGTGAAAAATGAACTCATAAAAAGAGGGTGAAGAATGTATTGGTCAGAGAGGGAGGTGGGCGAGATGCTATCATCTCATTCAGCTTAAAGGAAGAGTTGTTGAGCAAAATGACTCTGCTTAAGTCTTAGTTCCATGATTGGTGTGAATATATCACAGAATGGAGAACATGTATATATCTTTAGCAGGAGAGATGTGTCTGGATCAGCTGCTCTGGGGTGTCTCTTAATCTATGCAACTCAGATACCTTCCGCAAGATAGAAAGACTTTGGGGAGAGATGGTTCTCTTAGATGGCGATGTCTATACGCCTAAATCATTCTACTGTGGTCTAGTCAAGATAGTTACAAGTGTTATGGAACCGATTAGTACAAGCCTAAACCTGGAGTGCAATGGAAGAGTTTATCTAATAAGAGTCTTTGAGGAGCAGATCACAGAAGAGGTTAGCATCAATTGCAAAGGAATGAACTCTAATGCGACTGACAAAGATGTTTGCTCCAACATCAATGGGGTACTCCCTCTTCCTGTAGAAACTAACTTGGTAAACGAAGATGCTGACAAGGCAATTGACGTGGCATCAGCATCTAATGTGGCTCTAGGGGATTTGGCATCTCGAATGAAGGTCAAAGCTGAGCTGGCCGACGAAAGCAGTTGGAGTCATGCTTCAGCAACGGAAGAGATCAAGGATTGCGCGGGAATTTCAAATGAAGAAGGCACAGGTGTGGTGGAGTCCTCATTGCCAGCAAAAAGCCTGCACCAGAGATAGTGCAATCACGATGCTCAGAAAGGTGTGAAAGCTCAGTTTGTGGGAAACATACAACAAATAGTAGAGGGCACTCATGAAACTCAAATAAGTGTAGTAACACCTATAGTACACGGTCAAATTCTCACCCCAGGTTTTATTAAAAGCCTACGCCAACCTCTTAAGGAAAGGCCTGGTATCTGCTTGGAGGTAGCTTTGGGCCATGACCCATTTGGGCTACAGCCTATTGGGCCCTCTAGTGCTGGACCTAAACCTCCATCTGTAAGGCCAGCATATGGAACATTAGAGGTGGGCTCTCAGTAAAAAATAAGCGTCGGTATCATCCCAGCAATTTCAGGCTCCATTACTCATCATTTAAAGAAAGGCAAGAGGAAAGGAATCAAAAGTGAAGGATTCAAGCATTCTCTGCTAGCTGGTAAGTTTATTGGATTTGCTAGAAGACTTGGGAAGAAGGGTGCAACTTCAAGCAAGGGAATCACTAAAGGCTCCAGGTTAGGATCCACAACTATACCTATATCAAACCATAGTCCAAAACTACAGCAACCCACTTTTGGTAATGGGTTTTTCCAAGAGGCTTAATCGATACTACAACTGGGCAAATATTAGGTTTAGACTTCAAGGGTCAGGAAACTGAGGTTATAAGGGAATTAGCACACATGGAGGAGAAGGATAAAGACAGATTGGAAAGAGGGAAAAGTATTGTGGAATAACCTGTTGTAGACGTCCCCAAACGCATCCCGGGGAGGGAGTGCGAGTCCCTCCCGTTCTGGTTCGCTATTGGGTCACTACAGTTCGAAGGACTCAATTGTTTGTCGCGGTTCGTAATCTGAACCAAAGAGTCCAACTCTGGCAAATCGTTTTGAGAAAAATAGATTTTGAAAAGAAGTGCCAAACATGGACTGCTTTGCCAGATACAGAGTCGCCACCTAAATATTTTTTTAATGGGGGAATTTAGGAAACCCTGACTCGGTGCCAAAGGCCACGTGTCCGTCATCACCAAAGTTGTCTTGGCTCGGGAGCTTGGGTACGATCGGGGAAGGTCAACTATGAGCACCCCCTTTCGCCCAGTCCGAGGACCGGCCTCTACTAACTATGATATCCAATTTTGAAAACTTTATGTGTTCTTATACCGGTTATTAGCCTAGATTTACTACGTTATGCGCACAGCAAACAAGTATAGACCAAATCGCCTAAGTTGGAACAAAACACTATATGTTTGTTTTGAAAACGGTTTGCTACTCGCAAGTAGGCTAAAATGCAGGTTTTGCCACCCTCAATTGGGCTTTAGAAAAGATGATTTTGCCACTAACTAGTGGGCTTAAAACTCACAGTTTTTAATGCATTGTCCCAATTTAGGTAATTCAACCTCCATCCACAGGCATTCAAGCAGTTATATCACATAAGCAGCTAGCCTCATGGTAATCATGCTATTATGGCAACACTCACACACGTGCAAGGATGCTAAAGCATAAAAACTCACCTAGTACTCCAAGCCAAAACAGAAGCTCATTAGAAATCCATGCATGGACCTAAGCATACTGAAATGTCTAATGCAACACATGCAAAGATGTAATCTAGGCAGGCTCGGCTATCCTAAACATGGCATGTGGGATGCTACAAATAACACGTATTCAATTTGGAATTGAAATACAATACAGTTTGTATGATGTACCGAGCCCGATGCATGTCAACAAATGCATGGATGCACGCATGCATTGCATAAGGTATGCTAATTTTAAATATGCCCTAATCTACCGTCATAAGCAGGTAAATAAAAGGGAAGAAAGAAATGGGGATTGGAAGACATACACACACTCACCCACACTTATTACAAATATGCCCTCACGCAGAGGGATCAAAAGAACATACAGTCCCAAATAATACAGTCCGAATACAGAATAAATTATTACAGAATTCTAATTATCAAATTAAATGCAAAAAGGAAAGGTGGCCACTGCCCCTGCCTCGGGATGCGCGAATGATGCATGCTCGAATCTGACTCGCCCGGAAAACCCGCACCATGCCACTGCTGCCTCTGTTTACACTGCCCTGCCTCTCCAAAGACTGCTAAAGTCCTGGGACACGTTCCTTGCACACTGTAGAATACCATCGGCTGGAGGAAATTCCCACCGACCATGAGGAATGTCCATCGGCTGCTAATGAAGCTATCGGCCATTCACAAATGGCCGGTCGGCACTGTATGTTGCCGGTCGGCAGAAGCTTCCTGCAGAAGACAGTTTTGACAGCAACAAAGGACAGACAGTGCATGGCATGAAATTTCAAGCGAATGTGTGGCCCAAGAAACCAAGTATGCACTTTGATTTCAAATGTCATGCAAACCAAACAAACACATAAAGCCCAACCTCTATCACTTGATCAAGAGGCAAGGCATGCATGCCCATGTAATGCAACCTAGGCATGTGATCTAGTATGCAACATGGGCATGCAAATGAACAATGTATGCTAGGCGCGCAACCTAAACATGTAAACAAACATGGTATGTGTAGACACCCCATTTTTGACCGACCTTAAGACTCAAGACGTCACCGATTGAGCGCTCGGTGATGTTGCATATTGTGCTCGTTCAGAGGTCTCAGAGTCTCGGTCGTGAGCCCTGCCTCCAGACTTCCGAACCCTTTTCTGTACTTTGCCTTGGTTCGCGAACCAGGCTCGGTTTTCTCTGTTTTTGTTCCTGAGGGGAGGGAGAGGTCCCGTAGACCATCTCTCAGTGGCCGTGGGCTGCTTTTAGTGGCCTTAGGCCATTTTGCCCATTTCGGAGCCCAGTTCCCGGTTTTCGGAGCCGTCAGGCCGTGTGCCTCGGTTCGGAACCGTCTAACCATCTTCGATTCCTCCGGTTTTTGGCATGCATCTTATTTACTCCCTTTCGAGGGACACTGGGGTCTTAGATACCCACTTCGTGGTTGAACACCACTCCCGGTACCCAACAGTCAGTTTTTGGGGTCCCGAACTGCGCGTTTCGGCCCCCGAACCTTCATTTCGCATCGGTTTGGGTTCATTTTTGGTGGAGGCCTTATTTTCATGGTTAGGAAGCTTGTAGGAGGGTGGGAGGCCAGCAATTGTTTTGACAACCAACTTTTTGTTTGGCCAAAAGTGGTTCAGCATGAATCTGGGAAGGAAAAGTCTGCGCAGCTCCACCGAAACAGGCGTAATTCTTTGCACAAGAGGAATTAAAGTATGAGGCCACCACCGTTGGAAAATTTACTCCCGTGGATTCATTTTTCACTCAAGAATCTCCTAAATTCAATTCCGGATGGAGGAGATATGGTTGATTGAAGTAGGGCATCACTTCGGTTGGACTGAAATCTACGCGGCTTCACGGAAACGGGCATAACTTTTTACACAGGAGGAATTTTGATGCACGGTTTGCGTCATTGGAAAGATAACTTCTGGGGCTTCAATTTGGACACTTGAATGGCCACATTTGGACTTCCCTAGCACCCACCGGACAGCTTTCTTCCCGGCAGTTCCTGAAAACTAGCTGGCCGGCCAGAAAACCTAGCTGGCCGGCCACCCCTTTTGTGAAATGACCATTTTGCCCCTTTAAGCTGGCCGGCCATTTTCCTCTCCCTCAGTGTATTCCAGCTGTTCCAGCTGGTTGCCAAATGGACAATCCTCCATACACGTGTATGGAGGATTAGAGAGGACCCTTAGATATTTTTGATGCCTCTCCTCTATAAAGGAGAGGCTTGGCTTCTTGGCTCAAGGTTGGACAATTGTTAGACATATTTGAGAGAGAGATACACCTTCCACCTCCCATTTCTCTCCATTTCCAAGCTCCAAAGTCATTTTTCTTCAAGTTTGGTGCCATTTCTTCATCACTATCAAGCACCCCCATCACCACTCCATTTCCAGCAGCAAGGAGAGGTTCTCAGAGGCTTAGAAGCAACATTCCTCAAGCCAAGAGGTAGAAAATAAAAGGTCTACAAGGGTAAGTCTCCATTTCCCTCTTTTGTAGCATTTTCTTGCTTCATTTCTTAAGCCTATTTGCTCACTGTTTTAGGCTCCGACCCAAACTTAAAGGGTCACTCTTTTGAGCTATTCTTCATGTTTGTTTGAGGGCTCAACCCTGTTTGAGCCCTCCATTTGGTACTTGCTTCACTACCCCTTGGTATGACAATATTTTGCATGAAATTTCTAGCCTATGAGTGATCTGTTTTTGAGCATAATGTAAACTGTGAGTGGGTCTATTTTGAAGCCCTCTTCAACATTGAACAAGGGCTCAACCCTGTTTGGCCTCTCTATCATGCACTTGCTTCATAATCTCTCATATTTACCGTAAATTTGCATGATTTGTTTGGCCTACATGTAGTCTGTTTCAGAGCATGTCATGAACTGTGAGTAGGCTTATTTGGTATCCCTCTACAACATTGTAGGAGGGATCAACCTTGTTGGGGTCTCCATGTTATACCTACCATTAAACCCCTCTTTGGCCCCCATTCTTGCATGCTTTCTTTGACTTATCTAGCTTCTATTTTGGGCCATCATCAGAACTGGAAAGAGTCATATTTTGATCTTCTTGACATGTTTCATTGAGGGTCTTTACTGGTTTGATGAATGTTTGGAGTACCTCATGTTATGGCCTTATGTATCCTAGTTCTTGCATGACATTTTTAGCATGTTTGCATACTGAGTTGGGGGATGTCATCTACTGAAAATGTGCATATTTTTAATCCCTCTTCAGTGTTGTAGAAGGGCATTTTGCTGTTTGGATTTTTTATATATCACTTGTTTCATTACCCTCCTTGTGGCCTATTTCTTGCGTAGGAATTTTGCCATGCTTGTATATTGCTTTGGGGTTTGTTTTGAACTGAAAAATGCTTGTCTTGGGGCTGTCTTGCTACTGTATTTTCATTCCATGTCCATTTTGTGCATGCATTGCATGGCTATAGGCCATTTCGGGCGCCTAATTTCGCATTTCGGGATCATTCCATGCCTCGGGTGCACTTTGGCCATGTTTCGGGACTGTTTTCCCCCATATTTCAGTGCTGAAATTCCATTGGCATGTTTGCATATCGTTTCCCATGTCATTGCATCGTATATGCCATTACCTCGGTTTGCCGTCCCGTGTGCACGCATTTCGAGGCACTTCATTTTCATCCATCGGCCTCTTATGTGAGTGTAGCTGAGGCTCTCTCATGTTAGTGTAAGTCCATTTTGCATTCTGTATACCATTTTAGTCTCATTGCATCGCGTATGCCATTGCCTCGGTTTGCGTGCCCGTGTGCACGCATTTCGAGGCACTTCATTTTCATCCATCGGCCTCTTATGTGAGTGTGGCTGAGGCTCTCTCATGTTGGTGTAAGCCCATATTGCATTGCGTATGCCATTTCATCTATAGCATTGTGTATGCCCGGTTGTGTATTGCCTCGTTTAGCGTGTATGCCATTCCATAACATTGTATATGTTAGGATTGTATCTTAGTTGCATTTCATGCATATCATGCACATTGCATCGTGTTCGGGATAGGAGTTAGCCCGGGCACGGGAAACGAGGCGCGTTTCGTACTCCGAGTGACGGAACGTGTCTCAATTCCCAAGTCACCGACACTCCGGATTACCCATGATGGAGTTAGGTTTTGTTGTAGCATTCATGCGCATTCATCCTATATTGAGATGTGCAATTCGGCTCCTCGGCCATCATGCATCAATATGCGTGATTGGTGGCACGAGGATCGAGGCATGCATATATTTGTGAAATACATTGCTATGCCCATTTCCTGCTCTCTGTTGCAGCAAAATCAAGAATCAGCAATTTTCTGGAGTCTGGCATGCATTTCGAGGAACATTGCAAACAGAGGCTAATTGGGGCATCCCAGTGCATTTCCACGCGAAGCAGCCCAAACATACATCATTCCATTATCCGGAGCGAAGTCAAGGCAGCCCCTGGCTTGCATGCCAGTTTACAGTTTTTCTTAGTTAATTTGTTAATTAATTAGGAATTTGTATTATTTGGACTGTATTCGGACTGTATTATTCTTTCATTTGGGACTGTATTATTTATTTGGACCCTCTGCGCGAGGGCATAATTGTAATAAGTGTGGGTGAGTGTGATGTATGTCTTCCAACCCCACGTCTTCTTCCCTTTTATTTACCTGCTTATGATGGTTAGATTAGGGCATATTTCAATTAGCATACAGTATGACAGCATGTTTGCATCATTCATCTGTTTTGCACGCACCGGGCTCGGCGCATCATACAAACTGCATTTGTATTTCAATTCCAAATTGAATACGTGTTAGGTGTAGCATTCCATATGCCAATATTTAGAATAGCCGAGCTTGTTATAGTTTGCATCTTTGCATGTGTTGCATTAGGCAATTTTGTGTATCTAGGATCATGCATGGATTTCTAATGAGTTCCTGTTTTGGCTTGGAGTACTCGGTGAGTTTTAGGCATTAGCATCCTTGCATGCGTGTGAGTGACTGCCATGAATAGCATGCTTACCATGAGGCTATGTGCTTATGTGATATAACTGCCTTGAATGCCTGTGGGTGGAGGTTGAGTTACTTGAAGTGGAACAAATCATTGACTGTTTGTTTTAAGCCCACTAGATAGTGGCAAAATCATGTTTTCTAAAGCCCACCCAAGGGTGGCAAATCCACGTCTTAGCCTACCTGCGGGTAGCACCATCAAACCATTTTCAAACAAACAAACATGAAATGTTTTGGTTCCAATTCAGGCGACCCAGTCTATACTTGTATGTTGTGCGCATCACACAGTAACCTAGGCTAATAACCGGAATAAGAACATACAACGTTTTCAAAAACAGATATCATGGTTAGTAGAGGCCGGTCTTTGACCGGGCGAGCGGGGGTGCTCACGAAGTGATCTTCCCCAATCGTACCCAAGTTCCCGAGCCGAGGCAACTTTGGTGATGATGGACACGTGGCCTTTGGCACCGAGTCAGGGTTTCCTAAATTTCCCATTAAAAAACATTTAGGTGGCGACTCTGTATCTGGCAAAGCAGTCCATGTTTGGCACTTCTTTCAAAAAAATCTGTTTTCGAAATGATTTGCCGGATTTGGACTCTTTGGTTCAAGATTAAGAACCGTGACATTTGAGTCCTTCGAACTGTAGTGACCCAATATCGAACCAGAACGGGGGGGACTCGCACTCCCTTTCCCCGGGATGCGTTCGGGGACGTCTACAGTTTCTGGCGACTCTGCTGGGGATTTAGAGAACTTGACTCGAACTCATGATATCTGGTTTTGACTACACTTGTGTGTTTCTTTGCATTGCATTTGCATTGGTGCGCCTAGGACACCGTGTTTGCCATCTGCTATTCCTGAGCGGTTTGCCGGAGGCTTGTCTTGTCAAGGCATGTCCATAAGGCTGACCGGTTACGGGCTCTGCCAGTATAGGAACACAAACCCCGGTTTTACCGGGGCACCCTTTTTGACCATTCGACCTAGTGCATATTTGGATCCATAGTGACCATTCCAAACTAGGACAGGTTGCTTACCCGTTTATAGGTTGTTTGAAGCCGCTGTGTGCGTAGTAAAACCCTAGCTCCTGACAAAATAGGACAGGGAAATCCTACCCCAACATAGGGGTGTTTTGGCTCTCACTTATCTGTTATGTGCTTTAGAGTGCGTCTCTACAGGAATGCATGTATCAGTTTGCGAGTTTGGGCATCAGGCCTGCGGGCACCAATTCAGTATTTTGAGAATCAGTTTACCTGAGGGTATCAGTTTACAGGCAAAATTTTGGACAGAATTCAGTAGAGAGCACACTCATTCAGCTTTGCTCATATTGGCTATGGTGAAATCAGGCTGAGATGCTGTCTGTTTTCTCTTTTGCTAGGTAGTCTTGGGAACCATAGCTTCAGAAGGCTCCGATATCCCCCGGGTACATTGGACTAGTGCTGATAGACTTTGTTAGGTCAGAAATTCAATTCAAGGGCAACCAGTGTTCTTTCGCTGAGGCAAGACAAAGAAAGGCCAGTCAGGGCTCACAGGTTCATTTGATCCGTCAGTCACCAGTCACATCATCTTTGTTCGGACTCAGCAGACCGTGATGGCACAGGGTTCGGAAGAATTTGTGGCCGTGGTAGCAGCGTTAAATCAGGGAACTGCCGTGCAGGCTGAGACCAGTATTGAAACGCAGCGCCCATCTGGGGCATCTGCCTCACATCTAGCTTTGGGACCCCAGCCGAACTTTGACCCACTTCCGCCAGCTGAAGATTTGCAGGGTCCAGATCCTCGAGAAGGGTTGGCTCAAGCCCAAGTTTTCAGACCCCTGGTGCAGCCTAATGAGAGGCGTTATCCCCTTGATGCTAATGACCTCGATCTGACCGCAGTGAAAATTGCAAACCTTGAGAAGCAATTCAAAAAGGCACAGGGCCTTAACTCCATTCCCGACATTGAGGATGGGCACACTGAGTCTGCCGTCCGGCTCCTAGACAGATTCAAAATGCCACATATTGACCGTTTCGACGGGTCTGGGGATCCAATGGTACATATCCGACTTTTCTTGGATGTCCTAAAGCCGATGGGTCTGACTAAGCCACAGAAACTCTCTCTGTATGGAAGAACTCTGTCCGGTGTAGCAGCCACTTGGTACGCTAAGTTGGAGGACAAAGTGAAGCAAAACTGGGAAGAATTGGCTGAGGCCTTTGTTGATCAGTATTCCTACAATACCCAAATTGAAATGACCATTCAAGAGCTTGAAGCAATCCGCCAAAACCCAAAAGAGCCTTTTGTGAAATTTGTTGCGAGATGGAGAGCAAAGGCAGCACAGATGACAGATCGCCGCCCTTCTGAGAGGGATCAAGTGCAGATGATGGTGCGGAACCTCGAGCATGATATGTTGTAGAAATTGATAGTAGCTCTGCTATTCACTTTCAAAAGTTTGCATGAACTGGGGGTCCAGGTCGAGAATGCGTTCAACAGTGGGATCATTCCCAGAACAAGTGAACCGACGAGGAGGGTGATTTCAAGGAGTACCAATGCCGGAAGTAGCACTATTCCCGAGCCCACTGAAATCGATACAGTCGCCACAGCCAACCCTTTTGCCAATCCAAGCCCGCAAATAGCCGACCCAGCCCGAGCTCAAGGTAGAACTTTCACCCCTCTCCATATGAGCCTGACTAGCGCACTAAAACTCCTGATGGAAAGAGGGCATCTCAAACCCCTCGATCCTCAACCTCTTCCCAACCCACTCCCAGCCAGACATAACCCCGCCAAGTACTGTATGTACCATCAGTAGCGCGGTCATGGCACCGACCGTTGCTACCGCCTTCGTCATGAGGTCCAAAATCTCATCGACAACCGGACGATAGCTCCACCTTCAGACCCCAATGACCAAACATTTCCCACCTACCTCAATTTCATCCATACACTGCCATCCGCCTATGACCCCAGTATATACATCACCCCGGCCCATCTACCCAAGCCTGAGGTGTTTATCCCAGAAAGCATGGACTTATGCATGATGGGTGCACCTGAACCCCGATCATCTCAAACCCATGAACCCACTACTTCCGAGCTGATGAGGATGATTGAAGATCTTCAGAGAACAGTGGCGGATTTAGCCTTTGGAGTTTTGGCTCCATCATCGACCACACCACATGCTGGGAATTTCATGTCAAAAGGCTCCCCAGTCTTGGGGCGGGCTACATCTGAGGAAGGCCAATCCCTTGGCAAAGTGGAAGCGAGTGGAAAGAACAAGGTAGGGGCAGGCATGGATCCCCATAAGCATCTTCTGTTGGCTGTTGAGGCTTTGAAAGCTGAGGGACTGAACAAAGAACAAGTGCTCGCGGTTGCTGCAAAAACTGTGGATGACACTTTCGCCACTCAAGTTGGGGGCAGTTTGACTCAAGGGGCAAGCCGGGAGAAGGGCCGTTGTACCAAGAATATTCCTTTCAACTCTAATCCCGTGCTTGGAAGAGATCAGCAAACTAGGCTAGCACCTGCCAATCCCTTTGCTGGTGCGCCCAGCAAACATCCACAAACCCAGAAGTACCAACCCCGAGGTCAGAGGGTCTTCCATGCCCTCCACATGCCTTTATCCAAAGCTTTCCAAGTCCTTGTTGGACAAGGCCATCTCAAACCCCTTGAGCCTCGGCCTCTCCCGAACCCTCTTCCGGCTACACATGATGCTACCCAGTACTGCGCATACCATCAGCAAACTGGCCATACTACCGACAACTGCTTCCGTCTTCGCCATGAAGTACAGGATCTGTTTGATAATGGGGTTGTCCTCCTGCCAAGCTCTGCAAAGTCTATCGGCACTGGGTCAGTGAACTTGGGGGATAATGTTATGTGATCGAGGGATGAACCACCTGCGGATGGCGCTCAGATTACTCCAGCTGTGATGAATGGCATGCACTGTTTTGAGCAATGTACAAGTGCTGTTAATTTTGCTTTTTGACTTGGGTATTGGGGTCAGTCTTTTGTTTTGGTTTTGAGTCTGTCTTTTTGTCTTAAGTCAGTCTCTTTTGTTGTGGGTTTGTCTTGTTGTATCGAGTCAGTCCTGTTGTATAGGGGTCGGGTGATTCCGGGGGTGTTACCTCGGGCGTCACCATTTTGTTTTGTGTTTGTCTTTTTGTTTTGTTTTGAGTCTGTTTCTACTAGGGAGCCAGTTATGCCAACAGATTTTGAATGAAACAGCAGTGAATTTCACGCTCTCACATTTGCTTCTGCCGTGTGCTAGTTGTGCCGGGATTTGAATGAAATGGCAGTGCATTCCACCTGCTCTCTTGTGCCTTGAAGTCATTGTATTGACCTAAGTTTTTCAAAACCTTTTTGAACACTGCGATGAAAACAAAGAGGGCGGAATTCCTCGGGATTTGCAAAACTTTGATCAAATGAGAGAAGGAGAGGCGTGCTAAGCCTTTAATGAATGAAACCATGCTTGTTAGTGTGAGTACTGAGAAGGACCCTGGCTTTGATCCAGATTGATCCTACACTGTCTTCAGCGCGAGCGATTTGTCGCTTTCTTAAAAACTTTCAAAAAATGTTTTGCGCGGTCCTGCAAAGACATGTGTGGAATCGCTCTTGAGATTGTGTAGCTTAGGATCGCTCTAAGCCTCGAGACTCGACCCCCCTTGGCTTTCAAACCTTGAACTGGCATTCAGAATGTTCAACGGTCGACCACGATGTAAGGCCTGTGTGGCCAGATTTGAAGCAGCCCTCGAACAAGAGGCACCAAAGTCAGATCAAGAAGGTCAGACCTCATCAGAAGAAGCTTGCAAGGCTAGAGCAGAAGCACCCCTCGAACTAGGGGCAAAAAATATCCGATGTGCTCGACGAGCCAAAGGTGGATCTTTCTGCAAGTCAATACAACAGCCACTCTCCTGGATACAGAGGGCTTCAATCTCAGAACCATTTGGCATGGACTTGTTACATTTTTACCCTTTGAGAGGCTCGCTGGGCCGAAAACCCGAAAGGGCGACCCAGGCAAAAGTTAGAGCGAGACAAAAAAAATATATATACAAAAATGCAAAAAGAAAAAAGAAAAAAAAAGAAAAATACAAAAAAAAAAAAAGAAAGAAAAAGAGAAGAAAAAAGGAAAAAAAGAAGAAGAAAAAAGAATGAAAAGAATAAAAAAAAAAAAGAAAAGAAAGAAGAACAAAGCTCGCAAGGTCGAAAACCTGCAACAGGCGCCTTGGCAAAAGTTAGAGCATAAAAAGGAGAGGTTAAATACCCGAGTGTACCTTAACCCCGAACTACGTAAGGCTTGATTCCCATCTTTGGGATACGTAGGCAACTTCATTCTGAAGTCCAGCCGTAAAACAATTCAAATTTGATTGTGTCCATGCGATGGTTCTGCTCATCTTCGCCTTCTCTGTATCCGAGAGTCTGGTTGTGTTCGTTGCTCCGAGGACTGACTACAATGCGCTGCGGCATCATCCAAACAAGGGGCAACTTTCCGTTGCCATTCAAAATGCCGCGGTGTTATTTCAAACAAGGGGTAGCTCTTCGTTGCCATTCAGTGTGTTACGGCGCCATTCAAACAAGGGGCAACTTTCCGTTGCCATTCAATGCGCCGCGGTGCCGTGCAAACAAGGAGCAACTTTCCGTTGCCATACAGCTCCGCTCAAACAAGGGGCAATTTTCCTTCGGGTCCGAGGTTGCGCCTCTCGAGAGTAGGTTCCGCGCTCGTTGAGCAGTGGTCGTTTGCAAAAATAGTTTTTGAGAATTTTTGCTGAAGTTGGCTAATTTTCTCGAAAATTGTTCCATCTTTTCCCAAAAACTGGACCATTTCTTGGACCCCAAAAAGGAAAATTTTCAGTGCTTACAACCCGACTTGCATGATTTCAAATCAAAAATCGAACAAGCATGTTAACCCAACTCTCATTTTGGTCAAAATTGTTTTAGTAGAAAGCCAAAAACAAAAAATGATCGAAACGATGAACTAGGGGCACAGTTGAGTCAGGTGTTCTGTCTCTTCCCATTGTCAACATACTTGCCAGAAAGGGCACCATACTTGCCAAGAAGGGCACCCTACCTGCCAGAAAAGGGCACCACTGAAGCTAATTGCAAAAGGGCTGAAAGCTTTCTCATCCTCCACGCAACGAGGTATCAAGTCAAGTGCAAAGCACAAACCGCAATGGATCAAGATATTCCACTCCCTCATCTGGACAGATCTGATCACGTCCAAACTCCCCAGCAAAGCATCATCGACCGATGTCAGCGGCAGATTTGCTACACACCCAGTTGTAGCGCAACCCTTATATGGGAAGAATTCACTAGCTGCGTGCAGAAGAAGAAGAATCTAGCAGCATGCTAGGGGCAAGAGCCCACAACTTGCTGTTTATCTATCAACCACCCAGGGGAGGGATGAAAAATGAGAGATTGAAGAATAGAAAGATGTGCGATGAAAGAACAAGTGAGAAAAGGGCTTTTTCAGAAAAGCAGAGCTCGAAGGCCGAGTGATGTGAGAACCACAAATAAGAAAGGGTGGGAAACACTACCCGGTGAAACAAGCTCCCTGTGCACGTCTGAGTGTCGTTTTTTTTTTGTTTTATCTCGATTCTTGTTTTGCGTCGTTTCGAGTGTTACTCGATGCGTCTAGGTTGTGTGCCTTTATTTCCCCGTGTTGAGTCGTTTTGCTGTGGTCAGTTGTAGGCTCAATACCCGGTTAAGAATCCTTTTCTCATTTTCAAAAGAAAAATCATCCTGTGCTCAGAGTGCCGTGCCATTCTCCATATTTGTGCAAAACAGAATTGGTTCTTTCATAAAACCGCAGGGTTCAACCCAGGTCATGTCAGAATAGTCAAACAAGGACCTATCTGAAGCTATTTAGGTTCCGGACTGCAAAGCAAAAGAAAAGAGGGAAAATTTGGAGCATATTAGCATGTCTCAACTTTAGCAAAATCCGAGACTGCATTCCAGGTGCACCTTCTCAGGCCTCACCACTTCTCTGGAGTATGAGTGTGTCTCGACCCCAAGTGTAAGCCTGCTTCAAGTCAGAATGGCAGTCCAAGCAGCACCAGAGGGTTTCACATGCAGATGTTATCTCTCGCCAATTTGAATAGGGTGTGCCCTCTTGAACTGAGTATGTTGTGAAGTCCTCTAAGAAGCAAATCAGAGGCACCAGAGTACTTATTTGATGCTCCTCTATTGCACAGAATGTGAACTTTCATATACACTGTTGCATGCGTGCCGTGTATCGTTATGATTCTTGCATAGAAAATGCTTGTATCTATTGCATAGAAGATGCCCCTATACTTGCATAGAAGATGCGTTTTATCACACTTTCTTGTGCATTTTATCTCGCTCGCACTGTCTTGTGCACTTACACTTTGTATCTCACTTGCACTGTCTTGTGCATCTTGTGTTTGTATCTCACTCGCACTATCTTGTGCATTGCATATCAATCGTGCTGTTTAGCGTATCGCACTGTCTTGTGCATTTTAAATCACTCGCGCTGTTTAGCGTATCGCGCTGTTTAGCGTATCGCACTATCTTGTGCATTTCAAAATCAATCGCGTTATTTTGCGCACCTCATTCGCACTGTTTTGTGCAGTTTACAATCGCGTTATTTTGCGCACCTCAATCGCACTGCCCTGTGCTTTGCATATCACATCGCACTATATTGTGCATTTCAAATCAATCGCGCTGTTTAGCGTATCGCACTATTTTGTGCATTGTATCATTTGCGCTATCTTGCGCGTCTCACCTGTACTTGTTAGTGCATTACATTTCACTCGTGCTATTTTGCGCACCACACTATTTTGTGCACATTACTTGCATTGTGCATGCATTTTATCGTGCTGTCTTGCGCATCTCACCTGCACTTGTAAGTGCATTGTATCGCGCTACCTTGCGCACCTTACCTGTATCGCATCACGATGCATTCACCCACTGGCGCCGCGTGTGCCAAACTTTCGGAATCACAGGAATCACATTGAATATATGTTGTTAGCATATTGTTCTTGTTGAAATTCTCTCTTTTGCAAGCACGATATTGTATGTACGGTTCATTTGAGGCTGGTGCGACCAGGCGAATCGCGCAGGTATCGTATCTTCTCCGTGTGAGACGCGACGAGAATTGAATAATTCTCCGCATTCCTAACTGCATGAAATGTAGTTGTTGCTTTGCATTCTTGCTTAAAACTGTTGCATTTATTTGCGAATACTTGCTTCATTACAGCTTGCTTCATTTCATTAAGTTACACCTGGCTCTGTGCATATCGCTTTGCATTTTGCCCCCTTCGCCTGCGGGCACATCTCTGTTTATCTTGTATGATTGTCTAAGTCTTCGGCCTTGTCAAAAATGGGTCGTCTCTGGGCTTTGACATTCACTCCCGTCACTTGTGACTTCCGAGTTCTGTCAAAGAGGGGCAACTGTAGACACCCCATTTTTGACCGACCTTAAGACTCAAGACGTCACCGATTGAGCACTCGGTGATGTTGCATATTGTGCTCGTTCAGAAGTCTCAGAGTCTCGGTCGTGAGCCCTGCCTCCAGACTTTCAAACCCTTTTCTGTACTTTGCCTTGGTTCGCGAACCAGGCTCGGTTTTCTCTGTTTTTGTTCCTGACGGGAGGGAGAGGTCCCGTAGACCATCTCTCAGTGGCCGTGGGCTACTTTTAGTGGCCGTAGGCCATTTTGCCCATTTCGGAGCCCGGTTCCCGATTTTCGGAGCCGTCAGGCCGTGTGCCTCAATTCGGGACCGTCTAACCATCTCCGATTCCTCCGATTTTTGGCATGCATCTTATTTACTCCCTTTCGAGGGACACTGGGGTCTTAGATACCCACTTCGTAGTTGAACACCACTCCCGGTACCCAACAGTCAGTTTTTGGGGTCCCGAACTGCGCGTTTCGGCCCCCGAACCTTCATTTCGCATCGGTTTGGGTTCATTTTTGGTGGAGGCCTTATTTTCATTGTTAGGAAGCTTGTAGAAGGGTGGGAGGCCAGCAATTTTTTTGACAACCAACTTTTTTTTGGTCAAAAGTGGTTCAGCATGAATCCGGGAAGGAAAAGTCTGCGCGGCTCCACCGAAATAGGCGTAATTCTTTGCACAAGAGGAATTAAAGTATGAGGCCACCACCGTTGGAAAATTTACTCCTGGGGCTTCATTTTTCACTCAAGAATCTCCTAAATTCAATTCCGGATGGAGGAGATATGGTTGATTGAAGTAGGGCATCACTCCGGTTGGACTGAAATCTGCGCGGCTTCACGGAAACGGGCATAACTTTTTCCACAGGAGGAATTTTGATGCAAGGTTTGTGCCATTGGAAAGATAACTTCCGGTGCTTCAATTTGGACACTTGAATGGCCATATTTGGACTTCCCTAGCACCCACGGCCAGCTTTCTTCCTGACAGTTTCTGAAAACTAGCTGGCCGGCCAGAAAACCTAGCTGGCCGGCCACCCCTTTTGTGAAATGACCATTTTGCCCCTTTAAGCTGGCCGGCCATTTTCCTCTCCCTCAGTGTATTCCAGCTGTTCCAGCTGGTTGCCAAATGGACAATCCTCCATACACGTGTATGGAGGATTAGAGAGGACCCTTAGATATTTTTGATGCCTCTCCTCTATAAAGGAGAGGCTTGGCTTCTTGGCTCAAGGTTGGACAATTGTTAGACATATTTGAGAGAGAGATACACCTTCCACCTCCCATTTCTCTCCATTTCCAAGCTCTAAAGTCATTTTTCTTCAAGTTTGGTGCCATTTCTTCATCACTATCAAGCACCCCCATCACCACTCCATTTCCAGCAGCAAGGAGAGGTTCTCAGAGGCTTAGAAGCAACATTCCTCAAGCCAAGAGGTAGAAAATAAAAGGTCTACAAAGGTAAGTCTCCATTTCCCTCTTTTGTAGCATTTTCTTGCTTCATTTCTTAAGCCTATTTGCTCACTGTTTTAGGCTCCGACCCAAACTTAAAGGGTCACTCTTTTGAGCTATTCTTCATGTTTGTTTGAGGGCTCAACCCTGTTTGAGCCCTCCATTTGGTACTTGCTTCACTACCCCTTGGTATGACAATATTTTGCATGAAATTTCTAGCCTATGAGTGATCTGTTTTTGAGCATAATGTAAACTGTGAGTGGGTCTATTTTGAAGCCCTCTTCAACATTGAACAAGGGCTCAACCCTGTTTGGCCTCTCTATCATGCACTTGCTTCATAATCTCTCATATTTACCGTAAATTTGCATGATTTGTTTGGCCTACATGTAGTCTGTTTCAGAGCATGTCATGAACTGTGAGTAGGCTTATTTGGTATCCCTCTACAACATTGTAGGAGGGATCAACCTTGTTGGGGTCTCCATGTTATACCTACCATTAAACCCCTCTTTGGCCCCCATTCTTGCATGCTTTCTTTGACTTATCTAGCTTCTGTTTTGGGCCATCATCAGAACTGGAAAGAGTCATATTTTGATCTTCTTGACATGTTTCATTGAGGGTCTTTACTGGTTTGATGAATGTTTGGGGTACCTCATGTTATGGCCTTATGTATCCTAGTTCTTGCATGACATTTTTAGCATGTTTGCATACTGAGTTGGGGGATGTCATCTACTGAAAATGTGCATATTTTTAGTCCCTCTTCAGTGTTGTAGAAGGGCATTTTGCTGTTTGGATTTTTTATATATCACTTGTTTCATTACCCTCCTTGTGGCCTATTTCTTGCGTAGGAATTTTGCCATGCTTTTATATTGCTTTGGGGTTTGTTTTGAACTGAAAAATGCTTGTCTTGGGGCTGTCTTGCTACTGTATTTTCATTCTATGTCCATTTTGTGCATGCATTGCATGGCTATAGGCCATTTCGGGCGCCTAATTTCGCATTTCGGGATCATTCCATGCCTCGGGTGCACTTTGGCCATGTTTCGGGACTGTTTTCCCCCATATTTCAGTGCTGAAATTCCATTGGCATGTTTGCATATCGTTTTCCATGTCATTGCATCATATATGCCATTGCCTCGGTTTGCGTGCCCCGTGTGCATGCATTTCGAGGCACTTCATTTTCATCCATCGGCCTCTTATGTGAGTGTAGCTGAGGCTCTCTCATGTTAGTGTAAGTCCATTTTGCATTCTGTATACCATTTTAGTCTCATTGCATCGCGTATGCCATTGCCTCGATTTGCGTGCCCGTGTGCACGCATTTCGAGGCACTTCATTTTCATCCATCGGCCTCTTATGTGAGTGTGGCTGAGGCTCTCTCATGTTGGTGTAAGCCCATATTGCATTGCGTATGCCATTTCATCCATAGCATTGTGTATGCCCGGTTGTGTATTGCCTCGTTTAGCGTGTATGCCATTCCATAACATTGTGTATGTTAGGATTGTATCTTAGTTGCATTTCATGCATATCATGCACATTGCATCGTGTTCGGGATAGGAGTTAGCCCGGGCACGGGAAACGAGGCGCGTTCCGTACTCTGAGTGACGGAACGTGTCTCAATTCCCAAGTCACCGACACTCCGGATTACCCATGATGGAGTTAGGTTTTGTTGTAGCATTCTTGCGCATTCATCCTATATTGAGATGTGCAATTCGGCTCCTCGGCCATCATGCATCGATATGCGTGATTGGTGGCACGAGGATTGATGCATGCATATATTTGTGAAATACATTGCTATGCCCCTTTCCTGCTCTCTGTTGCAGCAAAATCAAGAATCAGCAATTTTCTGGAGTCTAGCATGCATTTCGAGGAACATTGCAAACAGAGGCCAATTAGGGCATCCCAGTGCATTTCCACGCGAAGCAGCCCAAACATACATCATTCCATTATCCGGAGCGAAGTCAAGGCAGCCCCTGGCTTGCATGCCAGTTTACAGTTTTTCTTAGTTAATTTGTTAATTAATTAGGAATTTGTATTATTTGGACTGTATTCGGACTGTATTATTCTTTCATTTGGGACTGTATTATTTATTTGGACCCTCTGCGCGAGGGCATAATTGTAATAAGTGTGGGTGAGTGTGATGTATGTCTTCCAACCCCACGTTTTTCTTCCCTTTTATTTACCTGCTTATGATGGTTAGATTAGGGCATATTTCAATTAGCATACAGTATGACAGCATGTTTGCATCATTCATCTGTTTTGCACGCACCGGGCTCGGCGCATCATACAAACTGCATTTGTATTTCAATTCCAAATTGAATACGTGTTAGGTGTAGCATTCCATATGCCAATATTTAGAATAGCCGAGCTTGTTATAGTTTGCATCTTTGCATGTGTTGCATTAGGCAATTCTGTGTATCTAGGATCATGCATGGATTTCTAATGAGTTCCTATTTTGGCTTGGAGTACTCGGTGAGTTTTAGGCATTAGCATCCTTGCATGCGTGTGAGTGACTGCCATGAATAGCATGCTTACCATGAGGCTATGTGCTTATGTGATATAACTGCCTTGAATGCCTGTGGGTGGAGGTTGAGTTACTTGAAGTGGAACAAATCATTGACTGTTTGTTTTAAGCCCACTAGATAGTGGCAAAATCATGTTTTCTAAAGCCCACCCAAGGGTGGCAAATCCACGTCTTAGCCTACCTGCGGGTAGCACCATCAAACCATTTTCAAACAAACAAACATGAAATGTTTTGGTTCCAATTCAGGCGACCCAGTCTATACTTGTATGCTGTGCGCATCACATAGTAACCTAGGCTAATAACCAGAATAAGAACATACAACGTTTTCAAAAACAGATATCATGGTTAGTAGAGGCCGGTCTTTGACCGGGCGAGCGGGGGTGCTCACGAAGTGACCTTCCCCAATCGTACCCAAGTTCCCGAGCCGAGGCAACTTTGGTGATGACGGACACGTGGCCTTTGGCACCGAGTCAGGGTTTCCTAAATTTCCCATTAAAAAACATTTAGGTGGCGACTCTGTATCTGGCAAAGCAGTCCATGTTTGGCACTTCTTTCAAAAAAATCTGTTTTCGAAATGATTTGCCGGATTTGGACTCTTTGGTTCAAGATTGAGAACCGTGACATTTGAGTCCTTCGAACTGTAGTGACCCAATATCGAACCAGAACGGAGGGGACTCGCACTCCCTTTCCCCGGGATGCATTCGGGGACGTCTGCAGTATGCAACAACATGCAACGATGGACTTAAACTAACATGGATAGCTCGCAAGCATGCCAAAATCAGTGGCCATAATGAGGCAAGTGAGGCAACACAATACATGGGATGCATGCACAATGCATTAATCAAACCTAAGGCACGAAAATGCAACTCTACCAAAGAATGCAAGGGATGCAAGATGGCATACAAGCATGTGAATTTCAGCGCTGGAACATGATGCCAAATGGTCCCAAAACATAGCGAAATGACACTAAGTGCATGAAATGGACCCGAAATGCAAGATTAGGCTCATGAAATGACCTATAGCTATATCAAACATGCATAATCTGGACATGAAGTATGAAAACAGAGGCAAGGCAGCCCCAAAACAAGCATTTTTTCAGTTCAAAGCATGGCCAAACGGTGAGCATAGATAGGGCAAAAACAGCATGCAAAAACGGGCCCTCAAGCTAGGTAATGAAGCAAGTGGTAGATGCAAAGCCCAAACTGAAAGAGACCCTTCGACAACACTGAAGAGGAGCCAAAAATATGACTACTCACAGTTTATAATAGCCCCCAAATCAATATACAAACACCCTTAAAATGCAATGCAAGATTAAGGCCACAAGAGGGCTATAACATGAAGTATACAAAAAATGCATCAAACAGCCAAAGACCCTCAATAAAACATGTCAAGGGGGTCAAAATATGGCCACTCTGAGTTCTGATCATGGCCGAAAAACAGAAGCAAAATAAGCTAAACAAACATGCAAAAATGGGGACCAAAGAGGGGTAA